>OU911050.1:0-1242857 GCA_918358695.1 Melinaea menophilus ssp. n. AW-2005 | reverse complement strand
AAATATTTTACGTTAAACACTTGCTTCGGATCCAGTAATGCAAACAATGTATGTGGTCTACCTTAAGATAATGTACATGTAACATTTATGTGACATGGTACTAAAAACTTTTGGCAAAACTAAATGCATATTATCCCGTAATTAATACTACCTTCAATACTATTATATTTTAAAAAGAATATACCAAAACTACTAAATCGATTTCGATGAACAGTACACAGTAATATAGCAGAATAACAAGTAGGGTACAATTTTGGAACATACCATTCAATGTAGAATTTATTGCTTGCGTAACCGCGGGCTAAAGCTAGTGTAGATATAAATTAAATATATATAAATATATGTAGTTTATGTTTGTTATAATTGTCATCCTGCGACACCACACAAGTTAGAATTGTTAATTGAAACGTATCTAGTTAAACTTCCCCATATATATATATATATATATATTATAGCATAACATTAAGATAGTATAGATTGACAAAATCATCAAGACGGGCATGATTCGAACCTGCGATATCTTGGATTCTCTTGATTTGTCTCGTTGTTCTATAAACTGAGCTATCGTGTCTGTGATAAATTTATTAATACAACAATATATATTAACAAATCGCCTCTATCGGGACAGAACCGACATTAGACTTATAATAATAAAAAGATCCCCCAATTTAAATTAATGCTTTAATTACAATTCTCTAAATTATAAAGCAATGGCGCCCTGCGCAAGTCCATTTAGTTTTTGGATCTGCTCCTGCCGCCATGTTGTTATGGCCACTTCGTTTACATTATTAATAAAAATAACAACCTTACCTGACCTACTTTAAATATTAGATGTACAGTTACAAACCCAATGTAATGGCACAATAATTCCGTAATAATGTTCGTGTGTTGTCGTCAGCTCGTTCCAAGAGTACCTGATGTGTTCGGAGCTCACGGTGCAGAGGTCGTGCGGAGACGAGGCCGCCTTGTTCACGAGCGCATTCCTCAAGCGAATGGCTTCCAATATCATCATGGTCGGCCTTATTCACTACATACCCATTACTTATTGGATTCTTCAGTCTCATTTATGTAGTCTATTTTTGCTTTTCAGAACTTTTGTCTGGAATATCGCGGCCAGGAATGCGGATTGTCGGACAGAGCGACCACGGCGGATAACAGTGCACTATTAATTACTTCAACTATAGCAGTTTTATCATTTACATATTTAGCGCCAACATAAAACCTATTTGCAGGAGACTTAAAAAAATGTGCCAACAAAACCTATTTATAGATTATAATATCTTGAAGTCGAATTTCAAATTTAGAACACTAAGGTAGGAGCGGGCCGTCAGTAATGAATGTGAAAGAAGTTAGTTGCGAGTCGAGTCAGTGACGCAGCGCGCGGTGAGCTGTTAATTATAAATGCGTGTAGATTGTTTCAGTTCCTCGGTTACTGGCGAAACTAAACTTTATATTTTACACATCCCGCTACGGTCTGCTTAAAGTTTGTTATAGATATTATAAATGAATATATTTATTTAGTTGCCTTTCTTGAATATTAATCAATGAGTTACCTTGCCTAATATGTTAATGTCTGTAAATAAATTATTTTCTAGTTTAGTATTCTAATATATTTCGCTTTACACGAACGCGGCCTCGCCAATTAGTTTACAATGTTATTTAAATTGCTGTCCTTAAATAATTTATTATATTGTTGTATTAATTTTAGTGTACTGTTTTGAATTCTAAGTGGATTTGTTTTGAGGTACTTCGAGATAACACTGATAATAAAGTTATGTATATACTATACAATATATTGCAAAGTAATAGTTTCTTTATTATACCATAAAGAATACGTAATAAAAGAAATAAAAACAATGTAATAATAATAAAATAGACTCAAATTATTCAATTTCATAAACTTTCAGAATCTTTCAAATGAAACAAAAACTCAGTGAGAATTAAAATAGATTGTGACGTGAACTGAGACGCATATATTAATTTTACCGCCATTGCGGCGATTTGGTTTTCGAGCGGCCATTTTGTTTTATTTGTCCGCTTGTTAGGTTATTGTGTTAATGCTTCTGAGTACTTTTATATAATTAATGTATATTTTAGTCGAGCTCAGAACATCCTGTGATAGTCGTATCTAGTGTGAATGATTAACACGAGAGAATGATCAGTTTTGTTAAATATTTAATTATTTTGAGCTTTAGATAAATGTAAATAATTAGTTGCTAAGTCATAGAACTGAGTACGCTAGGTGATCTTACGTTAGTTAGTTGCCGATCAAGCCTCGCTCATTTTATTATTAGGCCTTTATTTGTTCTCAAACAAGATGGCGGATGTCAAATCGTCTGACGTCACAAGACTAGTGTAAGTCAAATTGTTTTAGATATTTAAATCATAAAATCGCGTATTTTTGTTTAATTGTATATATTTTATTGTAATTGTTACCTGAAGTCAGATCTGTTGCCGTGTATGTAACATTAGTTGCTGTCGTCGAAATTAAAATTATGTATTATTATTATGATATTTTGAATTTTAAATGTTCTATAACCTAATATTCAATATTGAACATTGCAATGTAGTTCTTTAAATATATAACTAAAAATAAACAAGATAATCGAATGAATTACAAACACTTTTTTTATAAAAGACAGTTATTTTGATTAAAACTAAATATATTTAATATGGTTTGAACATTATTTGATAGTTTTAAATTAAATTTGTTCCTATAATTATTATACCTTTATTATATATATATATTGTTGTAGAATACTCCAACAGTGTTTCCCGTTGTTAATTGGTAATGTATGTCTGTCACATATCGTAATTCGTAGTCATTGAATACTGTAAATACAATTAGTACGTAGTTTGTTGTAATGTAGAGAATCCGTATCCACATAATATTATAAAAGAGATTATTTAATAAAATAAATCGCTCGTTGTGACGAGAAGTACCGCCACTTTCTTTTATTCCTGACCGATGTACAATTACGTTGCTTATTTGTGTCAAATTATCTGAAGTTCCGGTAGTGGTTTGGGATTCGATTCCCAGGGTGTGTCAAAATATTTAGATTAAAAAAATAATGTTTTTTTTTTATTTGAAAGCTTTCTAATATTACATTCGTCCTAAAAGTTAATACTCAAATGTGGAACGAACTTCCTTCGGCGGTATTTCCAGATCGATACGACATGGGTACCTTCAAAAAAGGCATATATTCCTTTCTCCAAGGCCGGCAACGCTCTTGTGTATCCTCGGATGTTGCAAGAGTTCATGGGTGGCGGTGATCACATACCAACGGTGACCCGCAAGCTCGTTTGCCCTCCTCTATCATAAAAAAAAAAAAGTACTAATATTTGTTCTGAAAACTTTGGCGAAGGAAAACATGGATAACAATCCTAAAATATATTCTATATTGTTATTCCTCCAACCCTCTAAAGAGCCCACGTTCTCTGTTCAACCCCAGCGGTGGCGGTACAACGATGTGGGTGGTTGGATAGAAAAGACTTCTCTTAAATATTACTGGTGCAATGGTAGATGTCTTGGAAAACTAAAAACAGATTTTTATTTAATTTTAATGCATTTTGCTCAATAATACATCTTTAATAATCGTATGCACATACGGATTAAAAATTATAAATTAAGAACTCGGGCTATTGTAATTTCTATTAAAAACAGGAAAATGTATAAATCTCAGCGGTAAAGCATTTTCTCAACACATGTTGCACATCCAAGGGCGATGGTAAACTCACTGGTGGTGTGGTGGGTGGGTTCCTGCGACATACCAACTAACTAACTACCACACTTACTAGTAAAGAAGGCACAGGGCACTACATTGTGATGAAGGAAGTAGGAAATTACATAATAATAACTAGATGTCTCTCGAGTTAACGACACTTACTAAGTTATGAGCAAAAAGTATCATAATTAAGATACATTTTCATACAGTGGCAGACGAAACATTTGAAACATTACCTCTATCTCAACGAACCGAGAGACTACTCTTAGACTAATCATCTACAAAAGTATGATAAAAAATTCCTAATGTCTTACAATGCCGTGAATACGAGACGGCGGTCTTTTTTCACGTTTAAAAATGCAAGAGTAACAATTCACGAGTGAAAAACCTCTCAGGTGGAATATCCACCGGACCAGCCGAAGTAGGACACTCGGTCACAACACGGAGCGAGCTATGTGTACTGAGTAATTAAACTAATTAAACTATATTTAATCAGATTTGACTACAAAAGTAAGTGAACATGCTATTTATTAATACAATATGTTTAAAAGTTACTGTTTAAATCACTATGCAAGTCATTTTGTTTTATTGATTATTATTTGCCAAAATAAAGGGCTTCGATATTGATAATTCATTTTCGTATGATGATTATGATGCATGGGTATATTTACGTATATCTTAGGAGCTCCTAAATAGAAATAATAATCTAATATAAGCAATAACAATGTAACCGTAAGGTAAATAAAATAAATAATTGTTCATCTGTTCCCTCCTCCCTCAATAACATACCGCCTATCATCACATAAAATTATAAAACCCGTTTTCAGTTTTATTATAATTATAGTCCGAACAGGTCGGTGTTTTTCCTGGAATATGAGAAAATATACCGCAGTAAAAGTTTTCTATGTTGACTCAGAAAATAAATTGATGTTATATCAAATTCTATTAAAATTTGTTGTCTATTTTTGTTTCATTATTCTGGGATAGGTATGTGAAAATAAGAGAAATGTTCGCAATAAAGTACGATGTATGTTAAACAAACGAAAATTATAAAAGATATTGTAAAAGAATACGTAAAATGTAATTAAAAAAGTATTGTTGTATTGTATTGATTACATTAATCCACCTTTAGTAGGTACCTCATTTTTATTATTTTTAGATAATCAAAACTGCTATAATTTCTAAAGGAGGAGGAGGAGAAATAAACTCCGTCCATTTCTGTTTTCAATTAACATTTGGACTTTGATTTCCGTAGAATATACCAAAACCACAATAAAAAAATACCATTACATACATAATTTTAATAAATAATGCCTTACAAAATGTTATCATACGTTAAGATGTAACAGTTTCATTGAGAATTAGGTACCCAAGATGTATCGATCCGGACACCGCCGAAGGAAGTTCATTTCACATTTCAGTGGTAAATGGAAGACATGTCCTTGAAAACCGTCCAGTAGAAGGTCGCCACGCATCCAGGTGGTAGTTCGGCGGCAGCCATCGGAACAAATAGCAATTCGGATCCTCTTTCGAGATTATTTAATCTGAATTCTATAGTTTTGTCTTCTTAGTTTGATTGATATCAATATTTAATGAAGACTATTTAGGGCTTCTAATAAATTACTACCATTATTTCACTTCAAATAACACAGCTTGTTTACCTCAATGCTATTGAAACCACCAAAGTAATTTCTTGATTACTTTCCTCAGAGTTTTTTTAAACACTCCATTTAGTGTGTCATAGGAAAATTTTAACGCTCAGTCATTGATGTTAGCGAAGTTTAGAAAAGTTTTGCCAAGATGGCGTCCGCACCCGGACGAACTTTAAAGGAAATGGAACTAATACACAACGTATATTATTTAATGTTCTTGATTGCGGTTAATAACTTGAAGGTCCCTAAGGTCACTAAGGACCTGAAAAAAAGACCAAGAACATTTGGTTAGTTCAATGAATAAGAATTATAATAAGTTATAATCAGGTTTATCGTTTATTTCATTTAATGATAATCTATGATATGGGTTGATAAAATTTAGTTAAAACATATTTTAATATATTAAATTTTGTCCACGTCTTTGCGTGGTTACATAAGACATGAAAGGGTATAAAATTAAGAGTAAAAAGTTTTATATTTTCACACTTAAATATAATATCTTTCTTTTGAAAATGTTTTTTCATAATACTTGACACGCAACCTTATTTTGATAACATAAATATACAAAACCTTATAAAGAATATAATAATGAAGCGGTAAAAACTTAGGGGAAAAGAAACCTTAAAAAGGAAACTTTTTGCAATTCCATTTCAATTTGAAAATAAAGATTTGTTTCAGGGAGTTGAGAAGTGGTATAAAATACATCGATCATTATAAGGAACTGCGCACAGAGAAGAACTATACACTCCTCGTTGGTAAGGATCACATACTTTAATCTATCTGTTGTTGTTTAAAAAAGCATGAATTACATTTATTCATTAAACTTTCTACTGAATATTATTTAATACCGGCGAACTAAAAAACGCATAAGATAGACATATTGTATATGTTAACAAACTTAAATCATACTTTTAAAGATAACTAATTAAAAATATATTTTGAGTGCTTGTCATCTGAAAATGAATGATGACCCTTTCAATTAAAATTTTGCTAAATTAATCTGTCAAGTGAAGAAAGTTTTTAAGTCGACTTCCAGAAAAGTGCTTCAAATCCAACAAGATCCTTAAGGACCTATTGCTTTATAATTAGTTCACAGACGCATCTGTTCCGTAGGTTATAATTATATATTTATTAAATATTATATCAGTTCTGTACAAGTCTCCAGCTAAAGTCACCAGACTTTAACTGGAGACGTGTACTGAAAACTTTTGGAAAAATTAAATCCCATATCATCCCATATTAAATACTAAATCAATAGTACTATATTTTGAAATCCATTACGTGTAAGGTACTAAATCTATTACAGACATCACAATAACATATAGGCTACAAGTTTGGAACATACCGCGCAATGTATAATCCGTACGACGAATGTAATCACAAAAACTACTAACTTTACAGTAATATAGATAATACATCAGAATAACAAGAATAGAATTTATTGTTTGTGTAACCGCTGGCTGATGCTAGTATCGATATAAATGAAATATATATAAATATATGTAGGTTCTGTTTGTTATAATTGTCATCCTGCGAAACCACACAAGTTGAAATTGTTAATTATAACGTATCTAGTTAAACTTCACCATCCAAAAGAAAGTTAATAATGTTCAGAATATATTAGGTCCTTACATATTAAAATGGTGTTTGGTCGTACTGGCCACTTTAATCGGTAGATAGTTTGTAGCTGAACTACGGGTCAGCTGCTAAGATCAGGGTATTACGGGGCCCCGGTACCTAAGCCCTCCGGAAGCGACACATGTGCTTGCGCGTGTAAACTGCCGGGTTACCGGTTTTGGTGTTGGATTCGTAGTGGTAATGTGGTTAGCTGTAGAGGTTCGACGCTGTTCGTCTGGGTTCCCACAGTTGTCGGGGGCTCGTCGGATCTCGTGAGCAGCTAGAGGTGATTGACCAGCCTAAGGCGAAGGGCTGCTGCGGTCTCTTACTTCGGGGCTTGTAACGGTCCATAAGCAGAGATCCCTTCCGGGGGTCACTGCAGTTCGGGTAGCCCCCTGCTTAGAGGTTAGATGGATGTGCTAGCATCTATCCGGTCACCCGACTGTATTGTAGGGTGGGCTTGCGGCCTGACTGCCTGTCGGGAAGTGAGCGTGCCTTACAGCTCCGGCACCAGCTGGAAACTGGTAGTTAGCCTCTCTGACGTTCTTAGCAAGTTATTGCTAGTGCGAGAAATCACACGGGAAGTGAGCGTGCCTTACAGCTCCGGAACCTTTCATGGAGAAAAGGAAGCTGGGTGGTCGCGATTGGACTTATCTATGACTGATAGCTTTATGAGCTTACTAGTCTTATAGTGCCGTTGTCGGACGACTTCGGAGGTCAGATCTGCCGTACCAAGGATCCATGTGACCGGGGTAAACCTGGACCACATGTATAGCGGCTCAACCTTTATAACCGAAGGGTTGGTGGGGTTGAGATGTTATAAACATAATCATTAGGACAGAAGGAGGCGAAGACGGTGGCCACTTTTATCACAAAGTTCTCCTCTTTGGTTAGGAATTCGAAATTAAAATTTATACAGTTAATTTCATGTACTTGTGTTTCGTTAATCATGAATAAAAGAAAAACAAATGAATAACATTTGTTTTTCTTCCCATGTTTTTTTCGATTGCATAATGAAATGTTATTTATGAATAGGTATTCTACAGTAACAACAATGCTGTGGAAACGGTTCGAAGGGTTAATGACGTGTACAGCGGTCGTATCGCAAAAGAAAACACAGTGCGTTTGTGTTTCTAATATTTTCGTTCTGGAAATTTTGACCTGCAAAACAACTCTAATGAACGGCCGGAGGCCCAAGGTGATAAGGAAGAATTGAAGGCTATTGTGTAGACTCCCCGCAAACCACGTCCGAGTTAGCTGCAGGCTGCGGTGTTAATGATAAAACTGTTGTAATCCACTTAAAACAAATTAGAAAGATTAAAAAGCTTGAAAGGTGGATACCTCACAAATTGAGTGAAGCAAACCGGCAAACGCGCCTCGACTGCTGTGTTATGTTCTTATCAGACACAATAATTTAATTTTAATTAAAGGGTTTATAATTCGAATCATTCATTACCTGTGATGATAAGTAGGCTGGACCCTGACAAGCCACCTAAATCCTGCACCAAGCGAAATTTGACCTAAAAAAAGTTATTTGTAAGCATTTGATCGACCAGTGCTAGTGTCTTTCATTACAGTTTTCTCAAATCTGGCCAGACGATTACGGCTGACGTCTATTGTCGGCAACTGCAAAACATGATGGAAAAGCTAGGTGCTAAACAACCGAGGCTAGTCAATCGCTCTACACCACTGCAGCTTCACGAGAACGCTAGACCACACTTTGTACAACAGACGGCTACCAAATTAGAAGAACGTCTAAGAAAAATAGAGAATGTCAAATGGTTTTTTATCAAAAAACTGTTTCCGGTATTGAGCTCTGATACTGTGGGATGGTAGGTGGTGTTTTCCCTTAGTCGTCCAAACTCAAATTTGAGGTACAAAGAGTACCAAAGAGCTTTCTGTTTTGCTACTTCGATTTTAATTACATTTTGTTTTTTTTTTTACATTTTCTAAAAGATTGTATATGAGTCACGTTTCACCCGAGCGAAGCCGGGTTTTCATCTATTTAGATTATAAGACGTACGGCGTTTTAAATTATTTTTCTCGATTTCATTTATTATTTTTGTTACCACGAATAGTTTATAAAAACTGTTTTGCTAACGAATTAATAAAATACGGACAAACATATATTCCGATGTTTGTGATTTAAATGAAATAGTGCTTATAAAATATATAACAACAACTATTGTTCGTTTTTATTAATTTATTACATTTCGATAAATCCTTTTGGAGATTATATTAATTAATATTCTCGAGGGATAACGAGGCGAGGTCAGATACAGCTGAAGGATTTCGGGGTTTATAATTAATACTTTGCCTGGAAGGATAAATTGTTTAATTATATATTAATATTATATATGTAAATACTATTTTTAAATCAATTATTATCATTTTAATATTTTCTTATATTTTTACGATTAGTATGGTATATATTAGCATGAAACTATTTTTTGCCGCGTATATTTTGTAAGGATTTTAATTTTAAAAACGTTAATCCTGAAATTGAAAAAGTGATATCTTTAAAAATAGAGGAATCAAATCCGTTAAAAATTGTTTTATTTCAATTGAAGCCTTTTATCGTTTTTATGCTATTCTCAGTTTAAAGTGTATGAATATTTAATTATATTTTGACATACATATTTTATGTAAACTGAATCTATGGGAAACGCAGAGAAAATTGTTAGAAACTGACAAAATTGTTAAAATATCTATTGACAATTGTGTCATTATACAATAATCAAGTGTAAAGTTTTATACAATTTTGTAAAATCACGTAAAATTAATTACAAGCGAGGTCCAACAATTGTTTAGTCTTGTGTTAACTGCGTATGAACTAATATTTAAAAAAGACCAGGAGCGAATTAGCACTTTTGGCCTTCTACTGACACTACTCGGCGGCCAGTCTTACTATTTAAATAGTGTTTTGTTCTAGTTAACTTTCATTATAGTTAACTAGAAAAAAGTTCAATTCTTGATAGTTGATAGTTCAGTTTTGTTTTCTTGTTGATTGAGTGTCTGATCTGAATAGTGTAGTATTATTTATGATCTCTTTAAGTAATGTACTTAATTCATTATCTTTCTAAATATATAAATAAAGACTGTAATTTTGTTAAATAAATAGTTTGATTTTGTAAAAAGGTGCAATCAACATCCACCAATTCATAAACTTAATTATGTTACAGTTGGAGACATTAACGTTCTCATCAGACTAAAATTAATATACTCGTAAGTATGGGTCTTTTACAACGGGACGCTTGGGTTGCAGTCTAACAAGAATATATGTTACCAAAAACATTTTTTATCATAGTTTTTTAGAACATTTTTGAAAAAAAAAATGTGTTTAAAAAATGTTTTTATTATTCTAATCCTTTATAAAACCTTTATAGTGAGATCATTAATTTGCTCAATCCTTTCCCACTGCTTACAGTTCTTTTTAATAAATAAAACAGGATTAATCCACAGTTAAATACTGTATGACAGTCATTTAATAACTCTAGTTTCCTAACCAATTCTGTTAAAAAATATTGTGCAGTGTTTTAAAATAACAGATTACGACTTCATAAGTACTTCACAAAGCCCCTTGATTTGGGGCTTCACCAGATTTTAAGCAGCTTATACACACAGATCTATTTACCCAGTCTATTTGGGTATTATAAAGCCTAGGAACTAATTATTACAAGTTACATTGTCACGAATAATATACTCGTATGATACACGAACCACCGGCAAAATGCAAGTCGAAATCGCAGATAATTCGCTTCCAATCAGCTCTTTGTCTCGCATGCTTTATACTGAAGGCATTAGAATACTTTATTTAGAAATAAAATTAATATTTTTTTTTCGTACTTGGTTTAATATAAAACTACAACTATGGAGAATGCGTCTTTTCTATATATTCTATTGTAATATAAAATAGATTATTAGTGAGATTTCGACGGTGGAATGTCTTGTTGAAATAAAAATTATTAATTGTTACAGAGCTCTACTTATATTATGTTTCCTTCTTACCTAAATTAAAGAGAAAACCATAAAACACATATACATAAGTAAACCTTTGCTCTCTTATGATATGTATACCTCCGTTCTCTATTCAATGTCATATCTTATGTGTTAATTAAGTGTATACATGGGCGTATGTATCTATTAGAAGTAATTTAGATTTAGGAGTTAACTCTAAATTGGTGATGTATTGTGTGGTGTAGAACCCATTACTCAGACTTCAGACCTTACGGATATTTATAGCCTCGTTACGGACCTCAACACATCCGTTTATTATTTCTATCGATTGTAGCGTAACTAGCTGTTCCCGCAACTCCGTCCGCATAGACTATAGAAGAGCGTTAAGTGTTGTTAACAGTAGTCCAAAAACTAGAGAATTTTCTAATATTGCCTATAAGGATCGTAATGTTATGTAATGTAAAATATAGTCTTTAATGTTTTTTAATATATGGCATTTAATATATTTTATAAAATAAAGCATATTCATTATTCCATTATTTTAAGGACGGGTCGTAAAATAACAACAAAAGAAGAAAGAATTCAGTTTTATTTGTGATATATTGATGAAGGTTTGCTTTAGTACACTCAAGATTTTATATTAGTGTAAATGGAAATATCCGAGAGGAACAAGAATAGTGGACAAAAGAGGAGAAAGGGGGTAAATGAATAGCCTTTTCTCTTGAATGTAGTTGCTCTGGTACACGCCTCCTGTACGAGCCATTATACAATCCACTTACGATCTATTTAAAGTTACCTATCATGAAATAGTTTAAAAATAAATATAATAAATATACAAAATATATCTACAGTAAAATCAAATAAGTGAAGAGGCTTCTCAGAACATTTCGTCTTGTATTTATTCAATCCAGTCGTACTTACGAAAGTGAAACAGTCACACTCTAAGTGTTAATGAAATGTGCTCTTGAGAGCTAAAGTCTTCTTAAAACACGATGAAAACGTGTATCTGTAATGTCTATGTAATATATAGGCAGGTTCAGGGAACTGTAAAAACTATAATAATTTATTAAAATGTGTCATTTCTTAGTAGAAGACAACAAATGTTTGGAAAGGAAAGAAGAAAGGAAGTTTAATATTACACTACGTTCCGTTCAGATAGTTTTACACTTTGAATGGACATCCGAGTGCTTCGTGAGAGTACTACTCGTAGGTACAGTGTCACTGCACGTTTTATTTACGTTACAGATTGATCTGAACTGAACTGAACTAATGCAATTTATCGTTAGTATAAGATGTTGGTTAGTCAGTATGGTAATGTCCGTATTGGTTATTAAATTTTTATAATATAATAATAATATGTAAGTGTAATATTCAAAAGTTTTTTATGAACTATTTAAAGAGGTACATATTTTGCTACATTGTTATAAAAAGTAGTTTGATATTATAAGAATATTCTTATATTTTAAAATTGTTTGAAATCTTGGTACGAACATGGTCAGTCATGTTAAGATTATGTAAATATTAAGTAAATATATAACGGTCGGGACGGGACGTTATCCCGGAGGAAGCAAAAGCAATTCCAGACGGTGAATTTTATTCTTATGTACTTCATATTATTTCAGGAAGTGTATATTTTGTATGACTAAATATCATGATTATTGTAATATTTATAACTTTGAGTAATCTTATAAATTATATTGAAATGTTGAAAATGCTTAAATTTTTTTAATATAAAATCAAGATATTTTTATTTATTTGATTTATTTGATTTAAGAGTATGTATATTTTGCCACTGTTGAGTCGTACGCCATCACGTGAAAATACTAAACTAGAGCAGCAATGTTCTAAATGCTACCATCTTACAAGACTTCTTGCAATCTGGATTTTGATCTTTCAATTCGTTGATAATTCCATTATTTCTTTGCGAAACACTCACATGATCATAATTTGAAAACCTTACAACAATAAGTTAACAATTAAGTAATATGGGTTGGAGTTACATGCAGTAATATCTGTATAATATCTGTATGTATAGTAGAATTATTATATATTGAAATATATTCAGCAAATATCTCTTATTGTGTAGTACAATAATAGTAGTAGTGTAGTAAAATAAATGATGTTTCATTTAATCACTACTTTAACTAATCTGCAATAATTATTCTCATAACTGTCAAGCTATTGAAGCAAAGTTTCGCTGATGCGATGGTATCTTTGAATAAAGCTTACCTAAGCTAGACATTTAAATACTTTAAATAGTGATATGAATTGATTTGTTTCATACAACTCTCCATTATATTATTTCACATTGAATATTCAAATAGCCTTTATAACATTTTAAAAATACTATGTGTTTGAGACGAATGATCCCACATATTTCAAAAACAAAAATAGTCTTAGAATATTACCTCAAAAGTCCTAAAACTGTTAATAAAAAGTACAATATTTAGATATTTTGAACATTAGCTCGGACAAACAGATACATACATACTTGAACGAAATATTTTTACGCATAGTGTAGATATATATTAAGTGGGCTTAAATACTCATATATAAAACTAATTTCAGTATCATTAAAGTAAGTAAATTGTTATTCTGAAACTATGAAATTTGTCATTAAATTGTGTTATACAATTTGGTTTATATTTGATTACTCTAGCATTAAGGTAGGCTCTTGGTTAGTCTTAGGTCTTATTTAAATACTAGATGTGGCGGTGTTCTAACATGGTCCTGAATTGCCTGATATTACAGCATGTTCAAAGAGTGCCAAAATTATAATACTATACATACGTGTCCGTTTCTCTCTCTGTTGCGTCCTTAAACGAACAGTTAGTTGCGTTTTATTGTATTTAAATAGTTATTTAAGTTTTTTTAACATTCAAATTACGCAATTAAAATTGTAAGGTTAATTCACTTCGGTTGTAGCATATTATACATTGGTTAGGATTTCCGAAAAAAGTGTAATAGATGTCGCTACCGTATCTAGAAACAAGAAGAATCAGTGTTTTCATTCGATATAACTTAGTAGATGTTAGATTTTAGTCAATGGCTCACATCCTGGCTCTTATGAACATATTGTGTATCACACACACACACACACACACACACACACGTAGACACACACAGTTATGATTAAAATTAATCCAACATTACCAAATAGTACGAGTCCAAATCCATATCAATATTAATTTTGATTGTGATTTTACTTGCTGTACAGAAACCTGTGACAACATAATGTAGCAACATAGGTATATCTATCAGTGAAACCATCTTCTGCTGTATTGTTTGATTGGTCCTTATTATTGAATCGTAAATAGTTAACGTAGAGTACCGGGTACACGATAGCTCAATTAGCAGAAGGACGGGACGATTGTCACAGATTCTAGTCGATCTAGTCTAGACTTTTTCATTGTATATTTATTTGAGATCTTTAAAATATGCTTGTGTAAAACAATATCGGGTAAAGGCTGTTTTACAGTTAAATACTTAATACTTAATACTTCGCACCAGACAGAGATGGAGCTTCGTAGAGTCGTTATACTGTTAATATACACTGACAACTACCAATTATTGTTTAATGTATTTTATCATAGAAATTATCACAACTTAATTGCAGTATTAAAGCGATATTCACGTATGATTTAACACAAAATATAAAAATAAATGCATTTTCAATAAATTTCCATTTGTCTGTGCAACTCTGTGTCGAGGTTACTTGTTAGATAATATAACTTTTATGATTGCTTTACTTAATATAATATGATAATATAACTTTCAAAAACATTTTAATTACAATGTCTCTTAGTTAAAAATATTGTAATTCTTATTGTGATGATACATATTTTAAATTCTTTTATTACATGTAATAAGTGACCGGTCCGTGAAATAATTAATGGCTAAATTTGTTTTACAGACTCTTATATGTAAGCTTAGCATATATAAGTAAATTATTATGTACCTACTGAACTAGTAACAGAAGTTAACAAACTCACAACTTAACTAAACTTGTATTCGTACAGTGACGAATCTTGAATGTTATAAAGATCCTATTATTAGAGTACTCTGAGAACAGATTGACTGGTTTTTACATCGTCTGAGTGTGAGTAAGCTTCCTAAGGTAAAAAAATGAGAAAGATGCTCGAAAAATTCTGCTGTTTAAGGAAAACGAAATGTACTTTTTCTATAAAGTCTGGAACATAAATCACGATAAATACAACTATACAACGTACTTGTAACGTAGTTGTTTTTATGTTCTCTTATTCTGCTCTCAGACTAAAAATAATAATATATAAGTGTTTGTACATATCTAGATGATTGGGTGAAAATATTGTTGAGTTTCGGTTACTTCAGCAGGTAACTAATATTTTTTACCAATTCCATTTATTAACAGACGAAATCAAGGATAACATATAGTCTAATAAAACATTGTCAAAAATATATTTAAATAACATGATGCTTCACACACGTAGAAAAGGACTTAATTAATATGTTAAAATATTAATTGATTCCTTTTCTATGAATATTTATTTGTGTTTTTTTTTATCAAAGAACTATGAATAATCATGCAAATTTTATTAAAAAAAATTTTGAAGCTTGTGTTATGCAACCAATCCCATCTACTTCGAGCTTGGTCGAAAAGTTACCGAAAATATCGCCGCAAATAGAACGACTAGTAGAATGACTTAGACTGTTAGAGAAGACTGTTAAAAGTCTTAGACATCACATCTCGAGCTCGAGACGATGACAGTCACTAAAAGTCTTTTCAATATCCGAAGTTAGCATGTTGGATTGCTGCTGCTCGGTAGATTAAATAAAGTCTCCAGAAGTCTTCAGGTTGGATAATGGAATGGCTCCCGGAGTTTTTGGGGTCAACAAGTGAAATTTGTGGAAGCTGGATGATGAAATAGGCCCATGAAGCTGACCGGTAAGGACGTCAGATCTTGAAACTTACAATGAGATGATAAAATTTAAATACGTTATAATTTCATTCAAATTATTAAAAAACAAACGATTTTATTAAAGGAACGATAATGTTACAGGGAATTATTAACTGTACACTTACAAGAAATAATTGTATTACGGAATAGTAAATCGAAATCAATATTGTGCTGTATATATTGATGTATATTTAATATTATTATGACGTGAACAATATGTTTCAATTATGCTTTATTATGTGTGATTCATCGCTTTACAAAGACAGACCCACAGGAATTTAACAAAAAAAAAAAAATAATTTTTTGACCAAAAGTACTTATATTCTCATATTTGTGCTATTAATTGTAGTAATACTGTCTAGACCTGGTTGGAAGAGTAAGTAATATTTGTTGTCAGTGAAATATCTGAATTTGTAGTAATATAATAGTATTTAAAGTATTAATATAGTTTTCGTGTTGCTGTGTGATTACAATCACAGGGCACAGTCGAAATGTAATCTTTCTAGAAGTGACTTCGACACGAAGCACTCTTTGACACCCCGAAAAAAATATTATTTGTAATTTACTTGAGACCTAATTTACATCGCATCAGTAATTCCTAGATCAATTTCTAAGGAAAGGACTTCTCAAATAGTTTTTGTATTCCAGTAGCTTTAAGATGGCGCACCTTGCTTCATAATTCCCAGCATTGTTAAAATTTTATCTTAATGCATTCCAAATGACTCTCCCAGATCAAGGTACCTTAGTAAGAAGCAGGCTTGTCTCATATTCAAGTTTAATCAAAACCGAAGTGTGTAAATTTTTAAAGTAGGTATACTTCAATAATACATTATCTGCAATAAATTATTGTTTAAATTTTTGTGCATTAAATATTAAGAATTAAGCTTTAAAAATGCTTTTAACAATATAAACCTTGATAATACTAATGTTATTCAAGATTTACAAGTCGGTGAAACATATCAAAGCCTTGTAATTTATATCTACTTTGATACAACTTCTCCAGTTGAAGTGAAGTGAAATGAAAAGCTGAGTGATGAATCACTTCAAATGTGATCGCGTCTTTGTAGATAATAATAATTTGTGTTTTGCAGAAGAGTAGTTATTGTAATAAAATGATTTACACTTGAATTTAAAAATTGAGTAAAATAAATTGTTAGCACTCATCTATGACTAACTTTCTTATTTTGATACTTGCTACTCGGAACGTGTCCAGGGGCTGAACGATGGCAAATGATATATGACTCATAGTTATTCCATCAATTAATATTCCAACCAATATTGTTTTACTCTCCGAGTCATAGATTCAAGTTATGCTATTGGCTGCTGACTACATATTTAATATGTTGGCTTATCTTGTAATGTTAATAAGTTGGTATATCTCAGAGCGCTGAGACCTTAGACTATATATAGTCTGAGTTATTTTATATATATATATATATTAGGAGGGTTCAATATATATACATTTCGGAGCATTAAAAATTATAATTAGCATAGACATAGCCTGGAATAAAATCTGTATTATTTAAACACGACTTCACGTCATGACACTGACATGACATGATATGTAAGTGTTAATAATCTATGTCAATAAAAAAATTGAGAATGTTGGTTTATGTAGTTTGGAAACTGGAAGACTAAGGTCGTTCCCATTTTTACACATGTTATTATTAAGTTTGATATTTAACACGTTAACTAAAAGACGGTGGCATAGCTGACTTATGTAATTATTTTTATTATAATAGTATACTGACATAAAGTTGAATAAATTGCTGCGTTTTGTTTGACAAATAAGTCGTAAATTGCACTTACGACACTTTGGTCTGTAATTCCAACGTCCATGATAAAGATCCGGCAAGAATCTGAATATTAATAATAAGCCATGGATACAAGAACGCCTCCTAAGTTATTATCTAATACATCAATGTTAGATTTTGATAATCGAATAATGATTTTTCGTATCTCGTAAGAGTGGAAGAGGGACTGGAAGTCAGACTTTGAAAGTCGATATTTAAATAAAAGTCCCCAGTAAAAAAGCGCTCTAACGACATTTTAATTTAATCCTTTATAAAATACGTAAAGTTTTTATTTAAAGGATTTGAGGCTTTAGAAGCGGAAGAGAGTAATTTTAAAATGGAAAACGGTTTGCCTTGTTTTTAATTTACTGCTTTTACTATTAATACTAAGCACCTGTCTGAAACATCATGCATACGAGTATGTGTGCAAGAGCAATATATATTCATTACGCTCTGTAAATTATTTCCAATAAATCAGACAAATGACTTTTTCACCAGTAGTAAGAAATTAAAAGTAATTCGTGAAATGAACCCGTCACGATAAAGGGTTGATTTCACATTTTGAAGTTTATTTTAACAAACTTTTAATAAACATCATGAAAGAGAATAAGAATAGTTGTAAGTTGTTATTGCAGTGGTAATAATATCACAGTAACTCCGTCTGTGGGAGCAAAGCCGAATTACGTCAAACTCGACCGACCATTAAAGTTGCTCTCTTATGCTTAAAATGCTTTGTCGTTTCTTTGTACTGTTATTGTTTATTTATATGTATATTTCACAGAAATCTTATCGCTATTGTATTAGGTACTACAATTAAATAATGTATTGTTTCAAGTGTCTAGTAACGTAGTATAAGCAATGTTTATGTTAATAAAATAGTTATCTAAGTAAGGTTTTTAGGTTGGATGGTAGTCTATAGATTTCTTAAACCTTAGGGACCATACACCAAGTTAAATAGGTATAGACTTTGATTAGGCTAGAGATTTTTATTATTTGCCGAACCATTAGCTATTAAAGTCACCAAGAGTATGGCTAGTTTAAAATAGCCCGGGAGACGATTCGTTTGTGCATTACTACTATACACTTAAAACACCTTTAAACACACGCGTCAACTCGGACATGGCCGTCGGTGCTATATGCAGCTTACGCCTACGGTAATATTTAAAATACTGATTTACCCAAGAAACTCGTATTGTAGCTATGCTATTTCGTTTGTTCAAGATATGTGTCTCCGTTAGGAAGAGTAAGGCTGATTGTGACGTCTCAAGATAGCAGTGAACGGCCGGAGTTCAGTGTAAACCTCTAATGTTACAAAAGTCATCATTCATCATTCATCAAAAGGCTCAGGACCAGGAGTAACCCGACAAAGTTGTAATTTTCAATAAACGTTTAAAAGCCTCTTTCGATACCTACCAATGCGTGCCGTAGCCATACTCAGGTTTACGGAAGCTAGGAAATTTTTAATCTCATTTTTTTAACAGTGTGTATATGTATAAATATTTTAAATTTTTTATCTACAATCTAAATATATACATTATTCTCAATATATCATACTTATAAGTTCCTATCTCTGTTATTCAGTTTTGAATTTAATTTCAAACATAAAATGAATGAGAATTTATTTGACCTGGAATTATTTTACTAACAATAAACGTTAAAGCTGTTTCATACGTAGAAGAGAAAAATAAAAATATACATGAGTATGAAAATATTCGGTAAGTACTTTCGTGAAGTAAAATATTTCCTGTTCTGTTACAAACTACTGCTCAGAACTTTTAGGCGATGTAATTTTACATATATTTACTTCACTAAAGTAAATATTTGTTTCTAAAAGAGTATTGAAAAACTATAGTACTAAAAAATATAGTATTAATATCGTCAATAAACTTAGTCTGCCGTAAATACTGTTACAATTAAAAATAAACTAAATATTACGTTTGAATTTGGAATCTGTCAAATTTATACGATTGTTGATTGTGTTTTAATATTTTTAATCAATATTTTGTGATATTAAAATGTAGTTGGGTGATAAAGAGAACTGAGTAGCTGTGATTGCAAATACAATTTTAAATTCCTCCATACTCTTGGTATTAGTCAAATGAAAATGAGACCTCCTCTGTTTGTGACAGAAAAATATCTATCGACCACGTAGGGTTGGTACGAAAAAGGTGATCAAAGCACTAAGTAATACTTGACAGAAATCCTGTCTGAAAGCAAAAGTTTTTGTCTCGTAATATGAAGATAGCAGCTAGTCTAGCGATGACACGTATTTTATAAAATGACCTAGGATTTGCAGCACATAAGAGATGCACTGATCATTTCTTAACTGATAAAAAAATAGGGTATTTAAATAAAAAAACTAATTAAGCTGTATGCAAAAGGGAGGTATAGGAACAATTTTGTTTACAATCGAGCAACATTTTAACAGTATTATTATTTATGCTATTATTTAGTATTTATGCTGAAAACTCTAAAGAAGCTTCCCAATTAGTCATCAGGATTATGATTTTTAGTCAGTTTTAGAGAGTAAGACTTTCTCTAAAGGTCATGATAATTTGGAATCCCTGAAACAATTCATACGATCGGCAGTGAAGAACGTTTCCATAGAAACAGTGCGTGCTGTGTTTAGTTTACTCCATTTACTGTGTTTTCAGTTAATGACTTTTATGTATCAAGACTATTCTCGAGACGGTAGTTAAGAGCCTTAGCAACAGTTTATTCAATAACCAATAGCTCAAAAAGCTTTTCAAGATTTTCTTTGTAACTACATTTATGGCAAGACTAAGTGTACTCTATTTAGAATGTCCTATAACCAAAAGGAGATTCAACGTTGTTATGAAAGGGAGCTGGTAAATAAAGCTAACGCTACATACTAAAAGTAAGTGACACTGGTAGGTTTTGAATGCATAATTATTAATATTTAAAAAACGCTCAATAAGTTATGTTCCCATGCATCGCGGACACCGCTTAGCAAGCGTTCACCGGGCACCGGGCACCGGGCACCGCTTAGCAATCGTAAAGCTCAATCTGCATTTCACATAAATTTATTATTTCATTATAATTTTATAACAATCAAAAAGCTGAATGTGCACTTGACATAAATGTATTTCTTTATAATTAATTTTAAATATTATATAATTGTCACTCTTGTATTCTAATATCGAGCAAGCAGTCGTCATTTTAGTTGTAACTGAAATTGTAATTTTAAATAAAGTGTTTTTATAATTTTGTTTTTTTTTTTGGATCCTCGGCTGCCACCGTACTTAATTAATACAAAAACTAAAAAAAAGTGTATTTTAGAAACAAGTTTAGAAATACTGCTAAAGCGAACAAATTAATTATTATATTATTTGTCCATTATTGATTTAGATAAGTGTTTATTGTAATTTTTTTAGTATGATAGTAGTAATTTTGTTTGTTATGAATATTCAAAACATTAAAATCCATTACGGATTATACATATACAATAAGTTTAAAGCCTAAATGTGTTCGTTATATGAACCGTTTCGTGTCAATAATATCTTTTAATTATTTTAAAACATACACATTTATTATTTTTATTCACAATAACTGTCATGGTAATTCTCCTATCCATTGGTTCATGATCTTGCTATTAGTTTCAATGATAAAAGGTTAAGTTTGAATAACACTTTAAAGATTTACCATATTCTCTGTTATCCTACTCTTTACACAAAATTCTTATTAAATATTTAATAAGAATTTTGTGAACCTAATTTCAGAGAGTCTTATATCGAGGTCATTGGATATATATGTATAATTTATACAACACTCTCATTTGCTGTAAAATTAGATAATATACAAATTATAAAATAATAATAACTGAGTAATTTCATCAATTACTTAAAATTAAATTGAGTTGAGTTGAGTTAAGCTTAAGCAAAAATGATGCAGTATTTTCAGGGATAAGATAATTTCGTCAAAACAGTATGGAAAGGACCCAAAGGAATATTATACATATTATGATAATAATAATTTATTAAGTACATATAATCTTAATATTATACGTTTTTTTAATAACAGACAGTATTTGTACAACTTCGTAATATAATATTCTATTTCAAATAAATTTATTTCTTAATTAAGACCGTAATTTTCACAAAACAGAACCTAACGAATATTGAAGGAAGTTATTTTGTTTCATCTCGAATAAAAATTGTATTATAAAGTAATTAAATTGATAATATTAGACGCTATTAGATATGTTTTAAAGGCTAGGTCAGTGAACTTTAACTCGATATGTAAAACAACATGCAAATATCAAATATTATGAAATTTGGTCTGTTCTCTTGATACACTACTATGCGGTACCTAATGATACTTTTGGGGCGTCATTAAGGGCCTTCCCTCACACACTGACCGTTATCTCTGAGCAATACAAACTACAACAGAAGTATTGAAGTTTGCATTGCTACGCTACCTCCGGGGCTTATAACTTCATTGTGTTAAAATATTCCGTAACCCTTAAACATGTAACCAGAACCTAAACAACCCTCAACTTAGGTCTAAAGTTCTAGGTAAAAATTAAATCGTATAAGATAAGCCAACATATTAAATATGTAGTCAGCAGCCAATAGCATAACTTGAATCTATGACTCGGAGAGTAAAACAGTGTTTTTTTTTCTTTTTTTTTTATGGAAGAGGAGGGCAAACGAGCTGGCGGATCACAGATGTCTTGTGATTACCGCCGCCCATGAACTCTTGCAACATCCGAGGATTTACAAGAGTGTTGCCGGCCTTGTAGGTAGGAGTAGACGCCTTTTTTGAAGGTACCCATGTCGTACCGATCTGGAAAAACCGCCGAAGGGAGTTCGTTCCACAAGCGAATGGAACGTGGAAAAAATGTCCTTGAGAACCGCACAGTAGAGGATCGCCACGCATCCAGGTGGTAAGGATGGTATTGGAGGCGATGGCGCGCTGTGCGGTGATGAAATTCGGCGGCAGGCATCAGATCGAATAGTTCTTCGGAACACTCCCCGTTGTAAATGCGGTAGAAGACGCACAAAGAAGCCACGTCTCTACGCAATGCCAAAGAGTCCAGCCGTTCACAGAGCACCGGGTCCCCAACAATCCGAACGGCTCTCCGTTGTACGCGTTCAAATGGTAGAAGCTGATATTGGGGTGATCCGGACCAGAGATGAGAACAGTACTCCATGTGTGGCTGGACTTGCGCTTTATAAAGCGCAAGTCTTTGGCCAAGATTGAAGTACTGCCTCGTTCTATTGATCACGCCCAATTTCATCGAGGCCAACTTGGCCTTGCTCTCCAGATGACCACGAAACCGACAGTCACTCGAAATGTCGAGACCCAGTATTCTGATACTTGGCGAGGCAATAAGGGGAGTGCTCTCGAAGAGCGGTGATACGACAAATGGGGTTTTCTTAGTGGTAAACGCGCAAACCTGTGTCTTCTGGATTGAACTGAACGTGGTTCAGTTCACCCCACTCAGAGATCATCCCCAAGGAAGTCTCTATAGAAGACACAAGTTTCTTTCAGCACTCGTCGACGTTTTCCCGAGAGAGACCTGCACGGCCGGAATATACCGCATCCCCAGTGCTGTCATCCGCATAACAATGTATGTTGGAGATATCCAACATATCATTGATGTGCTGGAGAAACAGAGTTGGGGATAGCACGCAGCCTTGGGGTACACCAGCGTTCACGGGCTTGGGGTCCGAGCAAAAACCGTCGAGATTGACCTGTATGCTCCGCTTAGTGAGGAAGCTGGTGATCCACTTGCATAAACTCTCGGGAAGCCCATAGGAAGGTAGCTTCGAAAGAAGCCCCTTGTGCCATACACGATCGAAGGCTTTCGCCATATCCAGACTAATTGCCAGACCCTCTCCCTTGCTTTCAATAACAGCTGCCCAACGGTGCGTAAGATATAACAGAAGATCACCAGCCGATCGACCATGGCGAAAGCCATATTGCCAGTCATTGACCAACTGGTGATCCTCGAGGAAGGTTAGGAGCTGCTTATTGATGATACTCTCCATTACTTTGGAGAGAAGAGAGGTAATGGCGATAGGTCTGTAGTTAGCTGGGTCCGAGCTATCACCTTTTTTAGGGATCGGATGGACAAGGGCACGCTTCCATGAGACCGGGACTACGCCTTTAAGGTAGGAGTACCGAAATAGACGCGTTAGCACTGGTGTCAATTCAGGGGCACATGTTCGTAGCACAACTGAAGAGATACCATCTGGCCCACTCGACTTATGAACTTCCAAGGAAAGGAGGGCTTTTCGGATGAGTTTTTGCCGAAAAACTATTTCCGGCATTAAGCTCGGACACCGCGGGATGATAGGCGGTGTCTTCCCCTGGTCGTCCAAAGTCGAGTTTGAGGCAAAAAGAGTGCCCAAGAGATCGGCTTTCTCTTTTGGCGTGTAGGCCAGAGAGTCGTTCCCAGTGTGCAATGGCGGTAGGGATGGCTGACAAAAGATTCCTAGGGTGGCTTTGGAAAGCGCCCAGAACTTGCGCGTGCCAGGCGGGTACTTTGCCAGCTGATCCCCAATTTTGACGACATGCTTGAACTTTGCTCTAGCAATTTTCCGTTTGAAGAATCTGGAGGCACGATTATATTTCCTCTTCAGAACTCTAGAGTTCGGATCCTTAGTGACTAACGCATTAGCCCAAGCTTGATAAGCCTGCCGTTTGCCAGCTGCTGCAGCCCTGACAGACGCATCAAACCAAGGCCGCGATCTGCCACCAAGTGGTATTACAGAGCTTGGTACAAATAGTTCCATGCCCTGAAGTATCACATCAGCTACAGCCGCAGCGCAGTCACTAGAATCATTGGAAGAGAAACAAATCGGCTCCCATGGGTAGGATGCAAAAAAGGACCGCATTCCATCCCAATCCGCTGACTTGCAGTGCCAAACGCGTCGAGTTGCAGGTCTTGTGCGAGCTGGGCGTTCAATGGGCACTACACTCCGTACCAGGCAATGATCAGAGGACCCTAAGGGAGCCTCGACAGTGACTTGGTACTTTCCGGGATGTGTAGTCAGCAGAAGCTCCAACAAAGAGGGCATATGGCTGTCCACGTCCGGTAGACGAGTGTGCGTCTTTACCAGCTGGGACCGACCATTTGCCAGAGCAAAGTCAAACACAGATCTCCCCGCGTAGTCGGTGGCACGTGACCCTAGCCAATCGGCATGGTGCGCATTAAAGTCCCCGAGGACTACGACTTCGGCGGAGGGAATCTGTGAAAGCAGATCGTCAATCTTCGCCTGAACATGGCCCAAGAGTTGAACCGTTTCTGCATTACCACTATGAGACCTGTAGAGGCACGCGTAGACTCTGACATGGTCGTCCATGTCCACGCGCAGCCAGAGTACAGACAGGTCCCGACCTTCAAAAACCTGAAGGCGACGGTAGCAAATATCCTCCCTTACCAACACAGATACCCCGGCGTGTGGTATAAAATGATGTTCTAGCTTATACCCGGGTTATGATAGGTACGCTGTGTCGCTAGGTTGAGATATCTGCGTCTCCGTCAGAAACAACAAGGCCAGTTGCGCCGTTCCTAGATGATAGTGGACGGCGTTCAAGTTGGAATGAAGTCCCCGGATGTTGCAAAAGTCCACATTTAGAGTGGAGTCGGAAAGCCGCTGCGTTGAATCGTCGCTTGCCCTCAAGAAACACAAAAGGCGATACTTTGCCCTCCCCAGAGACGACGGGCAGCCCGAGCAAAATTGGAGAATCATTTCCCCGATTTTGCTCGGGGAGGGGGTCCCCGGCTTCATCAAAGCCGGTACCCTCCTGGGATATTTTTCTTTTAGGCATCGCTTTCATGTTTGGCGTGGGAGGGAGGGGGGGGGGGGGTTGGGCTTCCGGATTCTCTCACTCACCGACGAAACATAACCAAATGAATTTGGTTACTACACGTCGGTCTTCTGTGAGAGGGTGGTCCTTCCCCGGTCGAGCCAGCCCAATACGGGCTGCAGTCAGATAACTACAGCTAGGCTCCACCACCACAAAATGTTGGTTGGAATATTAATTGATGGAATAACTTTGAGTCATAAATCATTTTCCATCGTTCAGCCCCTGGACACGTTCCGAGCAGCAAGTGTCAAAATAAGAAAGTTAGTCATAGATGAGTGCTAACAATTTATTTTACTCAATTTTTAAATTCAAGTGTAAATCATTTTATTACAATAACTACTCTTCTGCAAAACACAAATTATTATTATCTACAAAGACGCGATCACATTTGAAGTGATTCATCACTCAGCTTTTCATTTCACTTCACTTCAACTGGAGAAGTTGTATCAAAGTAGATATAAATTACAAGGCTTTGATATGTTTCACCGACTTGTAAATCTTGAATAACATTAGTATTATCAAGGTTTATATTGTTAAAAGCATTTTTAAAGCTTAATTCTTAATATTTAATGCACAAAAATTTAAACAATAATTTATTGCAGATAATGTATTATTGAAGTATACCTACTTTAAAAATTTACACACTTCGGTTTTGATTAAACTTGAATATGAGACAAGCCTGCTTCTTACTAAGGTACCTTGATCTGGGAGAGTCATTTGGAATGCATTAAGATAAAATTTTAACAATGCTGGGAATTATGAAGCAAGGTGCGCCATCTTAAAGCTACTGGAATACAAAAACTATTTGAGAAGTCCTTTCCTTAGAAATTGATCTAGGAATTACTGATGCGATGTAAATTAGGTCTCAAGTAAATTACAAATAATATTTTTTTCGGGGTGTCAAAGAGTGCTTCGTGTCGAAGTCACTTCTAGAAAGATTACATTTCGACTGTGCCCTGTGATTGTAATCACACAGCAACACGAAAACTATATTAATACTTTAAATACTATTATATTACTACAAATTCAGATATTTCACTGACAACAAATATTACTTACTCTTCCAACCAGGTCTAGACAGTATTACTACAATTAATAGCACAAATATGAGAATATAAGTACTTTTGGTCAAAAAATTATTTTTTTTTTGTTAAATTCCTGTGGGTCTGTCTTTGTAAAGCGATGAATCACACATAATAAAGCATAATTGAAACATATTGTTCACGTCATAATAATATTAAATATACATCAATATATACAGCACAATATTGATTTCGATTTACTATTCCGTAATACAATTATTTCTTGTAAGTGTACAGTTAATAATTCCCTGTAACATTATCGTTCCTTTAATAAAATCGTTTGTTTTTTAATAATTTGAATGAAATTATAACGTATTTAAATTTTATCATCTCATTGTAAGTTTCAAGATCTGACGTCCTTACCGGTCAGCTTCATGGGCCTATTTCATCATCCAGCTTCCACAAATTTCACTTGTTGACCCCAAAAACTCCGGGAGCCATTCCATTATCCAACCTGAAGACTTCTGGAGACTTTATTTAATCTACCGAGCAGCAGCAATCCAACATGCTAACTTCGGATATTGAAAAGACTTTTAGTGACTGTCATCGTCTCGAGCTCGAGATGTGATGTCTAAGACTTTTAACAGTCTTCTCTAACAGTCTAAGTCATTCTACTAGTCGTTCTATTTGCGGCGATATTTTCGGTAACTTTTCGACCAAGCTCGAAGTAGATGGGATTGGTTGCATAACACAAGCTTCAAAATTTTTTTTAATAAAATTTGCATGATTATTCATAGTTCTTTGATAAAAAAAAACACAAATAAATATTCATAGAAAAGGAATCAATTAATATTTTAACATATTAATTAAGTCCTTTTCTACGTGTGTGAAGCATCATGTTATTTAAATATATTTTTGACAATGTTTTATTAGACTATATGTTATCCTTGATTTCGTCTGTTAATAAATGGAATTGGTAAAAAATGTTAGTTACCTGCTGAAGTAACCGAAACTCAACAATATTTTCACCCAATCATCTAGATATGTACCAACACTTATATATTATTATTTTTAGTCTGAGAGCAGAACAAGAGAACATAAAAACAACTACGTTACTACGTTACAAGTACGTTGTATAGTTGTATTTATCGTGATTTATGTTCCAGACTTTATAGAAAAAGTACATTTCGTTTTCCTTAAACAGCAGAATTTTTCGAGCATCTTTCTCATTTTTTTACCTTAGGAAGCTTACTCACACTCAGACGATGTAAAAACCAGTCAATCTGTTCTCAGAGTATTATTAGAGAATAATAGGATCTTTATAACATTCAAGATTCGTCACTGTACGAATACAAGTTTAGTTAAGTTGTGAGTTTGTTAACTTCTGTTACTAGTTCAGTAGGTACATAATAATTTACTTATATATGCTAAGCTTACATATAAGAGTCTGTAAAACAAATTTAGCCATTAATTATTTCACGGACCGGTCACTTATTACATGTAATAAAAGAATTTAAAATATGTATCATCACAATAAGAATTACAATATTTTTAACTAAGAGACATTGTAATTATAATGTTTTTGAAAGTTATATTATCATATTATATTAAGTAAAGCAATCATAAAAGTTATATTATCTAACAAGTAACCTCGACACAGAGTTGTACAGACAAATGGAAATTTATTGAAAATGCATTTATTTTTATATTTTGTGTTAAATCATACGTGAATATCGCTTTAATACTGCAATTAAGTTGTGATAATTTCTATGATAAAATACATTAAACAATAATTGGTAGTTGTCAGTGTATATTAACAGTATAACGACTCTACGAAGCTCCATCTCTGTCTGGTGCGAAGTATTAAGTATTAAGTATTTAACTGTAAAACAGCCTTTACCCGATATTGTTTTACACAAGCATATTTTAAAGATCTCAAATAAATATACAATGAAAAAGTCTAGGCTAGATCGACTAGAATCTGTGACAATCGTCCCGTCCTTCTGCTAATTGAGCTATCATGTACCCGGTACTCTAAGTTAACTATTTACGATTCAATAATAAGGACCAATCAAACAATACAGCAGAAGATGGTTTCACTGATAGATATACCTATGTTGTCACAGGTTTCTGTACAGCAAGTAAAATCACAATCAAAATTAATATTGATATGGATTTGGACTCGTACTATTTGGTAATGTTGGATTAATTTTAATCATAACTGTGTGTGTCTACGTGTGTGTGTGTGTGTGTGTGTGTGTGTGTGTGTGTGTGTGTGTGTGTGATACACAATATGTTCATAAGAGCCAGGATGTGAGCCATTGACTAAAATCTAACATCTACTAAGTTATATCGAATGAAAACACTGATTCTTCTTGTTTCTAGATACGGTAGCGACATCTATTACACTTTTTTCGGAAATCCTAACCAATGTATAATATGCTACAACCGAAGTGAATTAACCTTACAATTTTAATTGCGTAATTTGAATGTTAAAAAAACTTAAATAACTATTTAAATACAATAAAACGCAACTAACTGTTCGTTTAAGGACGCAACAGAGAGAGAAACGGACACGTATGTATAGTATTATAATTTTGGCACTCTTTGAACATGCTGTAATATCAGGCAATTCAGGACCATGTTAGAACACCGCCACATCTAGTATTTAAATAAGACCTAAGACTAACCAAGAGCCTACCTTAATGCTAGAGTAATCAAATATAAACCAAATTGTATAACACAATTTAATGACAAATTTCATAGTTTCAGAATAACAATTTACTTACTTTAATGATACTGAAATTAGTTTTATATATGAGTATTTAAGCCCACTTAATATATATCTACACTATGCGTAAAAATATTTCGTTCAAGTATGTATGTATCTGTTTGTCCGAGCTAATGTTCAAAATATCTAAATATTGTACTTTTTATTAACAGTTTTAGGACTTTTGAGGTAATATTCTAAGACTATTTTTTGTTTTTGAAATATGTGGGATCATTCGTCTCAAACACATAGTATTTTTAAAATATTATAAATGCTATTTGAATATTCAATGTGAAATAATATAATGGAGAGTTGTATGAAACAAATCAATTCATATCACTATTTAAAGTATTTAAATGTCTAGCTTAGGTAAGCTTTATTCAAAGATACTTTGCTTCAATAGCTTGACAGTTATGAGAATAATTATTGCAGATTAGTTAAAGTAGTGATTAAATGAAACATCATTTATTTTACTACACTACTACTATTATTGTACTACACAATAAGAGATATTTGCTGAATATATTTCAATATATAATAATTCGTTGTAATTAGAGATATTACTGCATGTAACTCCAACCCATATTACTTAATTGTTAACTTATTGTTGTAAGGTTTTCAAATTATGATCATGTGAGTGTTTCGCAAAGAAATAATGGAATTATCAACGAATTGAAACTATCCAGATTGCAAGAAGTCTTGTAAGATGGTAGCATTTAGAACATTGCTGCTCTAGTTTAGTATTTTCACGTGATGGCGTACGACTCAACAGTGGTAAAATATACATACTCTTAAATCAAATAAATCAAATAAATAAAAATATCTTGATTTTATATTAAAAAAATTTAAGCATTTTCAACATTTCAATATAATTTATAAGATTACTCAAAGTTATAAATATTACAATAATCATGATATTTAGTCATACATAATATACAGTTCCTGAAATAATATGAAGTACATAAGAATAAAATTCACCATCTGGAATTGCTTTTGCTTCCTCCGGGATAACGTCCCGTCCCGACCGTTATATATTTACTTAATATTTACATAAACTTAACATGACTGACCATGTTCGTACCAAGATTTCAAACAATTTTAAAATATAAGAATATTCTTATAATATCAAACTACTTTTTATAACAATGTAGCAAAATATGTACCTCTTTAAATAGTTCATAAAAAACTTTTGAATATTACACTTACATATTATTATTATATTATAAAAATTTAATAACCAATACGGACATTACCATACTGACTAACCAACATCTTATACTAACGATAAATTGCATTAGTTCAGTTCAGTTCAGATCAATCTGTAACGTAAATAAAACGTGCAGTGACACTGTACCTACGAGTAGTACTCTCACGAAGCACTCGGATGTCCATTCAAAGTGTAAAACTATCTGAACGGAACGTAGTGTAATATTAAACTTCCTTTCTTCTTTCCTTTCCAAACATTTGTTGTCTTCTACTAAGAAATGACACATTTTAATAAATTATTATAGTTTTTACAGTTCCCTGAACCTGCCTATATATTACATAGACATTACAGATACACGTTTTCATCGTGTTTTAAGAAGACTTTAGCTCTCAAGAGCACATTTCATTAACACTTAGAGTGTGACTGTTTCACTTTCGTAAGTACGACTGGATTGAATAAATACAAGACGAAATGTTCTGAGAAGCCTCTTCACTTATTTGATTTTACTGTAGATATATTTTGTATATTTATTATATTTATTTTTAAACTATTTCATGATAGGTAACTTTAAATAGATCGTAAGTGGATTGTATAATGGCTCGTACAGGAGGCGTGTACCAGAGCAACTACATTCAAGAGAAAAGGCTATTCATTTACCCCCTTTCTCCTCTTTTGTCCACTATTCTTGTTCCTCTCGGATATTTCCATTTACACTAATATAAAATCTTGAGTGTACTAAAGCAAACCTTCATCAATATATCACAAATAAAACTGAATTCTTTCTTCTTTTGTTGTTATTTTACGACCCGTCCTTAAAATAATGGAATAATGAATATGCTTTATTTTATAAAATATATTAAATGCCATATATTAAAAAACATTAAAGACTATATTTTACATTACATTACATTACGATCCTTATAGGCAATATTAGAAAATTCTCTAGTTTTTGGACTACTGTTAACAACACTTAACGCTCTTCTATAGTCTATGCGGACGGAGTTGCGGGAACAGCTAGTTACGCTACAATCGATAGAAATAATAAACGAATGTGTTGAGGTCCGTAACGAGGCTATAAATATCCGTAAGGTCTGAAGTCTGAGTAATGGGTTCTACACCACACAATACATCACCAATTTAGAGTTAACTCCTAAATCTAAATTACTTCTAATAGATACATACGCCCATGTATACACTTAATTAACACATAAGATATGACATTGAATAGAGAACGGAGGTATACATATCATAAGAGAGCAAAGGTTTACTTATGTATATGTGTTTTATGGTTTTCTCTTTAATTTAGGTAAGAAGGAAACATAATATAAGTAGAGCTCTGTAACAATTAATAATTTTTATTTCAACAAGACATTCCACCGTCGAAATCTCACTAATAATCTATTTTATATTACAATAGAATATATAGAAAAGACGCATTCTCCATAGTTATAGTTTTATATTAAACCAAGTACGGAAAAAAAATATTAATTTTATTTCTAAATAAAGTATTCTAATGCCTTCAGTATAAAGCATGCGAGATAAAGAGCTGATTGGAAGCGAATTATCTGCGATTTCGACTTGCATTTTGCCGGTGGTTCGTGTATCATACGAGTATATTATTCGTGACAATGTAACTTGTAATAATTAGTTCCTAGGCTTTATAATACCCAAATAGACTGGGTAAATAGATCTGTGTGTATAAGCTGCTTAGAATCTGGTGAAGCCCCAAATCAAGGGGCTTTGTGAAGTACTTATGAAGTCGTAATCTGTTATTTTAAAACACTGCACAATATTTTTTAACAGAATTGGTTAGGAAACTAGAGTTATTAAATGACTGTCATACAGTATTTAACTGTGGATTAATCCTGTTTTATTTATTAAAAAGAACTGTAAGCAGTGGGAAAGGATTGAGCAAATTAATGATCTCACTATAAAGGTTTTATAAAGGATTAGAATAATTAAAACATTTTTTAAACACATTTTTTTTTTCAAAAAAACTATGATAAAAAATGTTTTTGGTAACATATATTCTTGTTAGACTGCAACCCAAGCGTCCCGTTGTAAAAGACCCATACTTACGAGTATATTAATTTTAGTCTGATGAGAACGTTAAAGTCTCCAACTGTAACATAATTAAGTTTATGAATTGGTGGATGTTGATTGCACCTTTTTACAAAATCAAACTATTTATTTAACAAAATTACAGTCTTTATTTATATATTTAGAAAGATAATGAATTAAGTACATTACTTAAAGAGATCATAAATAATACTACACTATTCAGATCAGACACTCAATCAACAAGAAAACAAAACTGAACTATCAACTATCAAGAATTGAACTTTTTTCTAGTTAACTATAATGAAAGTTAACTAGAACAAAACACTATTTAAATAGTAAGACTGGCCGCCGAGTAGTGTCAGTAGAAGGCCAAAAGTGCTAATTCGCTCCTGGTCTTTTTTAGATATTAGTTCATACGCAGTTAACACAAGACTAAACAATTGTTGGACCTCGCTTGTAATTAATTTTACGTGATTTTACAAAATTGTATAAAACTTTACACTTGATTATTGTATAATGACACAATTGTCAATAGATATTTTAACAATTTTGTCAGTTTCTAACAATTTTCTCTGCGTTTCCCATAGATTCAGTTTACATAAAATATGTATGTCAAAATATAATTAAATATTCATACACTTTAAACTGAGAATAGCATAAAAACGATAAAAGGCTTCAATTGAAATAAAACAATTTTTAACGGATTTGATTCCTCTATTTTTAAAGATATCACTTTTTCAATTTCAGGATTAACGTTTTTAAAATTAAAATCCTTACAAAATATACGCGGCAAAAAATAGTTTCATGCTAATATATACCATACTAATCGTAAAAATATAAGAAAATATTAAAATGATAATAATTGATTTAAAAATAGTATTTACATATATAATATTAATATATAATTAAACAATTTATCCTTCCAGGCAAAGTATTAATTATAAACCCCGAAATCCTTCAGCTGTATCTGACCTCGCCTCGTTATCCCTCGAGAATATTAATTAATATAATCTCCAAAAGGATTTATCGAAATGTAATAAATTAATAAAAACGAACAATAGTTGTTGTTATATATTTTATAAGCACTATTTCATTTAAATCACAAACATCGGAATATATGTTTGTCCGTATTTTATTCATTCGTTAGCAAAACAGTTTTTATAAACTATTCGTGGTAACAAAAATAATAAATGAAATCGAGAAAAATAATTTAAAACGCCGTACGTCTTATAATCTAAATAGATGAAAACCCGGCTTCGCTCGGGTGAAATGTGACTCATATACAATCTTTTAGAAAATGTAAAAAAAAAAAACAAAATGTAATTAAAATCGAAGTAGCAAAACAGAAAGCTCTTTGGTACTCTTTGTACCTCAAATTTGAGTTTGGACGACTAAGGGAAAACACCACCTACCATCCCACAGTATCAGAGCTCAATACCGGAAACAGTTTTTTGATAAAAAACCATTTGACATTCTCTATTTTTCTTAGACGTTCTTCTAATTTGGTAGCCGTCTGTTGTACAAAGTGTGGTCTAGCGTTCTCGTGAAGCTGCAGTGGTGTAGAGCGATTGACTAGCCTGGGTTGTTTAGCACCTAGCTTTTCCATCATGTTTTGCAGTTGCCGACAATAGACGTCAGCCGTAATCGTCTGGCCAGATTTGAGAAAACTGTAATGAAAGACACTAGCACTGGTCGATCAAATGCTTACAAATAACTTTTTTTAGGTCAAATTTCGCTTGGTGCAGGATTTAGGTGGCTTGTCAGGGTCCAGCCTACTTATCATCACAGGTAATGAATGATTCGAATTATAAACCCTTTAATTAAAATTAAATTATTGTGTCTGATAAGAACATAACACAGCAGTCGAGGCGCGTTTGCCGGTTTGCTTCACTCAATTTGTGAGGTATCCACCTTTCAAGCTTTTTAATCTTTCTAATTTGTTTTAAGTGGATTATAACAGTTTTATCATTAACACCGCAGCCTGCAGCTAACTTGGACGTGGTTTGCGGGGAGTCTACTTCCACAATAGCCTTCAATTCTTCCTTATCAACTTGGGCTTCCGGCCGTTCATGAGGGTTGTTTTGCAGGTCAAAATTTCCAGAACGAAAATATTAGAAACACAAACGCACTGTGTTTTCTTTTGCGATACGACCGCTATACACATCATTAACCCTTCGAACCGTTTCCACAGCATTGTTGTTACTGTAGAATACCTATTCATAAATAACATTTCATTATGTAATCGAAAAAAACATGGGAAGAAAAACAAATGTTATTCATTTGTTTTTCTTTTATTCATGATTAACGAAACACAAGTACATGAAATTAACTGTATAAATTTTAATTTCGAATTCCTAACCAAAGAGGAGAACTTTGTGATTAAAGTGGCCACCGCCCTCGCCTCCTTCTGTCCTAATGATTATGTTTATAGCATCTCAACCCCACCAACCCTTCGGTTATAAAGGTTGAGCCGCTATACATGTGGTCCAGGTTTACCCCGGTCACATGGATCCTTGGTACGGCAGATCTGACCTCCGAAGTCGTCCGACAACGGCACTATAAGACTAGTAAGCTCATAAAGCTATCAGTCATAGATAAGTCCAATCGCGACCACCCAGCTTCCTTTTCTCCATGAAAGGTTCCGGAGCTGTAAGGCATGCTCACTTCCCGTGTGATTTCTCGCACTAGCAATAACTTGCTAAGAACGTCAGAGAGGCTAACTACCAGTTTCCAGCTGGTGCCGGAGCTGTAAGGCACGCTCACTTCCCGACAGGCAGTCAGGCCGCAAGCCTACCCTACAATACAGTCGGGTGACCGGATAGATGCTAGCACATCCATCTAACCTCTAAGCAGGGGGCTACCCGAACTGCAGTGACCCCCGGAAGGGATCTCTGCTTATGGACCGTTACAAGCCCCGAAGTAAGAGACCGCAGCAGCCCTTCGCCTTAGGCTGGTCAATCACCTCTAGCTGCTCACGAGATCCGACGAGCCCCCGACAACTGTGGGAACCCAGACGAACAGCGTCGAACCTCTACAGCTAACCACATTACCACTACGAATCCAACACCAAAACCGGTAACCCGGCAGTTTACACGCGCAAGCACATGTGTCGCTTCCGGAGGGCTTAGGTACCGGGGCCCCGTAATACCCTGATCTTAGCAGCTGACCCGTAGTTCAGCTGCAAACTATCTACCGATTAAAGTGGCCAGTACGACCAAACACCATTTTAATATGTAAGGACCTAATATATTCTGAACATTATTAACTTTCTTTTGGATGGTGAAGTTTAACTAGATACGTTACAATTAACAATTTCAACTTGTGTGGTTTCGCAGGATGACAATTATAACAAACAGAACCTACATATATTTATATATATTTCATTTATATCGATACTAGCATCAGCCAGCGGTTACACAAACAATAAATTCTATTCTTGTTATTCTGATGTATTATCTATATTACTGTAAAGTTAGTAGTTTTTGTGATTACATTCGTCGTACGGATTATAGGTACATTGCGTGGTATGTTCCAAACTTGTAGCCTATATGTTATTGTGATGTCTGTAATCGATTTAGTACCTTATACGTAATGGATTTCAAAATATAGTACTATTGATTTAGTATTTAATATGGGATGATATGGTATTTAATTTTTCCAAAAGTGTTCAGTACACGTCTCCAGTTAAAGTCTGGTGACTTTAGCTGGAGACTTGTACAGAACTGATATAATATTTAATAAATATATAATTATAACCTACGGAACAGATGCGTCTGTGAACTAATTATAAAGCAATAGGTCCTTAAGGATCTTGTTGGATTTGAAGCACTTTTCTGGAAGTCGACTTAAAAACTTTCTTCACTTGACAGATTAATTTAGCAAAATTTTAATTGAAAGGGTCATCATTCATTAGCAGATGACAAGCACTCAAAATATATTTTAAATTAGTTATCTTTAAAAGTATGATTTAAGTTTGTTAACATATACAATATGTCTATCTTATGCGTTTTTTAGTTCGCCGGTATTAAATAATATTCAGTAGAAAGTTTAATGAATAAATGTAATTCATGCTTTTTTAAACAACAACAGATAGATTAAAGTATGTGATCCTTACCAACGAGGAGTGCATAGTTCTTCTCTGTGCGTAGTTCCTTATAAATATCTATATAAAATAAGGTTGCGTGTCAAGTATTATGAAAAAACATTTTCAAAAGAAAGATATTATATTTAAGTGTGAAAATATAAAACTTTTTACTCTTAATTTTATACCCTTTCATGTCTTATGTAACCACGCAAAGACGCGGACAAAATTTAATATATTAAAATATGTTTTAACTAAATTTTATCAACCCATATCATAGATTATCATTAAATGAAATAAACGAATAAACCTGATTATAACTTATTATAATTCTTATTCATTGAACTAACAAAATGTTCTTGGTTTTTTTTTCAGGTCCTTAGTGACCTTAGGGACCTTCAAGTTATTAACCGCAATCAAGAACATTAAATAATATACGTTGTGTATTAGTTCCATTTCCTTTAAAGTTCGTCCGGGTGCGGACGCCATCTTGGCAAAACTTTTCTAAACTTCGCTAACATCAATGAATGAGCGGTAAAATTTTCTTATGACACAACAAAATGGAGTGTTTAAAAAAACTCTGAGGAAAGTAATCAAGAAATTACTTTGGTGGTTTCAATAGCATTAAGGTAAACAAGCTGTGATATTTGAAGTGAAATAATGGTAGTAATTTATTAGAAGCGCTAAATAGTCTTCATTAAATATTGATATCAATCAAACTAAGAAGACAAAACTATAGAATTCAGATTAAATAATCTCGAAAGAGAATCCGAATTGCTATTTGTTCCGATGGCTGCCGCCGAACTACCACCTGGATGCGTGGCGACCTTCTACTGGACGGTTTTCAAGGACATGTCTTCCATTTACCACTGAAATGTGAAATGAACTTCCTTCGGCGGTGTCCGGATCGATACATCTTGGGTACCTAATTCTCAATGAAACTGTTACATCTTAACGTATGATAACATTTTGTAAGGCATTATTTATTAAAATTATGTATGTAATGGTATTTTTTTATTGTGGTTTTGGTATATTCTACGGAAATCAAAGTCCAAATGTTAATTGAAAACAGAAATGGACGGAGTTTATTTCTCCTCCTCCTCCTTTAGAAATTATAGCAGTTTTGATTATCTAAAAATAATAAAAATGAGGTACCTACTAAAGGTGGATTAATGTAATCAATACAATACAACAATACTTTTTTAATTACATTTTACGTATTCTTTTACAATATCTTTTATAATTTTCGTTTGTTTAACATACATCGTACTTTATTGCGAACATTTCTCTTATTTTCACATACCTATCCCAGAATAATGAAACAAAAATAGACAACAAATTTTAATAGAATTTGATATAACATCAATTTATTTTCTGAGTCAACATAGAAAACTTTTACTGCGGTATATTTTCTCATATTCCAGGAAAAACACCGACCTGTTCGGACTATAATTATAATAAAACTGAAAACGGGTTTTATAATTTTATGTGATGATAGGCGGTATGTTATTGAGGGAGGAGGGAACAGATGAACAATTATTTATTTTATTTACCTTACGGTTACATTGTTATTGCTTATATTAGATTATTATTTCTATTTAGGAGCTCCTAAGATATACGTAAATATACCCATGCATCATAATCATCATACGAAAATGAATTATCAATATCGAAGCCCTTTATTTTGTTTATAATAATAATCAATAAAACAAAATGACTTGCATAGTGATTTAAACAGTAACTTTTAAACATATTGTATTAATAAATAGCATGTTCACTTACTTTTGTAGTCAAATCTGATTAAATATAGTTTAATTAGTTTAATTACTCAGTACACATAGCTCGCTCCGTGTTGTGACCGAGTGTCCTACTTCGGCTGGTCCGGTGGATATTCCACCTGAGAGGTTTTTCACTCGTGAATTGTTACTCTTGCATTTTTAAACGTGAAAAAAGACCGCCGTCTCGTATTCACGGCATTGTAAGACATTAGGAATTTTTTATCATACTTTTGTAGATGATTAGTCTAAGAGTAGTCTCTCGGTTCGTTGAGATAGAGGTAATGTTTCAAATGTTTCGTCTGCCACTGTATGAAAATGTATCTTAATTATGATACTTTTTGCTCATAACTTAGTAAGTGTCGTTAACTCGAGAGACATCTAGTTATTATTATGTAATTTCCTACTTCCTTCATCACAATGTAGTGCCCTGTGCCTTCTTTACTAGTAAGTGTGGTAGTTAGTTAGTTGGTATGTCGCAGGAACCCACCCACCACACCACCAGTGAGTTTACCATCGCCCTTGGATGTGCAACATGTGTTGAGAAAATGCTTTACCGCTGAGATTTATACATTTTCCTGTTTTTAATAGAAATTAAAATAGCCCGAGTTCTTAATTTATAATTTTTAATCCGTATGTGCATACGATTATTAAAGATGTATTATTGAGCAAAATGCATTAAAATTAAATAAAAATCTATATGTTTTTAGTTTTCCAAGACATCTACCATTGCACCAGTAATATTTAAGAGAAGTCTTTTCTATCCAACCACCCACATCGTTGTACCGCCACCGCTGGGGTTGAACAGAGAACGTGGGCTATTTAGAGGGTTGGAGGAATAACAATATAGAATATATTTTAGGATTGTTATCCATGTTTTCCTTCGCCCAAGTTTTCAGAACAAATATTAGTACTTTTAGGACGAATGTAATATTAGAAAGCTTTCAAATAAAAAAAAACATTATTTTTTTAATCTAAATATTTTGTCACACCCTGGGAATCGAATCCCAAACCACTACCGGAACTTCAGATAATTTGACACAAATAAGCAACGTAATTGTACATCGGTCAGGAATAAAAGAAAATGGCGGTACTTCTCGTCACAACGAGCGATTTATTTTATTAAATAATCTCTTTTATAATATTATGTGGATACGGATTCTCTACATTACAACAAACTACGTACTAATTGTATTTACAGTATTCAATGACTACGAATTACGATATGTGACAGACATACATTACCAATTAAGAACGGGAAACACTGTTGGAGTATTCTACAACAATATATATATATATATAATAAAGGTATAATAATTATAGGAACAAATTTAATTTAAAACTATCAAATAATGTTCAAACCATATTAAATATATTTAGTTTTAATCAAAATAACTGTCTTTTATAAAAAAAGTGTTTGTAATTCATTCGATTATCTTGTTTATTTTTAGTTATATATTTAAAGAACTGCATTGCAATGTTCAATATTGAATATTAGGTTATAGAACATTTAAAATTCAAAATATCATAATAATAATACATAATTTTAATTTCGACGACAGCAACTAATGTTACATACACGGCAACAGATCTGACTTCAGGTAACAATTACCATAAAATATATACAATTAAACAGAAATACGCGATTTTATGATTTAAATATCTAAAACAATTTGACTTACACTAGTCTTGTGACGTCAGACGATTTGACATGTTTGAGAACAAATAAAGGCCTGATAATAAAATGAGCGAGGCTTGATCGGCAACTAACTAACGTAAGATCACCTAGCGTACTCAGTTCTATGACTTAGCAACTAATTATTTACATTTATCTAAAGCTCAAAATAATTAAATATTTAACAAAACTGATCATTCTCTCGTGTTAATCATTCACACTAGATACGACTATCACAGGATGTTCTGAGCTCGACTAAAATATACATTAATTATATAAAAGTACTCAGAAGCATTAACACAATAACCTAACAAGCGGACAAATAAAACAAAATGGCCGCTCGAAAACCAAATCGCCGCAATGGCGGTAAAATTAATATATGCGTCTCAGTTCACGTCACAATCTATTTTAATTCTCACTGAGTTTTTGTTTCATTTGAAAGATTCTGAAAGTTTATGAAATAGAATAATTTGAGTCTATTTTATTATTATTACATTGTTTTTATTTCTTTTATTACGTATTCTTTATGGTATAATAAAGAAACTATTACTTTGCAATATATTGTATAGTATATACATAACTTTATTATCAGTGTTATCTCGAAGTACCTCAAAACAAATCCACTTAGAATTCAAAACAGTACACTAAAATTAATACAACAATATAATAAATTATTTAAGGACAGCAATTTAAATAACATTGTAAACTAATCGCGAGGCCGCGTTCGTGTAAAGCGAAATATATTAGAATACTAAACTAGAAAATAATTTATTTACAGACATTAACATATTAGGCAAGGTAACTCATTGATTAATATTCAAGAAAGGTAACTAAATAAATATATTCATTTATAATATCTATAACAAACTTTAAGCAGACCGTAGCGGGATGTGTAAAATATAAAGTTTAGTTTCGCCAGTAACCGAGGAACTGAAACAATCTACACGCATTTATAATTAACAGCTCACCGCGCGCTGCGTCACTGACTCGACTCGCAACTAACTTCTTTCACATTCATTACTGACGGCCCGCTCCTACCTTAGTGTTCTAAATTTGAAATTCGACTTCAAGATATTATAATCTATAAATAGGTTTTGTTGGCACATTTTTTTAAGTCTCCTGCAAATAGGTTTTATGTTGGCGCTAAATATGTAAATGATAAAACTGCTATAGTTAAAGTAATTAATAGTGCACTGTTATCCGCCGTGGTCGCTCTGTCCGACAATCCGCATTCCTGGCCGCGATATTCCAGACAAAAGTTCTGAAAAGCAAAAATAGACTACATAAATGAGACTGAAGAATCCAATAAGTAATGGGTATGTAGTGAATAAGGCCGACCATGATGATATTGGAAGCCATTCGCTTGAGGAATGCGCTCGTGAACAAGGCGGCCTCGTCTCCGCACGACCTCTGCACCGTGAGCTCCGAACACATCAGGTACTCTTGGAACGAGCTGACGACAACACACGAACATTATTACGGAATTATTGTGCCATTACATTGGGTTTGTAACTGTACATCTAATATTTAAAGTAGGTCAGGTAAGGTTGTTATTTTTATTAATAATGTAAACGAAGTGGCCATAACAACATGGCGGCAGGAGCAGATCCAAAAACTAAATGGACTTGCGCAGGGCGCCATTGCTTTATAATTTAGAGAATTGTAATTAACGCATTAATTTAAATTGGGGGATCTTTTTATTATTATAAGTCTAATGTCGGTTCTGTCCCGATAGAGGCGATTTGTTAATATATATTGTTGTATTAATAAATTTATCAAAGACACGATAGCTCAGTTTATAGAACAACGAGACAAATCAAGAGAATCCAAGATATCGCAGGTTCGAATCATGCCCGTCTTGATGATTTTGTCAATCTATACTATCTTAATGTTATGCTATAATATATATATATATATATATATATATATATATGGGGAAGTTTAACTAGATACATTTCAATTAACAATTCTAACTTGTGTGGTGTCGCAGGATGACAATTATAACAAACATAAACTACATATATTTATATATATTTAATTTATATCTACACTACCTTAGCAATAAATTCTACATTGAATGGTATGTTAAAAAATTGTACCCTACTTGTTATTCTGCTATATTACTGTAGAGGTTCATCGAAATCGATTTAGTAGTTTTGGTATATTCTTTTTAAAATATAATAGTATTGAAGGAAGTATTAATTACGGGATAATATGCATTTAGTTTTGCCAAAAGTTTTTAGTACCATGTCACATAAATGTTACATGTACATTATCTTAAGGTAGACCACATACATTGTTTGCATTACTGGATCCGAAGCAAGTGTTTAACGTAAAATATTTATATATTCCCGCCAGCTCTAATGGACTCAAGTATAAGTAAATGTCTACAAGAAAACAGTTGTTAGACATTGAGATTATATTTTTTTCGAAACATCTGCAGAACATTTTGTCTTAAATGATTATTGAGAATACACAAAAGTATCATGATAAAAAACATAAAAAACTTCAACTCGATCGTAACTCAATAAACCATTAAAAAAAATATAATCTCGGGACTCGAAGGAATTAGTATTCTAAAGCATTCCGATAAAAACGGTCCGGGATCTTCTTATTTCATTCACATGTTTCACTTCCACTGGTTTAGTTTTATCAGTTTTCTTTTGGAAAAAACATATTTTTGTTTATATTTTCATACAACGTTGTCGCGACGTATCTTTGTCTTTTAGCATTTTTCAATTCGGTGTCTAATAACCATGAATGTATCTAGGATTAGATACGATTTATTTTAATAATATTTCTTATGAAGTAATTAGTTAAGCGGTAAACATTTCTCAATCAAACGGTAGTAATGATTATTATTTCTTGCGGTCAGAGTTAGTAAAATAAATCAAAATAGTATTTATTAATAATTATAATACCAAATTAGTTAAATAATAATGAAGTAAAAATCTAACAATTAAACTGAAGTTTAAAAAGATTTATTAGGCGAATAAGTAAAATAAAGTCAGAAATAAAATTGCGATGCCGTGAAAATATTGTTATATCTTTTGCGGTATATCCTTACCTTTATCCATGAATTTGGAAATTATGGAGTATATCTTCAAAACATAGATATTTTAGTCTTTTATATTGATTTTAAGATATCACAATCTATTTAATATCAATTATTCTATAAAAATAGATAACTGTTAAAGCAGTTTGTAATGCTTGGTGCGGTGATTGATTTACTTTGGCATTTCATAATTGGACTGAGAGTTAGTATTCAAATCTACATTAAAGATCATTGGACTAATATAATATTAAATAAATATATAATTACCTATGGAACAGACGCGTCTGTGAACTAATTAGAAGCAATGGGTCCTTAAGGATCTTGTTGGATTTGCAGCACTTTTCTGGAAGTTTGAGCATTTCCTTTACATGACAGATTAATTTTGGACAATTTTAATTGATTTAATTTTGTTAATATATATAATATGTCGATCTTATGTGTTCTTTTATTTCGCCGGTATTAGGTGATATTCGGTATAAAGTTTAATAAATAAAGCTAATCCATGTTTTTATAAACAACAACAGATAGATTAAAACGTCTGCTCCCCACCATCAAACCGTGAATGTTTTATGTAGCCACGCAAAGATGCGGACAAAACTTAGTATATTAAAATCTGTTCTAAATATATTTTATTAACCCACATTATAGATTATTATCAGAAGAAATAAATGATAACCTAAACATAACTTATTATAATTCTTATTCCTTAGGACCTTAGCGACCTTCAAATTATTAACCACCATCAAGAACATTAAATGAATATGAGCTAACTATATACGTTGTGTATTAGTTCCATTTAATTTAAAGTTCGTCCGGGTGCGGACGCCATCTTGGCAAAATTTTTCTAAACTTCGCTAACATCAATGAATGAGCGGTAAAATTTTCCTATGACACAACAAAATGGAGTGTTTACAAAAAACTCTGAGGAAAGCAATCAAGAAATTACTTTTTGGTGATTTTCAATAGCACTGAGGTAAACAAATTTATTTTATATGTAAATAACGGTAGTAATTAATTACAAGCGCTAAATAGTCTGCATTAAATATTGATATAACAAACTGAGAAGACAAAATTATAGAATTAAGAATCTCGAAAGAGAATCCGAATTGCTATTTGTTCCGATGGCTGTCGCCGAACTTCATCACTGCACAGCACGTCCTCGCCTTCAATACCACCCGTACCACCTGGACGTGTGGCGACCTTCTACTGTACGATTTTCAAGAACAAATCTTCCACGTACCACTGAAATATGGAATGAACTTCCATCGGCGGTATCCGAATCGATACGACATGGTTACCTTCATAACAGAAGTATACACCTCCAAGACCGGCAAAGTTCTTGCGATATCCCAGATGTTGCGAGAGTATATGGCGATCTCTTGTTCAAAATCTTTTTCCATAAAAAAACGAAACTTAACCAAGCATTCACACATTAGAGACGGCATTAACGATGATACATTGAAACCAACATTACTTTGTTACGTCACATTTAAGCAAAAAGACTGACTTTAAAGTAAATAAACATGAAACAATGATAATTTTTACGATGTTATTATAATAATTTGAAATGTATATCACGGTTTTGTGTGTAATAATTTAAAAGAATTCTTAATTTTATTTATACAACAACAGAACTTAAATTTTTCCATAATTATTGATTTATTTATTTATTGAACTTAAAAAGAATATTTTTTATTAATGATGCAGTTTTAATTTTCTTGAATACTTCTATTTTTATATTATTCTCTTCTAAACTATGACATCACGTTCAGGCAAAACACAAAATCAACTTTGGTGAATCTTTATTTTAATCTTTATATCAAAATATATTTAAAGATTTTTATTATTGGAAACCAGCTGAGAAACAAAGAAATCGTTTCGTAATATGCTATTACATCTAACTGCAGCTCTCTACCGCCTTCAATTTAGTTTTCAACAACATTTCTTTAATTTTATTTCTATTTCAACAGAACTATTGTTATATCTCCAGGTATAGCAATTATCTACCTTACACCACATATAAGAGTAAAACTCAATAATAAAACTCAATAAAAAACATAAGATAATATTTAATAATATATTATTTATTAAAATTATGTATGTTAATTTTTTTTATTGTGGTGTTGGTGTATTTTTCAGAAAACAATGTCAAAATATTAATTGAAAACGAAAATGGACAGAGGTTTTTATTCCAGAAATTATAGCAGTTTTGATTATCTTATAATTATAGCAGCATTAATACAAATACGGTAATGAAGGAGAATTAATCTAATCAATACAATACAATAAAAGAGAAATAAAAATAGTAAATAAATTTTATGAAATTTGTTATAATAATATATCTTTAATGACTTTGAGTTGTGATACGTATTAGGCGCCCTGTTAATGTTTCTTAATATTCATGTATGAGTTATAAGAAACTATAAAATAAAATTAGCCATTAATATATTTTTACACGACAGATATTGTAATTAAAACCTTTTTGATTTGTTATCAGTAAATAAATAATCAGAGAAGTTCTATTATCCAACAAGCTGTGATGACGACTTATAGTCCGGTCAATTTAAACATTCGAAGCTACATAAATTCCCATCAAGCTGAAAATCAGTAAGGTTGTTTAAAATATGATTAAAAATAAAATTTGAAAGTGCCCCACCTTTCCCCTGTGAGGAAAAAATTTTATTCAAGGTCAAAGGTCAAAAAAATGAGTTTTTTGCGATTTTCAGCGAAACGGTAAGTTTTATCATAAAAATATTTTATACAAAAATTATAGATCATAAAATAATCTACAAAAAATATAGTTATACTTTTTTCCTAAGAGCCACCGTTTTTGAGATATAATGATTCAAAAAGTTGTACAAATTGCAATCATCATAATATGCACACTTTCCACGCCACCTATGAGGTAATGTGTTTAGCGCGTTTTTTTTAACGTGGTTTCCCCCGTAGGCCTACTAAACCGGCCACTTGTGATCCTGTTTAATTTCGAACTATTGCGCAAAATTAGAGAAATTTGTAAATATTAGAAAAGATAAAAAGCGATGTAAATTAATAAAGTGGTGAATTTTATTTATCTAAATTGTAACCGTCAAACTCTTCTCGTTCTTCTTCTTCTTGTTCTTCTTCATTTTGAGTACAAGTAAATTGCGTCAATAGCGATGAATCCTCGTAGGTATCAAATGAATCCTCGTCTGTTAGTGATTCAACATTGGAGCATGACCGGCCTTGACATTTTGTACATGCCATTTAAATAACCTTACTGATTTTCAGCTTGATGGGAATTTATGTACCTTCGCTCTCATTTTTAGGTCTAAATTGACCGGACTATTAGCCTAAGCTATCTCTTATTACATCAGCTTTCCGCCAGTGACAGTTCTGTTACGGTTGAGTGGAAATCCTGTTAAAATTTTGTGACAAGCTGTTAATTTGGAAATACAAACACACTTGCAATTCTATTTATATATATGGATGTCTCAGAACGTAAGAAAAATAATATTTGTTAGAATTATGTAAAATAAATTTGAGGGATTGGGAATCAAGTGAAGGTACATCGAGACGTTCATTTATTTTATACCCTCATAGTTTACAAAATTCTAATCCTTTGTAAAGTAATTTGACAGACATTTTGAACATAGCCTCTCAAAGCGGAATATGGTTAATATTTCCTTAATAGATATATAATAGTACGATTAATAATATTTTATAATAAATGTCAGTGAAACAACTTTGTCTGTGTGTTATTTGTCGTTTCTATTACTTACTGCCGTGATTTTAGTAATTAATGTTGCTTGTTATTGTATTTCGATCATTTCAAATTAAATTACACTTTTAATAGTAGTCATTTTTGTACTTGACATAACCATGCTATTAAGTGTTTAAGTAATTCCTTAACTTAATTTAACGGATCGTTTGAACCAACGCAGTACCTTCAAGGATTATGTTCTTACAGTCGTAATCCGCATTATGCATTCTGTTAATGTTTCTTGTTGGCTTCGCATACTATTACCATATATAACATTTCTTGTTAATGAGTACGGATAACAATAATTATAGCTTTAGTATACAGAATAGTTACAAAGTCATATATATTTTTAATTTTCTTTTCTGCGTATAAAATATTTTAACGTTTATTGTTAGTCCAGGACTAATATATAAAAAAGTATTTTACTTGTGCTCGAATAAATTTTATGTTTGAAATTAAATTCGAAATATTATGTTTCAAACTGAATAACCGAAATAGGATTTTATGTCTAGTTTTAACATCAATATTAATAATACTGTAAAATTAAGTTATGATGCTACTTATACGCACAGGTTTTTTAATTAAATTAAATAATGATGCAACTTACACCCTAAACCTACGGTGAATGACGATACTTGCAACATTACAGGTTTACAGAGAAATCTGAACGTCCATTGCTACCCTGAGACGTCACAGAGACAATATCTTGAATTAATGAAATAGCATAGATACAATACGAATATCTTGGGTATATCTGTTTTTTTATAATATTACTGTAGGCGTAAGCTCATATGCACCGACGGTCATGTCCGAATTGACGGTGTGTTTAAAGGTGTTTTAAGTGTATAGTAGTAATGCACAAACGAATCGTCTCCCGGGCTATTTTAAACTAGCCATACTCTTGGTGACTTTAATAGCTAATGGTTCGGCAAATAATAAAAATCTCTAGCCTAATCAAAGTCTATACCTATTTAACTTGGTGTATGGTCCCTAAGGTTTAAGAAATCTATAGACTACCATCCAACCTAAAAACCTTACTTAGATAACTATTTTATTAACATAAACATTGCTTATACTACGTTACTAGACACTTGAAACAATACATTATTTAATTGTAGTACCTAATACAATAGCGATAAGATTTCTGTGAAATATACATATAAATAAACAATAACAGTACAAAGAAACGACAAAGCATTTTAAGCATAAGAGAGCAACTTTAATGGTCGGTCGAGTTTGACGTAATTCGGCTTTGCTCCCACAGACGGAGTTACTGTGATATTATTACCACTGCAATAACAACTTACAACTATTCTTATTCTCTTTCATGATGTTTATTAAAAGTTTGTTAAAATAAACTTCAAAATGTGAAATCAACCCTTTATCGTGACGGGTTCATTTCACGAATTACTTTTAATTTCTTACTACTGGTGAAAAAGTCATTTGTCTGATTTATTGGAAATAATTTACAGAGCGTAATGAATATATATTGCTCTTGCACACATACTCGTATGCATGATGTTTCAGACAGGTGCTTAGTATTAATAGTAAAAGCAGTAAATTCAAAACAAGGCAAACTGTTTTCCATTTTAAAATTACTCTCTTCCGCTTCTAAAGCCTCAAATCCTTTAAATAAAAACTTTTACCGTATTTTATATTTATTTTTTTTTCATTTCTCTATCAACTTAAATTTATTACTCTGTAGTGAAATGCAAACAGAAAAGGCAAAACGTTATAAAAATAAGCACATTTATGTCACTTTGTAACGTGTGAACTGGCAAGTGTGCAAGTAGTTTTGGTAAACCAATTTATATGCAAGTAGATTTGGCAAACATTTGTGACTACAGGAATGTTACGTCGTACCTACAGCACACAAGCATTTCATTGCTCATAATAAACAGATAAAAATGTTCTCACTATAAAATATAAACGCAGGTGAAGTATGGAAACAGAAATTAGAGAAATGTCAACCGTTTAGATTGCGATCTATTATCAGCGTATCTCTCATCAGTTCAACCCCCCATTACAATGCAATTACAATTGGTTAATGCAGGATGTTTTTATTTTTTATACATGTTTTTATTTGAAAATAAGAAATTTTATTTATTAATAATACTCTAAATTGAATATTTTAAGAAACAGCTCCTAATCAAAAAGTAGATTATTGAAATTTATTAATAAATATATGAGTAAAAAAAATTAATTCGATTTCTCTCACGGGTGAAGTAAAGTTAAAAAATGCATTAAAATTAGAACTTTTGTCTTCTCATTAGCGATAATTAAAAGGAACCAACCTCACATTATCACTTTTTAATTAGGGATAAGACTATTCATGCAGCTTGTAAAATTGGTATAGGCTAATGCTTTAACAGAAAAATATTTAATTTAATATATTTATACCCGCTCCGTGGTTATCAGATGAGCTAAAGAAAGTTATGCAAAAAAAGTTAAGCGATACTGATACCAATCGCACTAATTACAACCAATTACGTTGCAATACATCGTGTAGAGATGCACTACGACGCCACATCCACAAGTCTATCGAAAATGGCAGCACTGCAAGAACTTGGAAATTTCTTAAATCGCTAGGAGTTGGTAAATTACCCCATACATCTTCTATCAATATTGATATTGACCTTCATAACAAATATTTTTTGTCTTCAGAAGCAATTGATAACTATGATAAAGATTGCACTTTTAAGTCCCTTTCATCTCTTCCAACTCCTGATTTTCTTCCGTTCACCTTCTGTCCTTTCACTGAAAGTGATGTTAAGAAGAACGTACTATCCATTTCCTCGAATTCTATTGGGGCAGACAGCCACAGCCGGAATATGAGCGTTCCTATTCTGGATGTTATTTATCCCATATTAACCCATATCCTAAATCATTCCATCTGTATTAATAAATTTCCTGAAGCTTGGAAACAGGCCCACATAACTCCCATTACCAAAAAAATCAAACCTGTGATATTCAGCGACTTTTGTCTCCCTCCATCTCTATCTCCATCTCCATCTCCATTCTACCCTTCCTCTCTAAAATCCTTGAAAAATTTGTTTACGAACAGTTAAACCTATTCCTTAATAAAAAAACTATTTCTTAAACCTTTTCAATCCGGATTTCGTGGTGGTTTTAGCACGGTTACTGCGCTGGTCAAAGTCACTGATGTCATACGGTTGGCAATGGATAATAAACAGTTGACAGTATTAACATTGCTAGACTTTAGCAATGCCTTTTATACTGTTGTTTATTATATTTTACTAGCATTGCTGCGTTCTATTAACATATCTCCATCAGTGATAGCCTGGTTACGGAGTTACCTCACTGGCCGTCGACAGAGCAGTCGGAATGGTATGACCGTTTCATCTTGGTGTGATGTCTCGGCAGGGGTACCCCAAGGCTGCGTGTTATCTCCTCTACCATTCGCAATTTTTTTTAATTCTATCTCTGAGCATATGCTCAGAGATAGAATTAAAAAAAATTGCATACATACTGCATACATGTGATATAGAGAAGTGATATCACTTCTCTATATCACATGTATGCAGATAATATACAAACACATCGCCACTCACACCTCGAAAACCTATTTTCCGCTATTTCACTAATGAATAAGGATCTGAGAACTATTTATAAATGGAGTAGGCAGTACGGTTTGTAAGTTAATCCTGCAAAATCTCAGGCAATCATTACGAGGGCCAAACTGAAAGTTTTTAGAACTGGCCACTTAAAAGCATTATATTAAAAAAAATTGTTTAAATTTTGAAAATAGAACTCTTTACCAATATTATTGAGTGTACATTTCATTCATTTGTCATTTGTTTTACGATTTGGCGGCAAATTGAAAATTGTCTGTGCACGTCAGAATGAATTTAAGCCGAGAAAATTTTCGTGCAATGATTTTTTATGACTTTCGATGTCATTTAAGTCAACAAGAAAGTTATGATAGACTTCGATTGGCTTTTTACGATGAAGCCCCATCTCGTGTTACAGTTTACAACTAGTTTAATGAATTCAAACGTGGTCGAACTAATCTCACCGATGATTTGCGTGAGGGACGGCCTTCTACAGAGACGACTGAAGATAACATCAGTGTTGTGCGGCGTATGATAGAGACTGACAAAAGAGTGACCTATCAGCAGATTCGGACAAGTCTAGGCATAGGTATGAGTCAAGTGCACAAAATCCTCCATGAACATTTAGCGGTCAGGAAGCTTTGTGCCCGCTGGATACCGCATAATTTGACCGAGGCTCAAAAACTCCGCCGTGTTGATTGGTGCCGAGAAATGATCCAAAAATTTAACGGAGGTGACTCAAATGCTGTGTTCGACATACTAACGGGTGACGAAAGCTGGATTTACTGTTATGATCCGGAAACCAAAAGACAGTCTGCTCAGTGGGTGTTTCCTTCCGAAGAGTTGCCAACTAAAGTGAAGAGAGGTCGAAGTGTTGGAATAAAGATGGTGGCCTCGTTCTTCGGAAAGACAGGTCATTACGCGACAGTAGTCTTAGAAGATCAGAAACAATTAATGCAGAGTGGTATACTAACAATTGTTTGCCACTTGTCTTGGAAAAAGTTCGAGAGATACGACCTCGCAGCAGGATCCTCCTTCATCACGACAATGCCTCGTCGCACACCGCCAGGCAAACGATCGACTATTTGGTGACCTCAGACGTGGAATTACTGGGTCACCCGCCGTATAGCTCCGACCTCGCACCCTGCGATTTTTATTTATTTCCGAAAATAAAAGAAAAACTTCGAGGAAAACGTTTTATAGACGCCGAAGAAGCAGTGGCTGCGTTTCAAAACGCCGTCGAAGAGATTCCTAAGGCCGAGTGGGCAAGGTGCTTTTCTCAATGGTTCCATCGAATGCAGCGATGTATTGATGTAAATGGACGCTATTTTGAAAAGTTACAATAAAACTAATAACTTGCTAGAATGCTTAGTTTTTGATTTTCTAAGAACTTTCAGTTTGACCCTCGTATTGTTAGCCCAAGAGTGATTGCAAGGGTTGATTGTCAAAAAGTACCTCCTATTATATACAACAATGTCACAATACCATATTGCTCAAATGTTAAAAACCTTGTCATCTATTTGGATCAGAACCTATCTTGGAATACACAAATCAAAAAACTCAGCAAAAAAGGTTTGGGGCCATGAGTGTTCTAAAACGATTACGGTATTTTCTTCCAATTCCTACCAAAATTATGTTAGCCCACTCCCTTTTTCTCTCTATTTTAGATTATGCTGATTCAAATTACTTAAATTTAATCGAGGACCATTTAAATAAGCTGGAGCGAATCCAAAACAATGCTATATGGTTTATATTTGGTTTACGCAAATATGACCACATTTTTGAATTTCGTCAAAAACTCAAGTGGCTCCCTATATGCTATCGCCGGGATTCACATTGTCTTTCTCTTCTGTGCTGTGTAGTTTTTAACCCAAAAAAGGAAGGAAAACTTTAAGTTTTTAGGAGCATCAACTACAAGTATGTTCATCACAGAATTTAATTATCAGAATACATAGCACCACATTCTATAACGGTTCATTCCATTAAATTGTGGAATGACTTACCACTCAATATTCGGAAATCAAAATACTTAATAATTTTTTAAGGAATACTTTCTATCCAAGGATATCTCGGACGATGATTATCGTGTATGTATATTATAGATATTTTTTACTTTATACCTTAATATATATTGTTAATAATTTTATTTATGTAACATGTCTATATATTCGTGTGTAGTTATTTTTAAGTTGGTTTATTAATTTCTGTACATTTACGCCACCTACTCCTTTATTGAGTCATAAGGGTATTTCAACATTAATGTCGTCGTCGGTAGACGCTGTGTCACTTGTTAGCAGCGGATCGTGTTGTTAAAGATCGCTGTACGAATGCGAACTATTGAATACAAATTATCCCGACACTTTACCTATTTATGGTTTAAGGGGGGCTCCGTAATAAAATATGTATCAACTTTTGATTACACATGTTATAGATAAATATAATAAATTTAATAAAAAATGTAATGCAAAGATGATCTTCTTAAGTACATTTAATATGTAATTCGAGATTCTAAAATTAAGCTGGAAATAATATATTTTTTTAAAGTTTGAAATATATATATATATATATATATATATATATATATATATATATATATATATATATATATATATATATATATATATATTATTAGCTTAATGTGTTTGTTTATTTGCTAAATAGGGATTAATATTTAGTGCCAGTGCTATGTAATTTGATGTAAAGTATAGAAAAAAAAAATTAAATAAATGTTACACGTATAATATTTAATCCCAGGGTATATCTATTTGCATTATACTCTACTAGCTCTAAGCCTTCTAAGTCACGGGATGTAAAATTAAGTGTACTGTATATAATTAATAGGGGTACGTTGTGTCGGTTGGAGTTATAAATATATGTTGTCATCTCATATAACTCATCTATAAAGGGATCTATATTCTTAATCATAAAAACATCAAACTCATTAATAAACATAACTTACGCGACCCGAGGTGTACTTTAAATGATGTCTTGTAAGCTATTTTATATTAAACATATTGAATATTTCTACTAAAAGGAAAATTAAAAGGTTTTCATTCAAAGGTATTCAATTCATCCCCAGGACAGGTCACAGGTCCTTCTCCCCCTCTCCCTTCTTCCGATGACGCTATCAAAGCCAATTAGGACTAACAACATTTACAACATACAAAAAATGAATAAAATACGAGTAGAATTTTAGAGATCCAATAATTCACGATACATTGAAATTAACGTAAAAAGATACTGAATATTTTGGATCGGCTACATAAAAATATATCGACCATCGTATCTCTTCGAAGATTTTTAAGTATGTCTTGTCTTGTCTTTAACTTTTTAAACGTTTTCAATACAACCTTTTAATTAAGTTTCCAAGTCAATCTAGCGATATTTTTAACATAGCTATAATTTAGCATATACAGATCCCAAGAAAAAGTGTAGATTCGATAAGTTCCATTGCTTTGTCCTATACGTTATATAGTACGTTAGTCAGCGTCTGTTCTACTCGTACATTTGGAGTTGTTGATTCAACCTTGAGTTAACGCTATATCAATCGGGGCTCCAGCCGAGTAAATGGAGAGACCATTTACTTCACTCCCCTGATATTATATATTAGATATATTTCTTAGATAAGTACAAACACAAAAGTTTGAGGTCATTATGCTTAATGCTTTACAATTACAAGTGGTACAATTATCACACTAATATTTCATTCTGAAAGAAACAAATACATCCAATCATAGCGAATCTAATGGCTTAGATATCTATCAAGTCATTCGATTGTGGTCATAATACGCAATACTCCAAGAGGCTCCAGCGCTTCAAAACTATGTTTTATGATATAGAACCAGCGTCAATAGTAGAACAACTCTTTGTAAAACCAACCTTTTATTGTGAATTATTATTTTTATATAAACTTTGTAGGTGATTGCCCGACATAATCAGAATTTCATATATTGATTTGCCTCTTATAAACATAGTTGTGTCTACAATATGTAAAATTTTCTTTTCACTCGTTATATATTATATGTGATAAATACCAAAGTGCTAATATAAACTTTAGAGGTAACCTTATTTTAGGATCATCTTTAAAAAAATTAGCTTTCCTATTGTTACTTTTTAATTGCAACCAGTACTAAGATGAAACGAATAATGGTATGCTTTTGTTGTATTGCCTTAAGGAATATTTTTGTTCGTATTTAATAAAAGGTTTATCTGGTAATCTTTTTAGTCTGTTAATATTCATCTTTGAGAGTAGAGTGAGAGAGAAAGGGGAAGAGAAAGATTTTTTGTATGGTTTTCTAAACCACTCTTTTGTTATTGTACTCTATTAACGTACGTACATATCAGTAAATGTATCTGTACTTTATATACTCCCAGTAATTAATTTTACGAATCTTTTATGTAATTGTTATAATACATTTTATTGAATTGCTACAATTTTATAGAGTAATTTGGGTAGATTACATTTCCTAATTAATCCCAAAATTATAAAAAAATATTATTAAAATTTACCTTCCGTTCGTAAAATCCTTATTCTAATTTTCTCACAATCATTAAGTTTTTAGTTTTTGAGTTACGTACTTATTACAAAAAGTTAAAAACAATAAAAGGGTTTAGATTATAAGTTTAACAAAAAAAGGTTTGAGGTTGACAAAGTAATACGAATGGACATACTTAAAAAATAATATTTTAAAGAGAGTTAAACATGAAGATATATCTTTTCTTTAGTTAGACACATACCGTTCACGTATCTACAAAATAAATAAAGAAGAATTTAAAATTATAAATACGTGAAGAGAAAACTTCGTATCTCTCATACCATATTGCGCTCACGGAGTGTGAGATTTGGTATCGTTGAAGTTTATATTCAGGAAGAGTGCAGGAAGCTGAAACTGATATGAAACACGTGTAACAAATACATTATATATAATACAAATACAATATTTAATTTTAAAGTAATCTCTATTTATTGTAGATCTTAAAGTAGCAGAATAGAATTCTTAAAACTTAAAGTAAAATTTACCTTTGTATTCTGACCCAGTTGCAGTTACAAATATAATTTTATAAAATATATTATTGAATCTTAATAAGCATGAAATAAATGCATATACTCATTATGTTATAATATTCCAAAATAATACATTGTCTTAAGTGGCAGCTACACGTTAAAACACTACTGAAGAAAGCTATCAAGCTTATTACAAAGGACAATATAAAAATAATTTCTGTTTAGTGTAAGTTTCAGCATTAACTGTAGCTGAATATATCTAAAGTTATTCACAAGATTTAAATGTAAGAAGTATCGGTTTTATATTACTTATTTCTGCAGTGAGGCATCGAATACACAAGGACACTGATCTTCAATTTATCTTTTGCACTTAAAGTGCTTCTCAATTGAAAAGTTAAGTAAGGAAGTTAAGTCTTGTTGTTAAGATACGTTTCCAAGTTTCAAATGTAAAGTGCATCTACAAAATAGTCATTGAAAAACATTGATAAACCTTAAAAAACGTAATTATTTATTACGAGCTATCAATTATCTGTGAACAAGAACCTACTGAGATACAGAATGTCCAAATAAGTGACATTTTCTATATAACGTTACGATTTATAAACGAATAATGTAATACTTAATATTAATAAAACTTCAAACATTTCATCTTTTTCAACAGGTTTAAGGATCATTTTTTTCATTTGTTGTTACATAATTATTGAAATTTGCATATTACATACTTTGTGGTTGGTATACATAATATTTTTCATTTTGATGTTAAATATAAATAAGGCTTATAATTTATTAAAGAATTGTTAAAATTGTATATTTGTATTATATTCGTTTTTTAAAGAAAAAGACATTAAAGTTAAATATATTAGCGTAAAGTGTCTCGTAAATTTTAGGCGACAATTTTACATAAAAAAACATGCGTGCGTACAAAGTACACATGTCAGAAGTGAAACTTCTTTGGCGAACTAATTTATAAATCTTGTTTATATTTATACAAATCTAAAACTTTAAATTTCCAACATTAAGAGGAAGGGAAAAAGGAAGATAGGTTAGGAATTTAATTGTCATTAAAATAAAATTAACTAGTAAACGAATACACAACCAATAGTAATACGACGTTCGCTCTGTCTCACTTTTTCTCTCAATCTTTCTCACTCGCTTGCTCCCTACTTTCACTCCACGGCTAGTTGCTCATGCTACGTTCGCCCTGTCTTACTCTCTCTCAATCGGTCTCGATCACTCTCTCTCTCTTTTCCGACACTTCCGTTGCATACCGGCGTGACGTTTCATCTGTAAAAATTTTACCCTCATGCGCCTAAAGAAGTTTCACTTCAAAAAAAATTGCATGTAACATTTTGGTTAACATATAACAACACTTCTTTTTTGTTTCTTTTAATCAACATCGAAAAAAAAAATAAACACTCGGAAACGTATTGTGTAAAAATATACTAACTTGTTGATAAAACAGAATACAATTTATTGAATTATCAACAGATTTTGAAAGGTAAATAATTTTAATAAAATAACTGGGCACTCTTCTGTAAAACACAAATTATTATTTCCCACAAAGACGCGATCTCATCTGGAGTGATTCATCTTCATGAAGTTGTATCAAAGTAGATATATAATACAAAGCTTTGATGTGTTTCACCGACTTGTAAATCTTTAATAAAATTAATGAAAATATCGTTTAATTATCGTTTAAAACTAGTAAAATATTTCTAATTTATAAAAAGAAATGTTATATTATTTTCCAAAAAGTTTCTATTAATAGTATGACCGCTGTTAAATAATTCTTAAATCACTTTTAAACATTAATCAATTAGTGGTTTGTTACTTTTAGAACGATTACGTAGCGGTTGTGTCTTAAATAATAATTAAGTTTCTAAATTCTTATAAAATACCGAAACCTCCGTAGAATTTTAATAAAACAATCCAATAAAACTCTCCTTGATTGAAACATCAAGGAATATTCAAAAGTTTTTCATTAAGTAGAAATCCTAATGTTTTAAGATTAAGTGATAAAAATTTAATTCACACAAACTTTGACATTTTTATTTAGTGTCTTAAAACATACGAAATCTAATTTATTATAGCACAATTTGATATTTGAAGTACGGTAAGTGCGGTAAGTACGGTAAGTCAGCCAAACTTTTAGGTAGTAGGAGTGCAGTCGAATCATCATCGAATTTAACACAAATAAAGATACTAATATTGTTAAAGAAACTTTAAACTTGTATGTAGATAGCGATGACTAAATCGATTCGCGTATAGCATTTTTATATTCATGATAACTTCGAACCTAAATGTTAATATTTAAATGATATCTGCATATCTGATAAACAGATAAAAGGTTATTCTTAATTCTTCTTGCAATTATTTCGATGATGAAATACCTTGATATCATAAGGATTCATAATACATATAAAAGAATGCATCTAAGGTAGTCCAATCAGTTTTCATTTGATATTTTTAAAAATATTATTACGATTTTTTTTTATGCTATAGCAGGGCAAACGAGCTTGGGTCACCGTTAATATGTGATCACCGCTGCCCATGAACTGTTGCAACATCAGAGGATTCACAAGAGCGTTGCCGGCCTTGGAGAAAGGAATATATGCCTTTTTTGAAGGTACCCATGTCGTATCGATCTGGAAATACCGCCGAAGGAAGTTCTTTCCACATTTGAGTGGTACGTGGGAAGAAAGTCCTTGAAAACCGCATAGTTGAAGATCGCCACGCATCCAGGAGGATGGTAAAGGAGGCGATGGCGAGCTGTGCGGTGGTGAAATTCGGCGGTAGGCATCAGATCGAATAGTTCTTCGGAACACTCCCCGTTGTAAATGCGGTAGAAGACGCACAAAGAAGCCACGTCTCTACGCAATGCCAAAGAGTCCAGCCGTTTGTAGCGCACCGGGTCCCCGACAATCCGAACGGCTCTCCGTTGTACGCGGTCAAATGGTAGAAGCTGATATTGGGGTGATCCGGACCAGAGATAAGAACAGTACTCCATGTGTGGCCGGACCTGCGACTTATAGAGCGCAAGTCTTCGGCCAGGTTTGAAATACTGCCTCGCTCTATTAATCACTCCCAATTTCATCGAGGCCAACTTGGCTTTCCTCTCCAGATGACCACGAAACTGACAGTCGCTCGAAATGTCGAGACCCAGTATTCTGATATTGATTGCGAGGCAATAAGAGAAGTGATCTCGAAGAGCGGTGATACGACAAATGGGTTTTTTTTAGTGGTAAACGCGCAAACCTGTGTCTTTAGGGGATTGAACTGAACGTGGTTCAGTTCATCCTACTCAGAGACCATCCCCAGGGAAGTCTCTATTGATGACACAAGTTTCTTTCGGCACTCATCAACGTTTTCCCAAGAAAGACCTGCACGACCGGAATATACCGCATCCCCAGTGCTGTCATCCGCATAACAATGTATGTTGGAAATATCCAACATATCATTGATGTGCAGGAGGAACAGAGTTGGGGATAGCACGCAGCCTTGGGGTACACCAGCGTTCACGGGCTTGGGGTCCGAGCAAAAACCGTCGAGAACGACCTGTATGCTCCGCCCAGTGAGGAAGCTGGTAATCCACTTGCATAAACTCTCGGGAAGCCCATAGGAAGGTAGCTTCGAAAGAAGCCCCTTGTGCCATACACGATCGACGGCTTTCGCCATATCCAGACTTACTGCCAGACCCTCTCCCTTGCTTTCAATAACAGCTGCCAACGGTGCGTAAGATATAACAGAAGATCACCAGCCGATCGACCATGGCGAAAGCCATATTGCCGGTCATTGACCAACTGGTGATCCTCGAGGAAGGTTAGGAGCTGCTTATTGATGATACTCTCCATTATTTTGGAGAGAAGGGAGGTAATGGCGATAGGTTTGTAGTTAGCTGGGTCCGAGCTATCACCTTTTTTAGGGATCGGATGTACAAGGGCACACTTCCATGAGACCGAGACTACGCCTTTAAGGTAGGAGTGCCGAAATAGACGCGTTAGCACTGGAGTCAACTCAGGGGCACACGTTAGTAGCACCAGTGGAGAAATGCCATCCGGCCCACTCAACTTATGAACGTCCAAGGAAAATAGAGTCTGCCTGATAGTTTTTTGCCGAAAAACTATTTCCGGCATTGAGCTCTGACACCGCAGGATGATAGGCGGTGTCTTCCCTTGGTCGTCCAAAGTAGAGTTGGAGGCGAAAAGAGTGCCCAAGAGATCGGCTTTCTCTTTTGCCGTGTGGGCCAGAGAGTCATTCCCCATGTGCAACGGCGGCAGGGCCGGCTGGCTAAAGTTGCCCAGACTGGCCTTTGAAAGCACCCAGAATTTTGGCGTGCCAGGCGGGTACTTTGCCAGCTGATCCCCAATTTTGACGACATGCTTGAACTTTGCTCTAGCGATTTGCCGTTTGAAGAATCTGGAGGCACGGTTGTATTTCCTCTTCAGAACTCTAGAGTTCGGAACCTTAGTGACTAACGCATTGGCCCAAGCTTGATAAGCTTGCCGATTTTTATGGCTCAGCTGTTATAGAGAGATATACTTTGTCGTGAATTTCTTTGTAGATCTTTTTAAGATCGACACTTCATTACTATATCATTCCATTTTATCTTTTACCATTTAAGTAGCGCACCAAGAGAACGAAATCCTTGTAAAGATTTTTTATCCCTTCGTTAACGCAACCTGTTTTACACGTTTAAGTTTTTTTTAGAAATTAATTATAGTCTGTTACTTTTTGTTCATTTAGCTTTCTTTCCTTTGGAGTTTATTTGATACAAAAAAACAAGCAAATAACTACCATTTATAATATTTGTATAGGTTTTCGATATATCAATCGAAAATACGTATTTATTATTTGTAATTAAAGGCCAATTCATATGTATATAACTCGAATAATACTTGAAATATAATAATAAAGACTTCCGTACAACCTTTCTTCTCCTTTTAAAATGAAGTAATAGAGTTACCAAACGTACTGTTCGACAGTATATACAAATAAACTAAACCATTTCTAATTTTACATAGATATGTAATGATAAATTTATGGACACGAACAAGACTCAAACCTGTGACATCTGGGATACCGTTCCGTCGCTCTAATAATTAAGCTACGTGACATACAGCCTCGATGTATTTAGCATTATATATATATTCATCTTCATCGTATATTGGAGGTGACATCTGTTCGGCTTCTTTCCAAAATCCTATCCGCAGTATTCGTTTCGTTGTTGTATGCTGCAATACGCATACAACAGTAACATTGACAAGTTGTCACAATCGAAATCAATGTTTGTGTTTGTCTACAAATATGTTGAGTCGTGTTAACCTTATTTGAATTCTTATCCATAGGGCATAATAAGACTTACCAATATCCTTTATTTTCCAGAGTTCATAGAAAATAACAGTGAAAAATGCGCTTTTATCATTCCAATAGCGTAACATTCCTGAAAAAATATAATAAGCCTAATATTTCTATTGGAATCTTGAATAGAGTATTTAAAATATTACAAATTTGTCGGTCGGTATTAAGAAATTGCTTTTATACTAATTAATTGAAAAAATTCTGACTCAAAAGTAGGAGTAATAAAACTAAGTATATTTTGGCGACAAACACAATCTTATTCTCAGAGGTTAACAAAATATAAGAACAAACTTAAGATTCATCTGTTATTGGATACCAATTTATAATATTTAAAATATATTCATTGTACAAACACGAAGGCTTTTATGGAATAATATTTTTCTTATATTTTCACTTTACTACCCGTACTCGTGTAATACCTGGCCTTAATTTAGCGGCTCGTTTGAGCGAACAGAGCCCAGTGGAGGGTGATGTTGTTATAGTTGTGATCCTTATTAGGCGCCCTGTTAATGTTTCTTGATGTTCATGTCTACTGGCTGGACGAACTTATATTTACAATCTAGATACGATAAATTTATATCTATTTAACTTATATTTACAGTTTAATGATATACACAATAATGTTAATTATTATTATTCTTGTACTTCTTGTACAGTTTCATGTTAAAGCCATTTGGCGTTTGTATTATGTTCTTTAAACCGTGTTAGAAATTAGATATTGTTTATTTATTACATTACATTTATATGATTTATTTTTTAATTATTCTATGAATATTAAAATACATACTTTGTATCTACTTGTATGATCACACTTGAATTTTATGATAATAATACCTATAATGTTTTTAAAAATATGTTTACCAGATTAAGAAATATATTAATAACAAACAATAATCTGTAGATATCAGTGTACATTAACAATACAAGGACAAAGCACTAAGTATTAAGTAAACGAGTGATGCAATTGATCTTTTATTATATTTTGTAGAGTTTTTGGATTTTAAACTAGTAATACTTAGAGTAAATCATTTAAATGCTTATTAACTGTGAATAAAACGTTATTCACGACTGTTTAATACAAATGTATATAATATAAATTTTTAAAATAGTGTTCTAAGAAATTCAACCATGAAAATCCCTTTACAAATATTAATTATTATATTAAAATCTAACCATATATACAGATTATAAAGAGCACTGATTATATGGAGCTACTTTAATGATTTTATCGGCAATAATATAAAGGTTTATTAACAATTTAGTGGTAATATTGTGGTACTATTGGAGTCTCATGAACTATTAAATTAATAATACATACGAACACGTAATGTCTCTTAAAAGAAACTCTTATTGAACTAAATAAGATTCAACTAAGGAATTTCCTTCGTTAATGAAGGTAAGAGTACTGTCAGAACATATGTAAATGCTATAATTTTATGGAAACTGAGTTACATATGCAGCACCAAGGAACCAAGAACTTTCTTTTATTATCTGTAATAGATTTGATTGGTATTTATTAAATTATTGTAGAAGTAATTATTACAAATCCAAGTAAAATTGTAACAAGGAGTTATATAATATCCTTGATCCAATTTGCAGCACGTGATTATTGCTATATATCATTTATTGTACATTGTAGTGTATTGTAAAATATATAACTGAGTTGTATTGTTTAACATTACATACATATATATATATATATATATATATATATAGATCTACATGTACATATTGATGAAGTGAAAAGGGAGCGCGCCCGATGGATATCTAACATGGGCGGAGTGTTCTTCTTTCTTAATATTAAATAAAAAGATAATTAAATTATTACTTAAGCATCGAATTTATTTTAGCTCAAAATAAACAGAAAGTTTTCTTTGAGTAAGTCGTTTTAAACACATATCTTACATGTTAAATTAGTATATATTTAATATTAATATAATAAATGAAAATTTGTATTATTTTAAATATAATTTTATACTAGTCAGGTAAAGGAAGTCATGTAACAGCAGGTACGAGTATCATTTACAACACTAGTTGTTCCAATGTAGTTTTGTTACGTGACTATGTGGAAATATGAGTCAGACTCTCTACCTCTAGACTACCGTGCTAAAACAAATATACATTTCAAGTTAAAATATTATTAAATCAAGTATTAAATATTAATATTGCAATATTATTCTTGTTAAATTAATCTTAAAGATAATTAAAAGTTTCTAAACATTATAATATTTAACCGTAATATGTGAGTTTAGAAACAAAGATATCATCACAATAAATATAAATAAAAAAAAGGTAGAATTTGGTTGTAGATATAATTATTAAAAATATTGTGTTGATTTAACAGATACGAATATAAACTATTTAATTGACAAAACAAGAAGTTTTTACTTACTTTTTACGTACTTAGTGTTTTTAAAAACGGTATATTAACATAATTGATTGTAGATTTTGTTTTGAGTATATTGTTTGATATGATTTGAGTATTTTGTTGTTTGTTGTTTTTGCGACCCCTGTGTATAGCCCCGCGGGTCCTCCCACAGCTGGTTACCGAGGTGTCACAGTACCTAGTGGGTTTTTAAATCATGTGTCCTAAATAAAATGTTCCTAAGACTAAGTTAATATTTCTTTAACCATTTAAAATTATATATTTCATTACCGTTAAAAAATAATCAGAGGAATATTAATATTAGTTCTTGAGTTATAATCTTATATTAAATTGTTTTAATGTTCCTTTGATCTAGAATAACTTAATAGATTCTACATCTGCAATAAAGAGCTAAACGTTAATTGCTTATTAGGTTTGCATACTTATCTAACAGCGTTGCCATGCATCCAGAGAAATAAGAGCAATACTAAATAATAAAACACAGTCTTTACGACGTACAACAAAGAACAACAAACATGTAAAGTTAAAATAAAGTAAGGTCACACCAACGCGACCAGTTCAGTGAACTGGTTCAACGCGCTTCCTTTGTTTGTTTTTCTGTTTGTACGAGCAGGCATGGCTTTTCATTTCATAAATAATAATATACCTACATAGTAGTTTAAACTCTGATTTAGTATATATTATTCTTCTGACTTCTAGCTTTGACTTTAAACTTGTTAAGAACAATGTATTAAATAATTGTATTAAAAAATAATACAACCTGAGAATGTGTTAAGAATTTTAATACAACTAACGTAAGATAATCAAAATATATATATTAATAAATATAATGTTACGGTTTACCTTTACGACAGAAAGTTCAATAATTCCTGTTTTTAGCATATCTAGTTCATTGAAGTTTTGTATTGTAAGGACGATTGACCGGGGAATCAATCTAAATTATTGTTTTTATAGAAAAATGAAGAGACAATATATTTATTACAATAAATTGAATAAATTGAGAGTTCCTACATTTATAGAAAAATACATAAATAAACTTACATAAAGAAAAACAAACTTTATAAATCTTTCCGAACAGAAAACTAGATCAGTATAACTCTTCCACACACAGACAGTCTCGCGAATAAGACTATCATCCATTAAGTAATATTTGTTTAATTCCCGGCGTCTGTGTGTGTTGACTTCACTTGTGGTTCAACAAGGGGTTGTTAGTGTTGTTTAGAGTTACAAGATATACGTGTAATTGAGCGAAGCGAGCGGAGCGCTCTACTTGAAACTTTTTCACATTTTTTGGCACGAATAGGCGCGAAAACTACGTGACGGAAAATTATGAAATTTTGCAATCCATAAGACACACATTAGGTAATTTTTTTTAAAATGTAATGTTGTTGAGGAATAATCTTCAAAAAACTGACATCTCATTGAACTCAATAGGAAACGATGAGTGATTACACTGGACTCGCTTCGCTCAATATGCACTCGGCACCCGAGATTTCGCGAGCGCAGCGAGGCGAAATTGAAGATCTGTTGGCGCCCCTAGTAATAGAATATTAAAGAACAAGATATCCTTTACGTTAAATAAGTCGTATTATCGCTGGAAAGATAGATGACTGCTGGAAAGACAGCCGAGGGCGATGGCCTAGCAAGCCAAGCTCGGGCATTTCGTTCAAAGCTAAAAGTCCAAATAAGAGAAATACCTCTGGGACAGTCCGAGAGAAGGGCCGGCAGAACTGTCCATCGGTTGATATCAATGGCGAAAACGGCGCGAAAACGGAATTGAAAGGCGTGCAGGTAAATTTACAAAAGACGAGCCTGGTTTATTAAACATCTCAAAACACACAATGGTGCTGAAGCGCGGCAATCGCCGGTAATATCTTCAGTTTTCACTTTGGATATAGTTTACCCTCATACATCCCATGGTGAGCCATTGAATGCGAATCACCAGGAGTCCATGACCATCAGGACGCGTCTTAGCATTCTCAATATTAAACAATCGACATGGAAAATACACGACCAAAATATAGCGGACCTGTTAGAGCATCCGGGCTCAAGCCAGGTACTCGACGTGCAAGTAGAGACACTACAAACTATTTTTGACTACTTCAATGAGCACTATCCACCTATGAATCATTATTCTCACAAGTATAAAGAAAACGGTTTTAAATTGAAAATGAGAAGGAAAAAAAGTGACCTCGTAAAGAAACTTCGTAGAGCCAAAGCCATGGGCGACAAACTACTTAGTCACCAACTGTCTATGGCATTAAGGTCAATTCTTAAATTAATACAAGGCATATCACAACAAATAACAAAAAATGTGATAGCTTTGATCGGGCAAAACACGAGGTAGACTTTGATAAAAATCCTTTTACGTATTCTAAAAACATTTGCAAAGACGAAAAAAGTAAGTTTCTCTTATCTCGGATACTAGGGACACTAGACCGATAGCTCTAACAAATACAATATCAAAAATATTTTTTTCTTTTTTACAAACAAAAATGACGCAATTCATGATAAATAATAAATATTTCGAGTCTAACCACCAGAAAGGGTTTTTGCCTGGTATTTCTGGATGCCTCGAACATAACACATTACTATCGGAAAGCCTTAAAGATGCCAGAATTAGTGAAAGACAAATAACGGTACGTCGGATAGACTTAGAGAACCCTTTCGGGTCGGTACGACATGAACTGATGATGTTCGCGTTAAGATGGTATAACTTTCCAACGTTAGTTAGTAACATGATTGCATCATATTATTCAAAATTAAAATTTTCCATTATCACAAATGAAAATCATTCTAAACTATTAAATTACAACATAGGTTTATTTCAAGGTTGTTATATTTCTCCAATTATATTTAACATAATCATCAATATTTTAATAGATAAATTAATTAAAAACGAAAAAAAATGGAGTTATCGGTTTAAGTTTAATAATAAATACACAGCATCCATACTAGCATTTGCAGACGATCTCGCGATACTGATACGTAATCCAAAACAACGTCAGCTACTTTTAAATTTTGTGGATAATTTCTGTGCGTGGACGGACGGATTGAGGACAAAACCAAATAAATGCTACAGTCTATGTCTGGGTAGGCGGAACACCAGATATACCTCTTACGATCCGGGTCTTATAATAGGCGGTAAGTGCGTTACTACAATTACCGACGCAGCTCCGTTCAAATTCTTAGGCAAAACAATCGATTACCAAGGGCGCACTCTATCGTTAGATATCATAGTCGATAGTTTTTGAATAAGTAGCATCAAAAAGGCTTGGATATATGATAATTATTTAACATCACGTCTAATTGAGGAATCGTTTACGATATCAATAAGACCCTTTTGTTGAAGTTAGATGCAAGCGTCATAAGGATATTGAAGTCATGACTCGTGCGCTCGACTCGTGGTTAGCTCGTGCGCTCGACTCGTGGTTAGCGCATCCAGAGGACTCTTCTACGTTATTTAGAGACCGACACAATTTTGGGATAAAATTAAAGAAACCATCGGAACTCTATAAACACCTAAAAGTGACCAAAAGACATATCATCTCAAAATCCAATGATGATACTATAACGTCTCTCCCAAAAGATAAAATTTCCGCAGAGCTAGAGTCACGACTGCGATTCCATAAACAATTTATGATAGGTGCTCAAACAATTAAAGCAGGGCTAGGATCAAGTAGGAAAGAATAAGACTTAGAAATAATAAAATCCTTTATTCGGCAAGATGAAAACGATAATTACCGGTTGCACGCGATGAGCTTAGAATTGCACAATAGATAGAAGACCATAGTAGATTTTTGTATTCCACTAGCTTTGAGATGGCGCACCTTGCTTCATGATTCCCTGGTCCCCAGCATTATTAAAATTTTATTTTAACGCATTCCGAATGACTCTCCCAGATCAAAGTAACTTAGTAGGAGGGGGCAAAGCCACCGAAAAATCTTGGAACATCTGTGGGGAGGCAGTAGGAACCACGAAACACTTGCTAGCAGGGTGCAGGGTACTTTTAAATAGAGGTAAATACTCGCGTCACCACGACAAAGTATTAGAAATCATACGAGAAGCGGTTAGTCATTCTGTAGCAAGAGCGCAGAAGGGTATAACAACCACCAAAATATCAGTGGAGTTCGTAAAGGCAGGTTCGTCCAAAAAAAAACAAAACTAAAACCTCATTCCATCTTGGACGCGTCTCCTGTTTTTTGGACTCTCATGATGGACACGTATGAAAGGTAATACAAAATTCCCCGGGATGTTTGTGTTTCGTCATCTAGGTCAGACTTATTCCTGTACTCAAAACAACTAAGGCGCGTTATACTTGTGGAGCTTACTGTACCCTGGGAAACAAATATAGCCAAAGATCATACAGTTAAGCTTAACAAGTATTACAAACTATGTAACGAACTGATCAGGAATAAATTTATAGTTAATTTGTAGGCTGTACAAGTAGTAATAGCAAAATCTCTCTAAAATTTATTTAAGGATTTCGGCCTTTCTAGAACGATCATCAGTTCATTTCTGGAATGTATTTCAAAGGCAGCTTTAGTAGGTTCTTACAATATTTGGTTAGGTAGGGAGAGTAGCGTGAGCAGTGAAGGTGAGCGTGTATGCGCATAGTAAAGGGGCCCCTTAAACCTACACCTGGGTCGCAAGTCCCAGGCATTGTTTGCGCTCCTCTTCTTGCAACGCCATGGGCCCGGCACCCGCACTTTGAATCCATGGAATGCTAAGAAGCTTCGTCTCTGCATCCTACTTATTTTGTTACAAAATTTTACTAATTTCAAAAGGACAATACTAACTTCACTATAACTTACAAAAGTATACAAATTTTGAAAAAAAATCACGTGAAGTTGTTTTGTTATCGGAGTCAACAATTGCAATACTTTCCGAGTTTCGTTTTCTCCTTATTACAGAAAAATATAAAAATTGATTTCTGTTATAATTACAATATAAAATGTTTAGATTTGTATTCTGAGTGATGGTTAAGTATTTAGTAATATTATATATATATTACAATATTTCTCAAACATTTGTTAAAGTAACTAAAGTATACTATATATTTAATATATTTTGTCTTTACTTTCCGTAATATATCATAAGATGCCTATATGATATTTGAACAAACCTACATTCACATCAGTCAGTTATTGGTCAAATAGTGAACACCAAATAATATACAATTTATTATAATTTGCTCTCAACCATTTTAATAATGAGTTACGTGTTATGGAAAGCCAACTAATAAATGGAATTAAGTTTATTGGTTCTGATATATCGCAATTGCACAAAGTGACGAATGAAGTAATTCTGTAACCAGAGTTCAATATTCAGGAAATATTTTTTTTTAATAATTCAAATTGCTGTTGCTTTTAATACTTTCTTATAGACTTAATCATTAAATAATTATTTTTATATATAGCAGTTTATTTTATAATAAACTTACAGCATCGATCTCCACAGAACATGAACTCATGTAGATTGAGATATAATTATTATAATATAACGAGTGAGATATATTTTAACTTCTTAACATTTACTGCTACAAAATATCTTACATTTAAAAAGGAACTAAAAACTACAAGTATGTAAACTATAAATATATATCTAACCAAATTATATATATAAGATGGAAGACAAAGAAATTCAATACCTCTGTCGAAGTCAAGTCAGCGAGCACCTGCAGCGCTGACTGTAAATAAATCACATATGAAATATCGTAGATCACTACGCGACCGCACTCAGGTATCATATGACCAGGAATATCAAATTAAGTTACTGAATTTTACTTTCTAATATAAGAATTACAAAATGGCATAATAGTACAGCTTATAAAATCGACATAGAGGATTTTTCCATTAGTAATAAAAGATGCATACATTATTTCTTTTATCTATTTGATAATAACAGTAAGTGTAAACCAGGTCCAACTACTTCTGTAACGTTAAAAGAAATGATATAAATCTATGTAACATAAGTTTCGTTGTGATATAATACTGTATGTATGTAAATCTAGAGTAAGTATAATTCATAACATCCAATGTTATTATATCTGTGTATGAATATTTTAATTAGGATGTCGGGTTATATTATGAAAGGTTAAAACAATGTTTAATTAATGATTTTGATTTTATAACATGAATAAAATACACCCAAAGCAATTTTTTTTCTTTTTAAGTCATGTAAAGGTCGAGAACAACTTTTGTAGCTTTTACACCGATGTTTCTTTTTTATCCAATTTTTATAAACTCACCCTTGCAGCCAAGGATTGGTCTTAAGAATTGCCTTATTTTTCTTTAAGGTCCGTTCTGATGTAGGTGGCTTGTTGAGGCTTCTGTGACGCTTGCTTGCTGTGAGCAAATTATTATTGAGGAATGATTGGTCAGGAATTGCCATGCCGAATTTTAATTACTGGTAGTCTAATCATCATAAAGGTGGTGTTCTTTTTAAAATTATTTTACCAACGGATGTTAACTCGCTGGGATGGTAGTTGTTTTATATTTTATATTTAAATTCACATATATAAGGTACAACTACTTTTTAGCTTTAGTTTTTATACATACTTATAACTTTAATAGGTATTTCATTACACCAAAATATTCAATGGACAGTCAATTAATACAACAATGAATATGTATGAATATGTATGGTTAGGTACATCTTGTGACATGTCAAGATAACCGCTACATATGGCGCGGTCTAGTTACAAGATGAACTCGGGACACTCAAGCACACCAGGTGACATCATTCAATTAGATTAAGAGATATATATACATCAGTCTCATGAGACAGAGGAGGCTAACTAATATATTCGTCCTTATTCCATAGGACAGATGATAAATTTATTAATAGTGTATGTGAAATGAGAAGAAACCAATACGAGTGTCTCTACAGACAATCAATGGAATACGAAAGTCTGGTAAGTTTTAAAATTATTATGAAGGTTAATAATTCTATTGTACATATATATAAATATATAAATTTAGCATTAGAGATGGAAATTAAACTATTAAAATATCACCCACAGTATAATATTTTAAACGACAACCTTTCAAAAGCTTTTTACAATTACCACAATATTAGGTGGATTTAATTTAATTATTTCTTTCTTTTCTTACGCTTACTTATAGTTACTTATACGTATACCTACTTCTTCGTCTCAATTAGTTCTCAAAATTATAGGCAAATTTGTTATATATACCATGTTTTTCATAAAAAAATTAAGTACCAAAAATTAAACTACTTCTGTTTTCAGTTTCCTAAAGTATTTCGTCTCACTCAAAAAGGAACATTTTATAAAAAAATTAAATAAGCGAAAACTTCAATTTGTAACTTATAACATAGAAATTAATAAAAAACCATTACATCAATTTTTATAAGATTATTTTTGAAGACATAATTCTTCATGATATTGATACAATGGGAGTTCTTAAGATTGGATTACTATCAACTCTAATTCTAATATTATACAATTGACCCAACGTTGTAAGAGCATATATCTACTCGTATTAGACAATACAACGATACGTTCTTATTAGATGAACGCCCGGCTTCGCTTCGGTGAAATGTGATTCATAAGACAGAATCTTCTACAACATTTATAAAAACAAATTAAAAGTGTTTTTTTATTTAAATACTGAATGTTTGTTCTGGCACCTTTATTAATAAAGGCTCATTTACACTGAGAACACATGTTCGTCTGACGCTGACACTTCTTGACAGGGATGCGTTTATAGAAAACTAGTTTATACCCTTCGCTTCGCTGGGCACATTATTAATTTGGATGGGAACTTAGGTTGCTATGGTAACCTGTGTCATATTATCCGTTGTCAACGTAACCATTGCTATAGTAACTCTTACCCCAGCGTTATAGCTTTAAAACTTCGCGAAATGCAAAAAGTTGAAATCCGTTGAGATAGGAATTCCGTAAAATCTGTTCTTAGTGGACGTCTACGTCACAGAAGAAGTAACTATACGTTAATCGGACAGTTTCTGAAGAATAGTTTCTGAGATTTCGTGATGAGTCAGTGAGTGGTAAATCGCTTATTATACATTTAGATATATAGATTTGGCGGTACCGTGCCGGACTGGATAGCGCTATGATTTCACTGACACTTGTGAATCAGACTTAACGAATCCAAGATGGCATCCGGTGTCAGTGACGTTCGCTAGTGTGGCCAATATGGTGACTGCGATTTGTCTGTCAGTACTACTAGTGTTTAACAAAATACTTGACGATCCGAATTTTCGGATATATGTTGTCGTTTCGACATAATTTTTTTATTTTTTTTTATTTAGGTAATGTTTCAATCGAGTTTACCGTACCCCTTGGAAGAAATTATGAAATATAGATAGAAATTCTTCACAGCTACAAATTGTATTTTTTATACCTATCTTATAATTCGCTCAGCAATCCACATAATAAAGAGAAAATATATAAAGAATAATGGTGAAGTTTCAATTATAATATTTCCCACGATTAAATACTCGTGTTATATTTTTTATAATTATATAATTAAGCGTTATAACTTGTTTGTTTTCCATAGAATTAAAATTGTAGCATATTGATATAGTGTAATACCAAAATACAATTTCATTTAATTTCACACATTAGAGAGTACTCACGATGCTAATGAGTTTAATATGCTATTTATATATCTTGAGATATTCTTAGATTATAATTATCTATATTAAGGAGTGTTTTATAATATATGTTATAGGAAGCTTTCTAACTTCACATTAAAACGGGCGGATAATATAATATTAATGCAATACAAATATTCTGTCGTGACGCTCCTAAATAAACAAAGGTCTCAACGCGACTCACTTGATAAAGCTTTCTAAACTGGTGATCTCGTTTAGGAGTTACAAGACATAAAATCGTTCTTTATATATTTTTGTTTAAAGAATTAACAAATTATTCGAAAGTAAAACTCATAATTAATAAAAAATTTTAAAATATAAGAAGCCTTAATAAAGAAAGTGCTTTTCAGTCGGAGTATGGGTATTCAATTGTTTACAACAATAAACACAATTTTCCTAAACTTTAAAATATTTTATTAATTTCTCGAATTTAATAATTAAAAAGCATACTCTAACTCTCAAAGTATTATTGATAAAAATACGCAACAATTCCCATTATCCATGTGGTTATAACGAAGTATATTAATATTTAGAATAAGTAGTTATAAGTATGTTCTTTAGTGTGTATGTTCTTCATGTAATAAATAAACTTATCTCAGAGGTTCTGTTATTAATTCAATAGTAATTGTATTCAGGTACACATTGGGCACGTGTTATCATAGGTCGGGTGTCATCGGTGAGCCGCAAACTGGATTGCGGCATGAGTGCCAGTGAGGTGCCAACTGCCAGGTGTGTGCGCGAGCTGTCCTTGACGGAACTAAAGATCCATTAATTATCGTATAATGAACAGTGTTATAAAATTGTGTTAAGAGTGAAATGACCGGGCTATTAAATGTATCCATAGCTACTGTCATATCAATTAATATAGTGTCAAATAAGTACATATAAATACTTCGATACTTTTTATTAAATTCTATTATTATGTTAAACAGTAAAAAGATTATAGAAAAGTCTCATAAACAGACTGTATGTTAATATATTGGTTATAATATTTAATTTCTAACAACAGTTAATAAATCATCCCTCACAGGCTTCCAGGGAATAAATTAAACCAAACGCGGTATTCATATTTCATATTATAACTACGTGTTTGAATTATAGATTAATTAAAAATACAAAAAGTTATCCACAGCAATCAATTATAATAATAATGTGAGTGAAATTATTATGACACCAATATTATGAATATTAAATCTAAAACAAAAAAAATATATAAATAGTATTGGAGTTTGAAAACAATGTATGTGTATAAAAAAGCAGTTTTAAAAGAATTATACAAACTGTTTTTATTTTTGTTACATTGGATCGTACTGGGACATACTCACATGCTGGATTTACATATTACAAGTTATAAAGTCATAAATGTTTAGTTACGAATATCGTCAGGCCAAGTATACGTTTGATAACGTTGGAAGGCTTTAGTTGAGTGACTGCGACCGCTGCGGCTTCAATTGTACCTACCAAGTTGAAAGTTGCTGATAAAATTCTCTTTAGGCGTATTTAACGCCGACAGTTTTATTAAAAACAGAAGTATTTTAGCTCTTATTATTTTATTTCGTCGTCTTCTGGATCCCTAGTTGAGAATCGTAGGCATGAAGTAAAAATGTTGTTTTTACCTTTTAGGGCCTAGGGCCTATGCCGGATATTACTGAAAGTTTTTACTTTTTTCGTATCTACCGAAATCAAGTAGGAAATAGTTCCTTGTCTTTGGCCGGTGCAATGAGCTTGACATGAATGACCGTTAACCTAACATGTAGGTTGGTCTTTATCTTCTGTCACTTACAGATTCCATTAAGTTGACATACATACAATTCGAGAAGCATGAACACTTAGTTGTCTAAACCCTGTCCTCATATTTATTGCTATTCCTTATCACTTCTTCCAATTCTAACTTTGTCTTAGCTCACCTTTTCTACCATAAATAGCTGATAGTTTCTCTCTCTACAACTCGTGGTAAGTCATTAGCATCCAAGTTTTGCTATGTTACAACCACCTCCTATTATTATTTCGGTAAATAAAAGGAAAAACGGAATATTCGTTGAATATTTGTAAAATATATTTAGCTTCTCTCCCGATATAAAATAAATATATGTCGGAGACAGATATTGTAATCTTATTCAAATAGAAACTCCAGTTCTTAACGCCATAAGATTATACTAAACAGTTTGAAAGTTTAGGAAACTATACTTTTTATATTGCTGTTATATGTTTTATTTGTTCTCTAATGGTTACAAATATAGCAGCTAATTTAAGGATTTCGCTAAAGAGAGATCATGTTGAAATATATATTTTAAATCAACATGTTACATTATAATAATCTTTGTACATTTATATTCTTCTATAATTCGTATTAAGGCTGGTTCAGAATAAAGATACGATGGATGCAAACAGAAGCTGCGACTTAGAGTCGACTTGCAAATTAGGTGTTTAACAAGAAGATTCGTTAATTAGGTCGTCTCAAGGAATGTAGTTTTCCAACGATTAATCTACAACAATAATAACAAAAAGTGCTTGGGATGTTAAAATAAATTTAAAACTTGTCGTCTACGTGGAACTTCTTATTATATCTCTAAAACAACAAAGCACTAAGCATATGATCTACTCGTACTACGTTGGTCAGTAAACTACTAATTTACATATTATGTATTTTTCTGCCTATAACTTTGTAAATATGTGAATTTTTCTATCGCATTTTGTGTTTTAGCTATCTAAATTAAGAATTACTAAACCTAAAGGTGTAATTTAATGCTAGTGATAAAAAATGGAAAAGTAATTATACTTTTCTTACCATTTTTGTACTATCACTATTGTGTTAATATACAATAAGATAAATGTATGCAAAAAACAGTTTCTTCTAATTATTAATGTCTGTTAAGTGTATAATATATAATACAAAACCAACAACTTGTTTATTTTAGTTAATATTATATTATAATGTCTCTAACTATGCTAATACCGGTACACTATGAGCGACTCCGTGTATAGCGTGAATATGAATAATGGCTGCCGACTCAAAGGTAATTATATAAAGATCGCAATTATAGTTATAATTCTAAAGTTTTATTCATAAAGAAAAAACTAAAGAGTTATAATACACATAATCCAATTTTTTATTATTAAGATGTTATGGAGTTATCAATGTTTGTCATTTTGCTAGTTTTAAAACATTCCACAATCTTTTAAGAACACACAAAAATAATTTGGTAATTGATAAAATAAATATAGAAACAACGAAACTTTAAAAATGTAGATAACAGAGGCTTTCAATAGAGACAGAGGCAGAGACAGAGGCAGAGGTGAAGTGTCTCTGTGATAAATAATACACAAGCATATACATAGGTAATTCCGTTTTCCAACGCATTAGTATTAACAGCTCAAGACACACAGACACACACAACAAACAATACCGTAGTTTATTGTAATATAAATAAAATCACACTAAACATTTCAATACAACTTTTTAAATAAATTTTTTAAATAGAACAGTCGAACAATGGAATATTCACAAATCCCTGCTGACTTGTTATTACATATTTTAATACCGTAGTTTGCAGTTCAACAAGGAAAGTACTGACGTCAATTAGTTTTAATTCGTAATGAAATGGGGAAAGTTTAGAAAATATTACATTTTTTACTCTCATCTACAATATTCCTTCCATAGTATTTCTAATTGGTTAATTATCGACAAAACCTTATTAATTCTTACATAATTAAAAACTTATCAGAGCTTACTAATAATATATACAGAATCAAACCAAGAGACAAATATAAAAATACAGCCTACGTAAAAGTTACGTTACTGGTTAATAGATGGCGCTAAGAATCGCGGCAACATGTCTTAATGTTTGGTGTGTGATGTGTTTATACAAGTATCTTAATGATAATGGTTGTCCACTACACACTTGAGTTTTATTTATATTTAGTACGCTACATATACCTCAAATTAACAGTTTCTAATGATCAAAAGTAATCAAGTAACTAACATACCAGCAGATATTAACTGAATTAGCAATCAGAGGATACCTAAATAAACAACTATGTTTTATATATCCTTTCTATTTACATGGTGTAGTGTTTTACGTTCCTGTTGTGAAAGGATTATAAAATGAGAACACATGTCATATATTATATATACGGTAAAAATGAAACATGTTTTACAGACAGCAGTAGTAAGTGATTATATAATAATTGGAAGGAAAAGATGCGTAGAGTTTACACTTCCTAATGTAAAAAGTAAAAATTGTAACTTGCTCCTTAACAATGAAGTGTTAGAATTGATTATAGTATAACATTAGATAAAAAGCTCCAGTGGAACCCCCATCTCTCAACCAAACCAAATCTCTCAGCCAAACTCAGCTCCGCCGTCCTTGCAATTAGAAAAGTTAGACAATTAACGGACATTAACACGGCTCGACTTGTTTATTTTAGTTATTTTCACAGTATTTTATCTTACGGTATTTTATTATGGGGCAGTGCTGTCGAAATTAATTCTATATTTATTTTACAAAAAAGAGCTGTGCGGGCTATTTATAACTTAAAAGCTATAGATTCTCTGAGATATGTTTTTTAAGACATAGGTATTCTTACAGTCGCTTCCCAATACATATTTAATAACATATTATATATACGTCAAAATTTAAATAGTTATATAAAAAACAGTGACAGACACGCGATAAATACGAGAAATAAAAACAAACTCGTAACATCAAAGTTTCGGCTTCAAAAAGTTAAACATATATATATATATATATATATATATATATATATATATATATATATATTATTTGTCGTTTTATAAAAAAAACCCTTTCAATATATGTTAATTATATATTGGAACTATATAAAATATTCCTTAATTGGAAATCATAAAATTGTTGTTTTAACAATACAAAATATTAGTAATATGGTTATATCAAACACCAATATAAACATAAAATTTTCTCATAAAACATATTTTTTCCAGTTATATTTATGTTAGTTGTATTGGAATTTGGTCGACTAGTTTCGATTTCAGAAATACTTCGTTGATGTTTCGTGGCGATTTACCTCATAACCCCACGTCACACATTCCGCAGTCCCAAGGAATACACTATTGAAAATAATATTAAATCCAGTCAGCAATGCTTCAGCGACATCCGAACGAGTATTTGGGATTGTATGGAAGATATATGTAATGCTCATTACATACATTTTGTAATTATTATTTATTTTAAGTCAATTCTCCAAGTACTACAATTTTGACTATTATTTATTTACCAAAAGCTTAAACTTAACAAATAATGATATGTAGTTTCTTGCCGGTTCTACTCATTACATTATCACCGTGCAATTAGAATATGACGTTCCATAAGTAAGTTTGTAATTGGAATAATACCTTTTCCTTCCAATTATTATATAATCACTTGCTACTGCTGTCTGTAAAACATGTTTCATTTTTATTACCTCTGGTATTTGATATATTTAAATATAAATGTTTTTATGCAGTTATGATTTGTAGACAACAGAATCTAATTGTTCCACTAAAGCTTAATTATACGAATAAATTATTTTTAAATTATTATACTAACATATTTGAAGTTAAGACATTAATAGAAAATTATTTTGTAATTGATTAAAAAACCATTTATTATAAAATAAAAATAAAAATTTAAGTTTTTAAATTTTATATATATATATATATATATATATATATATATATAGTTATTAGGTATATATATATATATATATATATATATATATAGTTATTAGGTCACGTATATTGAGTCATAGTCTAGTGATATTTCTGCTTCACCTCGTCCTTGTTCCTGTCTTCATGTAATGACGGCATATGGCATATGGCTTGTAATCAAATTAAATAATATTACTTATACTATATACTTTGAGCTTTACTTTTAGTTTTAAAAACATTTATATTTAAATATATCAAATAGGTTTAACAGTCTAATAACAGAGATGTTAAACTAGAAAGAAAAAAACAACATTTTTTTTCGTAGCTCTAAGAGTGCTGAGCCGTAAAGAACAATTATTTTGTAGTCAAATTATATATAAATAAATATAATCAAATAAATAAATAACAAAAAGGTAAACTGTCCTTTGAGAGCTGAAGCACCGCTCAATTAAATCATTGCTCGATCATCGAACACGTACGACTCTTCAACTTTGTAACAGACAGATATTTTATGAGAGTATATATATATATATATTTAAGGCTATTTAAAATTAATCTTACAAAAACTGGTGTGAATGTAATTTACATTTTTATGTAATCGTAATCATATATGTATGTATGTCATAGTCAAATCATAGGTTAATATCACCTATAGCAGTATTTAATTGTCTCACCTAAGTAACCTCACCTAATCTTTAACTTTACTGAAAATATTGAACAAAGTGCATTCATACAGGTACATCTCTAGTTAGAGACTCGAAGAAAGAATTCCTTCTCTCGGAAAATTAACAAAAAAAAAATTGTTTCTTATCTGATTGTTGAAAATGAATACAAAATGAATATACGATTAAATATACGAATAGGACTGAATGTAAAGAAACTTCATGAAAAAAATGTTTTTTCTAAGTACTTAACTATGACATCTTCATAGATGATGAGTCTTTTATAATATAAAATAGGAAATAAATACAGATTTGTATCTACAAATGTATAGTCCGTTATATAGTATATCTATAGATCGTTTAAAGTAATATATATTATTTCATGCATCCGTTATCCTAAGCATTTAGACATCCATGTCTATGACACGTCATCACATCGAGGACTTTCACATTGTCTTCACTCGACCCGACTGTTCTTTGTAATATATTTTTATTATATATTTTTTACTAAGTCGGAAGCTAGTCACAGTGTGGCAAAAACACCACAAGTCAACTGTAAATAAGTAGGTACTTGAATACATTGGTTACGAGATAAAGTTTGTTGTCTGTTACTATGTGTATATTTTTTAACATAGACTTTTAATATAATGAACAATAAATAAAACAACGTACAGATAACCTGCCGTATATGAATACTACTATGAAGTAGTGAAGTAATATTTGTAGTAAAAATTTTGGTATATTAAAGAACACTTAGTAGTATACCTTCATACTTCAAAAGAAATATACAAAGTAAGAATAAAACACACACAAACCTACATTACACAGGACATATTACAGGACAACCTTAATTATTGAGGCATCCCTCAGTCGTGTTGCAAATTACTATAGAATACAATATTGAATTGACTGTGTAAGATGTAATATTAACTTAGAGTTATAAGTAAATGATATTGACTGTATTCATTTCAGATATATTATTAATATAAGATATATAAGAAAAATTACAATAACAATTAATTAAAATAAAACAAGATTATAATAAACAGTTACAATGAGGATAAAATAGTTGAGTAAATAGATTTGAACGATTTTATCTCAACACACTATCTAAACGGAGGGTTGACATATCCTCTATAAAGTACAAAGTCCCAAGTGAAATGTCTAAAGACATAAACTGATAAAGGTTCTAGTAGCAAATCGTCTATTTCAGTGATGTCTCCGCGCGTTAGATCATTTGTCATACCAGTCAGATGGGATAACTTTTACCCGGACGACTGACTATCCCGACTTGGATGAACAGCTCGGCCATTATCCCAACGCTATCCTCTATCATATCATATATATATATATGTAATGGCTCGTACTTTATTAAATGGTGATAATTGTCCTATAGATTTATATTCGGTCATGTTTACGGTAATGATGTTAGCGGTCATACTGGGTCATAGGTCATTGGTTTAACTAAATATATAATCCGGTTAACGGACGATATTTCAGGATTAAACAAATGCAGCACTCGCTAACACGGATCAGTTACAACCGACAATTAATGCTTTGATCACAAATAACGGGTTAAAACTACGAATGCTATTGTTTCAATGTATCTCGTATATATTACTCATTATTTATTCAAATTTAATATTGTTTAAAAATATAATATTCCATGTTAATTTAAAAACTTATACAGTATGCATTTACCCTTATCCCATTTATTTGTGATTAATATATCAATTCCTTCCACGCTCTTGTATCATATTTCATCTCAGTGGAGACATGCTTGTTCTGATGCTTTTTGGCTTATCATTTTTCATATATCCACGTCATCTTATCTTAACAATCCATATTGATTATCACTATTGCCTACATACTCGTACACTGTTAGTTCATTATGATGACTTAGCGAAGTCAACACAAAGAACACCATTCCTAGAATTACACTTTAATATTTGTCGTGTTAATGGATGCATCAGGCGGCTTAACAGTAATTCTACTTTTTTTTTATTTCTGTTGTATAATTCGAAATAATTTTTATTTTGAAATATTATTTCAGACGACGGACTTTATTCATGTTGAATATGATGTGACTGACACAAATTTACACTAACAGATGAACAGATCAGCTTTTTAAGATTCTTAGAAGAAGTGTTAAAATTTGTAACTTTTAGATCTGTAACATATTTATTTGTTAAATTGGTGAGGTTTTACTTTTTTACAAACTATTGTTAGCATTTATCAAATTTATAATTTAAAAATTTACATATTGTTAATTTTTATTTAACCTAGAAAGATTGTGATATTAAAATACTTTTCTGATAATATAATAATAATAATTATCATAATAATAATAATAATAATCATTCTGATTCACTTTTTGATTTAGAAAAAAAAAAACATATTTTCTTGTTAGTATAAAAGTCCTAAAACGGAACAGAAATTAGATTTATTCTACATTTAGTTTTCCAGACCGAGTTAGTTACTCAATTTCGCTCATGTATTTAATTTACAATGGCCTTCGATCCTCCTTTATTATTATTCAATATTGGTATTCATAATAACTAATTCTTTTCGAGTAAAGTAACTGTACTGACAGGATTTGAAAATAAAGTACAAAATAACTAAATACTATTTATTATATAAATATGTTACATTTTTTTTAATTGAATTAAAAGTACTTGTAATAACAGAAAAAAACAAAACTAAGCGATTTCCAAGGAAGTAAAACCGAGCTGTCGAGGTCTCGTGGCGAGCGTCACTTTCCATGGGGTCAGCTCGATGCGTCGACGTCAATCATCAAAGTCTTTTATATCTTCTATTGTATCACCGCATCGCACCCTAAGGAGAAAGAAAGAAAAACATTTTTATTTACAACAGCAAAATCGTATTAATACTTTAAAGCTATAATAATAAAAAGATACAATAAAGTGTATTCTACATAATGTACTCAAGACGTTCACAAAACTGCAGATTTTGGATAAACAAAAGACCGAATTGTTCTCGGAACTGTGTATTATTCTTTTATTATATTTAATATGAATATTATGAAACTCTCCAAAGACATCCCTAGAACACTTGTGTCAGCAGATTTATTATGGGTTTAATAATAATGTATATTAAAATAAATAAAAGTCACAATAAGTCAAAGTCGAAGTCGAAGTCGAGTCGAATATTATAAAATAACTCAAATTGACTTTAGAGAGCACAAGGAGACAGGTCTATGTAACTTTCTATTTTCGTTTCTCCAGTGATCTTATGAGTTCGATAACAGATCTAAGGCAGTGATATTCATAGAATATTCAATTGATCAAATGTTCGTAAGTATCTCAGTAAAGCCTATTTATTCTAATCACTGCTCCAGACTGGACGGGTGAAGTGACATGTTCATTAATGTTATCTCATGCGCTGTATTAATAATATTATTATTATTTAATATTATTACTTGAAAAAGACACGTGATACTGAAATATCCGAAGTAGAACTGATTAGTGAAATGTATTAGATAGATTAGTAGATGTCTGCTCTTCTGCAGGATTCTATATATAGATATCAGTTATTTGCAAAATCCTATAAAACTCTGTTGTTAAAGCCGTTTATAATTTCTGACCAGAATGGTTAATTATATTACAAAGTTTATAAATTTTCTTGAACAACTCGTTCTTCTTTTCGCTCACTTTTTATTTGCTCAAAAGGATAATATAAGACACTTAAATGCAAGACATACCAAATTGTTCGTGATGTTCAAATTTTACCCAATTATTTGATCAAATATTGAGCTTAATGGACTTTTTATTTTGATCGGCTTTATATGAGAATGTGAAATTTCCCAACAATCAAATATTGGGTATTAAATAAGAATCGATGACAAAGACGGAGGAGACACAAGAGGACAAAACCTTGTAAGTTTAAAATGTACAGATATTGTGGTTCATTGTTTAGCGATGTTTTTGTTTAAATATTATTTTGTCTTATTATAGTTATTAATAATTGAGTTAATGGATCGATTATTATACATCTATATATATATATAAGCGATTTACCACTCAGTGACTCATCACGAAATCTCTGAAACTATCTGTCCGATTAACTTAATATTCTACATAGTTACTTATTTTGTGACGTAGACGTTCACTAAGAACGGAGTTTACAGCATTCCTATCCCAACGGATTTCAACCTTTTGCATTTCGGCAAGTTTTCAACTTGTAGGAGCTACATAGATGGAAGTAAGAATTACTATGTCAACGGTTACAATAGCAATGGTTACCATAGCAACGGTTACCATACCAATGTTAACCATAACCACAGATAGTATGATAACAGTTACCATAGCAACGGTTGCCATGCAACCAAAGTTTAGATGAGGTTAAGGAGGGGGTGCTAAAGTTAAAAATAAAAATATAATTGATTACGAAGTTAGATTTGATATATTTGAGAAATAAAAAATGTTAATTATAAAAAAAAAACAAAACTTGTCTTCAGTTATATGCTGACAATTTTTTCGTAGTGTAGGCCTACTGGGGATCCCGCCACATTACATAACGGGATCGCATTCCAATAAACTGTACCTCATAGGTGATGTGGAAATCAGTGTATTCACTGACTGGAATTATATTTCTCTATTTAAAATTTAAAAAAATTACACTAAATAAATTATATATAATTAAACGTTTTGTCAATACAAGAAGTCTAAGTTTACATCCAAATTAATAGTACGCCCAGCGAAGGGCGCGGGTATCAGCTAGTTAAATATAATGTTAAGATTATCTTAAATTCATAACAACTCAACTACATACCAGTTATATTTTATATATGGTTTATTTATATTTTTATGTATCTGAATTATTGGTATCCTTTATTTTAAATTTCACAGAAGGAAAAAAAAATCACTTCAATTACTGCATTTACACATACACTTTTTTTTTTGCTGAGCCCTTAATGAAAGCCTATTTGAATGCCTACGGTCTACGCTGTGTTGTATCTTATATAATATTAATTTACTAAACCATCTCAGCGGCGGTGGAGCTCTGTAATAGTTGTAATACGATTAAAGTCATATCTGTTGTCATATCATATATTAAATTGCTAGAGCGAAGTTCAAGCAAGTCGTCAAAATTGGGGATCAGCTGGCAAAGTACCCACCTGGCACGCGCAAGTTCTGGGCGCTTTCCAAAGCCAGTCTGGGAAACTTCTGTCAGCCTTCCCTGCCGCCATTGCATACTGGGAACGACTCTTTGGCCCACACGGCAAAAGAGAAAGCCGATCTCTTGGGCACTCTTTTTGCCTCAAACTCGACTTTGGACGACCAGGGGAAGGCACCGCCTATCATCCCGCGGTGTCCGAGCTTAATGCCGGAAATAGTTTTTCGGCAAAAACTCATCCGAAAAGCCCTTCTTTCCTTGGAAGTTCATAAGTCGAGTGGGCCAGATGGTATCTCTCCAGTTGTGCTACGAACATGTGCCCCTGAGTTGACACCAGTGCTAACGCGTCTATTTCGGTACTCCTACTTGAAAGGCGTAGTCCCGGTCTCATGGAAGCGTGCCTTTACCCATCCGATCCCTAAAAAAGGTGATAGCTCGGACCCAGCTAACTACAGACCTATCGCCATTACCTCTCTGCTCTCCAAAGTAATGGAGAGCATCATCAATAAACAGCTCCTAACCTACCTCGAGGATCACCAGTTGGTCAATGACCGGCAATATGGCTTTCGCCATGGTCGATCGGCTGGTGATCTTCTGTTGTATCTTACACACCGTTGGGCAGCTGTTATTGAAAGCAAGGGAGTGGGTCTGGCAGTTAGTCTGGATATGGCGAAAGCCTTCGATCGTGTATGGCACAAGGGGCTTCTTTCGAAGCTACCTTCCTATGGGCTTCCCGAGAGTTTATGCAAGTGGATCACCAGCTTCCTCACTGGGCGGAGCATACAGGTCGTTCTCGACGGTTTTTGCTCGGACCCCAAGCCCGTGAACGCTGGTGTACCCCAAGGCTGCGTGCTATCCCCAACTCTGTTCCTCCTGCACATCAATGATATGTTGGATATCTCCAACATACATTGTTATGCGGATGACAGCACTGGGGATGCGGTTTATTCCGGCCGTGCAGGTCTCTCTCGGGAAAACGTCGACGAGTGCCGAAAGAAACTTGTGTCTTCTATAGAGACTTCCTTGGGGATGGTCTCTGAGTGGGGTGAACTGAACCACGTTCAGTTCAATCCCCTAAAGACACAAGTTTGCGCGTTTACCACTAAGAAATCCCCATTTGTCGTATCAGAATACTGGGTCTCGACATTTCGAGCGATTGTCAGTTTCGTGGTCATCTGGAGAGCAAGGCCAAGTTGGCCTCCAAGAAATTGGGAGTGATTAATAGAGCGAGGCAGTATTTCAAACCTGGCCAAAGACTTGCGCTCTATAAGGCGCAGGTCCGGCCACACATGGAGTACTGTTCTCATCTCTGGTCCGGATCACCCCAATATCAGCTTTTACCATTTGACCGCGTACAACGGAGAGCCGCTCGGATTGTCGGTGACCCGGTGCTCTGCGAACGGCTGGACTCTTTGGCATTGCGTAGAGACGTTGCTTCTTTGTGCGTCTTCTACCGCATTTACAACGGGGAGTGTTCCGAAGAATTATTCGATCTGATGCCTGCCGCCGAATTTCATCACCGCACAGCGCGCCATCGCCTCCAATACCATCCTTACCACCTGGATGCGTGGCGATCCTCCACTGTGCGGTTCTCAAGGACATTTTTTCCACGTTCCACTCGATTGTGGAACGAACTCCCTTCGGCGGTATTTCCAGATCGGTACGACATGGGTACCTTCAAAAAAGGCGTCTACTCCTACCTACAAGACCGGCAACACTATTGTAAATCCTCGGATGTTGCAAGAGTTCATGGGCGGCGGTGATTACAAGTCATCTGTGACCCGCCAGCTCGTTTGCCCTCCTCATCCATAAAAAAAAAAATCTGTGACCGCTGCTACTTGTCCGCTACGTCTCTTATCACGCACGGCTTTGCTCACACCTTAATGTTAGCAGCAAGATTAACGTTTAATAACTTTGCATTTTTTCATTTTTACATAACCAGTACGCCACAATAAATAAATATGACTCCATCATTTATATATAATATTATATAAATACTGGATAATAAAAATAGTTATAATGTTACTATATTTGATAAAATCCTTACGGACTTATAATTTATCAGTTGCTGCTGAATATAAATTATTTTACCTCTACATCTGAATGCAACAGAGTTGGAACGCGAGTGAAATAATTCATTGCATTATTCTTCTCAACGACCCGACCTGATCGTGGATTAAAAACAGTGTTCGATGCATAATTTTATTTCACATTTTTATCGCATTAAAATTTATTTAAGGAATTTGGTATAAATAAATACGGCATTAAAATAAATTATCCATTAATGTAGAAACATCACCTATAACAACGAGGCTTAAGACAAAAGCCTCCAAAGACGTTAAAACAAGTTAAGAATTATTTATGGCCCTTAACGACCATAAAAATGTTACAAACACGCGTCAGTGGGAACAATACACATTATGTTATACACGATAGCGTTGTGTGAAACTCATTTAGAAAAGTATTTCTCTTATATACAATTTTATATCTAAGAATACAATGTATTTAAAATATTTTCGCAGACATTTTCCTGATAATACTAACAGATTGAGGTTCAACATTACAATAAACACCAAACTGAAGCAGCGGATGGAATACTAGTTTGGATCACTGACCTTACTTGTACTTCGAATGCGCCGACGTTTTTGTGATTTCTTCATTTACTTTTACATAAATTAAACCATCTTTGTGTTAAATTTGCAGAACTTATTATAAAGATACCATCACTATTAATCTTTTGAACCAAATTTATTATAGAAAAAAGGTATTAATTTCTATTAATAACAATGTGTACGGATTCCAATCATTCATGTAAATTTGAAAAACCACATTCAGCTTTCATTTGTATTATTGGATCAGAGCACAAACTGAACTCCATAGCATGATGACTATTAATTGACGCGCGATATTTGCCATTAGTACATTTGTTTTGTATTCTAATAGAACATTCAATTAATCAATGAGAATCGCGCATTGTTAACTATCATTGTTGCTATCAGTTTAAGCGACCAGCAGTGCTCCTTTACCATATTAGGAAACACGCAAAACACAAACAATTATATTAATATATTATATATAAAATGACATCTTAAAACCTAAAACCTAAAACTAAACAAACAATGCTTCATTAAATATCTAAACAGCGCCTTGTATTATTATGTACATAACATCAAATGTTAATGTCACAATTTTACGAAGACCTTGTTAGTCCACAAAGGAACGGGTGATATAATATTTATACTACGCAAACCTGCAGATTTGCTTGGGTTCCGTAACATCTCATTGGAGTACGTGATATTGTAAGAACATTCTAAACAAGATCATATTACACAAACGCAAGGTCTCACATTTATCAGTAGCAATAGCAAGCTATTACACTTAACATTCATCTGAATATTTAAGAAATTAAAAAAAAAAATTATGAAAAAAAAAATACTTTACATAATGTCATTTCATCATATATTTTTTAATAATATTTTTATTCTGAGTAATTCAATATTTTTTCGTTTTTCAATGGATCTATGAAATTCTTAGTAAAAGTCGAAGTAATCGGGTACAATGTGAAGTTATATCGTACACGAAGCTTCGAGTCACTCAAATTCTATTCGCACATTTATTATAATACTACTTGTTGTACATAACTTCATTTGATTGCACGGTGTTCCTGAACTCTCGAATCACAAACAATACAGAAATAAAATACTATTAAATTACATATTTCTTTACATTTATGTCTTATGTAGTGTTAGGCCAAAACAGTTTGTATTGTCCATGAAAATTATATCTTGATATATAAAGCACAAAGACACTCATTCACTGACTCATTCATCGCTCTACAGCCCAAATTCTAATACCTAGAAAGCTGAAATTTGGACACAAGACTCCTGACATATTGAATAGGTGCAAAAAGAAAGAATTTTGTAACGGTCCAAACCGTTCTAAAGTTACAGCTAAAGAACTGCAAAAAATATAACGCGCCTGTTTGATACCTCCTAGGTGGTGTGGAAATTCAAACAAAGTGTTTGATCACTTTGGCCGTCGTCGCGAAGCACAGGTATAATATATAAAACACAAAGACACTCACTGACTGACTCATTCATCGCTCTACAGCCCGAACCGTAATACCTAGAAAGCTGAAATTTGGACACAAGACTCATGACATATTGAATAGGTGCAATAGGAAAGGATTTTGTAAAGATCCAAACCGCTCCAAAGTTACAACAAAAAAACTGCAAACTTTACCCCCAGCTCCCTCTTTTCTCCCATTGCATTGCAGTAGAAATTAAAATTATTTGGCCAGTCACTGTTTATTCTCAACACGCTGCGATGTAAGAAACAAGAGTGTACCTATAACCCGATAGGAATGAAACTCTGTAGTTATCAAACTCAAGGCTTTCTCGCACTGATAGCGAGTCATAATGGGTTGGAGATAGAGCGTGTATGTGTGAAGTGTAGGGTATTAAAAAGAATTCAACATTCAGTTTTATTTGTTCCTTGTTAGTTTGAGGCTAACTTCAATAGTATTGACTATAGCTACAAACTGACCGTAAGTGAGGTTTGTACTACATTGTTATCAGTGTTATTCAAAGTTTTGGATTCGATACAACGTTATATACGAAACTATTATTTATTACATATTTATAAAACAGTGTAATTCAATTTGTTGTAAGTATATAATTCATGTTAGCTATGTAATGAGCAGACAGTTCAGTCTCTTCATACCGAGTGAATAGGAGATACTACGAGTATGTCTTCATAATGCTTATTTATGGATTTTTAGAAGTAAATATTTGTAAATGTTTGTTTTAGTTTTTTCGTCATATCGTTATTTATATTATAATAAACTGCGACTTATTATTTAATATCCAAGTGTAATAATATTATTAAATTATCAAACCATCAACCTCAACCATCAACGCAGCTTATGGAACGATTAGATTGTTTCTTTGATACTTTAAGTCTAGAACTCTAAACCAAACTTGAACCTAGAATACAATTTCTGTAACAAAGAGAATACTTCAGATGATTGTCTACAATTACTCTCTGTTCCTTTGTAGTCGGAATGAGTATCTATAGTCTCTAACAACAACTGAACTTTGGTTTGCAACTTCGACATTTTATACCATCGATTTTTAAATTGTAAATTCAAAATATTAGTTTACGATTGTGAATCTGATCTGATTTGATTAAAATCAATGCTGAAATAAATAATAAGTAAATAAATAACTGAAATTTTGAACATTAAAATCAAATATTAGACATATAATACATATTTATTAAGCTCTTATAATAAATTCAATATTCAATTTATTAAAATTCAAGATTTTAAGAACATATCGTTTGAGTTTTTCAAGTCATTGTTGTTTCTTTCACTTTATAAATATAATGTAACCAGATTTCTTTTGTAAGAAATCTGAAAGTTCTATGAACTTCATTATTAAAGTGATGTTTCGCTGTAATAAGTTTTCTAGGAAATTATTTTAACTTGAAAGTCTCTATTTGTAGGAGTAGATTTAATAAAGTTATAAATAATAAGACATTCCGGTCTTCTTAATTTAATTATTTTATATGTTAAAAAATATAAAAATAATACTTTATATTTGACGAGGTGTTCTACTTGATTACTTGTTTGTGTTTGTTCTAAAGTGCTGATCTGTAACTACGAGTCGATTTTTTTTGCATGTGATATGCCATACGATGTGGATGGTCATAGACTACATAAAATCACCATACGACCACACTAAGGGAATAATGTTTTAATAAATATAGGAAACTACTGGAAAAATGTTCTTGCTGTTACTGTTTTCTGGTTAATGGTTATGCTACAGTCCACACTGACCACGTAATTTTAGAGTAATTGTAGTTTTATTCATGTTATTTTTATGTAAACATGTTTATATTATTTCTTATATTTAAGAGTGAAATCAGATAGACAATTAATGATGAAGTGATACCATATATAGACTTCAGCAAATATAGGAACTTGCAATGCTTACCATTCTTGACTAAAAAAGAAACGAAGAAGAATGTGTTCTAAGAAATATAAGAAGGGGAGGAAACCACTGAAATTTATATTAATCATACAAGATAAACTGTAATAGTAACTTTATATAATGTAATGATATTTGGTAACAGGCTTTTCGCCCCAACGAAGCCTTTTTTATTTTGAGCACATTAGAACATATTAACTGATTCTTTGTATACAAGGGTATTATAATATAATAAATGAAATAATTGCTTTTTATTATATCTTTTAATTAACATTACAGCAGCTTATCAACAATAATTTCAGTCTCGAACTCCTGAATATACACTGAAGTTTTTCTCAACTCCCGAAACTCATTAGCGAGTTGGATACTGAATGAATGAGCAGCTCTGCACCTTTGGATTTTAAATATAATATTAATAACTATCAATTACTACAGGAGAACGGCAAAACAGAGTACCTTTATCTCATATAGATAAATATAAAGCTATTTTAATTATAAGACAAGATGATAAAATTTATAGTTATATATTACATATAAATAAATATTACTATTGCCTTTTAATAGAAGGTGAAGATAAACTATATTAGAATGAATAGAATCCTGATTTATATGCATAGCTTTGAAAGCGAGCAATGTTCAATTTAAATCGGATATCAACTTTCAGTGTGTTGAAAGCAATCTCGGTCAAGCTGAAGGATATAAACTTTACACTTTAATCTTTTTTAATGCATTTTATTGTTTGTTTTAAGCAAGTAAATAACCAGTATTTAAAGATTTATTTTAGCAATAACAAATAATAACGTAAACAGAATACCGATATAATGTAAAAATCTGTCGTAAATCGAGTGGGCCGGATGGTATTTTCTCGATGGTGCTACAAACATCTGTCACTGAGTTAACTTTAGTGCTACCGCGTAAATTTTGGAAATTCTACTTTAAATGCGTATTCCTATATATAGTATTGCAATAAAATTAGAACTTGCATAATTAAAGTCACTAATTTTGTTAGTGTTAAGTTAGTATAAGATTCAATGTTTTCATTGATGCGCCATATTCTGTATTTTTTAAAAAAATTTACGGCCTTCTGGTCATAGAGCCTGTTCATTGTCGAAGAACTGCTGAGGTTTTTACGTTATTTTTATTAAGAGATTCAGAACTATTTAGTCTTATTGCAAAATGGTTTTTTATATTCAATAAACATAACGTGCAAGTAATTATTATAACGGATGCGATCATTGCAATTGCGATTCAATATTTTAATTATATCAGAATAAATTAACATTCTACGTCATAAATTATAAATATAGTTTATTAAATTGGCATATGGTTAATTAAATATAGTATTAACCACATACAAAATCTATTCAAAAGCAACATCAAATAGGAATTAGTTTTTTAAATAGAATAAGAATTTATAATCATTTCTGCCTAAGCTTTACAAAATTTCTTAATAAAGTTCTCATTATATAAACAGACAGATATTTAAATTGAAGTGAATATTTTTATAAGGATAATATTTGTAATGCCCTACAAATTATTGTGAAAATTCGTTAACCAGCTTTGCAATGATCCTTTGGGAATGCTTAGTCCCTCAACAACACGATGCATGTACTCGTAAAAGTAGGATGCCTTATAGAAAAAGTTATAAGTTAATGAAAACTTTGTTAAGTATTATGTCCAACCATAAAAAATATGGGTGTTTATTCACTTTATGTTGTACAAAGTAGTTTGAGAAAAATAATTCCTGGAATCAGATTTTAATGCCTGGTTCTCAATCCAATTACTACACACAACTACCCAGTGACTCAGTTAAAGGCACACAAAATTTCATCATTTTTAAAAGATGAAATCCTGCAGCACCATCAGTATAATGCATTGACCGAGTACAGATAATTCGCTTTCACGCTCCGTTTGCAGTGCTACTGAAGAATGAAGTGAAACATACTGTTTTATTACTACTAATTGTCTGCCAGGTTTTATGATACAGACATTTGGAAATTTTGGGAAAACGCAATTTGTTATTTGTGTTTTGTATGTGAATATTGTTATTTTATTGCAATTAAATGCGGTAAAATGTATTAATTATTGTGGTAAAATGTATTAATTTAAAAAGTATATAGATGTGCTTTAAGTGTTTACTATTTATCTTACTATTCAAATTACAGGGACACAACAGTCAAATCATGTGTTTAGAGTCCAAGGCCATGTGAAAAGCGCAAACGTCAGAGTGCAAATGAAATACCGAAAACCAATGCTAGTGCCAAAAACAATTCCTATTCTGGTATAATTCGTCCTTTTATATTATATGTAAAAAGTAATAAAAGATAAAAATTGCAATATACTGATTTCTTTTCGAATTACACTCGAAGTTGAAAAAAAAACGCAAGGCACTTCTTTCCTAAAGGAGGTTCCTCGTCCCCCCCACATTTATAAAGCACTGTACTCTACAAAACTTACGAAGTTTAATGTAATTTATCAATAATCAATTCGATGAAACTAAGACTAAAGCTAACTGATGTTTTGTAATTACGCGTTTTGTTTGTTCATTTATTATGTATGGTTGATTGAACGTTGTTCCTACACAACGAAATACTTTAGTGTAGAATTTTTTAAATGTATTTTTTTGTGAAGCGCTTTACTAGGGAAATTATACTTGTATAAAAAAATTATAATTTTAATAACTCAAAAAAACAATATTTTAAATAACAACTTTATTTAAATAGTATTTATGAAGACAGTATCTATATATTTTATATATTTCTATCAAACGTGATAGGTAGTTAAGTGACTATGAAGCATTTATTTATTTATTTCAGCAGTCCATTGAGAACCATAAATACTTAACATCATCCGCTCGATTTAGTCTTTCCACGTGTCAGTATAATATTCATAATATCGATAATGAAAGCGTTAAAAGTTCTATATTTATAAAATTCATTATGGATTCCAATTTAATGTTCGCCAATGAAATGTTCATTTGAGTCTCTATTTTTTGTTTTTGTTATATTTTTTTTTGTCTATTTTATTTGTCATTTTTATCTACTATTGTGTATATAGTTTGTAAATGTAGATAACTTGTAATTATATTTGAATAAAATTAACCTGTCTTATTAAATTATTCTGATAAAGATAAGCAGGTTAAGCTACATCTTTAATTTATGCTAAATCGTCTGTTGTTATTACGGTTCAAATAACAATTAGAGAAATATGAAGATTTTGTAATTTCCTGTGTTCAAAGAAGAGGAAGAGATGAGATTTTAAGTTTTCATTCGTTTTTTATTTCAAAATAATTAGTGTATTAAGTGTAAGACATATATCACTTATATTTAAATGATTCTACGATCTTAATGTTTTTTCGTTAAATAATTTGATAAATACGCTTAACGTATTTATAAAAATCTGTAAATTTCAATCATATATCTGTTAATACATAAATAGAATTTTTTTAAGAGCGTTTTAAAATAATGTGTTTAAAACATCATTTATTACTTATTTGTATCACTAGATTTTGGGACAACATTTTACCTGCTGTTAGTCTTAGGCCATTCACAATTTACGTGTCTTGATCGGTGTAATTGTGTGTCTCGTCAATAAAAGCCCACAGGGCAGTCGAGATCATAGGAATTGCAAATTACAGAAAATTGAAGATTTCACAACTCGAAAGCTATCCCGTCGCCTCTTTGATAGATTTACCTGACACATGACTGACAGGCTACCAAGTTTTGAAACATCTCTGTTTATACCATTAAATTTTGTATTTTCTTATTGTTGACATTTTAACCAAATAATAATATAAATAAAAGTTTTCTGTTTTCAAATAATAATGTTTTAACGTATTGGTTATATTATATACAGTATTTATTATACAACGATAAATTTCAATTCCTTTTAAATTTACATGTTAACTTAATTCAGCTCCGTAAAGCTCATTCATTATCAGCGCACTTTATAGCTTATCTCTCTTACCATTACCAAGTTAACGAGCCGGATGCTAATCTCAACTGTAACAATAAATAAGTGTTTGACTTTATTATGTTATTATCGTTACGGTCGTTTGATGCCTCGAATAACGGCAATATTAGTCAGTCTATCCTATTATACAGTGCAAGGGACGGACTAACAAAAAACTGTTGGTGCAGTGATTGCTTCAAATTATATACACAAATAAGTTAAGTTATATATTCAAACTTAAAATATAAATATGTTGTATTGAGAGATCTAAAGACTACGTGGTTTGTGTCGGTTTGGAAGAAAAAAGTAAGTAATTTCATAGCTTGGGACTTCTTTAAAAATTTTCAATAAATATAATTGAAATTTCACAAAAGCTTAGAAAAACATGAGCCATGTTGCTTTTTGTGAATTATATTTGCCAAGATGAATTTATGTTTCACATTTGTAGTTTTGGGCTATATCTTAAGAGGTCTGGTGACGGATTAGAAGTTTTATAACCTTATATTAAAGCAATCATTATACTTCATTGTTGCACGTACATGTACAAGATACCACATACGAGTATAATAAATTTGTATTTAGTAGTTGTCTCTGCAGTACACATCAACGATTACGCGTGTTAGTGGATTAGTCAAAGGAACACGCTTAGTTTGAACCATTATAATAAATATCACCGCCACGGGTTAGAACCATCTATCTAATATCTATTTATTTCTTTGTGTGTGTGTGTGAGTGTGTCTAATGTGCTTTGGTATTGTCATAGTTTTTTATAATTTGAAGACTATTTAAATCTGACATTTGATTTGTTATCCTTTGTTATTCACGACATTTAAATACATCGTACCGTACTGTATTTACTGAGTTAAGAAACTATTGTTCTTCTTTGTAAAATCTAATTTTTAGGATATAACATAAGCACATTGCTGTCGTAGAACATTGTCAGAGTATCCTACAAGACTACAATTTTTAAATTAAATGTTGCTAGGAGAAGCTTATTCAAAAAGTATTTTTATTAAAGTTTCCAGAGAAGTCATTTGCAAGAACATGTATATTATTAAAATTTTAAACCTCTCTTCTGTGTAGTGATTATTTTAAAAATGTTACATTGTAAATTTTGAAAAAAATATAAATAAATATTATAAACATACAATCTACATTAAATATGATATATAATTAGACTTCTAAAAAGAAAATTATTATGTCATGATACTTAAAATAAAATTACGATATCGTTCAACAGAATACAAACAGACAGTAACTTATAATAATAAAAATATTCATAATCTATGTTACTAGTACTTTGTGAATGTGCGCAGGTACCTACATACTCGTACGAGTATGTAGAGACGTTACCAATGTTGTGGTGGTAACAATTTATACTTTAGACAAATGCTTTAGACAAATGCTAGTCTTGTTTTAAAATGATTGTTTAAAAACTATCCGTAAGTTATACGAAATGAATGTTCTCTTATACTTATAAATTTAATTTGCGAGTATTAATCTAATGTAACTATTTCTACTTGTAGTTACAAGTGTGTAACTAACTAAAGTTACAGCTACTTGTAATTTCATCGAAATATGTGTAGCTTAGGTTGTTGACTCATTTGCATCGTTGATATTATAATGTGTACATCTAACATTGTTAAATTTCTTTTAGAAAGAGCAACGGTTTTTTTTTTTTTTTTTATACCCTCTGGGTTAGTGCTTGACTACATTCCACCTGATGGAAAGTGGAAATGTAGTCATAGATGGTAAGGCGCATTAACCCAGTAACCTATTCACTCTTTTCTTGAAGACACCCACATCGTATTGGGACGGAAATACCGATGCAGGCAAGCTGTTCCAGTCATTCGCTGTACGAACAAAAAAAGACGAAGCAAAGCGCTTTGTTCGGACAGGGGGAATGTCCACAACTTAAGGATGGATATCTGCCGTGCGTCGGAACGTCCTGTGATGGAAGGGGAATGGAGGAATTAAATCATGTAATTCCTGTGCACACTCACCAAAATGTATCCTATAGAATACTGAGAGACTAGCAATTCTACGGCTGTGTTCAAGGCTGTGGAGGTTGGCTTCAACCAATTCAGGGTCGCCTATAAGCCTTTTTGCTCGCCTCTCAATTGAGTCCAGAACCGCAAGATGAGACTTAGCGGCACCAGCGAATATATGCCCACAGTACTCCACACACGACCGGATCTGTGCTTTGTATAATACAAGTAGCTGTCCCGGTGTAAAGTACTGACGGACCTTCGCAAGAACGGCAAGCTTTCCTGCAGCTGCTCTTGCTCTGGACTCAATACACCGACCAAAGTTGAGGTTCGAGGAAATCTCTAAGCCTAACAACTGAAGCCGGTCACTGTATTCCAAAGATACACTCTGGAAAGTAGGAGCCAAGGTGAAAGGGCTCCGTTTGACGGTGAACAGACACGTCTGCGTTTTGGTGGCGTTGAATTTGACAAGATTGGCTTTGCCCCATGCGGAGACTGCCTGAAGTTTGTCATTCAAACGTTGCACCATGGCTTCTCTTTCAGACTGTACTTGATCTCTACTAGCCCGACTACTTTCTACAACTGTGCTGTCGTCTGCATACCCATAGATACCGGGCTTCAGCAGATCGTTAATGTGCAGCAGAAATAGAGTTGCAGAAAGAACGGACCCCTGAGGCACTCCGGCATTAATTGTCAAGGGTTCCGAGGAAGACCCGTCGACAACTACTCGGAGAGATCTCTGGTTGAGAAAGTCCGTTACCCAGCCGATCAGACCAGGAGATATGCCGTACGCTGAAAGCTTGCTTATAAGGCTCGCATGCCAGACCCTGTCAAATGCCTTCGAGACGTCAAGAGAGACGGCGACCGCTTCTCCGTTCTTCTCGATGGCCTCGCCTAAAATGTGCGTAGCGTACACTAGAAGGTCCCTAGTGGACCTATTTCGGCGAAACCCGTACTGTCGGTCACTGAGGAGATCGTTACCTTCAAGGTACGCTAAAAGGCGCGAGTTCAATACACGCTCCATAATCTTGCAGAGTATGGAGGTGATTGAAATCGGTCTATAATTGGCAGGATTGGCACGACTGCCTTTTTTGGGCACTGGTTGCGCGTTAGCAAGCTTCCAAGATTTCGGCACTATTCCAGACTTGAAAGAGAGACGATACAGACGTGTCAATACAGGAGACAACTCAGCTGCGCATGTCTTGAGCAGAATGGCTGGTATACCATCAGGGCCACTGGCTTTATTCACATCAAGACGACACAATGCTCTCCATACCTCTTTGTTAGTGATGCGGATTTCAGGCATCGAAATACCGCAGTGAGGAAGATGCGCTGGAGAAGCATTGCCAATTCTAGATATGAATTATCAGCGAACAGAGAAGCAAATACATTCGCTTTCTCTGTCGCTGTATGGGCCAGAGATCCATCCGGCTTCAGCAGAGCAGGTAGTGAGGGTTGGCAGAAGTTCGACTCGATCGCTTTGGCAAGAGACCAGAAAGCTCGACTGCCAGTAGATCTGACAGAGAGCTGTTCGCCATTCTTAGTGATACGATCGCGACGAGCCTTCCGTAATGCCTTTTTATAGGACTTGGCAGCTTGGTTAAAGGCTCTCTTCTTTAAACTTACATCCGGAGCTTTGCAGCTTCGAGCATCAGCCCAAATTAGGTATGCCGAATGTTTTCGGTCTTCAGCATGACCACATTCGGCATTAAACCATGGGCGAGCTTTGCCACCGATGGGTACGTCAGCAAAAGGAATGAAGTACTCCATTGCCTGATGTACCACATCGGTTATAGCATCCGCGCAACTCGACGGATCCAAAGAAGAGAAGCAGACCTGCCGCCAAGGATAAGACGCAAAGAAGTGCCGCATCTCATCCCAATCTGCTGACTTGTATTTCAATACTCTCCTAACACCAGGTGGTTCGAAAGCTGGTGGGGAATATGTAAATACAGATTTCACCAAACAGTGATCGGAGGTTCCCAAGGGGGAGGTAACCTCAACACGATACCTGTCCGGATCAGTTGTCAGCAAAAGGTTCAGGCAATTGGCTGTATGGCCAACTACATCTGGTACCCTTGTCGCTTGCCTCACCAGCTGAAAGAGGTCGAAAGACAACGCAAAATTCCGCGCTTCTCTTCCAGCATGGTCGGTCTTCTGGTACGGGAACACCCAGTCCTGATGACAGGCATTAAAGTCCCCCAGAAAGACGAGCTGCACTGACGAGCTGTACTGATGCAGAGCCATATCAGCAGCCTCACCGAGATACTCAAATAATTTAGTTGTCTCCTGATCACCGCTGTGCGAACGGTAGACACAGCAATACAGGATTTTTTCGTTTCCTGTGTCTACTAAAATCCATAAGGAAGAAAAAGTGGGGTCTTCAAGGTGACGGAGACGCAGGATACAGAGGTCGTTCCGTGCGTATACACAGACCCCAGCACGTGAGCGAAAGTTGTACTCTAACGAGTAACCGGGATGATCCAGGTACGCAACGCTTAGAGGACATTGTATCTGTGTCTCCGTCAAAAAGAGCAAGTGCGGTTGCTCTGTCTCCAGGTGGTGGTGGACAGGTAAGAGATTAGAGTGCAAGCCCCTGATGTTAGTGAGGTGCACTTTAAATGAGGAGGAGTGCAACCGCTGTAAAAACTTCTTCTTTTTATTGGACTTTTTCATAATAAAAAATAAAATAAAAGAGTGAATAGGATGAGAAACGGCAGTTGAACGAGGCGGTACGTATCAAACCCGGCGCCGAAATTGGTGATGTCATGCCACTGGGAGGCTAGTCTGGAGACTGCGGGGACGCCCGAACCCCCCAAGGGCCTCCTCATCTGGTCGCCAACCAGCACGATGGAGTCACCCTGGGATTTTACGCAGCTGGCGGGGCAGCCTTTCGTGGGTGGCTGGCCCACTAATTGGGCCCTCAACTATCTGCGGGCGGCCAGCGGAAAGCCGTCGCTTCGGATCTACGGATCTACGGATCGGACTAGACACCCGACACAATAAGCACCAACTCAACGCCAAACCTTACTTACACACACACTTACTTACATCACCACATAAAACACGGTAATAAATGCCTCACGTGTGGTATAGCAACAATATACTAGTATATTATATATTGTATTTATATCAAAATAAATACAATATTGAAACACGGGATAGGTTATCACACGACTTTATTGAAAAAAATATAATTAATTGTAGTACACATACACACATGCATACATACATACATACACATAAACAAAATAAATATAGGTAATTCTTTTTGAAAATTGCATATATAATCTAAATATTAATTTAGTCACAGAAGCCAAGTCAGAGCGTCCCTGCAGCATTGTGAATAAATGAAATGCAGCTTACGTATAAGTAGGCATGCGTCTAATTGAGCTACTACTCGTATATGAACCAGCAGATCAAGAATGCTGTTTTTAATTATAATTATATTAAATCGCCAGACCGACAGACCAGGTCACACAACTTGTATGTCATTTTGAAGCTAAAACGTCTTTAGTATTTTTTATTTGATGTATGTATCTGTGTGTGATAATATGACTAAACAAATCTAAAAAGTCACCCGTCATATCGAATATGTTAAAATTCATCCATTTTTCTTTCTACTACTATATTTAACATAACTATAGGTACTATTATGTTTATTATAAATAAAATATACAGAATTGTAAAATATAATAACCATATTATTGATGATATAATAATTATCTTCTGACGGTTAAGTATTAAGTATTACAGAATACTTTAAATAGAGTCTTAGCTAACGTTTTGAGAGGTCTTTAAAGTATTGCGTCAACTCAGTAATTAACTTTGGGACGGGATCAGTCGACACACGTTATTAGGGAGTCTATTACAAAGATCATTATATATAGATTAACTATGTCACAATTTCCATCAGTGAAACCATTTTTAAAACTGTCACAATCGCACAAGGGTTGCAAAGTAACAAACCAGTTTGATATATTGAGCTGATCAACCAGTGTCTTCCGTATCACAAACTAATGGTGAGTTTTATAATCTTAAAACTTCCTTACTGCGGTAACACGGTTCAGGTTATCATAACTTTGTTATAATGCCAGTTGTACGTAAACGTACTTAGTATATTTATTAATAGTATAATATGTTTCGTGTGTGATGTCGTGTAAGGCCAAGTATGAGATAAATTATATAAAATGAATAATATCATAGGAAAAATTCATCGATACGTCGAGGTGGCTTTACCAATTAAATTACCGTGGCGCTATTAGCCTCACTAAATATAGCATTCTACATATTTATATACACTTTATAAACAACTTCCAAGATAATGGGCAGATATTTATAGGAGAATATAAACGATATTATGTCAAAGTACATTTATATAGTACACTTATAAAAGGGAAAGATTAGATTAATGGAAATTGACTTTAGGCGTAGCTTTAAGGCACATACATACTTTATATGACATTAAAGGAAATTCACTTTTAATAGATATTTCTATTACTAGTACTATTGTACTCACTTATTTTGCAATTTATTTGAAATTAACCACTGAGCACTCAATTGAGAAACTGTACTGATATCCGCCATATTGTATTCTAGAAGTATCCTAAGTTGATTTTTAAAACGTAATATTAAGGAAGTAAGGAATTGTTTTAACATAAGTCTGCTAATTATAATAAATACTAAATACATGTATTAACATTTAGACCAGTGCACAACTAATTATGAAACAGTTTACGTATAGTAGTAGATACATCTTCGGACATGTCGAGACAGTGCTACATGCGGTGCGGTCTAGTTACAAGGTGAACTTAGGACCCCCAAGTACGCTACGTGGCATTACTCAATTAAATTGCGAGCTATGCGTCACCCTCTTGAGACAGGACTCGTGCTAATCAAATATAGTCATTTACAATTATATATAAAATACACATTGAAATATCTGTGAATGAGCGTACATTGCATTTAAGAGAGACTATTGTAGAGACTAGTTCCAGTGGACAAGAACTACATGGATATTTTTAACGGATAGATGGATGGATGGATGGATGGATTACCTATTTATAATGGATTGTAGATATATCTAAAAATTCAGTTTAATCAGGACTTTCTTTATTTTAATCTCGTTATCCGTTACAATAGATGATTGGTTAAACTTCTAATATTTTAAAACTGTTCTAAGTCAGAAAAATAAAAGCGAATAGGAAACAATAATATCTTCTGTATTTAATCACTAAAGGTAAGTAAAGTGAGTTATAAATAACTATCACAATTAAGCTTTAAGATTCTGAAGGATTTTTTTTTTAAGTTTAAGAGTAAAAGGTTAAAATAGCAGCAGTTATTATATTCAACATTCCATAGGGGTTGTACACAAGTATAAAAGTACTTAAATAGTACAGCAGATCGACAAGGCAGTCGACACTAACAACTGAAACTTAAACTAAAACAAACATAGGATCGTAATATATAATTAACGTATTAGTCGTCACGGCAGTTAACTGTATACAGTTGAATATTTTAATGAATACATTAAGTAGTTGTATACTGTGTATCTGATTGTTAAACGATCGCTGCTCTCAAGTTAGATCCTAATCAACTTCGATGTCGACGCTTTGATAGTAGTTCTGGAGAAGATTGGATCAAAATGGTATGGAAGTATTTTATCCACTAGACTACGTAGACTTTACGTACGTAGGGTTACGTGAATTAGATAAATATTTAAATACTGACTCGAATCCTGCCTGTGTAGGTGAAGTTTTCATTTTACTTTTTGAAAAATTTGAAGGAAAAAAATATGACTGACATATTTATAACAAAAATTCAAAGATTCTTAATTTTGATTCCTTTTAACTCTACATTATTTCATATATTATATAGTTATTTTTCAATTTTTGAGGATATTTGTTTCGTGCTACTGAGCTTCTAAAAATAGTAAAATATTGTTTATAAATTGGTGATAGAAATTCCTGCATAATTTAGAACAACAATGTATACAAAATCTAATCCACTTGAGTGACACTATTAAGGTGTTTATTATAATAATAATAATTATTATTATTATTCATTACTTATTCATTTTCACACAGTATATCCTAAAATTTAAGTAAAGTTTAAATGAAAACCAACCTGCCTTAATTTTCAGGATTAAAAAAATAGACGTTCTGCCTTAACAGATGGGCAATGAGCCGCGTCTTACCTAATACTTGAAATTAAATATAAATACTTTTTATATCTATAGTTGTATAGATAGACTTTGTTATTTGATATGGGAAAATGTCTGCAAATTTTAAAGCCTGATTAAAATGCAAAGCTTTCGAATTGAATCGCTTCGCTATTTTCATCCATTTTAATAGATCTGTTTTAAACCACAAAGTCCCATTTTTAACAATTATTATAATTGACTACAATATCAAATAACGTTTTTCCCTATGTAAGCTGAGAGCAAGTAATATATAGTAACTACTATAAAAACAAACTTATAATTTATATAGATTGTAGGTTATTTTTTAATTCATTATGGCCATTTTTGTATGTATAATTAAATACTAAACCAACACGGCTCGTCTGTTGTCAGCGGTGATCCACAAACTAATATGGATAACTCTTGGATACGGAGGTGAAAGGTATGTAGAGAATACAGTGTATGGTATTAAAATAAACTTTGTCACATTATAAATCCTTATTAATCTGTAATATTAATCATGTACAATTTTAATACTAATTGAAGAGCTTTCTAATTCCTCTGTTATTTATGTTATTCTATATTTTTTATTATTTTCATGGATTGAAAAATTATACGAGTAAGTGCATGTTCCAGACAGTCATGGTAACCAATTTAATATCTGTAACACATTGCAGATCAAATTTTAATTCCGCATAATTGAAGGAGGAATGTTTCCAGCATCTCTATTCATTATACTAAATACAACTTCAATATCTAGGTTATCTATTACGGTACGGTACTGGAATTTATTTACATTGCAAGGTTTAAACAGGTGTAGAGGTGCAATATATTTAAAAATAATTAGTCTAATTATATTCCCATTCTGTGGCCGAGGCGAAAGAGGTATGCAGGGACCGTAGCGTTTGGCGCTCCGTCGTCTCTGGCTACCCCGCAAGGGATATGGCGTGAAGGTAAGTAAGTAAGTATATTCCTTTTATAATTGCCATTATATTTAATTATTTTCAAGTAATGTTCTTAATAAATATAAATATATATTTATTAAATTTTGTGTTATTTTTAAGCAGTCGAATGACTACCGATAGGCGTTAACACCTAAAACAATTATACTTCATAGATAAGTCACACATAAGTTAAGTTGCATTGTGCGGTTACAATAGGGAAGTAATGTTCCTGTCAGAATGTTAAGTAGACTATAATTCAGAGCTAAGGTGTTTTCTTGACGTGAGAAATAACTAAATTCTCTTATAAACCACATCATGATTCAAGAGTAATGACTTCGTTTCCCTCTTTACAACTTCCATAAATCATTGATTAGTGTACGTCGTGATCATTAACAATGTTACACCTCATTAGACTAATTTATAACTTAAACGGAGCCCATCATAATTAATTACACTCCGGGATTCTATGTTAAAAATGAAATTTACCTCATCGAACAATCCCTAAACGTAAAATAGATAGCGAGCAAATATTTTATTAATATTGTTATTTTGAAGTTTGACAAAATTAAATCACTCAAGAAGAACAACGTATATTGCTAAATTATATTTGATTAAGATGGAATTTTTTCTTATTGTGTTTTCAGCTTCTTTTTGTGTAAAATTTTTCGTTCATATTTTAACTTCAACATTTTGGAAACAAGGTTACAATGGGTTTAGTTTTTTTATGTTTAGATTGTAACAAATAGGAGTTATGTGTACGTAATATATTACTCAAAATATTTTACCAATCTGTTTTATTTTATTGATTGGATTAACTTAAAGATTTGATTTGAATAAATGTTATAAAATTCTTTTTTTTATACATTTAGAAACGTTATAAAACATATTGTACTACTATTTCAACATTTCAACATTTCAACATTTCAACCATTGAGGCAATGTTTCGTGCGTTTTAGTTATAACTAATAAATTAAAGAAAGATAAACAGCGAATAATAGTTTAATATCCACTTTGGGAAGAATTCTAGAAGATTTGTAGTACTTGAAATAGCTTTATACGTTAATATGAAGATGTTTGTTTCCCGCAGTTGAGAGCTAAATAATATGGATACACTTTCATTAAAACCTGAAGTTGTAATAAACATAATTTAGAGATTACCAATTTATCTGTACGTTGAATTATTGAGTTGAATTTAATTATTATAAGATAGAAATGTTACAATTCACAGCTCCTTGATAACAGTACTCTTAATGATGTAATATTGTAAACTAAGCAATATTACATCTGCACCATTTCAACCTACTTCTATATAAATATATGTGGGTTTTATAGTTAAGAAAATTAACCACAATATTTATCACGTGAAACAAATAATTCTGTTCTATTTTATTATATTAATAGTTTTTAGGTAGACACGTCACGTCGATCAACTCACATTATAATTATTAGTGAAAATAATTTATACTCTACATTAATAATTGCATTTATTTTTCATTATCAGATAAGAAAATATTTCCCTAGCAACAAAACAATAACAAATTGAATTGGGAAAAGAAAAGTACTCGACTGTACTGTAACGTTCAATATTTATTCTGTGTTTAAATACGGAACTACGAGCAGTCATCGGTCTGATAATTGATTGTGTTATGTGTCGTCGGCGCGTGTGATGGCGCTGCGGACGTAGACTATGTACGTGATTGGTGAAACAACAAAAGAGTATGCATTTAACACGAAACAAAGACAACGAAATAAGATATTGCACATATTGTAGTTTAAGTACGGAAGTGCGAGCAGTCATCGGTCTGATAACTGATTGTGTTATGTGTCGTCGGCGCGTGTGATGGCGCTGCGGACGTAGACTATGTACGTGATTGGTGAAACAACAAAAGAGTATGCATTTAACACGAAACAAAGACAACGAAATAAGATATTGCACATATTGTAGTTTAAGTACGGAAGTGCGAGCAGTCATCGGTCTGATAACTGATTGTGTTATGTGTCGTCGGCGCGTGTGATGGCGCTGCGGACGTAGACTATGTACGTGATTGGTGAAACAACCAAAGATTATGCGACACATTTTTTGTTTGTATTGCAATGAAACCAGGACAAGGAAAATGAGATATTGCAAATATTGTGGATTTTCTTTTTGAATACATACATATATTGTAAAGATTTTTATATGTGTATCTTATTATAATATGTTATTATTCCTTTTATTATAGGGTTTCTAGAGAAGCAACGTCACAGCTATAAGGGCCAATACCTCAATATTTATATTTCCTCAATATATTTATATTCTGGTTAATTTATTAAGAAGGTGACTTTCAAACAGTGTTACAATTACTTTTAAAGTGCGTGTACTGATCTGACTCCGTACTAATAAAAATCCGTGCCCGCAGGGGGACACGCGTGGGTAGACCTCGTGTGTAACTCGTTTAAAATATAACTCACTACCTAAGAATAACACATGATGACGCGGTTTACATCAAAAATTTTCAAGCAAAAAGCGGTTTTAATTTTTTTTCTCGGAAAAAATATCTTTTTTGGAAATATTTTTGGTACTTAAATTTAGAGTAAAAAATAACCTTTCTATTAAAAATATTTTCGAGGAGGAAATGTTTACCAGAAAAAAGTTGCCGTGGTTTTACCTACCTTAAATTTTCAAGCTAAAAGTGGTTTTTATTTTTTTTCTCGGAAACGGTACCTTTTACGGAAAAACTTTTGAGACCTAAATTTAGAGAAAAAAAAATAACCTTTCTATTAAAAATACTTGTGATGTAAGAATATTTACCAGAAAAAAGTTATGAATTTTTTTCCAAAAATTTTCGGTTTTTTTACCCCCACCCCTAAGTTATTGAAGTTAGGTTTTCGATTTAATTACATTAGTTATAGGTATTCATCAAAGACATCATATGATATGAACGCGATTGATCTTCTTTGTATAGGGAAAAAGTTATGGTCGAAAAACTAAAATCAGAAAAAGTGAGGCCCTAGCGCCCCCTGTGGCCGGATTTCTCTGGTTAACGAACTTGACCTTCATTTTTGGATGTTTGATTTTTGTGCAAAGTTTGAAAGCGATCCAAGAGAAACTGCGGCCGCTATCGTGCTGACAAAAGTCGAATCGACGCACGCACGCATATATATATATATATATATATATATATATATATATATATATAAACTTTTTGACCAATGGTCATTTCGGACTCAGGGGGTCATAAGAAGACCTCCTGTGAAGAAATTTTTCCAAAATTCGAAAGTCAGGTACAAATGAATGGGCAGACCGAATTCTTCGAGGTCTACCCAATATTTAAAAGGAAACATTTCGTACTGTTTATTCTATTTTTATTGAATAAGTAGTTCCTTAAGTTTTCATTTGAGAGTACTTAAAACACTTGACAATCATTATAACTTCTTACCCTAATTAATTCAGCGGCAGTCGAAGCGGCAGCAAGGAAGTCCTGCTTCACATTTCCTGCACACACAATTTAGAGCAATAGAGGATATTGAAATAGCTGCGTCTGCAACGCTTTGCCTTTAATTGACTTAAAAGAATATTTTCCAATTTAAATGTCTTTCATATTGCACCCGGAGAAGTTTACTTATGTTTAGATAAATTAAATCTCTTAATCATTTTATTAACAAGAAAAGGATATATTTGGTTTCATTACTGTTATTAATATATTTCGTAATATAATAAGTGTAAACCCGTGATAAAGTTGACAATATCAATATTCACTTTTGATACAATTTCGATTATTCTATTAATTAGATTTATTTCTTTATGAATATAAAAGTTTGAAACGTTAATATACACATTATGTAAAGTGAATAATGTAAACAGAAACAAAAGTCACAATATCGTGTTAGTGAATTGGTCTCAGTGGTATAAAGTTTCTTGTTTTAACTTTGCCGCATCTGTTATACATTTGAATACTGCATGGAGACTACGTTTTAAAGCTTAACAGATCTAGGTCTTTTGAATATTATAATGAAAAATTATGAAATAATATTAATTAAATTATTAACGCAAAGTTTGTAGAAATATGATCTATAGATTAATAAGTAATGAAGTAATAATTTAATACCTTAATTAATAAAATACAACATGTACATCTTCATATACTACAACAAAGTGTAACTCAATTTGCACCTTCTGTTAACTTCTGTTAAGAGAACTGTTATAGGTCTTGTTTATCGTCGATGCATGATGACAGTTTGACGTCATGTATCTATTTAATGACTTTAAGCGGCAACTGATCATTAGTCATTAGCTTTTATTTTATAATTATGTTTATAATTTTTTTTGCACATTTATTCCTTATTGTTGCACTGTTCTAGCATTTGCAAAACTTATTATGCAAACAGTCAACTCCGTCTTCTTCAGGAAAAGAGGCATACTTTCACCTTCACCTTAAAGTTAGTAATGCATTTACAACTATGCATATTAAGTGAACCGCCTGATTAACCGTTTGTTTATAAACAAAATGTTTATCAATTTACCATATTGCTATACAATAAGCAAGACAAACCCGCTCTTCTTAGAATCGACATGGGTCTTCTGTGAGTGTGATGTAATGCTAAATGCAGTACGCTCGAGACCATCGAACAAAGTACACGTTTCTGTATTAAACATCCATCTATCAAACTTTTAAAACTGTGTTTATTCAATCGTGGATACAGATCTCGTCCAGTTATTAATGAGTTCGGATAAAATTAAATCAATCACTTAATTCTCTCGCTTTACAATTCAGAACTATTTGTCGTAGATAGAATACGAGTATTTCGTTCAGTAAATAAATTCGGAACTGTTGTTTGCAAAAATTGGTGTTTCGAAATATATATATAAATAAATTTCGTAAATTTTTACATTAAACACGTTAATCGCTATTCAAATATGAAGCTATTTATTATTACTCATAAACAATAGTTCTTGACTTGTTTTAAAATGTTATGTATCAAGAACTTTTCTTCCAACCAATTGCTGACGTCGACACGAACATTTTCACGTGAAGCGAATAAAGTTTGAAAGCTTACAACAGTGGTGTATTATGATATGATATAACATAGTTTCTTATCAAATGAAGTACATCAAAGTATATAAATGTGTCACAAGAACATATATATATCAGAGGGTAAAGATTGTATATAGTATTAGCTTAAAAGGCCAAAACCACAAAGGAATATGAAATGTTAATACATGTGAACTCCACCATGTATCATTGTATTACACATGTATTAGACTGTTAGGTCGCCATACTACGGAGATTTATTTACTATTTCTACCCAAATAAATTAAAAAACATTCCTTCATACGATACTATTGCAATTTTGAGAATAAAATACATTTACTTGCATTGTAGACAAAGAGTCGATGAGTCCCAGACATGTGACCTCTATTTACCACAATCTACATACGTAACTTGTACATAATACTAATAATATAATATGATTTAATTTAAATAATTATATTTTTCTAAAAAGAACTTATACTAATATGATATTAACATAAAACATCTTAACATGCCTCGCAAAGGCCTTCTGGCTTTTATTTCTAAATAACAAGCCTTTACTGCATCTTTATAGCATTCACCGATCGTAAATAGTTCTTATAAAGACAGCGAGATTGCCTCCTGAGGCTTAGTTATATTAATTATTTTTTCATATTAAAAATATGAACATAATAATAATTGGACTTTTTAATCAACTTATTTTCTAAGCGTTACGAAATTTATCTAAGCAATGATTATGTAATAATATAAGTTTACGTTAATTTTTAAAAAATCTTATTAAGTTAGTTAAAACTCGGATTTTGTTATGAAAGAAATGCAAAATTTTATATATTTGCAACATCTACCTATGTGTATGTAATATTTAGTTTGAAAGCTCTTTGTATAATAGATTAATAATAATGAATAATAATTTCATACAGAATAAAAAACAACCTGACTTCCACTTGCGACGATCCTGACGTACTTCTTTCGCTTCTTCTGCTCTCTTAATTCCCTTCATACACGCTCGTCGGTTCTGTTGAAGTATTATATCTAAAATATATATAAAAAAATATTATATTTATTATTAAACAAATAAACCGATTTAAGTACCGTATGTTTAATCGCTACTTAATGAAGATGGTTGTTAGCTGTTACCTCTCATTTGAACTGATGCCAAGATCAGTCAATATTGTCGGCAGTTTATTGTATTGTATAAGTTGTTAATATATTTTATATGTTAATATTAACTTAAAATAAGTCGCTTTATATATACAATAGTGAGTCAAAAAAAAAAATATTATGATACTTAACTTTCCGGTAAATAATATTTTAAAACATTCAATATTTCTACACTCCTGATAAAAGTGGATATATAATAGAAACAATACTCTGTTAAATGGCAGTGATGGAATGGATGGAACCGCGCTAAGTGGTTACGAAAGCGTGCTACGCAAATACGGTGATAGCAGAGTAAATGAGGCTGGAAAGCTTATTTTGGAATTTTGTAAGGAGAGAAATTTGTTTGTGGCAAACACGATGCTTGATCACAAACAAATTCACATGTACACACGGGAGCGAGCAGAAGAAAGAAGTATGATTGATTTATTCCTAATGGATCAGCGTATTCGTAGTCAAGTTATGAACACGCGAGTGTTCAGGGGTTCTGATCTGGGAACGGACCATTATCTAGTCGTTGATAAAATAAGAGGTCTGTTTGCAGGTTGGCGCAGCCGCACGACTGGAAGCTTCAAGATCCACCGATCAGAGAGGAGTATCAAGAAAGGGTTTCCAAGAAGCTTGAAAGCTGTGATTCTGGAAATGAAAGTGATGATGTATGCTGGTAGAACCTTAGGAATGGTATGGTGAAAGTAGCGACAGAAGTATGTGGTAAAAGGAAAAGAGGTTTTAGTAAAAAGCGCGATGAATGGTGGGATGATCAAGTGAAAGACGCTGTCGAGTTAAAGAAGAAAGCATGGCTGGATTATAAAGCCTCTGGTAAGAATAAAAGTATGAGAGAGATAAGAAAAAGAGCGTACAAGCTGCAAAAGCATAAAACGAAAGCACTTATGATAATGAAGCGTAAAAATTCTGAGAGAGAAAGGGATGAAAAGATGACGAACAACTTCCGGAAAAATATGATCTTTTCTGGCGAGAAGTTAGTGATTCCCGGGGCTGTTCGGTAACCTGTAGAATGAAAGGGTGCTTTCAAGGAACGGTGAAATCTTAACAGAGCAAGCACACGTTTTGCAGCGGTGGGCGGAATTCTACAAGGAGACATATGAATGTGAGGACACCTCGGCGTCGAGTACCAGCAAAATGCTGAGTCCTGATGTAGCCGATGGTGAAATCAGTTTGGAAGAAGTGGAGAGCGCGATTCGAAGGCTGAAATGTGGTAAGGCAGCAGGAGCAGATGAAGTTACTGCCGAGATGATCAAATATGGTGGGCCACGCGTCTTGGACTTGTTCTGGTTTTTGTGCAATTTATGCTGGAAATTAGGGGAGGTCCAGACGATTAGCGAAGTGCAGTCATCGTACCTTTGTATAAAGGCAAAGGTTCACATATACACTGTGCAAGCTATAGGGCTATCAGTTTGATTAGCTTGGGCGGTAAAGTTTATGCTAAAATATTAGCGAGAAGAATGTAACAGAGATCTGAAAGGCTGTTGTGAGAGGCCCAAGGAGGTTTTAGACCTGGAAGAGGGTGTATAGATCAGATCTTTTCCCTCCGCATGATAATGGAAAAGTTTTTGGCCCTAAATCAAAAGGTTTTCTGTGCTTTTGTGAATTTGGAAAAGGCGTTTGACAGGGTTGTGAGAAAGAGGTTATGGGAGATACTGCCCCGATACAATGTGAGCGGACCCTTGCTACAGGCTGCAACATCTCTTTACAGAGATCACTCAGCCTGTGTGCGAGTAGGAGTTGGCATGTCGCCCTGGTTTGACATCCAATCGGGTGATAAGCAAGATTACGCTATGTCAGCTTGGTTGTTCAATTTGTATTTGGATAGTTGTCTCCAAGACGTGAAACACAGTGACATGGGAGTGAAAGTAGGTGGTTAAGATCAATTGCTTGCTATATGCAGATGATGCAGTGCTCATTGCATCATCAGAATGCAATTTGCAGGCATTGGTCACCATTCTGAAAGATGGGTGAAATTAATGGTCACCATTCTGAAAGATAGGTGAAATTAATGGTCTAAACCTGAATGTAGATAAGACCTAGGCTCTGATATTTGAAAGAAATGCGTATTGCTGCCGGTAACAGAGTCAACGGTGCTTTGGCTGCATTGCTGAGACGGCGAAACGTCAGCATAGCTGCTCGTTTGGCTGTACACAATGCAGTTTTGCTATCGACGCTGTTATACGGCAGCCAAACGTGGGTAACACAGAAGAAGAATGTAAGAAAGATGAATGCTGTGGAGATGCGATCTCTTCGCAGAATATGCGGAGTCAGTCTAGCTGTACGAATCCGCAATGAAGAGATCCACAGAATGGCAGGTACTAGCGAAGATGTCACGGTGAGAATGAAGAAGAACGTGCTCAGGTGGTTTGGGCACGTCGAACGAATGAGTGATGAAAGAATGGTAAAAAAGATTTATATAGGAAAAGTGAGCGGTAAGAGAGACACGGGGAGGCCTCGAGTGACCTTCGAAAACACAGTATCTATCATACTGGAGGAAGGTCACGTAAAAAGCACGAGGACCCCCTGGAACCCTCCGGGGGGTCCTCGTGTATGAAGAGGTTGATGTCTGTGGCCGAAGCGAAAGAGGTATGCAGGGATCGTAGCGTTTGGCGCTCCGTCGTCTCTGGCTACCCCGCAAGGGATATGACGTGAAGCTAAATAAATAATTAAATAAATTGTCATTTATATCACTTTATTATCTTGTTTGATATTAATTATTACCAAACTAATACCTTGTATAAAGTTAATTAAATTAATAATTTTACTATTAATAGTCATGTATGCCTAGGAAATGGTATTCTTATTAATATTAGATAGTTTAATTACCTTGATCAGGCTTGGAATCTTGTGAGTAATAAACGCTCCCGGCGTTATAACCGTATTTAATTATAGCGAAGTCTAAACCGACGCAAACTATCAAGTGATATCAGTAGACGAAGAGTACTAACAACTATAAACTCAAAGTTATCGAAGTCATGAAATAGACATATCAGGATATGTTAATTTATTTAACACTCTATGCTTTATATCCTATCTTTGCTCCTTGAATAATATTATACTATTTTAATAAATTCCAACGGTACGCCATCTTAGTGGCAATACTCTTATAATCAGTTCATTTAATTTAAAATATCATTACAAATAAATATTAATAAACAACAAACAAAAGCTTTGTTATTTCAAAATCACCTTGGGATAAAACAAACACGCTGTAATAAAAGACATATTGATGATAAACCCGAATTATAATACTGTTGAGAAATTATTAAATCGCGTCATTCTGTTCAAACAGTGATAATTTAATATTTCGTAAGCAATTGAGAAGATACGTTCTGGAATAATCATGTTTCATTTAATCGCTGGTTTCTTGGGAAATCGTTTCTTATCTACAAAATTTAATATAAGCGAATGATTTTCTTTATGTCTTATTCCATAAATTATATCGCAGAGAGATGGTTCAGTATGAGGAGTAATTATAACAATTGCATTAAAATCTCAAAAATCAGAAAGAACCAGGATCAATCAACCTATTATGCGTACAATTTAGGAGTATTCATAAAAACGTAAATTTTTTATCTCATATATATAAATACATCATTATTATTAATACATCTTTGATTTTAATAAATATTATAGAATAATATTATTTATAGTTTATTAATATTCGTAAATCATAACCAAATTGTAAGCTTAAATATTTTTTTTTATCCTTTGAAAAGCTTAACATAGAAGCCTCCCATTATTGAACCTAAAGTATCATTTACACTCCATTAATGTTGCTATTAAAGTTAAAGTATTGCTAAAATAAAAACAGAATGTGTTTTAGAAGAAAATAGTCCTATTTCAAAAAACAATCTTCATTATTATAAACAACGCCCTCGCTAAATATTTATTGTTATTTCGGTTAACATTTGATAAGTTTCTTAACACGTTCGTGCATTTAAATATGACAGTGGACTTTACTCGCTTATATTTAAATATTTTGATATATCATAATTGCAGGTCAACTTTTAAATACTTTGCAGCAGCAGATGAAAGTGTGTGTGTGTGTGTGTGAGAGTGTTGAGTGTGCTTAGGATAAATGTTTATAAATAAAATAAATATTAATCATACATGAATGAAATGGGGTAATATTGAAAATATAATTTATTATTGTGTAATGTATGACTTAAGTACGTAATGCACAAATTAGTATAAGATTTAGATATTCCTTTACTTTTTTTAAATAAAAATGTTACCTTCATCATATTACAGCATTAATAGAAATAGGGTGATATATCGACAGAGCTCAATAGGTATAATGCCGAATATCAAAGTAAGTTTAACAAATACTACGAACTTCAGTTTATGGTTTGGAATACATGTAGATATATTAATTATATTAACAATTATATTCTATCAGCGGTTTAATTCAATGAACGTTGTGTAAATATCAGTATCAGGTAGGATCATTGTTGTGTAAATGTGACGTAAATCAGTAACATTATATATTTTTGTATAAGGATATAAGCTTTCAACGATGAGGATTTTTTCTCTAAATACACAGAGAAATATTTTAGTAATGAGATAGAATAATAAAATATACATTATTTGAAACATATTATTTGACCGCTAGATTACGTTTGATTATCAAACTATAATGTAATCGTTAAAATTTTGTTGAAGAATATTTATGTTATTAAAACAATTAACTTGAGATTTGAAATATATGTATTACAAATTCATCTGATAATCAAATGAATAAACATATTTCTCGTAATGATAATAGATTTTACGATTAAGGGTCTTAAGGGATTAAGGGTAAGACATTCTTTAAACTTCTACTCTATTCTCAAAATAAGAGATAAGCCGCAAATCTCACCGCATTCGACGTGTATTATGTACATTACTTACCAAAATTACTCGAAAGTATAATAAAATTGAAGGAATTAAGTATGAAGTAAAGCGTTGAAGTATTAATAGTTAATGTAAACAGACTCGGCGCAGTTGAGATCAACGACACGAAGAAATTCTTCATCTGTAGAAAATGTTATTACTCCTACAAAAATATTTCCCTTTCAGATTGGTGTAACATCCTTAACTGAGTAAAAGAACAAATAACAATCTGTAATAATAATATAGCTTTGATTTAGTTGATTTACAAGACTTGAAGTGCCTTTAGGAGCTTCTTTATTTGCCTTTTATTCTTGTGCGCTTAACATTGAATCACACTAAAACTTCCACTAATAAACGACAAACTAAAGATAAACATTTGGATTAGCGATGTTATTGATATCTGTTGTTAAATTGAATTTATTTAAGTAGTACATTCTTTTCTATACTCATTACATGATTTATTCTGTAAAAGTAAAACTGTTATTTCAAAGATATTTCACGTTTACCTAGCCTGTGTTACAATTTCTTTTCCGTTGACAGTCAGTCACAATACTTGACAGTGCTGTAAAACTATTTTTACTTTTATAATTCAAAAGGTAACGGCCAGCAATTCTAAAAGAAACCCGATGCTTTTATATTTCAATACGCTTCCTTTAATTCTTTGTTCAGTCGGTTGAAGCGTACTTGTCTGTAGTATTCACGTGAACAAAGTGAGCCATTATATTTAATATCCTACACTTGGTTATGGTTTTGACTTAAAATTACTTGCTTAATAAAATAGATGTAAATATAATAGTACGTATTTTATAAATTAATATACTGATTTTAAAATCATGAAGAAATATTTTTGATCTACTCGAACTCTAGAAATATTGGGGTCCTAGAGTAATGGCGTTACTAATCTACAAGGTATTGTATCAACTCGGTAACGAGTCTTGGGATGACCCTCGGGAATATTTGGAACGATCCTCTCAAGCAGTAGAAATTTTAATCTAGATTATCGACGCATGAACATAAAATTTACTTGTTAATATTAAAGTTTGTATGTTACATAGGGATGGGTATAAGGATGATATTGTGGATAGATCGAGATTGGGATATGGATAGAGAATATTTCCGCACTATCTATATTTTATATTGATGCTGTGTCTTATTATTTTATTATTCGGTGTTCAATGAATAACTGAATGTATAAATATTAATTGTCAACAGATGTTTATTAAAATAAATACTATTAATAATTAATTTTATTATATTATGATATATATTTTGTTTAATTACTTCAGTACAGTGCAGTGAGGATACTGTAGCTTCATCAAACAATATGAAATACAAGAGCTTTATTTAATCAACACCTGATAGTCATTGACAGCTGTTGGTTTGAAATGATAATTAAAATTATGAAAGGAGTTTTTAAATAATAGGTCCGACAAAAAGATTCTTCGTATTTTATATAGAAATTCTGAACCAAACCTAATACTGAAACCAAACGGAAATCTGAGGGAATCTGAATGAAAAATATTTCTAATCCCAACACACGCTCAACATCACTTTATTGACACATGTAGTCAGTGCAGCTGGATCGACTACTATCTATTTAATATAGTTTTATAACTTGAGGTAAACATTCAGCAATATTAATGTTCGATTTAAACTGCACAAATATTCGATGGTAAAAATCGGTAAAACTTAATTTTTTTTAAAATTAAGAATACAAGAATAATATTTTATTCAAAATTCAATTCATTATTATATTTAATTAATAACAAGATTTAATAGGCAATAATAAAGTTTGATAAAAGTTTGATTTTAACACATTTTACGACATTAAAGTAACAAAATATATTAAAATCAAAGAGATGTTTTAACTACAAAAAAAAAAAAAACACAATATTAACCAACATTTCATATATTTGTTAAAAGCCGAAAGATACAACAATTAATACTGATACTGTTTTAGGTACATTTATATTAATTAAGTGATCGTCTGCACTCACTTATTAGTGATCACAACAATTCACGTCACTGGATCTTGTAGTTCACACATACCCGACTGGGTATGATACAACTAACTAACTACAAGATGATTTTTTTTTTATTTAAGTGGAGGGCAAACGAGCTGGCGGGTCACAGATGACTTGTGGTCACCGCCGCCCATGAACTCTTGCAACATCCGAGGATTTACAAGAGTGTTGCCGGCCTTGTAGGTAGGAGTAGACACCTTTTTTGAAGGTACCCATGTCGTACCGATCTGGAAATACCGCCGAAGGGAGTTCGTTCCACAAGCGAGTGGAACGTGGAAAAAAGGTCCTTGAGAACCGCACAGTGGAGGATCGCCACGCATCCAGGTGGTAAGGATGGTATTGGAGGCGATGGCGCGCTGTGCGGGGATGAAATTCGGCGGCAGGCATCAGATCGAAAAGTTCTTCGGAACACTCCCCGTTGTAAATGCGGTAGAAGACGCACAAAGAAGCAACGTCTCTACGCAATGCCAAAGAGTCCAGCCGTTCGCAAAGCACCGGGTCTCCGACAATCCGAGCGGCTCTCCGTTGTACGCGGTCAAATGGTAGAAGCTGATATTGGGGTGATCCGGACCAGAGATGAGAACAGTACTCCATGTGTGGCCGGACCTGCGCCTTATAGAGCGCAAGTCTTTGGCCAGGTTTGAAGTACTGCCTCGCTCTATTGATCACTCCCAACTTGGCCTTGCTCTCCAGATGACCACGAAACTGACAATCGCTCGAAAGGTCGAGACCCAGTATTCTGATACTTGGCGAGGCAATAAGAGGAGTGCTCTCGAAGAGCGGTGATACGACAAATGGGGTTTTCTTAGTGGTAAACGCGCAAACTTGTGTCTTTAGGGGATTGAACTGTACGTGGTTCAGTTCACCCCACTCAGAGACCATCCCCAAAGAAGTCTCTATAGAAGACACAAGTTTCTTTCGGCATTCGTCGACGTTTTCCCGAGAGAGACCGGCACGGCCGGAATATACCTCATCCCCAGTGCTGCATCCGCATAGCAATGTATGTTTGAAGCCCATAGGAAGGTAGCTTCGAAAGAAGTCCCTTGTGCCATACACGATCGAAGGTTTTCGCCATATCCAGACTAACTGCCAGACCCTCTCCCTTGCTTTCAATAACAGCTGCCCAACGGTGTGTAAGATACAACAGAAGATCACCAGCCGATCGACCATGGCGAAAGCCATATTGCCGGTCATTAACCAACTGGTGATCCTCGAGGTAGGTTAGGAGCTGTTTATTGATAATGCTCTCCATTACTTTGGAGAGCAGAGAGGTAATGGCGATAGGTCTGTAGTTAGCTGGGTCCGAGCTATCACCCTTTTTAGGGATCGGATGGACAAGGGCACGCTTCCATGAGACCGGAACTACACCTTTCAAGTAGGAGTACCGAAATAGACGCGTTAGCACTGGTGTCAACTCAGGGGCACATGTTCGTAGCACAACTGCAGATATACCATCTGGCCCACTCGACTTATGAACTTCCTATGACTTAGGAAAGAAGGGATTTTCGGATGAGTTTTTGCCGAAAAACTATTTCCGGCATTAAGCTCGGACACCGCGGGATGATAGGCGGTGCCTTCCCCTGGTCGTCCAAAGTCGAGTTTGAGGCAAAAAGAGTGCCCAAGAGATCGACTTTCTGTTTTGCCGTGTGGGCCAAAGAGTCGTTCTAAGTGTGCAATGGCGGCAGGGATGGCTGACAGAAGTTTCCCAGACTGGCTTTGGAAAGCGCCCAGAACTTGCGCGTGCCCGGTGGGTACTTTGCCAGCTGATCCCCAATTTTGACGACATGCTTGAACTTCGCTCTAGCAATTTTGCCATTTGAAGAATCTGGAGGCACGATTATATTTCCTCTTCAGAACTCTAGAGTTCGGATCCTTAGTGACTAACGCATTAGCCCAAGCTTGATAAGCCTGCCGTTTGCCAGCTGCTGCAGCCCTGACAGACGCATCAAACCAAGGCCGCGATCTGTCACCAAGTGGTACCACAGAGCTTGGTACAAATAATTCCATGCCCTGAAGTATCACATCAGCTACAGCCGCAGCACAGTCACTAGGATCATTGGAAGGGAAACAAATCGGCTCCCATGGGTAGGATGCATAAAAGGATCGCAGTCCATCCCAATCCGCTGACTTGTAGTGCCAAACGCGTCGAGTCGCAGGTCTTGTGCAAGCTGGGCGTTCAATGGGCACTACACTCCGTACCAAGCAGTGATCAGAGGACCCTAAGGGAGCCTCGACAGTGACTTGGTACTTTCCGGGATGTGTAGTCAGCAGAAGATCCAACAAAGAGGGCATATGGCTGTCCACGTCCGGTAGACGAGTGTGCGTCTTTACCAATTGGGACAGACCATTTGCCAGAGCAAAGTCAAACACAGATCTCCCCGCGTAGTCGGTGGCACGTGACCCTAGCCAATCGGCATGGTGCGCTTTGAAGTCCCCAAGGACTACGACTTCGGCGGAGGGAGTTTGTGAAAGCAGATCGTCAATCTTCGCCTGAACATGGCCTAAGAATTGATCCGTTTCTGCATTACCACTATGGGACCTATAGAGGCACGCGTAGACTCTGACATGGTCGTCCATGTCCACGCGCAGCGAGAGTACAGACGGGTCCCGACCTTCAAAACCCTGAAGGCGACAGTAGCAGATATCCTCCCTTACGAACACAGATACCCCGGCGTGTGGTATTAAATGATGTTCTAGTTTTGTACCCGGGGTATGATAGGTACGCTGTGTCACTAGGTTGAGATATCTGCGTCTCCGTCAGAAACAACAAGGCCGGCTGCGCCGTCTCTAGATGATAGTGGACGGCGTTCAAGTTGGAATGAAGTCCCCGGATGTTGCAAAATTCCACATTTAGAGTGGGTCGGGGTGCCGCTGCGTTGACTCGTCGTTTGTCCTCAAGAAACACAAAAGGCGATACTTTGCCCATCCCAGTTACGACGGGCAGCCCGAGCAAAATCGGAGAATCATTTCCCCGATTTTGCTCGGGGAGGGGGTCCCCGGCTTAGTAGACTAAATAGACGGATAGACTTATTATGTAGTCTAAAACCATGTATTTTTGTGTCAACAGTCTACAAGTCCCGTCTCTCTCTACATGTCATCATATATCATTTCACATAGTTTAGTTTAGGTTCAAGTTAACAAAGATGAAAAGAATTTTCACTTGTTTGACAAATGACATATTAATAACGTAGAAGGTTGTGTTTAAAATATTCTAAAATATTATTTGTCTGTCATCAATTTTATTTACACAATTGATTGAAATTAGTGTTGTTTCAATTCGGTTGACAAAATATTTATTGTTGATGTTATTGTGTATTTGAGGATCGGAAGTATTGTGATATAAATCGTATGTAAATTGTAATTTGGTACATCTTTAGAGTTTGAGTTTGAGTTAACAAATGGCGACATCTTACGATTTATGTTGTATCAAGCGGAAAATATTAGGAATCGCAATGTTTTACGTGCTGGAGATATGTTGGGAGACCTAAAATTAACACAATTTAGTGCCAAGATTTAGTTTATTTTAGAGATATACACAAAATTTTAACAAAATAATACTCAAAATTAGAATAAAATACTAACTTTGAAAGAAATTCGGATACTCGGTTTTGTCTAAAAGATTAATTGGATAATAAACAAAATATATTTAAAAGTATATTTTAATTTAAACTCAAAGGAGAGTTCAGTTTTGTAAACAAATTAATTATTTTGGTCATTCATAAGAACAAAGGTAAAGTAAAGTAAATGAATCATTAAGTTAAAGGCCAACAAAGTAATTTAAAAATTAGCAAGCCTAATTACTTAAATGATTTAGTTTTTAATTTCCTTATATTATTTCTTCAAATAGCGCTTTGTACTTTGTCAAAACAACGAAGACATTCTGTTATCCGCTTACAGCGTATTAATTAATATTCTCAAAGTACAGTCGTCATGTAAAGGTTCCTAAAAGGAAACCATAACAAGGAAGGATTATTATTAAAATGTGGTTTGTGAAATAAATAATACTGACTATGATATCATTACTGTATAAAGACATATATACTTTTTCTAAGAATTAGTCGTTTTTTGTTTGAATAAAAAAACATTTTAGTAAATATAAATACGACTAATAATGACATTAATTTTAAGCAAGATTAATAAAGTGACTGTGATTAGTGAAAGATTTAAACTCTGATATTTCTTGTCTTTTTTGTCACCTTAACTGAAACTGAAAAGCTAAGCTGAGTGATGAATCACTCCAGACGAGATCGCGCCATTGTATAAACAACTATTAGCGCACTGAAAGTTGTTGTAACTTATGTACAAGATTAATTGTAATAAAAAAAGAGTTTTTGTTAAACTTAAGTTTTATTTACATAAACATCAACATTTTATTCTTCTTCGATATTAGAAATACTATAATTATTCCACTAGTCCATATCTAGTTTTAGCTAAAAAAATAAATGTTTTTTGATTCATTATATTTGCACGTATTTTATTGTTTAATTCACTATTACGCAACGTTTTTTTAATAAACCTGTGTTGTTAAAGTTTGACGAAACACCAAATATTCCAGCACAGTTAAATTAAAATCCCTCAGGTGTCATAACAGTGGAGGGACGCTATGTTTGTTGAAATATACGAGTAGCTCCGAAATAAGCGCTAACGTAAGACGGAAAGTACCTCCCAGAGTAATATTATAGTCTGAAGTTTTTGAAGCATTTCAAATTAGTAAATTACTTGTTTATAGATATTTACTTATATGAGGTAAGGGTGGATAGTAGTAATGTTTATAGACAATACTATCTACTATAATCCTACTTCATATTTTATATCAATAAAATAATAATAAAATATTAAAATAACAACGTTTAATTAAGAATGAGGTAATCAGGTTACAAAATATAAGTTCGTCCGAAAATATTATTTATATGGACTATACAAGTTATACACATATACATATTTTAAAAGTACTTTTAAAATTTATAACAATAAAAATTACAAATTATTTAACAAATTCTCCAACATTTAATAATACGATACTTTAAAAATACAATTACTATTTAATATAACACCGCTCACAAATAAGTTATATATTTCAGTTCACGGAGTTGCAGTGGACTTTTCATATATTGTTTTACATATTTTTTTTGTATCTTTCCACATTGCTCCTTGGTCGGTCGTCTTTGTCGTCGTCGGAACTTTGATTGTATTTAAAATTATTTGACATTTGTTTATTATAAAATTATGGCGTATTAGTTTAACAGATATTTAAATGAGACAAACTTATGAAATTATAAGATCTCTATAAAAAAGTAAAATCAATTTTAAATGTAATTTAATTGTTAAATTTTATTTACCAACCAAGATAGTAAATAATGAAAAAGTTAAAAACATTGAAAACACCTTTTAAAGTAACAAAAACACTGTTAAAGAGAGTATATCTTGCTATTTTCATGAAAGTTACAAAATACCTTCCTCACAATAAAATATATGTCGGTTCAGGTTACCGTTCAGAGTTATGATCTCAACCAGAGAACATATTTGTGGGCTTGATGAGAGTAACGAGCAGAAAACAAAATATCTTCTTACAATGTTTTATTAACTATGATTATATTACACAACTTCGCAATCAACAAGTATGTACGTGTCACAACGAGTCGTAAGACAGTTCCCGGACTTGTTATTCGCACGGTGGCTGAAGGTAAAGTGAGTCCCGCTGGTGACTCGAAATATATCTTCAACTCGGCCCGCACGAACTTAAGACCGGACTCTGCCGAAGCGATGACGTATCGCTTGCTCCTCGTTGTCATTTAGCTCCCGTACTAATGACTTCCCGACACGGCCATCACGAAACGACGACGACGAAACACGTCCCTGTGTGTTATTCTGTAACAATATTTAGCACACAGTATCATATAGTTCGGTCACTCCTGACCTATCATTAGTTCCCATCGACCAATCGAGAGAAAATAATTTACAACAACCCTTCCGAATAAATTTACAATTAGAATGCTCAAAGTATAATAAACATTTGAGTATTAAATTACCCTCAGAGAATAACTGACTTAATTATTGCGGTCCAAATTCACTGAAAAACTTAAGCTCTACATGTGATTCCTGACTAAACATAGTCCAGTAACCTCCAGTTACAAATCTTTTATGCGAACAACCTAATTGAACGCCGAGTCTCTCCTAGACTGCATGGTTCCTACTGAACCTGACCTCCGCGAGAGTTGACTGCTTACCGCGTACTCACGGACTACAACTAGTAGACACCGATTTCCACTGAGCTACGGCTACACGACAACCTCTGGTACGGTCCAATCACCATGCAAGCTTAAGTACTCCGTTCGTTTTCATCATTACTTTGATCTACATCGATCTCATCAGTTATACCCTGGTGGTCTGGTATTTTTTGCAACCTATCGTGAGCGTATTTGTAGGTACGATTACAATTAAGTGCCTTCAAATTATAACGGTCACCCTCCAGAACTTCTATGACCTCGTACGGACCTTTAAATTTTGGATACAACTTTGTCTGATTTCTTTCCTCATTCATAATTAAAATAAAATCACCTACCGAGAATTTATTTAGTTTTGCCTTTGTACGATCAAACCTACATTTTTCATATGTCGCTGCTTTCTCAATATTATGTAATGCATCTTCCCTTATAGCATCTAAATCAACGTCATCTCTCAACGGCTCTACGTCATCTGTAGCCATCAACGATAGAGGTCGCGCTACCTTACCGATTAGCAATTCTAACGGACTAGCTTTTGTCGTTCGGTTGACCGTGCAGTTAATCGCAAGTTGTACATCGCCTAAACAGTCCTGCCATAAACAATCCTTTACCTCTGCCGCAGTTAACATTGACTTTAATATCGACATTACTCGCTCTACCTGTCCATTTGCTCGCGAAGATCCAGTCGCGACCAAATGCAAATTGATGTTGCTAGTAACACAGAACTCTTTCTCTTTGCTCGCGAAACAACGACATTGATCCGCGATGATTCGAGTCCGGGTACCAAACAGAGCTACACTATCTCTTACCGCTTTAATACTACTTATGGAATCGATACTAGCCGTGTGAAATAGCAATACGTATTTAGTGAAAGCGTCAATAATAACAAAAACGTATTCTTTATGATCGCTCTTACTGCTTAATTTCCCCGTCACGTCTATGTGTATGGTATGCCAGGGTGAGCCTACTTTAGGTATGGGGTGTAATTGAGCTTGTACCTTACCCGAGTGTGATTTCGCTACCTTACACGTAACACAAGTGTCAATTAATTTCTTAACGTAACGAGACATTCCCTCAAACCAATAGATATCGTATAGCTTTTCTAAAGTTTTATCGTAACCGAGATGAACGAGTGATTCGTGAACGTTACTAACTACTTACCACCTGATAGCTTTAGGAAGTATTGGTAAGCACTTAGAACGCCCGTTGCGCTGAATCTTTCGATTAAGGACACCTTTACGAATCTCATACGTCTTAGCTACGTCATCGTTTAACCGTCTATTATTTAAGTCCGATATAAGCTTCGAAATATCAGAATCTCGCTTTTGTTCAGCAAGTAACCAATTACCGGAGAGTTCAGTTAAATTAACTATTTTCTTTAAGTTTTTAGAGGGCTTTAAATTTGTACTAACTTTATGATCAATAACTGGTGGGTGATTTCTCGACAAGAAATCGGCGTGTGTCATATCTTTACCTTTATTATAGACGACATCAAAATCAAAGCACTGTAAATATACCCACCACCTGTGGACTCGCGGTGTCAAGTCGATTTTTTTACGAGAAGATTTGAGCGAATTACAATCAATTACAACTGTAAATTTTCTACCGTGTAAATATTGCCGGAAATGCTTAATTGCATTAACAACCGATAAGGTCTCAAGCTAGTAACTATGATAACGCGACTCCGCAGGTGTGGTCCTTTTACTGAAGTATGCAACCACTCTACGTTTACCCTCTACTATTTGGAATAAAATAGCCCCGTACGCATCACAACTAGCATCAGTATGCAATTCTACTGAATATTGTGGGTCATAAATCATTAAAACAGGCTCTTTTGTAAGAATGGAAATTATCTCGTTTCTTATTTCTCCGTGACGTTGTTGCCATGTAAACGGAATCTTATTACACGTCAGTTTATAGAGAGGACCCATTACACGAGAAAAGTTCGACACAAATTGTCTGAAATATGTTGCTAAGCCAATAAATTGCCTTAACTGAGATACAGTGGATGGTGGAGGTAGAGTAGATAACGCCTCTACTTTTCTACGGTTAGGCCTAATCTGTCCTGATTTGATTTCATACCCTAGAAACTCTAGTTGCGTTTTCAAGAACGAACACTTTGCCAAATTTAAGGAAAAACCGGCTTTTGTTAATGTTTCCAAAACTACGCCGAGTCTTTCGATACCTTCTTGAATAGTCTCCGAGATAAATAAAATATCGTCGACATATACGATGACGTATGTATTTGCTAAATCGCCTAGAGCTCTTATAATGGCCCGTTGAAAAACCGATATGGCATTACGAAGTCCGAAGGGCATAGTCAAATATTCGTATTGACCGTCCGGTGTTATAAAAGCAGCACGTTGTATAGATTCCTCAGGTTCATTCCGGTTTTCATTTAATAGGAATTAAATGAAAACCGGAAGCACAGTCTAGTTTTGAAAAATATTGAGCACTATGTAAACGCGATATCTGGTCTGATATAAGTGGCAAAGGATACCGATCGGGAACAGCATTACTATTAAGTTCACGATAGTCTATGCACATTCTTTCCGAACCATCACGCTTTTTAACTAAAAGAGCTGGACTCGCGAATGGGGAATCACTAGGTCTAATAATATTCGCAAGTAATAACTCGTCTACACGTTCGCGCATTATTCGTCGTTCTTCTGCGCTCAGCCGATAGGGACGCCTTTGTACGGTTAAATTAGGATCAACTAAACGAATAACAAGTTCACCCGTTGTAACGCGCGTTCGCGGCATACCAGTAATAAAGTAGTCCGAATATCGAGTTAGCACATTAATGATTAACAACTTATGTTCTGCAGTAACATCCGTATCAATTAGTGTTAGATTATTTGTCGAGGGCAGATCTAAATTACAATTGTTTACATTATGCGCTTTTGAAATTTTAAAATGTGTCGCGGTCACATTAATACTAACCCTTCCGACAGTATTTCAAGACCTATCATTATGTCACATCGTAAATAAAAATCAGGCAAAACATGAAATAAAATCTCGATTAAATGATTATCGATTTCAACAACAGCAGAAATCTGAACAGTGCTATATACACTTGACTGACTAATTCCTTTCAAATTTATTACATTTTGTTCTCGTTTATCACAAATTTTACTTGATATACTCTCTTTAATAAGCGAACACTCGGAACCAGAATCATAATGAAATGTAAAAGACTGACCTTGATGTTTTAGAGTTCCTGCCGGGCGAGAGACAATGCACATGTTCACCTGTCGATCGTTGTTTAAACTATGTGGCTCTTGTGCGCTGCCGTCTCTATTAGGACATCTGGTGGAAATATGTCCTTGTTTTCCACATTTGTAGCAGATAACGGAGCTAGTACTAGCAACTGGCCTTTGAGGATTGGGTCTAGAGGCTTGAACGTGGTGTGGTTTCGTCGAATTTCCTTTTGCATGTGTCCTATGCAAGCAGTCAGCTAGTCTATGGCCAACCTTCCCGCAGTGGAAGCACTTAATTGATGAAATTTTAGATACGTTCATGCGTTTGGGATCAAAGGTTTGTTAATCCGGTACTGTACTTGATTTACGCTTCAGGTAGGTAAAAGCTTGCAATTCTTGTTGTAATCGTTGGCGATTATTTATTTCCGATGTAAAAGCCATTCTTTGTAATTTTGAATCGAACTGAGAAATGTGTGCCACTGTTGTTGCCACCACAATCTGTTCAATGGTTAGATTCTTCCAACGATTAAATAACAGTGACATAATACGATTACCGTACGCCGCCAAGGTTTCACCCTCTTTGGGTTTGTCAGTATTTAATTTTAATAAAGTTCCCGCAGGTGTTTCCGTACTAACAAATCTTGCAGTAAATAATTCTTTAAAGTTCGACCATGTCATGCCGGGGTAGGTAATTGAAGACAGCCACGTTGATGCCACTCCTTTAAGAGCCTTACTGGTAGTGACGATAAGTTGGCCTCCTTCCATAGGGTTATCAGCGAAACACAGGTCCGAAGTTGCACACCATGACCGTGCATCGGCATCATTCTTATCTGGGTCAAATTCCGGTAGGTTCACATACTGAGAATAACGTTGCGGTTTGCGTAGGGCTTCGATTAGGGCTTTCATATTCGAATTTTGTATTTCGAATAATAACTTCCAGTTATCTTCATTTCCTCTATTTCTTTCACAATGCGTCGTGTTCTCAGTATGGTTTCCGTTTACCTGCTCGGATCTTACTTCTGATGTCGGTTCAGGGTACCGTTTAGAGTTATGATCTCCACCAGAGAACATATTTGTGGGCTTGATGAGAGTAACGAGCAGAAAACAAATATATCTTCTTACAATGTTTTATTAACTATGATTATATTACACAACTTTGCAATCAACAAGTATGTACGTGTCACAACGAGTCGTAAGACAGTTCCCGGACTTGTTATTCGCACGGTGGCTGAAGGTAAAGTGAGTCCCGCTGGTGACTCGAAATATATCTTCAACTCGGCCCGCACGAACTTAAGACCGGACTCTGCCGAAGCGATGACGTATCGCTTGCGCCTCGTTGTCATTTAGCTCCCGTACTAATGAATTCCCGACATATATAAATCCTAACGTAATACTGCAATTAATAATTGTAGAATAAAATATGGTGACGTGTAAAGGGTAAATCTGTCCATTAGAAAGTTACCACAGTTTATTAAAATTACTAACGTTATTGACTTTCGAATGTAATTTTAAAGAAAACATGCAGAGAAGTTTTCCTCTCAAAATAAATAAAAATTTGCCCCAAAGCGGAATTAATTAGCGCAGAGCTGCGCCATCAGCCAGGGTTTTATTTATTTATATAACTGCAGGAAACTGGATACAACAGAGAGATAAGTTATGTATCAGAGAGAAATGTTATTGCAATGGTTTCGTTCAGAGAAAGCGCTTTTGTGAGCTTAAAAGTTTCAATGACCTAAAATAGTAACCAAAACCTGTGATGTAACTTAACTATCTTTTAAAAGTTGAAAGTAAGCTATAAAATTAGAATACTTGCCAAATAATTGAAATGTTTGAAAGTATAAGTATGACGTTATTAGTGACTTTATGAAAACAATCTCTAATAAATATGTGTGTTAGATTTTTAAATTAATAAACCATCGCTATCGTAGAGGCAAGAAAAAATTCGCGTGGCTTTTGTAAAACAAAATAATTAAAAATGTGTTGTTATATTGATGAAGCCCAATGACGCCACTATTGTTAAGTCGGTCAGTAATTAATGATACTCGAAATTACTGACGTTATTCTTGATCTGTAGCTTGTGAGTTCGATTTAAAAGCATTATTCTTCAGTGTTAATCTAGGATAGCGAAAGAAGGCGAATAAATAAGAATGTTATTTATTAATTGCTTTAATTTTAACCGTATTTGTAATACTAGTTGTGATTTATTAAAAACGTAAACTAAAATGCTACAACTGTAACACCCAGTATTATTAACTTCACTAAGACAGACTGTAATATTAAAAACAACAACACGTACCGCGATCGTCTTGAGTTATAATTGATAGAGATAAAGCATGTTAACCAATCTATGTGCTTACCTGCGTCTTTAACGTTTACTAAGTAACATCGTATTCGGTTATATCCTTAGGTATTAACTTTGATTGGTACAATTTGTAAATCTAATAAATTCTCAACTACGAGTTAATGATAAATTTATTTGGACTAAATTTATCATTAACTCGTTTATTGTCGATTTAGACGTTCTAGACACCAACAATTTCAATGGTTTTGGGTGAGTAAGTTCAAATACTTATTATTATATTCCCTAAAATTCATTAATGACAAAACATAAATAAAGTCTCTTTAAACACAAGGCGAATTTGAAACAACGCAACTTTATTGTCTACAATTTTTATCTTGTGGTATTAGGTATATGACATGAGCTATTCACTTTTACTAATTATTTTCTGTTATTATTTATTACTACAGCTGAATATTACATATTCGAAGCATTAAATTGGAAATGTAATTTCGCATATTAAGTAGTCTAGAATAACTAATTAAATCTACAAAATAAAGCACGTAATACGGATGATGAGATTTCTATATTTGTACCAAGCATTTAAAATACTTGGCTATAGTGTTTTAAAAATCCTTAGTGATGTATATAACTTTCCTCAGTGATTCAAATATAAAAGAGTTATATTAGAGGTAATTAGAGTCCTAGTAAGAATTAGCGCGCTAAAAAAAATATTGAGTTTTATTATATAAATATATTTAGTTAATTTTCTTGTACTTACAGTTTAAACAGAGATAAATGATATAATCTATAACTTTACAGTCTATAAAGATACAAAGTAGGTGAAGCTTGATAGAACACTACAATGTGAAACAGTCTAATATTAGAGAGCCGGCAGCTATTTATCTCTTAACTCGCGTAACTGAAACACTTTATTGTCTTCAATCTACGTTTGATTCTCATACTTTTTATTTCGTTTGAGATAAACGATAAAGGATAAGTAATAATTACTAAAGTAAAACAGTTATGATGTAATACATTTGGATTGAATAGATTAAAATATGTTAACAATATTTCTATTTTATAATAAATATCTATAGTTTTTTGAACATCACATCATAATACAAATAAGACGACCATTATATTGACCATAGGATAAACATAATTATGTAATAAAATACATTTTATTTACCATTACAATCGAGATTATTTAGTTACGGGATTCTGAGGGAAGAGCTCATACTTATAAGAATATAGCTTCGGTTTTAAAGCCTTACTCTCAATATTATTATTATCTTATTAATAACATATTATTAACGATAACGTGCTTAATAGAAAAGAAACATTATCTGATTACAGTTAATATTATCCAGTGCTTCGAAACGCGATAAACGTTCATATAATAACAAATAAATTCAGTAGAAAATAGATTTCATTGTGATTACTGCGTACTCTAAGGAAATATATTTTTCTACGAAAACTAATTACACTTCCTTCTACGATTATAAATGTTATTAGTATTTGTAAAAGTAGTGGTTTCAGATTAATTTCCTGTTTAGGTCAAGTTGGTGTATAAACATAGAAACATGTAAATATCTGATACTGATACATCATCAGAAAAATGACTACTTTAATACTAACATTCTCAGTTAGTCAGTTGTTTCGTAATTAATATCAAACAATGTATAATTAGCAATCATCATAGATGAGCATATAATAAGAATGTATGAGTTAGTAATGGAGTTTGTTGTCGTTGTTTATACATTTAAATGAATTTCGGATGAGACTCACAGACCGAGAACTATTTAATAAAATTGCGAACAATACTGTTTTTCTCTACAGCGCAAGCGTGGCTGCTGAGAAAGGCTAGTAATTACAATAGCAGAAAAAGTTATTATATTTCTCCGCCTGCGATACTCATACATAAAGATAAAGGAAGAGAAAGAATAATATTAAAATTAAGAACTGCAAGAAATTTATGATTTTATTTTACTATTTCTCATTTCATTCCTAATTATTTTGAATGGGGACAGAACATTGACTAAGATGTGTAATGTAATATTTATTATTCAAAAACCATTTAATTAATTCAATACTATTGCGATCCCACCGTCGTTATATTTGATACTATTATTATGCAAAAGTGAGGCCTCTCCACATCATCTTTTATTATTAAATCAGAAATATATACAATTTTTAATCTTATTAATTAAGCCTTTTTCGGGAATATTAGAAAAGTAGCTGATGTTTCAAGCATCCTTTATTGTTTGGTGCACTTGGATAGAATGTCTACCTTACAACATGTCATGTTATTCGTAAACACTGTACAAGTAAATGTGTCTCCATACTAATTGTATATTATTTGGTATTTCTTATTAAATGAGACTATTAATCTATTATATCTCATTTAAGAAGCATTAAATCATGACGTGCTCAGAATAAGAACCGATAAGATAATTAGTTCATTGTTGATTGTAACCAATAACAATTGTAACCAATAACAATAAAATAACGGCACATCTAATATTTATGTTTTATAATACATAATTTATCATAAAAATAAATAAATAAACTGTTAACTCATGGAATGTAATATTCTCTATACGTTTGTTATTTAACAATAAAGCATGCAGTCAACCGGTTCGTAGATATTACCACGAGGTTTGATTTCGGCTATCTGTACTTATCAATATTGTTACAATTATTTTATATTGGATATAACAGCGCTTTGAATAGAGATGATAAGTCCTGACCCTTTTAATGTGAATACGTCGAAATACCAAATATCTCGCATTTCAAAATGGGATCCCTTTTTAACAACAGGACATACGAAACCAAATAGGTATTCAATAGATTTTATAATTATAACTTGCACTTACAATAATTAACTTTTTATGTGGATTGATTGTTTACATTAAATCCTAATCATATTAAAATATCTACCTTCTAACAATTACAGTACATATTTCACAATACTCGAGTACGCGATAGTTTGATATTACGATTATGATTATAAAAATATAATAGCTAAGTCTCTTTCATTAAAACAAATCCCGAATAACATATTTTGTAACCTGTAAGTTTCTTCTAATTTGACAATTTATTACACTTTGAAACCTTACAAAAATATTCAACAATAATACGTACAACCTTATATTTACCACTTGTTAGTGGTTCAAATTTATTCATTTATAGTATATATACGAATTATACCACTGACGAGTTTGTTTGTGTGTGACTGGAATAAAATTTCGCTAATGTTTTTATTACTCAACCACGGGTTTAAAAATTAACAGGTACACGACACACTTTGACAAAATAACAAGACTCAAAACTCCTTTTTCACGAATTGAAGACTGTCTATTGTCATTTAAATATTTGTTCATTTTCTAGAGGTGCGGTAAGTCGATGTGAAAGAACCTGTTTTAAGGTACTTATAGCTTAAATCATAATCTATGAAATCTATTAGTTTCATCGCAATCAGTGTACATAAGGCGATACATACGATATACAGACATCTGTACGATGTGGGGTCATTGTTATTTTTAATTTTTAATATGACGGAACACTCTAATATTATTATATTTTCACTCTTCAACCACTAAAACGTTCATCTTGAACAAGATGTAAAAAAGGACCTTTCTCTTATCTCGATAAAAGTTTTGTGACTCAGGGATAGAAAAACACTTTCCGAAGGCAGTTCGACATAAGATATTTCTTAACGTTTTCTAAACATTGACTAAATCGTAAGAACCTTAAAAGTTTCCTTACTACTAATATACATAGTACGTATAAGATATACCAATATCTGAGGAAAAAGTGACTTATTAAGAGAATCAATCCTAAATGATAGAGCACATTATAGTGTAACTGGTATGGTTGATATAATGGTTGATAACCAATCAATTTGATTATAATTAATATAACTACCAATTTTAATATATTATAAAAGCCTTAGCGTATTTGAATCTTGTCTCAGCAGTGTTTTTAATTAAGCCTCAATGAACTTATTAATAAGACATTTCTAGTATAATTTGGCAGTGTATAATTTAGGTATACAATATAGAAGTACAGTACGAATGGTATCCAATATAGACATTTAATGGGAAACGCTACAATGAGACATTTACCTGAAAATGTAATAACACGCCTTGCGTTTCTGCTAAAGGACTTATGAATTTATTAATAGATCTTAAACTTCTAGAATATTCAATTAATATACCTTTGGATTATGTTACTAAATATCTTCATGAAACTAAGTTATTCTAACAACTAGTGATAGATAATTGATCTATCAAACTAATCAACGTCAGTGTAATTAATTAAATATTGATTGTGCAGAAACTCATCTGATACTGAAACACCTGAAGGAAATCTAATTGGGACAATGCTCAATGACAATTAAAAAAGGTCGGGGACCGATCTTCTGCAGAACGCTTATTATTAATAAACTTTACTTTTACTAAATACCTAATACAAGTTTCATATATTATATAAATTATATATATATTCATAGAATTTTTTTACTAATATTCCGAATTATTCTTTAAGGTCGTGACAAAGTAGTTTATGTTTCCATGTTGTCGGATAACTATTACATTTTATTATTTCAGTGCAGTCTTTCATGTTCCATTCATATAAAAAGAAGTCCTGTCTCATATTATTTAATCCGAATGTGTTTATTTATCTGTATCATTGTGGTTTAATATCAGTTTCAATATAAATACGGAAATTACTGATTCGACTGGAAATGGATTTCTATACATCTCGAGACAACATCAAATACTTAACAATACTAGTCAGCCTGACAATAAACATATTGCTGAATAATGAAATCTGATTGTATTTATAAAGATATCAGATAAATATTACTACTGAAATTTATAACCTACCTACTGTGCAAATAATTCACTGTAAGCAAAAATGCTTATTAAATTGCCAATGTTATTTATTTCTTCATGAACGATTCACACTTCCATATAAATGTTGTTACCGATGAAACATTCAAAGGTTCTCGCTTAGTTTGCAGTTGGCAGTAACTGGAAACTTAATTTCTATAATTAATAAGTTATGGAAATAACTTTGTTTGAAGTCAAAAGTTAAATAATTTTACAATAATATCGTTTTAAAGTTGGAATATGAACAAAAATAGAAAGAACGAAACGATCGAAAATATATTCACATACATCAATATTTCATAATTAAAGATGTAACATATTTGAATGTATAATAGTCTTATTAACACGACTCTTTAATAAATTGTGATTTCCTCTTTCTACTAAGCTAAACTATTTTATGAACAAAGGTGAATATATTGTTCAGAAGTACTTTAATGATTTAATAAATTTAAAAATGCGGCGTTGGGAACCGCCAACCAACACGCCATGTGCCGAACGGCGGAATGTGGAGGACGGAGCTACAAATAGCTACGTGGAATGTAAGAGGAGGAATGGAACAGAAGATTAATGAATTATTAGATGTGATGGACAAAGATCTGGATGTTATTTGTGTGTCTGAGACCAAGCGAAAAGGCAATGATACGATCGATTTGCCTGACAACCGGGTCGCTTTCTGGGCTGGGGTTCCAGAGGGTGAGGTTGCCAAGGTGTAGCCATATTATTGTCCTCTCGAATGGTTAATGCAATGGTAGAATACAAGGCGATCAATCCGAGACTTCTTTGGGTTCGCTTTAAGCTGGGGATAACAAGAGTATTCTTGTTAGCCGTGTATGCGCCAGTATCCTCAGCTCAAATGAGCGAGCTTGAGGAGTTTTGGGAGAGTGTCAGGGATGTTCTAAGTAGTGTCAGAGATAATGAAAAGTATATGGAGATATGAATGGATGGGTTGGAACCGCGCGAAGTGGTTACGAAAGCGTGCTAGGCAAATACGGTGATATGAGGGTAAATGAGGCTGGAAAACTTATTTTGGAATTTTGTAAGGAGAAAAATTTGTTTGTGGTAAACACGATGACAACCAAATTCACATGTACACATGGTAGAGAGCGGAAGAAAGAAGTATGATTGATTTATTCCTAGTGGATCGGCGTATTCGAAGTCAAGTTATGGACACGCGAGTGTTCAGGGGTGCTGATCTGGGAACGGACCATTATCTAGTCGTTGCTAGAATAAGAGGTCTGTTTGCAGGTTGGCGCAGCCGCACGACGTGTCCAAGCTTGGCGTCGAATTATCGCATAAGAAGCTGGAAGCTTCAAGATCCACCAATCAGAGAGGAATATCAAGAAAGGGTTTCAAAAAGCTTGAAAGCTGTGATTCTGGAAATAAAAGTGTTGAAGTATGCTGGCAGAACCTTAGGAATGGTATGGTGAAAGTAGCGACAGAAATATGTGGTAAAAGGAAAAAGCGCGATGAAAGGTGGGATGATGAAGTGAAAGACGCTGTAGAGTTAAAGAAGAAAGCATGACTGGATTATAAAGCCTCTGGTAAGGATAAAAGTATGAGAGAGATAAGAAAAAGAGCGTACAAGCTGCAAACGCACAAAACGAAAGCACTTATAAAGATGAAGCGTGAAAATTCTGAGAGAGAAAGAGATGAAAGGTTGTCGACCAACTTCCGGGAAAACACGAAGCTTTTCTGGCGAGAAGTTAGTGCTTCCCGGAGTTGTTCGGTAATCTGTAGAATGAAAGGGGTGCTTTCGAAGAGCGGTGAAATTTTAACTGAGCAAGCACACGTTTTACAGCGGTGGGCGGAATTCTATAAGGAGATGTATGAACGTGAGGACGCCTCGGTCTTGACTACCAGCGTAATGCTGAATCAAGATGTAGCCGATGGTGAAATCAGTTTGGAAGAAGTAGAGAGCGTGATTTGAAGTCTGAAATGTGGTAAGGCTGCGGGAGCAGATGAAGTTACTGCCGAGATGATCAAGTATGGTGGGCCACGCGTCTGGGACTTTTTCTGGTTTTTGTGCAATTTATGCTGGAAATCGGGGGAGGTCCCAGACGATTGGCGAGTGCAGTCATCGTACCTTTGTATAAAGGCAAAGGTTCACAGATAAACTGTGCAAGCTATAGGGCCATCAGTTTGATTAGCTTGGGCGGTAAAGTTTAGGCTAAAATTTTAGCAAGAAGAATGCAAGAGAGATCTGAAAGGCTGTTGTGGGAGGCCGAAGGAGGTTTTAGACCTGAAAGAGGGTGTATAGATTAGATCTTTATCCCTACGCATGATCACGGAAAAGTTTTTGGTCCTAAATCAAAAGGTTTTCTGTGCTTTTGTGGATTTGGAAAAGGCGTTTGACAGGGTTGTGAGAAAGAAGTTATGGGAGATACTGCCCCGATACAATGTGGACGGACCCTTGTTGTTTAGGCTGAAGGTCTCTTTACCGAGATCACTCAGCCTGTGTGCGAGTAGGAGCTGGCATGTCGCCCTGGTTTGACATCCAATCGAGTGTTAAGCAGGGTTGCGCTATGTCAGCTTGGTTGTTCAATTTGTATTTGGATAGTTGTCTCCAAGACGTGAAACACAGTGACATGGGAGTGAAAGTAGGTGACCTTAAAGTCAATTGCTTGCTATAAGCAGATGATGCAGTGCTCATTGCACCATCAGAATGCAATTTGCAGGCATTAGTCACCATTCTGAAAGATGGGTGTGAAATTAATGGTCTAAACCTGAATGTAGATAAGACGAAGGTTCTGATATTTGAAAGAAATGAAGAAAGAACAGAATATAAGATCAACGTGAATGATAAGATAATAGAACAAGTGAATGAAGTGGTATATTTGGGAAGTATGTTTGGCAAGGCGTATTGCTGCCGGTAACAGTGTCAACGGTGCTTTGACTGCATTGTTGAGATGGCAAAACATCAGCATAGCTGCACGTTTGGCTGTACACAATGCAGTTTTGCTATCGACGCTGTTAAACGGCAGCCAATCGTGGGTAACACAGAAGAAGAATGTAAGAAAGATGAATGCTGTGGAGATGCGATCTCTTCGCAGAATATGCGGAGTCAGTCTAGCTGTACGAATCGGCAATGAAGAGATCCACAGAATGGCAGGTACTAGCGAAGATGTCACGGTGAGAATGAAGAAGAACGTGCTCAGGTGGTTTGGGCACGTCGAACGTATGAGTGATGAAAGAATGGTAAAAAAGATTTATATAGGAAAAGTGAGCGGTAAGAGAGACAGCTGGATGCCTCGAGTGACCTTCGAAAACACAGTATCTATGATACTGGAGGAAGGTCACGTAAAATGCACGAGGACCCCCCGGAGGGTATGTATGAAGAGGTTGATGTCTGTGGCCGAAGCGAAAGAGGTATGCAGGGACCGTAGCGTTGACCGCTCCGTCGTCTCTGGCTACCCTGCAAGGGATATGGCGTGAAGCTAAATAAATAAATAATAAATAAAAACATTAAAGATTGGATAAAGATGAGGAATTAATAAAATGTTTATTGTCAGATAATTGACAGTAAAATAATAATACTGGAACTCTAAATAATATTAGTCGTATATTAATAATGGTGATCGTTTTTGTTATAATAAACCTATAAAAAATCGTTTCAATAATATAAAGTGATACTCTAATGTCTGACTTCCTTCAAGATTGCCGCAATATTAAAAGAGAGAGAAGATGAACTGGAATGATATCTGGCTCGGATTATCGTGGCTTGACTTAATTGAAACTTTCATTACTTCTAACAATATCTATCGATTGGTCAAGTCAAAGGCAATGTGGTATATGAATGTAAATTATATTTTATATTATTGTATTGTAGTATGTATTCTGTAACTGCACAAAAGTTCGTATATAACATTATTTACTCCATTACCATAGACGCCAAATATTTTCCTGCGCCAAAAATACCAGTTGATATTTTTCCTTTTTTTCCTTTTCTATTAAATTAGTGAATTTAAAGAAAATAGTCACATGTGTTTATGTTTTAGTTAGTTCTGTTTATCGGCTTACGTATCGTAGCTAATAAAATATGATTTATGTGAATCATCTAAGCTCTAATCTAACATAATGGGGCTATGTAATAGTTATAATCCGTTTATTGAAATACTATAGTCCGCTACTAGTGCCTAGAGCTTAACATCAAGGTATAGTATGTAGATCAACTAGGACAGTCTATACTTGGACTATTAATAACAACTAATTATTACCGTGACAATGCCTCAATTGTGCGCATCTAATTATAAATACCATTGATTAATTTTGGTTCCTTTTAACATTCAACGAACAACAAATTATCAAGACACTACATAAATGTTAGGTAGTGTCTAATTATTTGATAATACTAAATATATAGTTTAGTTTAATTAGTTAGTTTAATATATCTATAAGATCAACATAAAATATGAAATAATTAAATGTTTAAGTATTTTACAATTTGTAAATATAATGTACTCGTAAGTTTTTTTAAATACATTTATTTTGCGACAAAATCCTTACGGACATATAATTTATCAGTTGGTGCTGAATATAAATTATTTTACCTCTACATTTGAATACAGCAGAGTTGGAACGCGAGTGAAATAATTGATTGCATTATACGTCTCAACGACCCGCCGTGATCGTGGAATAACAACAGTGTTCGAAGCATAATTTTATTTCACAATTTTATTGCATTAAACATTTATTTAAGGGATTTAGTGCAAATAAATACGGTATTAAAATAAATTATCAATTAATGGAAAAATATCACCTATAACAACGAGGTTTAAGACAAAAGCCTCCAAAGACGTTAAAACAAGTTAAGAAATATTTATGGCCCTTAACGACCATAAAAATGTTACAAACACTTTTTTTGTTGTGTGTCTCTGCTGTTAGCCCTACTGACCATGACAGCGTCACCGGTGGAATGGACGGGTGCAGAGACCCGCCCTTGAAAAAGGGGGGCCTGAAGGGCCCCAGGGGAACACGCGGGTTTGGGTGTCCCACAGCATTGTCAAAGTAGCTTTTGGAGAGCCCTTTGAAATACTGTGCGATCGTCGGTAGGTCTAAGTCTCTGTGCAAGTCGATATTACGCATAAACCACGGTGCCCCAGTGGCGAGCCGCATGAATCTGTTCTGAAGCATCTGAAGGGGTTTCAGGTTCGCGTGAACGAAGGCAACGCTTGCATAGGACATGACGGAGCGTATATAGGCTTTGTAAAGTGTGACCTTATTTCTAAGGGACATTTTACTCCGCTTGCCTAACAAGGGATAAAGTCGCCCTAGGATAAAGGCCGCTCTGTTGCGAACGTCCTCGATATGTGAAGTGAATACTAGCTGTTTGTCCAGCGTCACTCCTAGGTACTTGGCCTTGTTTTTCCAAGGAATCGGTTTGTCAAAGAGTTTAATCTTGTGGATCGTGACCGTTCAAAGAGTACCGCGGTGCTCTTCTCCGGGTTCACCTCAATCCTCCATTTCTGAAACCAGTTCCCGAGGGAGTCGGCTGCGGATTGGAGGCGTTGAGAGATCTCATAAGGATCCCTTGAGGATGTGTAAATTTCGGTGTCATCCGCGAACATTGCTAATTCTACTTTAGAGCGCGGGCTAGGAATGTCGCTGGAGTAAATTGAAAACAAAATCGGTGAGAGGACTTAACCTTGGGGGACGCCCGCCCTGATGGGGCGGGGAATCGACATCACGCCTTCCACTCTGTAGCGGAAGGAGCGATTCGACAGGAAGTCACGTATGATTAGTACGAGTCTGTCCGACACCCTGAACTGGTATAGCTTGTACACCAGTCCATTGTGCCAGACCCTGTCGAATGCCTTCGCTACATCGAGGAAGAGCGCTCCTGTCCTACGTAGCTTGCGGCACATAGTGGCCCCAGAAAGGATGTGTTCCGTGAGACGTTGCACCTGAGCGTGGGAACTGGAATGATAGGCTCGAAAGCCTGCTGCTACTGCTCATTTGGGATGATGTTCAGTCTCTCTACTTCTGACTTGAACACACGTTACAAACACGTGTCAGTGAAAACAATACACATTATGTTATATACGATAGCGTTATGTGAAACTCATTTAGAAAAGTGTTTATCGTGCGTATAATTAAATTGAAATTAAGTAGTAATTAAAACATGAGGTTCTAATGATATTTAAATTATAACGTGGGTTTAATAAAAGATGTACGAATCCTGATAATCGTAATTTAAACAGTTTATAAGTTTATATTTATATAACTTTGTGCCATTGAATGCTATTGGTTTATTCCAAATTAGGCTTTTAAATATGCTATTGACGCCTGGATATTAAATTAGAAATCAATAACGTTTATTATTTTTCATTCAAGATATTTATAGAAATTATATTTTACCTTTATACAAATTTATAATAATGTTAATGTCTCTATGCATAATATAACGTAAAAAAAATAATATGTTTCGAAAAATCATAACGTTATCAACCCTGAAGGAACATTCACAAAAAACTGTTTCCACGTTTATAAAAATGTAAATTGTTGCAGATGAGTGTCTTAGTACTTATGTTTCAATTATTTTATTTATAAATTAGAGCAAGTTACGAAAAGTGTAATAAAATCAGGATTCTAACGAAGCAAAAGAGCTGTATATCTTTGACACGAACCCATTACTGAGAGCTTTCTCATATTTAATGCCCAGTTTTTAAGCTTACCGAGTTCGTATGTTAGCGTGGGCGAAGATTAACCTCATACGCTATTAAGTCTCAATTTATACTTTTAACTATGTTAATAATTACAATCCAATAAATAGATTGTGTGATATTTAAATCACTGTTTTTTTCTTCCACTGTCACACGCTCTCAAGCACTGAGACATGCTCTTAAGCCAACAGGCGCACAACAGCTGTAAAAAAGGTTTTGTGTCTTTATTAAAAATGTGTTTATTTGTTATTTGCACGATATTCAATAATAATGTGATAACTTTTCACGCAATTCAAAATTATAACGACATTAATTGAAATATAAACCACAGTAACTAACTGAAAAATATTATAAATTAATTATTTTTTGTGTATGTTAACTTGCAGATTCATATTTTTGTACACGTTTTCTAATCTGACCAAGACACCAAAATATTGTTTTATTTATGAACATCTCTTTCCACCTTTATCTATTTTTATCGATACTTAATGTTTCATGTACACAGTTTAGATTTTTTTTTTTTTTTTTTTTTTTTTTTTTTTAAAATTTATAAATTTTAATTATTATTTAAAAAAATATAGAAATTTTTAATTGATATGATATTTCAATATAAAAATACTAACAAATCTCAGTCTTTATAATTATCATTGTTAGGTGTTAAGTGCGTGTTCCTACACAATAGTAACTGAATTTTTGGCTGTTTGTTTTATTCTTTCATGCATTATGCAAAAACTAAAAAGTTTTCTCCGTATGAATATTTTTACCCTACATTTTTTCTTTTCGCGGTGGAAAAATATGAATGGGCTTTAACTATGATATAACTATGAGGCATTGTTTGGCCATAATTACTTTTTATTATTCGCATAACAATATAACTATTCATTGTTGTACATTATGAAGGTGGTCGTTACCAATAATCTCCCTTAATTCTGATAGTATTGTTCATATAAAACTGTAATATTATAATATGTTTATTTATTAAAATTAGGTATATTTTCTGTGGATTTATTATTGCGAATGTCACTAAAATATTATTTATTTGACTCAAATATTAAAAATAGACTAGTTAACGATTAAAAGGCAAAATACTATTATTATTAAATAATCTATAAAAGAAATGAAATGTAGCATTTGTAAAGGAGAACTATATATACAGTATTAGACTGAATCGAGTCCTGATTTATATGCAAAGCTTTGAAATCGAGTAATGTTGAATTTAAATCGGATATCAACTTTCAGTGCGCTGGAACCAACCCCGGACCAGCTGAAGGATTCAAACTTTACACTATACTTTTTAACAATGTTTTGTGTTAGTCTATTTGTGTATTTACTTTAAAGTCTTATTTATAATTTTAAATTTCAAATAATGTTGTAGCATTGTATTGTATTAGTATCATAGAGGTTAATAACGGAAAATATAATATTTATATTTAAACTACATTTTAAAATTTAATTTAGTGATTGAATTCTATGAGTGTTTTGTACATAGATTAAGTGACAACACAAATGTTCATAAGATCGGCGTAAGCTTATTATTATATATATAAAACCTTACCTCCCTTTCCTGTTCCTAAGTTTTTCCAAGTTGTAAGCTTCTAATTTATTCCCAGTAGCCTTCATATTTATTTTTTTGTGCTTTGAAATACCATGAATATTATTATGTAATCAATATTATGCTTTTCAATAATTAAGAGTAGAGTTTTAATTAGTGTATCATTTTCAAATATGATAATGCGTGTTTAAACAGCTAAATTTATATAAAGCAAATGCCGTATTGCAAACATATTGCAAATTGACAATTTTGTTTACAACTTATCGCATAAATTACAAACTATTTTAACTTTGATAATAACTGCAAAAGAATCCCCATAATTTAGTTTCTACGTTTCAAAGAATAAATATTAAATTTCAAACTTTTTCTGTGAGTTATATAAAAAGGATTTGTAGGTTATATTATTTAAAATATAATATTGTATTTATAAAAGTGTGGCGTACAGTGTTATTTTGGAAATAATATTTCCAACAACTTCTTAGTGTTTAATTTAATCAACAGAAATTATAACAAGTCGTTAATTAACGATAAACGATTCGTGGACTTTGCGTGACGTGAAGTATTAATATTTTGTTTATTTTGTCATCTCTCTGTATTCAGCTGTCGGAGAGCAGGCTCTGGAATATCGACGCCGTTACGAGTACTTTCCATTTCTATTAAAGCGAGGCCAAACGAATGTTTTCTTTACATGTTCATAAAACACAGTTTCATTTCTGGCAGACGTAACGGCGTTAAAATGTTTACTCCTATATTATCATTTAAAGACATATGTTCTTCTAAATATGACAATAATATAAACTTCTTAGTAGGCGTAATTAACATAAAGTTTGCATTATTAAATTATATTCAATTATTGCTGGTGTTGAATTTCACATCAGTGTCAAATCGCACATCATCAAAATCATTTATAAAAATAACCGTGGGATTTTCACTCACTTATTTTCTAAACATATACCGTCTGTAGAATCTTGCAAATAGGATATTTCAATTAGTAAATTATGCAAGAAGGACTAACGTACAAATAAAAAAATAATAATTACTTGTACTTCCGTACTGAATACTGTTGACTACTTGAATACCGTTTACTAGACATTCCGTAAGATACATGTAGATATACCGTTACAAGAAACGTTCATCAATTAATTATAGTCAGAAACTAGAATCTCTACATCGTGATTTTTTTAATCGATTTCGTATTAATAGTGTTACCCTTTTGTAAGAACTCTTTACAATCAGACAAGGAACAATCGCCTTTCATTTGGAAAACTGTTTTTTTTTTAAATTCCAATCCTACTATGAAACTTTCACGACGAAGCAATTTGCATTGATTGCCGTTTCTTAAAAGACTTTGCAGATGCATTGTCTATATAAAAATTGTAAAACTATTTAGAATTTCCGAGTTTATAAAAATCAAACGAAGCCATCGTTATTATTGAATAATCACTGAGTCATGTGCGCTATTTGTTATTTTAACGAGTATACTCGTATTCTGTTAACCGGTTAAATTAAGTTAATATGTGATGATATGAATGTCTGTAGATATATTTCAAAAACCCTTTGTTTTGTTTTGAAAATTTGCAAATTACTAAATCCTAAATCCAAATTATTAAAAATATTTGTCTGCCTTTCTTTCTGTTCAATTATTTTATTGCTGTTGCGGTAATTTTATTAAGAGGTTCTGAGCTATTAAGTTTCCCCTTTATTTTTAATAAGGTTTTTTTAGTGTTTTGTTTTTGAGCATCCGAATGAAGAGGTCTACAATCAATCTAATGAATCGGAACGTATATATTTATATATATGTATATTTTATTTATTCTGGCGATCGGTTTTAATGTTCAATAAACATTAAACATTTATTAACATTTATTAACATACAAATTGTTATTACGGATATGCTCACGCAATGTAGACATTACATGTTTCATGAACTGATAACACAGTAAATGGTAAATTGTTATTTATTAATAAATTAAATAATAAAATGAAGAAGAGATGTATATTTTTGAAAATAAATCTATATGGTAATGCTCTGACTTAATCATATTATCAGTTCCTCATAGGCCGCCGCACCTCGGGCCGTATTGATACATTACACATTCTTAATTCGGTCGATAAAAATGCACAGGCACTTGCTAGTTTATCCTGATTTAATTTAATAATAATTTAATAAAGTCACCAAGTCAAGTATTATTTAAGACTACATCAAGGAAATAATATTTAATAAGAATTAAGGAATTATAATAATATTTATATTCATGAATTTACAATCATTTTTTGAAACTATTTTATTATTTATACGATATTAATTTATATTGTGTTTTATGAATATCTTAATTAGTGTAATGTTTAACCGTCGTGCTGAGTATTGTAAAAACTCGGTAACGAGCTGTAGAATGATCTGTTGGGAGAACTCAGTCTCTCATCAGTATTAAACGCGTTTCGGAGTGCAAAGAGAAAATAGATTTTTTTAAAAGAATTTTTGTAGTATAGCAAAGATAGCTGGGTGATTTGAATTATTAATTGACCAAAATGATATTACTAAATCACCCGTACAATAGATAAACACAGATTTAGTGGTTCATATTGTAATTTTATATTTTACCTTTTAAATGAGGACGAGACAATAAATTAAGACATCATTAATATTCTTTTATTATAAATATTTGGAGTGGTATAAAAATACAGACAAATTAAAGAAACGGTACCTAAATCGTGAGAGGTAATGAGTTTCATAACATTACGTATTCTGATTTATAAACGAAGCTGCCCTTAGCTGCAGAATCATCGTTACCCTGAACATATTAAGTTCTACTTATGTATTCTACTGCCTGTTATCACTTTATTAGAACTGGTATAACATGGTTTCATTTCCTTTCACAACTTAATTAGTTAGTTTTTGTATTTAATACATAAACTAACTAATCAACTTTAACTAACTAATTTTTAATAGTAATACCTATTTCACTGATTTTGTTACTATTTTGTAATATATGTTTAAAGGATATTGATGAATAGATTAAAACAACACGTCAAACAGTCATCAGTTCATACAAAATACATAAGTATTTATAGGATAAAATATGTATAATACTATTTATTTTATTTTGACCAATCAATAATTGATTATTAACTGTGTGAGTAACTTTACATACTTCAGCCGCTCTGTTGATTTGTTTAAATGACTAACCTAGTTAGTTAAACTAGATAGTGAAATAAAATAAAATTGTAAATTATATGTGATACTTTAGTTATTCAGACACGTATATTTTTACCTGAAAGATGGACATAAATAATATCATACAATACTGATAAAATACCGATATCGGTGTCCGAAATAACAGCAAAGACAACAATGTAAGTCCCTGCTGACTCCCTGTGTTATATCGGGAGTGTTTGATCTCAAACAAGAGAACCGCCGTGTCAATACGAGCTATTTGCTATCGAAGCTTAGAGTATCGAAAGTGAAAAACTTTCAGTTACAGATTTACAACTGACTTTTTACGTGGCAATATATCTTAGTATTCTACTATTTAGTATAAAGAGGAGATATCAGTTTCCCAAATATTATTACTACCACGAATTATTTATAATATAAATGAAGTATATCCTCCCGATTTTAAAGTAACTTACAATAAGTTCTATGAATGCAATAATTATTTTTATTGTAAAATATATCAATAATATTATAGTTTATGAGTCTTATTTATTTCTACAGTCAGCGATAATAATGTACATACTCGCACGTAGCGTCATATAACCATGTGAGTTATTTAGTTGAAGTGCTTTCTTCAAATGGGAAATGTTAACTTTCTTCTCGCGCGCCTTCTTTCATTCCTATTAATGAGAGTTTCCTACATTTTTATGGCGGTAAGAGTTCATAAATAGTTCTTATAGAAACAGCGAAGTAGTAAAGATAAAAGGCCGGATAACAAGTTTTTTTTATCTTTTAATATTAAGAAACAAGCAAAAATAATATCAATTTTAAAGATATTCTATTTCGATACATTTTTATATAAAGTATCGATATGCAAGTATCTGGTTTTATATTGCGAATTTTCTGAACATAATGCTTTATTCTATTAGAAAAATATAATCTCATTCAGAATTTGAAAACATTGAGTGCGGGCGAAAGGCTCGGGCTACATATTCATAGAATATTTCAAAATATCCGTATCAAAAGTTAAGTATGGTATTACAAAGTAAACAAAGTTACATATAATATAATTATTTCAAAATGAATAACATTAGTTTATCCAAAATAAAAAACAAATGAATAAAAAGAAACTAAGCACGTAGTATGTAGAAATGATAAATATTAGCAAGCCTCCACAAGTGGCCTCCACAAAATGGAAACAAAATATTGTATCAAAGTAAGGTGTTTATTTCAAATGAATTCATAATGTTATTACAATTTTAACTATTTTTAACTTTATTGTATTGAACTATATTACAAACAACTAAATATATATGAACGAAATATAAGTTAGTTTCTCTTCGTAATGTTCAATATACACAACATGACATAGACAGTTTGTTTATCATAGTGCATGTTAGAGTATACTAAAATGGCGTTGCCAAAAGTGCATACGAGTACCAAAGGTAAGTTGTTGTTGACTTAATTCATTGGAGACGAAAGATTTGAATTCCGACTACAAAGGAACAATCATCTGAAGCATTCTGTTTGTTACAGAAGTTGCATTCTGGGTTACAGTTTAGTTTAGACTTCAGCTTTAATCCTTAGATAGTAGATTATAACAGGTGTAAAAACAACGTTTAATTAAACAATAGTTTAATGTTATAATCATTAAATCAATGTTAGCATTTCACATATGGTTTTATAACCTACACTTTAATATGTTAAGACTTCTGAACGTAACTAGTTTAATTCTAATATTAATATTTTGATAGTTTTAATGCAACAATGTTATGGAGCTTATGAAATAATTAGTTTAAAAAAATAATAGTAAATAATTCACAAGTATGTAATAAATAATAATTTCGAATACAACTTTGTATCGAATTCAAAACTTTGAATAACACTGACAACAATGTAGTACAAACGTCACTTACGGTCAGTTCTTAGCTGTTGCCAATAAATACTATTGAAGTTGGCCTCAAACTAACGAGGAACACATAAAACTATATGCTATAAAAAGAATCTTAATACGAATGTACTATAAATAAAATATAACGGTAGGAAAATTAAAAAAAAATGTAACACAATAAAAAAAAAAGCAGATAATATATTTTTTATTGTTCTGTTGTTGTGGTTTTAGCACGCTTTTAGTACAAAAACCTAGAGCATATTCAAACACAAATAGCTTTTTATCTGAGAATTTTCTGGTTTGATTTAGGCCGCAGCGGACAGTCACTGCATTAGAGTAACACAGCCTTAGAATACAAATGCTTGTGCGGAATAAACTTTCAAAATATTTAGAATGATTCTATGACTATGGATAAGACCAATATTTTGTTACTAAAATGTTTTTTCATTATTTCATGATTGTCACAAAGAAATATTACAATATGTTTTAATTCTATTCCAAAAACAGATATTCGTTGACGTAGATTATGTTATATATGTGAAAGAATAAATAAAATAATCATATATTTTGATGGCTTGGTTCAAACTTGAAATCGTATACAAAAACTATGTAAATTCGATTAATTTATGATATTTTTCAGTTAGTTACTGTGGTTTATATTTCAATTAATGTCGTTATAATTTTGAATTGCGTGAAAAGTTATCACATTATTATTGAATATCGTGCAAATAACAAATAAACACATTTTTAATAAAGACACAAAACCTTTTTTACAGCTGTTGTGCGCCTGTTGGCTTAAGAGCATGTCTCAGTGCTTGAGAGCGTGTGACAGTGGAAGAAAAAAACAGTGATTTAAATATCACACAATCTATTTATTGGATTGTAATTATTAACATAGTTAAAAGTATAAATTGAGACTTAATAGCGTATGAGGTTAATCTTCGCCCACGCTAACATACGAACTCGGTAAGCTTAAAAACTGGGCATTAAATATGAGAAAGCTCTCAGTAATGGGTTCGTGTCAAAGATATACAGCTCTTTTGCTTCGTTAGAATCCTGATTTTATTACACTTTTCGTAACTTGCTCTAATTTATAAATAAAATAATTGAAACATAAGTACTAAGACACTCATCTGCAACAATTTACATTTTTATAAACGTGGAAACAGTTTTTTGTGAATGTTCCTTCAGGGTTGATAACGTTATGATTTTTCGAAACATATTATTTTTTTTACGTTATATTATGCATAGAGACATTAACATTATTATAAATTTGTATAAAGGTAAAATATAATTTCTATAAATATCTTGAATGAAAAATAATAAACGTTATTGATTTCTAATTTAATATCCAGGCGTCAATAGCATATTTAAAAGCCTAATTTGGAATAAACCAATAGCATTCAATGGCACAAAGTTATATAAATATAAACTTATAAACTGTTTAAATTACGATTATCAGGATTCGTACATCTTTTATTAAACCCACGTTATAATTTAAATATCATTAGAACCTCATGTTTTAATTACTACTTAATTTCAATTTAATTATACGCACGATAAACACTTTTCTAAATGAGTTTCACATAACGCTATCGTATATAACATAATGTGTATTGTTTTCACTGACACGTGTTTGTAACGTGTGTTCAAGTCAGAAGTAGAGAGACTGAACATCATCCCAAATGAGCAGTAGCAGCAGGCTTTCGAGCCTATCATTCCAGTTCCCACGCTCAGGTGCAACGTCTCACGGAACACATCCTTTCTGGGGCCACTATGTGCCGCAAGCTACGTAGGACAGGAGCGCTCTTCCTCGATGTAGCGAAGGCATTCGACAGGGTCTGGCACAATGGACTGGTGTACAAGCTATACCAGTTCAGGGTGTCGGACAGACTCGTACTAATCATACGTGACTTCCTGTCGAATCGCTCCTTCCGCTACAGAGTGGAAGGCGTGATGTCGATTCCCCGCCCCATCAGGGCGGGCGTCCCCCAAGGTTAAGTCCTCTCACCGATTTTGTTTTCAATTTACTCCAGCGACATTCCTAGCCCGCGCTCTAAAGTAGAATTAGCAATGTTCGCGGATGACACCGAAATTTACACATCCTCAAGGGATCCTTATGAGATCTCTCAACGCCTCCAATCCGCAGCCGACTCCCTCGGGAACTGGTTTCAGAAATGGAGGATTGAGGTGAACCCGGAGAAGAGCACCGCGGTACTCTTTGAACGGTCACGATCCACAAGATTAAACTCTTTGACAAACCGATTCCTTGGAAAAACAAGGCCAAGTACCTAGGAGTGACGCTGGACAAACAGCTAGTATTCACTTCACATATCGAGGACGTTCGCAACAGAGCGGCCTTTATCCTAGGGCGACTTTATCCCTTGTTAGGCAAGCGGAGTAAAATGTCCCTTAGAAATAAGGTCACACTTTACAAAGCCTATATACGCTCCGTCATGTCCTATGCAAGCGTTGCCTTCGTTCACGCGAACCTGAAACCCCTTCAGATGCTTCAGAACAGATTCATGCGGCTCGCCACTGGGGCACCGTGGTTTATGCGTAATATCGACTTGCACAGAGACTTAGACCTACCGACGATCGCACAGTATTTCAAAGGGCTCTCCAAAAGCTACTTTGACAATGCTGTGGGACACCCAAACCCGCGTGTTCCCCTGGGGCCCTTCAGGCCCCCCTTTTTCAAGGGCGGGTCTCTGCACCCGTCCATTCCACCGGTGACGCTGTCATGGTCAGTAGGGCTAACAGCAGAGACACACAACAAAAAAAGTGTTTGTAACATTTTTATGGTCGTTAAGGGCCATAAATATTTCTTAACTTGTTTTAACGTCTTTGGAGGCTTTTGTCTTAAACCTCGTTGTTATAGGTGATATTTTTCCATTAATTGATAATTTATTTTAATACCGTATTTATTTGCACTAAATCCCTTAAATAAATGTTTAATGCAATAAAATTGTGAAATAAAATTATGCTTCGAACACTGTTGTTATTCCACGATCACGGCGGGTCGTTGAGACGTATAATGCAATCAATTATTTCACTCGCGTTCCAACTCTGCTGTATTCAAATGTAGAGGTAAAATAATTTATATTCAGCACCAACTGATAAATTATATGTCCGTAAGGATTTTGTCGCAAAATAAATGTATTTAAAAAAACTTACGAGTACATTATATTTACAAATTGTAAAATACTTAAACATTTAATTATTTCATATTTTATGTTAATCTTATAGATATATTAAACTAACTAATTAAACTAAACTATATATTTAGTATTATCAAATAATTAGACACTACCTAACATTTATGTAGTGTCTTGATAATTTGTTGTTCGTTGAATGTTAAAAGGAACCAAAATTAATCAATGGTATTTATAATTAGATGCGCACAATTGAGGCATTGTCACGGTAATAATTAGTTGTTATTAATAGTCCAAGTATAGACTGTCCTAGTTGATCTACATACTATACCTTGATGTTAAGCTCTAGGCACGGGCGTGATTAGACACGAAGCGAACAAAGGCCAGTAGCGGGCTATAGTATTTCAATAAACGGATTATAACTATAACATAGCTCCATTGTGTTACATTAGAGCTTAGATGATTCACATAATTCATATTTTATTAGCTACGATACTTAAACCGAAAACATTTGTGACTATTCATTGTAGCTATAAATGTTATCTTTATTTGAGCGCTTCCTAATTAGGTATCAATGATTCAGTAAAGTAAACTGCAATGCAGCGATACACCGTTCAGAGAGCGTTGTGCTTGTAAAAAACGTAATTTAATTAAAGCAGTTTAGGCAGACTAAGAGCTATTTGTAGTTTACTCATATGTTCCATTAATACCTAATTTACTTCTACAGTCTTTTCCATTAATTTAAGCTGGTATTTTTGGTTCACCAAGAATATTTAGCGTCTGTGGTAATGGAGTAAAAAATATTATCTACGAACTTTTGTGCAGTTGCAGAATACATAACATACAATAATAAGTAATATAATTGCTTTAAATATACGAGTGTATTCCATATTATCTTTGAGTTGCACAATCGATAGATATTGTTTGAAATAATGAATGGTTCAATTATGCCAAGCCAAGACAATACGAGCCAGGTATCATTATAGTTCTTCGTCTCTTTCTTTTAATATTAAGGTCATTTTAAAATAACGTATTTTGACAGTGTCAAGTCGGTTATTAAAGTATCACTTTACATTATTGAAGGGAAAATTTTTATAGGTTTATTATTACAAAATGTTAAATCATCACACTGTTATTTTACTGTCAGTTATTTTACAATAAGCATTGTTTCAATTTCCTTTTTTTGTCCAATCTTTGATGTTTTTAAATTTATTAAATCATTAAAGTACTTCTGAACAATATATTCACATTTGTTCATCAAATAGTTTAGTTTGGTAGAAAGAAGAAATCATAATTTATTATATAAGAATTATAAAATATTGACGTATGTGAATGTTAAACAAATATTTTGTCTATGGTTTTGTTTTTCTATTATTGTTCATATTACAACTTTACTTTATACGATATTATTCATAAGATTATTTGACTTTTGACTTTAGACAAAGTTATTTCCATAACTTATTACTAAAGTTTACATCTTCAGTAGTCTCCTTGATAAATAACTTTTAGAAATTAAGTTTCCAGTTACTGCCAACTGCAAACTAAGCCAGAACCTTTGAATGTTTCATTGGTAACAACATTTATATGAAAGTTTGTTCGTCAAAAAATAAATAAAATTGCAATTTTAATAAGTATTTTTGCTTAAAGTAATAATATTTAGCAAATAACTTTATAAATACAGTCAGGGTTCGTTATTCAGAAATATGTTTATTGTCGGCGGAATAGTATTGTTAAGTACATATTTGATGTTGTCTCGAGATGTATAGAACTGCGTTTATATTCAAATTAGTAGTTTCTTTAATTATGTATTTATATTGAAACTGATATTAGAAAGAAAAAGTATGAGTTAAGTAATATTATATTAATTAGACCATTAATTATAAAAGGTTTAGTATTGAAAAATACACTGCAATAAATAATACTTAAAATACCTACTTGTCAACTTTTAGATGAACTAAAAATGCTTTACAATTTATATTTACTACACAATTAGATACAATTAGATTATCTTAAGGTGTTTCAGTATTGGATGAGTTTCTGCACAATCAATATTTAATTAATTACACTGACGTTGATTAGTTTGATAGATCAATTATCTATCACTAGTTGTTAGAATAACTTAGTTTCATGAAGATATTTAGTAACATAATCCAAAGGTATATTAATTGAATATTCTAGAAGTTTAAGATCTATTAATAAATTCATAAGTCCTTTGGCAGAAACGCAAGGCGTGTTATTACATTTTCAGGTAAATGTCTCATTGTAGCGTTTCCCATTAAATGTCTATATTGGATACCATTCGTACTGTACTTCTATATTGTATACCTAAATTATACACTGCCAAATTATACTAGAAATGTCTTATTAATAAGTTCATTGAGGCTTAATTAAAAACACTGCTGAGACAAGATTCAAATTGCCATAATGCAAATACGCTAAGGCTTTTATATTCCTGACAATGAGATCAGAAACAATGGACTTCTATTTGCTAATTTTCCGGTTTAAACGTCTCATTCTCCAAGTCTCTAATTAAGCTACATACGAGAATCAGGTTATAAAAAACTAACTTATTACTTTGCAAAAAGGATAGCATTATATTCTTTTTCCATTAATTAACAAACATGTTAAGTTTTCAAAGAAAGAAAAAGAGACTGTTTGATTTTTTTAATATAATACGAATTTTTGGTCTATTTCAAGATAATTTAACAACTTTCCAATACTACGAAATCAAACAGATTTGACAAGAACCATCTTGAATTGTTGGAAAGTAAAGAACCGCATCTCTTTACTGATATTCCTTAAAGTACTTAGTTTCCGTGATCGTAACAGTTTACAAAAAATATATAGTATTTCAAATTCCCTCAACATTTTAGCATAATTTCAAAACTATTTCTTGATTTCCATATTATTGTACTCAATAACGTAGATTTTAATGTAATAGATTGAGACAAGTTTTTTTTCAGATGTATAATATAATATGACATATAAAATTTCTCTACTAGTTCTTAATATATAATAATTTAGTACAGAGACAAGTAGATAGATAGACAGATAGATTGAGACAAGTTTTTTTTCAGATGTATAATATAATATGACATATAAAATTTCTCTACTAGTTCTTAATATATAATAATTTATAATATTTGTTATCTCATTATATATAATAATTAGATATTTGATATTTATTGTGAGCGTGTATTCAAATGAAGCCTTACCTAAAACCATCCGTACAAAGGTTACTTGAAAAGGGTGTATGATGTGTGAAAGTATTGTGATTGACTTGCAACGATTCATGTCTAGACAGGAGAATTTTCATATAAGAAATGATGTTTTACGGGCAGAGCTCAGATCACTGTTGATTTTCGAGGAATACACATTGTAAGTAAATCAAATCAAATCAAATCAAAAATCTTTATTGAAAATAAGTTTCATACAAAACATTTTTTCATTGTCAAAGCTACCACCAGCTCGGAAAATTATTTCCACAGACCTGAGAAGAGCTGGCGACAGAAACTCAGCGGGATTATTATGATTTGTTTTTTTTTTTCTTAAATTCTAAATTACATAAATACATTACACAATACTAAATAAATAATCTTGAAGCAGCCTGGCAGCGATCGCGTCATACCCACGGTGCATTATCCTCTAAGTATTCAGATACGTTGTAGTATCCTTTTGCACACAAACATTCCTTATTTATTCTCTTAAATTTGTTAAATGGTAATACTTGAACGTTTGCTGGGACTTTGTTGTAAAACTGTATACATTGCCCCATGAAAGATTTACTCACTTTTTAAGTCGAGTAACAGGTAGCGCGAGCTTGTTTTTGTTCCTGGTATTTATAGTGTGTATGTCACTGTGCTTAATAAAATAGTCAGTATTTTTATGTACATATTCAAGATTTTCAAAAATATACTGACTGGCGACCGTAAGTACATTAATTTGCTTAAACTTATCTCTTAAAGAATCTCTAGCGCCCAGGTTGTAAATTGCACGGACAGCTCTTTTTTGTATAACGAAAATGGTATTTATATCAGTAGCACTACCCCACAGTAGGATACCATAAGACATTATGCTATGAAAATAACTATAATACACTAACTTAGCAGTAGTCTCGTCAGTTAGGGATCAAATTTTTTTTAACAGCGTACGCGGCAGAGCTAAGTTTACTAGCCAATCCAGTTATATGAGGGCTCCATTGTAGCTTAGCATCAACAGTGATTCCTAGAAAAACTGTGGATTCCACCACTTCCTCATTTAAAAGTACATTAGTTTGCACCTGTTTAATATTAGAAGTAGAAAATCTAAGAAGTTTAGTCTTCTTACTATTAAGCAACAGGTTGTTAACACTAAACCAATGCACTATTCTAGAGAGAGCCTTTTTTACATCGTCATACATTACCTGATGCCGTTTTACTTTAAATATTAAAGAAGTGTCATCAGCAAACAATACTATCTCATTATGTTTGTCTACAAAAGTAGGCAGGTCATTTATATAAACAAGGAAGAGAAATGGACCTAAAATTTAACCTTGAACCCCCATTGAATGGGACCCCCATATCAATCGGAGCCCCAGCCGATCTTTTTCCATTCACCTCTATCCTCTGAATTCTATTAGACAAGTAAGAAATCAAGAGTTTGAGATCCATTGATCTTGATTAAGTACATTTACTTAATGCCACAGTGGTACAATTTCCTGACCAATGTTTCATGCTGAACACAATCGAAAGCCTTAGATAAATCACAGAATACTCCAAGAGCATCCTGTGACTGATCCCAGGCATCATATATATGTTTTATAAGAAAGACGCCGGCGTCCGTAGTAGAGCGACCTCTAGTAAAACCGAACTGTTTATGGTGAAGCAATTTATATTTATTAAAATGGTCTATAAGCTGATTAAGCATGATTTTTTCAAATATTTTACTAAACGAAGGCAATACTGATATTGGTCTGTAATTAGACGGATCTGAATTATTGCCTGATTTTAAGAGTGGTATTACTTTGCTATGTTTCATTAGGTCAGGAAATACTCCACAAGAAATACAGTTATTAAAAATGGTCGCTAAGTAAGGCGCAACGAGGTCCACTATTGAGCCAATCACCTTTACAGATATTCCCCATAAATCAGGAGTATTCTTAATATTTAAGGTCCTAAAACATTTAATTATATCATTGGATTCAATTTTCTTAAATTTAAAAGGAATGTTACATTTTTTTACATTTATTGTAATAATGACTCAGCGACTACAGGAGAAGAAAGTAAAGAAGAAGTGGTAGGAGCTGGAATTTTTTTTTAAATAATTTTCAAAAGCAGAGGCAACTTCCTTATCTGATTTTATTACTTGATTATCCATTTGAAGAGAAAATTTGGAGTTGCGAGCTTTGCTTTTACCAGCTTCGCACTTTATAATATTCCAGGTCATTTTAATTTTATTTAAAGAATTACTAATTAAGTTTCTAATATGTAATGACCTGGCTTGTGAACAAATTTTTTAAATAATTTTGAATAATTTCTAATATGTTGAGCAAACGAGTCACTGCGATTGAGCTCCCTCTCATTGTAGAGATCAAACATTTTTTGTCTACTCTTATGAATTCCTGGGGTCGCCCACTCATTAAAAGAAAGGTGATTCCTCAAAGTGCAAGTTTTAGAGGAGAATGTTGATTTGAATTCAGTATTAATAATTTTGAAAAATTTATCAAATAGTTGTGAAGGATTTTCATTATATTCCAGATATGAACATTTGGCCAAAATATTATTTTTAAAGTTATCCATGAGCCTTTTTTTTTTTTATCTTTGGAAAAATCCGTTACGGATACCCGCCGACCAGGAAGGTGATGGCCGGAGAGTTAAGTGGGACTACCCGACAGCATAGAGAACGCTGCCATTTTTAAGGTTACCCAATAAAAAACCAACGGTAGCCCTCAACGCCTTAATGGGACGCCACGGGATCGCTTGCGCACTCACCGTGACGCCCTGGCTCCATGCGCCTTACAGTTATAGGAACAAACACAATTTTTTGTTTTTCTTTGCTGAATTTGTAATTAAAAGATATTAATTACCCACAGTGATCAGAATTTAATCTATCAATTATTTTCTTATTCTTCGGTATAAAGTCTGTGAAAATATTATCAATACAGGTAGAAGTAGACTCAGTTATTCTAGTGGGCTCTAAGAATAAGTTAATAAGGTTATATGATTTTAACAATGATCTGAATCTAATAGTGGTAGCGGAGTTATCTAATATGTTTATGTTAAAATCACTACATACAATCATATTTTATTAGATGCAGACAGTTTTAATAAAACATTCTCAAAAACAGGTTCAAAAGAATCATATAACAAACTTGGGGGTCTGTAGACACTAACAACAATGAAACATTCAAGCTCTGCACAGGCTATTTCAATAGTCCGCTCTACAGAGAGGCTCACAATATCTTTACGTTCCTTAAATTTTAAATAATTGTTGACAAGAACTAAAGAGCCACCGCGTATGGCGTTCACCCTACAGAACAAACTAACCACCTGGTGATTCTCAAAGTTAAACAAAATTTCCTTGTTTTTAAGCCAATGCTCTGTAATTATATTTATTTAATTACTTTTCAAAAATAGCTCAATTTCAATTTCTTTATTCATAATTCCTTGAATATTCTGATGCACCAGGTGTATTAAATTACTAACATTATTATGGAAAATGTACTGATTACATGATTTAATGTTTTTATGTGAAAGATTATTTTTATTGCCAGAGAGTATCTCCTTTGTCTTATTTACTAATTTAAATTATTGGATTCTAAGTTCAATGTCAAATTATTAAATGTCAAATTATTAGATGTCATTATATTATTATTCTGCTCAATAAAAGCAGTAGTGTTATTAGCCAAATATTTGGCTGAATTAAAATGTAAATATAATAATAAGATAGCGCATTAGCTACCAGTTTAAAATTATAATATGATAAGTAAAACCTATCAGATGTCATAATACAAAAGTTACTGTATCTATTTTTTTTATACAATTAATATCTATTACATGACTTTTCATAGAAAATTGATTACTAATATAATTGTCATGTGTCAATGTGTATAACAATTCATTTAATGAAAATCTTATGTTATTTTCATGAGGCAAACCCTTTATATCAGGAAATGTAAAGAAAATAACTTCTTTGATGTTTAGTGGTGATATTCTATTGAATAATTTAATTAAGTTATTTCTATTAACACTTCCCCTTCTCCCAATAATAAAAACTAAGGTTGTGTTGGGACTATGTTCAATATTTATGGCTTTACTTACAATTTGAAGAAATGAAGCTCCGGGCATGCAAAAGTTAGTTATTGACTGTTCATAACACTCCCTATAAAGTACAGTAGCCATATCCTTGCCTATTTCATCACTAAATACAGTTATATTTGCAGTCAAGGATGAAGGCAAAGTATTATTTTTATTTATACTACTGACATGGATATTCTTATATACACTATGTAGGTCCTTGGGCACAGAATTATTTGTTAAGGAATTAATTACAGAACATGTATTATAATTTCTGGTTAGTGAGTCAAAGCGCTCCGAGTTCTCGTTACAAATTTTCACCAAATCATTCATGGCCAGGATATGTTCTGAGATTTCCTTTTGGGCTAATTGATATTTATTACTCATGTAATCTAATGATTTGCCTTAATTTAATATTTCGAATTGGAGAGTATCAATGTCAGTTTTATAGTTAATTTCCATATTATGAACTTCAGCACACATAATATTATATTGATTGTTCAGCTCTTGTTTCTCTTTAGTCAATTTAGAATACTTAAGTAGAATCTATGCTAGTTTGTTTAATTTCATTAAAAGTTATTGATACTCTCCTACCTACTATAATAATTATTTATTTCACTACGACAATTGTCACTCGTTTAAATGATATAAAATTGTAAAACTATAGTTGGTATAGCTTATTATAGTTGTAGTTACAATACAATCGATGACTACTATACGGTCAACGATTCTACACTTTTCTTAAATAATAATTCAATAAATGTCCGATATATAAAGGGCAATATGCCTTTTAGATATCGCCAATATATATTGAAGTTAGTTATACAAGGTTGCTCAACCGATCTCTAACATGGACGTTGACTTAATCCGTCTAAATACCGTCTAAATCCGTCTAAATATAGGAATGAGATATAACTATATATTTATATCAAAAGATAATTGCACTGTATCGTTTAAAGTAATTGAAAGATGCACTTTAAGTATATTTGAAATTATATATTTTTAAAATACATAAGAACAAAGGTAAAATAAAATATATTTCATAATAAAAATAGGAATTAATGAATCAATATTAGAATATACATTTAAAAAAGAATAACACTTAAATTTATTTAATTGATACTGTTGTATTATAGTTTAGTTTCTATGAGAGCTGTATAAGGAAGGTACTCGTATAAGACAAGTTACAAGGAAGGCACTGTGTAAGAAAAGCTTATTATTTGTAATTATTTTAACAAAAAATAGCAACGAAAATTAAATGCATATTTCATATACGAGTATTTATAACAAATTAACATTCAAATACGTTTAGTCCAGATTTTAATGTAATTAAATTAAAATTAATCAAAAACATTTTGCAGCTTCATTCCAAAGCCCCTTACAATATTACTCATTCACAACATTTAACGAAACATTTCTAATATGTAAAATACAAATATAATTTTCAATGTATAAATAACGACATATCTAATTATAAATATAATTTTTGTAGTAAATTTTATAATAATCTAAGTTTAATTGAGGACCATGTGCAGTGTTTGATGCTACGAGCTCGATGCTCGTAAATATGAAACAATCGTTGACGCAAACAGTACAAGACAAGCATTCTCAAACCGAGTGAGCAAAATGCTAAAAGAAGAAATAAATGAATTCGATTCTATAATGTGATGAGCACAAGTTCTTTTGAGACTCAGTCGTGCGACCTAATATAGTTCTGTTAAAGATTTTTGTACAACATTTTTATATACATGTACATACATTTTAAATTATTTTATAGTATATTCATATACATAACACCATCGTCTATAAAATGCAAGTAATAATTTTGTATTAATTATAATAAATAATTACACAACATTTTATATGTCTAATTATATGTTTATTTAATCCCATCAAAAACATAACATATTAAAAATGCTCCTTTCGCCCAAAGCTTTAAAAAGTTTCATCTGTGGGCTTCACCAGAACCCGCTCCCTGTCTCGGGGTATTTTCTCAGAGGTTTCGAAATTTTTATTATAAACAACGATACCTAGCAACTAACTAACTAACTAACTAAACGAGTTTCAAGTTTTATATTATAATAATTAAAAAAATGTATGTATTACAATGTTTATAAACTTAGAACTACTAAGTAAAGTATTCATACGGTACAAGTTATTATATTATTTTGATGTACCGTATTGTGTTCCCACTCTTCATAACAAATCTATCATTTGAATCTCATTGCTCCTATTTAATACAAAATGATATGAAAAGGTTTCCTAAACCTTTATATATTAATAATAACACAATTCAAAACTAGATTGGCAACTCAACAAAATCTCTCTTATTATTATCTCTCTTATTAAATAAATTATATACATGGAATTTATTCCTAAAAATATAATTATCTAAGAATCTGATACAATAGATGATAAATGTCTATGAAGTAACTTAATACGTCTGTATATATATTCTATCAGTCCTACGCGACCTCATACTCGAACTCATCCTCGTAGTACGATATATATACGGGTATAACGAGTATGTCAATACAAATACACTGCGTGGTCTATTTATGGTACTTGTTGGGTTAAATTAATTTGTACGTGTTGAATTAAATAAGTCCAAAACAAATGTTTCTTTTTAAATTATCGAATATTTTCTATATTTATACTGACTTCTGAAAGAGCATATCTGCTTTTTTTAGTGCTATAGTATATAGAATCCGACATGTCCGACATCCGACATCCATTTCCAAACCTATGGGTCTTTTACAGACATTTATGAAATATATAAATGAAAACAATACTATATACTATGCCACTTGCATGTATTTGTACAATTAAGTGTAGACTTATTGATATTGATTTCTTTGCACGTATGTTATCTGAACGCAAGTTCGGACGAAGAGATGAGCTAAATAATAAACTCTAGATATTCTTGTATGAGATTTAAATATCTGAAGGTTTATTAACGATAAGCAAGTCCTGCATAGATGTAGTATAAATATACATACAGAGCCTTAAATAGTTTAGGTTTACGGACGAATAACAGCAATAGAGCGACTAAAACTCTATTTACGTTAACATTTAAGTATATGTTTATGTATTTAATATATAAGACATATATAGAAAACATAACTGCATAAGAGATTGAGTGAAGGGCAATATGTTATATATTAATAAATTGTGCGAAAAAATCATTTAACGTTTAAGTAAAATTTATAAAGAAAAAAGTCTATATATATCATTGAAAATTGTAGATGTAAAAGAAACTATTGATACATTAGGGTTTATTGAACTTGATAAAACAAATTGAACACTGCAATATTAAAAATCAAAAAGTTATGAATAATTCTCCTGAACCATTTAAAATGTAAATTGAGTTGGTTTTGCATTCTACAATTACATTTACTACGAGTATGAACACGTAGTAGTTCAATGCGGCTCTGTAATCTATAATAGTAATATAATTTATCATTTACTCGTATTTGAGAATTCATTAGATTTAAAAACTTTAACAATCAAAGTTAATACCTAAAGATATAACCATATAGTATTCGGTTATACCTTACTTAGTAAACGTTACAGACGCAGGTAAGCACGTAGGTTTGATTAACATGCTTTATCTCTAACAATTATAACTCAAGATGATTGCGGTACGTGTTGTTATTTAACCAGTAAGTAAAGATATAACCGAATACGATGTTATTTAGTAAACGTTAAAGACGCAGGTAAGCACGTAGGTTTGATTAACATGCTTTATCTCTAACAATTATAACTGAAGATGATTGCGGTACGTGTTGTTATTTAACAAGTAAGTAATGATATAACCGAATACGATGTTACTTAGTAAACGTTAAAGACGCAGGTAAGCACGTAGGTTTGATTAACATGCTTTATCTCTAACAATTATAACTCAAGATGATTGCGGTACGTGTTGTTATTTAACAAGTAAGTAAAGATATAACCGAATACTGTTACCTACTTTGTAAACGTTAAAGACGCAGATGAGTACGTAGGTTGGTTAACATGCTTTATCTCTAACAATTATAACTCAAGACGATTGTGGTACGTGTTGTTATTTTTAATATTACGATCTGTCTTAATGAAGTTAATGATACTGGGTTGTTTAATGGTTACAGCGGTAATTTTTTAGTTTGTTTTTAATAAATCGCCACTAATATTACAATAACGATTAAAATTAAACCAATTAAGAAATCACTTTCTTATTGGTTCACCTTCTTTCTCTATCCTTGATTTATATTGAAGATAATGTTTTTGAATCGAAATCACAAATATTTATACATAGATCAAGAATTACGTCAGTAAATTTTGGGTCTCATTAATTATACCGACTAAACCATTGTAGCGGTTCTTTTCTTAATAAAATATATAACATTACATTATTAATTGTTTTGTTTTACGTAAGTCACATGAATTTCTTTTTGCGTCTACGATAGACATAATGTTCATAAAATTGTGCGAATGGCGATAGTTTATTAATTAAAAAAATCTGAAATGATGCCTTTTATTAATATACATGAGCAACATGTTATGAAGTTTAACATATTGATTTATTGCAAAATCGAACTCATATATTTATAACAGATTCCTTTCATAAAGTCACTAACCACAACAGACACATCATTTCAGTCATGATAAATATTTGGCACCTGTCAATATATTATAGCCTTCTTTCATAGAATATCGATAGTTGTATTTTCTTTAAGTGGTTCTAACAAAATTTTTGGTTACTATTTTAAGTCATTGAAACGTTTAACTACAAAGGTGCTTTCTCTGAATGAAACCATTGCAATAACATTTCTCTCTGATACATGTTGTTCAATCTCTGTTGTATCCAGTTTCCTGCAGTTATATAAATAAATAAAACCCTGGCTCGCAGCTCTGCGCTGATTAATTGCGCTTTGGGGCAAGTTTTATTTTGTATTTAATTTTTATTTATTCTGGGAGGAAAACTTCTCTGCATGTTTTCTTTAAAATTACATTCGAAAGTCAATAACTTTTGTAATTTTAATGAACTGAGGTAACTTTCTAATGGACAGGTTTACCCTTTACACGTCACCATATTTTATTCTACAATTATTAATTGTAGTATAACGTTAGGATTTAAACATTTTATTTTGTATTTTAAAGCATCGTATTATATGTTAAATAATTAGTAACTTTTATTGTTAAAGATTTTAAAAGCACCTTTAAAGTATTGATATGTATATAACTTATGTAAATAATAATAAGAGCTTCAGTTTAAAATTACTTATTCTTGTAATTGCACTTAAACTTGTTGACAAACTAAATATTAATTATACTCACTGCACTCTTATATTTATAACCTGAATACCTCATGCTTTATTAAATATTATTATTACGCTTTATATCACGCTATGAGATAGGATCAGATAGTATTGTCTATAACCACTACCATTTTCCCCTCGTACTTCATATATGTAAACATCTATAAACAAATAATTCACTAATATGAAAGGTTTCTAAAACTTAAGACAATAATATTACTCTAGGAGATACTTTCCGTCATACGTTAACGCTTATTTCGGAGCTACTCGTATATTTCAAAAAACATAGCGTCCCTCCACTGTTATGACACCTGAGGGATTTTAATTTAACTGTGCTGGAATATTTGGTGTTTCGTCAAACTTTAACAACACAGGTTTATTAAAAAAACGTTGCGTAATAGTGAATTAAACAATAAAATACGTGCAAATATAATGAATCAAAAAACATTTATTTTTTTAGCTAAAACTAGATATGGACTAGTGGAATAATTATAGTATTTCTAATATCGAAGAAGAATAAAATGTTGATGTTTATGTAAATAAAACTTAAGTTTAACAAAAACTCTTTTTTTATTACAATTAATCTTGTACATAAGTTACAACAACTTTCAGTGCGCTAATAGTTGTTTATACAATGGCGCGATCTCGTCTGGAGTGATTCATCACTCAGCTTAGCTTTTCAGTTTCAGTTAAGGTGACAAAAAAAACAAGAAATATCAGAGTTTAAATCTTTCACTGACTTTATGAAAATGAATACGATTTATGAAAATGAATATCATTAGGATTCACATTTTTATTTACTAACATAATTTTTATTCAAATGAATAACGACTGATTATTACAAAGAGGTATATCTCTATCCAGTAATGGTATCATAGTCAGTATTATTTAAATCACAAACCACATTTAAATAATAATTCTTCCTTGTTATGGTTTCCTTTTAGGAACGTTTACATGACGACTGTATTTTGAGAATGTTAATTAAAACGCTATAAGCGGATAACAGAATGTCTTCGTTGTTTTGACAAAGTACAAAGCGCTATTTGAAGAAATAATATAAGGAAATTAGAAACTAAATCATTTAAGTAATTAAGCTTGCTAATTTTTAAATTACTTTGTTGGCCTTTAACTTAATGATTCATTTACTTTACTTTACCTTTGTTCTTATGAATGACCAAAATAATTAATTTATTTGCAAACCTTAACTCTCTTTTGTAAACTAAAATATATTTTTTAATATATTTTTTTTTGTACAATTAATCTTTTTAAGTATCTGAAAGAATTATATAGAAACTGAAAAAAGCTCTATTATTGTGACCTTCTTAGGGTCCAATAGCACAATTAATTAGACAGAACCGTGTTTTCGAGTTTCCTTCGAAGTTTTAGTATTTTTTTCTCTTGATTCGAGTATTATTTTGTAAAATATTTAGTGTAAATAGACTATATATCTAAAATAATCTAAATCTTTGCACAAGACGGTTTTAATTTTAGGTCTCTCACCATATCTCCAGCACGTAAAACATTGCGAGTCCTAATATTTTCCGCTTGAAACAACATAAATCGTCAGTTATAGCCATTTGTTAACTCATTTCTCTTTTTTAAGAAAGATGTACCAAATTACAATTTACATACGATTTATATCACAATACTTCCGATCCTCAAATACACAATAAGATCAACAATAAATATTTTGTAAACTGAATTGAAACAACACTGATTTCAATCAATTGTGTAAATAAAATTGATGACAGACAAATAATATTTAAAAAAAAAATGAACATCAACTTTCTGTATTCTAAATTTGTCATTTTATCTGCCAAACATGAAGGAAATAAGTGAAATTTATTTTGAACTTTGGTTACTTAAACCTAAACTAAAGTAACTACGTTAATTGAAATATGATTACATGTAGAAAGAGACGGGACGGCGGGGTTTGACTCTGTAATGCTGTTAACACAACAATATACAAAAATTGGGTGTAGACTACATAACAGACTGAGTATGTGTGAACTACAGGGTCCAGCGACGTGATTTGTTGTATACAGTGAATGCAGACGATCACTTTATCAATATAAATCTACATAAAACAGCATCAGTATTACGAATTATAACTTTCGCCTTTTAACCAATATATGGAATATTGGTTGTTTTTTTTTTTACAAATTTGTTGTTCTAATGTCATAATATCGTAAAAGGTTTCAAAATCAGAATATATTGAACTTTGTATTAATATTGTTATTAAAAATAATATTTGTGTAGTTTTCATCGAACGTGTCCACGTTTAATATTACAGAAAGTTTACCTCTAGTTTATTTTGAGTAGATATAAAATCGTTAGCTAAAATAATTATATAAACGATACTTTTGGTTTAAACTAACTTTATTTAATAGAAACAGCTGCTGAATTTGTTGATAAATACACGAGTTGGATCACTAAGCTGAGATATCTTTTTCATTTTAAAATGTAACTTAAATTCCGCGGTACTTCACACTCGAATAACTCACAATCGTGTTTCGATAAACCCAATACTTTGCAGGATGCACTTCTTTTTGTTAGATTTGTTTTGTTATATTGAAGGGTAGTTACTGTTATATTTACTATTTTAAAATTGGTGAGTAAGCTTTTCATAATTCGATAAACTTAAACATTATTTGTTTTAAATAATAATAAATTGACATATTAACAATTTGTAAAAATATAATATAAAATAGTTAGACTATATTTCACAATGCGTACCCAATGCGTTTCTAATTAGTACCACGCACAAAGCTTAACATAAAATGTGATTTGTGAGCTTTACCTTGCAATGTTTTGTGCTGGAACTGGCGTTTTGATCATTTAGTTTTAGAATGTCATGATAATCTTTAATGTTCTTCATACTTTTATAATATATTAATTATGAAAACATTTTACCTAAACATTTCATACAGTAATTATTACGTTAACAATACGTCAGTAAGTAAACATGACTGCTGGACCCAAGTTTGTGAGTTTTGTTCTCTCCCATATAGAAAAATATATTTGTGTTACATACAGATTACTGTTCTAAGTTTGGGTGTACTTTGAGTACTGTGTATATGTAAAAGTCGAGGAAAACTTCTTTTAAAAAATAAAATTAATATCCAGAAAAAATAAAAGACATTGATCACTGATGACGAAAAGTGGATCTTCTTCTTCTTCTTTGGATGATAAAAGTGCTTGAAAACTGTAGTGGTCAAAGGTCGGTCAATCTGCAATGACTACATGTGTCAATAAAGTGATGTTGAGCGTGTGTTGGGATTAGACGAGGGTCATCCCAAGACTCGTTACCGAGTTGATGCAATACCTTGTAGATTAGTAACGCCATTACTCTAGGACCCCAATATTTCTAGAGTTCGAGTAAATCAAAAATATTTCTTCATGATTTTAAAATCAGTATATTAATTTATAAAATACGTACTATTATATTTACATCTATTTTATTAAGCAAGTTCCGTTTCCGGACGTCATACGGTTAACATCAAAGTTGTGCAGCTCCCGTTAAAATAGTGTTTAAAAACCATTTACGCTTACTTATCAATACAAAAACATCGCGAAGCATAAACTGAAGTGATGTGAATAATGTGGAAGTGTTGATTACACACAATTCTGGATATTGGATTGCATTTTCAAACAAGACGCCGCGACGACTGGATTACTAAATTGAGGTTAGAAGTTCTTTCAAAAGTGTCAAGTCGTAATCTAACATACATCTCAGTGTTGCCAATCTAAGAAAAATAAAGCTTCTGCTCTGTACGTTCCATTACACTCATAACTAAATCGCAATGGATAATCAATTTCAACTTTTATTCGATAAATTGCAAATTGAAATGCAAAAACAAACTACGGAACTACAAACTTCTATTACAAAGAATATAATGGAGAACTTGGATGAAAAACTGCAACCTATCATAGCAGAAAATAAAATCTTGAAAACAAAATTAGAAAAACTCGAGATAGAGGTAGAAAGTTTGAAAAGAGCAAAGAAACAAAGCAATCTAATATTTTTTGGTATAAAAGAAGAAGAAAAAACCAACCTGGAACTACTACAAAAATTGAAAAAAATTTTGAGTAACGACTTGAGCATTCATTTAGAAGATTATGAAGTAAGTAACATTTACAGAATTGGAAAGAAGCTAAGTGATAAAGCAAGACCTATTTTGGTTACATTCGTGAACGAATGGAAAAAGAATGAAGTAATGAAACTGAAGAAAAATCTAAAAGATATATACATTTCAGAGGATTATACTAAAGATGTTCTAGAGATGAGAAAAATGCTGCAGCCACAACTGATTGAAGAGAGAAAGAAAGGAAATATAGCATATCTAAAATTAGACAAAATAATAATAAAAGGAAAAAATATAAACAATGACAAACGGAAAAGAGAAACATCAACATCTCCTCGATTTAATACTAAGCCGAGGAAACAACAAAACTTAATGCCGTCGAACATTAACAGATTAAATGCTTATGATTTAATGAGGATTAGAAGCAACTCTTCTCCGTCTATTTTAACTGATAATAAACAATAGCAACTAAAACTCGGGAAACGGAAAACACAACAATCTTATAATAAAAAGAACATAACAACAACAAAACACAACACTCCCCCAAGCCGACTGGTCATCGTGGGGGAAAATGACCACGACCCTCTAAAGGTTAAAAATAGCGCCAAGATGCAAACTAAAAAGAAAAACAACGATATATATATAGCAACCATCAACTGTCGATCCCTTAGAACCCCCGAAAAACTTCAAGAACTAGAATTAGCAATAGAAGAAATAAAATGGGATATCATAGGGATTAGTGAAGTGAGAAGATTTGGAGAACATATAGAAGATCATGGAAAATATATATTACATTATAAAGGAGAAACTCCAGGAATGTATGGAGTTGGTTTCATGGTTAGAAAAACATTGGCAAACAACATTAAAGAATTAAGAGGGATTTCTGAACGTATCGCAATTCTTAATATAACACTTTATGGAGAAGAAGAAGAATGGTCCATTATCCAGGCATATTCACCAACGGATTCAGACAAAAAGGAGGATGTGATAAAAATTGAAAAATTTTACGAAGACTTGCGAAACACAATCGAAAATGCACATAAAAACGTAATTGTGATGGGGGATTTTAATGGTAAAATCGGAATACAAAACAACGGCGAAGAACTTATTATGGAAAGGCACGGTTATGGTACTAGAAGTAACAATGGCGCAAGACTAATAAATTTTTCTCTAGAAAACAAATTGAGCATTCTAAATAGCTTTTACAAAAAGAAACTAACAAATAAATGGACATGGAAATCGCCTAATGGACTTCACAAGAACGAAATAGATTTTATTATGTCTAATAAAAGACAAGCTTTCAAAAACGTCTCCGTCATAAAAAATTTAAATTTTAATTCAGACCATAGAATGGTTCGGGCAATCATGTCAGGAACACCCCTCAAGAAAACCAGACGGTACCATAACAAATACACAGCTATTCAATACAATGGTGTATCAGAAGTATTACTCAATAATCTCCGGACGTCAATTAACATCGAAGATGGTCTATCGCTACAAGAAAAATATAATAAATTAATACACCAATTAAAAACTGTAACTAGAGAAACAACCACGAAGAACAAGAAAGAAATTTCACTTAAAAGTAAACAACTACTACAGGATCGTAAAGAACTATTGCAAGGAAATAAAACCAAAGACAATCGTCGAAAAATAACAGAAATAAGCAAGATGATTAGCGAGCAACTGAGGAGAGAGAGAAAAACCAAACGAACTAACACAATGAAGAGTTTTATAGAAAAAACCGGTGGAATAAAAAAGGCACTGAAAACACTAAATAGCAAAAAAGATTGGATACCTAGCATGAAAAAGAAAGATGGAAAAAATACAGGAAAAAGATCCGAGATACTAAAAGTTGCCACAGAATTTTACCGAAATCTATATAAAAGCCAAAAAATTTGGGGCTTAACTAGAAAAGAATATTATGCATCAACCAATGAAGAGGAAATACCTGAAATATTAAAAGAAGAAACTATAAAAGCAATTAGTACACAAAAGAACGATAAAGCTCCCGGATCAGATCTCGTTACAAATGAACTACTGAAAACAACATTACCAGTTATGGCTCAAAAGTTTACAAAAATATTTAACGAAATTATCGAAACAGAAAAGATTCCTGATGATTGGACTAAATCGACCATTATATTACTACACAAAAAAGGTGACAAAGGAGATATAGCTAACTATAGGCCCATTAGCTTAATGTCTAATGTCTATAAGGTATTTTCAAAAATTATACTGTCCAGAATTGCCAATACTCTAGAAGAAAATCAGCCAAAAGAACAAGCTGGATTCCGTCGAAGTTTTTCAACCATAGATCATATCCATACCCTTCGACAAATACTACAAAAATATAAAGAATATAATAAGATCTACTATCTAGGGTTTGTTGATTTTAATAAAGCATTTGACACACTGGAACATGGATATATCTGGGATGCATTAAAAACACAAGGGGTACAGTTAAAGTACGTACGAATACTCCAAAACGTATATACTAAGAGCACTGGGCAGGTAAAGCTAGAATCTCTTGGTGATGAATTCCCTATCATGAGAGGCGTACGCCAAGGAGACCCCATCTCACCAACATTATTTTCAGCTGTCTTAGAAATGATATTCAGGAACCTAGATTGGAGGAATAATGGAATAAACATAAACGGCGAAAACCTGAGTCATTTACGTTTTGCTGACGACCTCATTATATTCTCTAATAACTCAAAATCGCTGGAAACAATGCTACAACAACTAGCCAATGAGAGTTACAAGGCAGGGCTAACAATGAATTTAAATAAAACAAAAATTATGTCAAACTCATCACAAACAGAGTCAGTTAAAGTCAATAATGAGGAAATAGAATACGTACATGAATATATATATTTGGGACAGGTAATATCTACCGAAGACTGTATGAAAAAAGAAATAGAAAGAAGAATAACTAACACGTGGAACCGATATTGGTCACTTAGTGAAGTAATGAAGAACAATGAAATGCCGATGAAGGTAAAAAGGAAAGTATATAATATATGTATTCTACCATGTTTATTATACGGGTGTCAAACTTGGGCAATGACGGAACAACTGGCAAACAAAATAAAAGTTTGCCAAAATAGTATTGAAAGAAGTACAATAGGGGTTAAAAGAAAAGACAGAGAGAAATTAAGAGACATAAAAAGTAAAACAAAATTCAAAAATGCATACACAACATACAAACAATTAAAGTGGAGATGGACAGGTCACATGGCGAGAGAGAAGAAAGAAAAATGGACAAGACTTATAACAGAGTGGTATCCAATAGATGGCAAAAGAAACAGAGGGAGACAGACTAAAAGATGGGAGGATGACTTCAGAAAAATAGCGGGTCCAACATGGACCCGAACAGCAAAGAATAGGACAGAATGGAGATCTTTAGAGGAGGCCTTTGTCGAAAGACAAGTTGAAGAGCGAATACCGTTGGCCTAAAGCACTATACTACAACAGTTAATTCATTAATAATATATTAATTAAGATAATAAATAGTTAAGAGTACGAATATAGTAAATAAGTTAGTTAGGCACATATAGATATATTTTGTAATTTAAACTAAAACAACAATAAAGGCTTTTTATTTTTTTATTTTATTTATTATTAAGCAAGTAATTTTAAGTCAAAACCATAACCAAGTGTAGGATATTAAATTGACTAACTGAACAAAGAATTAAAGGAAGCGTATTGAAATATAAAAGCATCGGGTTTCTTTTAGAATTGCTGGCCGTTACCTTTTGAATTATAAAAGTAAAAATAGTTTTACAGCACTGTCAAGTATTGTGACTGACTGTCAACGGAAAAGAAATTGTAACACAGGCTAGGTAAACGTGAAATATCTTTGAAATAACAGTTTTACTTTTACAGAATAAATCATGTAATGAGTATAGAAAAGAATGTACTACTTAAATAAATTCAATTTAACAACAGATATCAATAACATCGCTAATGCAAATGTTTATCTTTAGTTTGTCGTTAATTAGTGGAAGTTTTAGTGTGATTCAATGTTAAGTGCACAAGAATAAAAGGCAAATAAAGAAGCTCCTAAAGGCACTTCAAGTCTTGTTAATCAACTAAATTAAAGCTATATTATTATTACAGATTGTTATATGTTCTTTTACTCAGTTAAGGATGTAACATCAACCTATAAGGGAAATCTATATATATATATATATATATATATATATATATACAGGGTGAACCAAAAATTTTTGCAAATAGCAACACTTGATTTCTCCAAAACCGTGAGAGCAAGGGGCGCGCGGGTGGCGGGGAATTGTGCGTCGTTTAATGCAATTTTAGTCACTATCGAGCGCTTCACGGGACAACAGCGTGCTTTTTGCGTAAAACAATTTTACAAAAACAACGATTCCTACGTTACTATACGACGCCTCTTTAGAGTTGAATACGGATTACAACGTGTAAGTGAGTGTCCAAGTGTTAATTTAATTAAAGTTTGGGTTAAAAAGTTTGAGCAAACGGGATCGACAACGAATATTAAACAAACTGGGCGACCACGTTCAAGAAGAAGCGAAGAGAACATTCGGGAGGTTGAAATTTTTGTAAGGGACGATCCAGAATCATCTACGCGTAAGCGGTCGGCGGCTCTTGCTATACCAAGAACTAGTCTGCGGCGAAGCTTGCATTTGGACCTTAAACTGCACCCATATAAGCTTCAAATTGTACAGGAGATGAAACCAAACGATTACGATACTATACTGGAGCGATTCTCTAGCCTTGAGAATGTATTGTTTACGGACGAGGCCCATTTTCACATTAATGGTCACTTAAATAAACATAATTGTCGATATTGGAGCACGGAAAACCCTCACTATAAACACCAAAAGCCTCTTCATTCACCAAAAACGACAGTGTGGGCTGCCATATCCGCAAAGGGCATAATGGGTCCATACTTCTTTGAAAATAATCAAGGAAATAACGTAACTGTGAACTCAGTGGAATACGTGAAAATGTTGCGAGAGTTTTTGACACCACAGTTGCATGAATTTGAAGGATACAATATCCGGACTTGGATGCAACAAGATGGAGCAACATGCCATACATCAAACGTGACTTTACCGGTGGTCAAAGAAATGTTTCCTAACAAATTGATTTCTCGCAAAGGTGATATCCCATGGCCTCCCAGAAGCCCGGACCTTACACCTTGCGATTTTTTCTTGTGGGGATATCTGAAGAGTCGAGTATACCTTAATAAACCGACGACCATATCCCAATTAAAAGAAAACATCCACGAGGAGATAGCCGCGATTCCTCGCAGTAAGTGTCAACGAGTTTTCCAAAGTTTACGTAGTCGATTGCAGGAGTGCCAACGACGAGACGGAGCCCATCTCGACGATGTCATTTTTAAAAAATAAATTTTAATAAATGATAATTACGTTAAATAAATCATAAACAAAATAACATCTGTACTTTTATTTCTAGACATGTTTCAAAAGTGCAAAATTTTTTGGCCCGCCCTGTATAAGCGATTTACCACTCACTGACTCATCACGAAATCTCAGAAACTATTTGTCCCATTAATTAAAAATTTTGCATAGTCACTTCTTTTGTGACGTAGACATCCCCTAAGAACGGATTTACGGAATTCCTATCCCAAGGGATTTCAAGGAATTTCAATTCAATCGGCCTTATAATAGAGGTTTCATAATGAGTGTGTACATAGATGGAAGTAAGAGTTAATTTAGCAATTATTTACAAACAACTAAATTTTAACGATTACATTATAGTTTGATAATCAAACGTGATATAGCGGTCAAATAATATGTTTCAAATAATGTAGATTTTATTATTCTATCTTATTACTAAAATATTTCTCTGTGTATTTCTTATCCGTATCTTTGAATGTGATTTAGAGAAAAAATTCCTCATCGTTGAAAGCTGATATACGAGTACAATATATAATGTTACTTATTTACGTCACATTTACACTACAATGATCCTACCTGATACTGATATTTACACAACGTTCATTGAATTAAACCGCTGATAGAATATAATTATTAATATAGTTAATATATCTGCATGTATTCCAAACCATAAAGTGAAGTTCGTGATATTTGTTAAACTTACTTTGATATTCGGCATTATAAATATTGAGCTCTGTCGATATATCACCTTATTTCTATTAATGCTGTAATATGATGAAGGTAACATTTTTATATAAAAAAGTATATATAGAATATATATCTTTGTATTTGAAATCTTAATCGTATATTAATTGACCGAAGGACGCTGAAGAATGCTGAGCGTAGCGAAGCGTTTGTCCGAAGGACTATGTTCCCAGTAGATAGGCCCATTCTGCTATTTTTCCGTATGTATTTCAGCATAATTGTTCTGGCGTAGCCGGCGTATTTTTCATCTTATCGTCACGAAAATTGCCAGACGTGTTTTTTGAACTATTTGAATTTTTATGTCGAGCCGTTTTTCGATTGGGTAAAAAAATACAAAATGGCGGCGTTTTTTAGTTTTATTTTTGGCGTAGCAGAAGCAATTTTCATCCGATCGTCACAAAAATTGGTGATCCTGTTGTTTGAGTTATTTTTTTTGTCCGGCGTCACGAAAATCATCACGAAAATTGGTAGATGTGTTCTATGAATTATGTAAATTTTTATGTCGAATGTTTTTTTGCTTGGGAGAAAAATTTCAAAATGGCGGATTTCTGATCCGTACCACAAAAACGGATTTTGAGGCAGCTAATAAGGCAGCGGGCTGAAAATTCGTCTAAGTATTCTTTGCCGAAATTTAAAGTGTTTTTTGGTATTTCAAAATCCAAAATGGCGGCCATAGCGAATTATCAAAAATTTTAGAGTTGAATAACTCCGTTGTTATTTGATGGAGCCAAATTTCGTTCGGTAGTTACTCGTATGTACATACATACATAGGTATACTTATTCCTTTTTTGGAAAAGGCACTTAAAAAGTACACTGTAGGTAGTTACCTACCACAATTAACTTTCTCTTGCCAGCAGGCAACACATAAATTTGGGGTTTGTTACATAGAAGTGATGATTTGTGACGGGTTTTTTAAAGACATGATTCGGCAACAATGTTCGTTATTCAGCGGCGGCGGAGGTCCAGTGTACGGAGGTTACTGGAGTGGTGCTCATACTTGGTTCACGGGTGAAATATCGTTACCACAGCACCTTGTGAAATCCACTATAAATAATTTCCCAACATTGTGTCATCCCCTGACGTACTGAGGTCTACTGTTCACAGAACGACTAGTTATTGCATTAAGGACATAAGTAGATCATATATAACACAAAAATAAAATATATTTCAATTACCAAATTTCATTAACGTTATATTCACAGTCATGATTGTGAACTTTTAACTATATTGATGGATAATGAGTTGATTAATCTTGAGTCTTTCTGAGTCTTGAGATTTTAATACAATTTTTTTAATTACTCCTCATACTGAAGGATCTCTCTGAGATATAATTTACGAAACACGACCTAAAGAAAATCACTCGTTTTTGTTAAATTTTGTAAAGAAGAATATATTTCTCAAAGAAACCAGTGATTAAATGAAACGTGATTATTCCAGAACATATTTTCTTAATTGTTAACGAATATTAAATTATCACTGTTTGAACAGACTGATGCGATTTAATAATTTATCAACAGTATTCGGGTTTATTATCAACATGTCTTTTATTACAGTGTGTTTGTTTTATCCCAAGGCAGTTTTCAAATTCAAATTCAAAATACCTTTATTCAAGTAGGCATTTACACGCACTTTTGAATCGTCAATTATCACAATACAGAAAAAGGTCAGTGTAGTCTGTCCGTAAGTAAGCTACCACCGGCACGGAGTGCTGCTCTGTTGAGAAGAGCCGGGCAAAAACTCAACAGTTGCTTTTTTCAAAAGAAATATAACAATCTTAGGTGATATACGTTAATATAAATGATGCAAATGATTCAACAACTTAAGTTCCACATATTTTGATCCACTAAAAACTGATGAACGTTGTAATAAGATTTAGTTAATAATAAACTTTTGATTTTAGATTTAAAACCAAGAAAAGAAAGGTCTAAGATATCTTGTGGAACTTTATTATATATGCGTATACTCAAACCCATGAAGGATTTATTAACTTTTTGAAGACGAAATTTTGGAGTTACAAGTTTTTTTTTATTTCTCGTATTTATCGCGTGTCTGTTACTGTTTTTATATAACTATTAAAATTTTGGCGTATATATAATATGTATTGCGAAGCGACTGTAGAAATACCTATTTCGTTAAAAACATATCTCACAGAATCTCTAATCTCTCTCTTTTAATTTATAAATAGCCCGCACAGCTCTTTTTTGTAAAATAAATATAGAATTAATTTTGGCAGCACTGCCCCATAATAAAATACCTTATGATAAAATGCTATAAAAATAACTAAAATAAACAAGTCGAGCCATATTAATGCCCGTTAATTGTCTAACTTTTCTAATTGCAAAGACGGCGGAGCTGAGTTTGGCTGCGAGTGTTGAGAATTGGAGATTCCAAGGAGCAAGTTAAAATTTTTACTTTTTACATTAGGAAGTGCATAAAACTCTATGCATTTAATTTTCTTAGCATTTAAGACTTAATTATTAATTTCAAACCAATGAAGGACTCATAACAAATTACTGTTTACTTCGTCATAATTAATCCTATCACGCTCAACTTTAAAAATAAGCGAGGTGTCATCAGCAAAAGGTACAATGTTACACAGACCCTCAACAAAAAAGAGCAAGTCATTAACATAAAGTAAAAATAAAAAGGGGGCCAGAATAGATCCTTGTGGAATATCCATCTTCAGGTGAGAACCAGACGATTTAGAGTTATTTATGTAAACTGCCTGGACTCTATGATTCAGGTAAGAGGCAATAAGATTAAGAGGCAATGTGCTTAAGAAACGCGGCACCCGCATCAGTCGTTGATTTGCCTTTGGTGAAACCATATTGTTCACTATGCATGATCCCACTGCTATACACAAACTCTGACATCTGATTTAAAATCGTTTTCTCGAAGACCTTACTCAAGGTCGGTAAAACAGAGATAGGCATATAATTTTCGGGATCCAATCTATCGCCACTTTTAAATCGAGGAACTATTTTACTGTTTTTCATCAAATTTGGAAATATTTTGAAATAGCAAGGCTTTTGTTTGTTGTTTATTAATATTTATTTGTAATGATATTTTAAATTAAATGAACTGATTATAAGAGTATTGCCACTAAGATGGCGTACCGTTGGAATTTATTAAAATAGTATAATATTATTCAAGGAGCAAAGATAGGATATAAAGCATAGAGTGTTAAATAAATTAACATATCCTGATATGTCTATTTCATGACTTCGATAACTTTGAGTTTATAGTTGTTAGTACTCTTCGTCTACTGATATCACTTGATAGTTTGCGTCGGTTTAGACTTCGCTATAATTAAATACGGTTATAACGCCGGGAGCGTTTATTACTCACAAGATTCCAAGCCTGATCAAGGTAATTAAACTATCTAATATTAATAAGAATACCATTTCCTAGGCATACATGACTATTAATAGTAAAATTATTAATTTTATTAACTTTATACAAGGTATAAATTAGTTTCGTAATAATTAATATAAAACAAGATAATAAAGTGATATAAATGACAATTGAGTGAATTAATATCTGTTATAGGACCCGGTTATTACTATTATATGCATATTGCTATCCTTGTGGGACCTAACTTGTGTGTTGATAATTGGATGCATTTATGTTTATTAAATCCTATTATATTAGTATTTCACTTTTTGGTGTTCTTAGAAAACGAATAAAGTTAAATAGAAAGGAATAGTGGATTGGAATTACAAAGACTAATAAAAATAATACAAATTAAAGACATGAAACAAAATATAACCAGAGACTTTGCCACAGAAAAGCAGAAAACAACATACTATCACTTACTGTCCCTGGTTGTTTTTAGCGCAATAAAAGTTGATCCGACACAAACTCTACAATACTCGATTTCAAAGCTATGCATTTATATCACTGCCATTTAACAGAGTATTGTTTCTATTTTATATCCACTTTTGTCAGGAGTGTAGAAATATTGAAAGTCTTAAAATATTATTTACCGGAAAGTTAAGTATCATAATATTTTGTTGACTCACTATTGTATATATAAAGCGACTTATTTTAAGTTAATATTAACATATAAAATATATTAACAACTTATACAATACAATAAACTGCCGACAATATTGACAGATCTTGGCATCAGTTCAAATGAGAGGTAACAGCTAACAACCATCTTCATTAAGTAGCGATTAAACATACGGTACTTAAATCGGTTTATTTGTTTAATAATAAATATAATATTTTTTTATATATATTTTAGATATAATACTTCAACAGAACCGACGAGCGTGTATGAAGGGAATTAAGAGAGCAGAAGAAGCGAAAGAAGTACGTCAGGATCGTCGCAAGTGGAAGTCAGGTTGTTTTTTATTCTGTATGAAATTATTATTCATTATTATTAATCTATTATACAAAGAGCTTTCAAACTAAATATTACATACACATAGGTAGATGTTGCAAATATATAAAATTTTGCATTTCTTTCATAACAAAATCCGAGTTTTAACTAACTTAATAAGATTTTTTAAAAATTAACGTAAACTTATATTATTACATAATCATTGCTTAGATAAATTTCGTAACGCTTAGAAAATAAGTTGATTAAAAAGTCCAATTATTATTATGTTCATATTTTTAATATGAAAAAATAATTAATATAACTAAGCCTCAGGAGGCAATCTCGCTGTCTTTATAAGAACTATTTACGATCGGTGAATGCTATAAAGATGCAGTAAAGGCTTGTTATTTAGAAATAAAAGCCAGAAGGCCTTTGCGAGGCATGTTAAGATGTTTTATGTTAATATCATATTAGTATAAGTTCTTTTTAGAAAAATATAATTATTTAAATTAAATCATATTATATTATTAGTATTATGTACAAGTTACATATGTAGATTGTGGTAAATAGAGGTCACATGTCTGGGACTCATCGACTCTTTGTCTACAATGCAAGTAAATGTATTTTATTCTCAAAATTGCAATAGTATCGTATGAAGGAATGTTTTTTAATTTATTTGGGTAGAAATAGTAAATAAATCTCCGTAGTATGGCGACCTAACAGTCTAATACATGTGTAATACAATGATACATGGTGGAGTTCACATGTATTAACATTTCATATTCCTTTGTGGTTTTGGCCTTTTAAGCTAATACTATATACAATCTTTACCCTCTGATATATATATGTTCTTGTGACACATTTATATACTTTGATGTACTTCATTTGATAAGAAACTATGTTATATCATATCATAATACACCACTGTTGTAAGCTTTCAAACTTTATTCGCTTCACGTGAAAATGTTCGTGTCGACGTCAGCAATTGGTTGGAAGAAAAGTTCTTGATACATAACATTTTAAAACAAGTCAAGAACTATTGTTTATGAGTAATAATAAATAGCTTCATATTTGAATAGCGATTAACGTGTTTAATGTAAAAATTTACGAAATTTATTTATATATATATTTCGAAACACCAATTTTGGCAAACAACAGTTCCGAATTTATTTACTGAACGAAATACTCGTATTCTATCTACGACAAATAGTTCTGAATTGTAAAGCGAGAGAATTAAGTGATTGATTTAATTTTATCCGAACTCATTAATAACTGGACGAGATCTGTATCCACGATTGAATAAACACAGTTTTAAAAGTTTAATGTATTGTTAGTTTCATTGTTCAGTCAACAATGTTTAATAAAGAGTGTATACTTTGTTCCATGGTCTATACTATTATAAATTAAATGATACTCGTACATATAAGACCTATGCCGACTCTAAGAATGGCGAGTTTGTCATGTTCGATTCTTTTCTTATGCATATCTACCTTTTCCAAACGGAAACCATTTGTCTTTTAAATTATTCATAAAAAAGGCAAACATTAATTGGGTAACAATATGATAAATGGAACTTGCTAACAATTTTTTTATAAACAAACGGGCAGTCAGACAGTCCATTTAATATGCATAGTTTTGAATGCATTACTACCTTTAAGGTGAAGGTAAAGGTATTCTAACTAAAAGGTTAATTCATCAAGAAGACGGAATTTGCTGTTTGCATAGTAAGTTTTGCAAATGCTAGAAAAACATGCAATAAGGCATAAATTTGCAAAAAAATTAATAAACAACCATAAAATAAAAGCTAACAAGTAGTGATCAGTTGTCGCTTAAAGTTAGGAAATAATAAGTAATACGTGACATCAAACTGACATCCAACATCAAAGATAAACAAGACCTATAATAGTTTTCTTGTTTTACTTACAATATTATTTTTGTAGAAACATTCAAACATAAAGCAAGAACAAACGCAACTCATACGTTTGTCTTAGCTTCTATTGGCAAATCACAATCACAATCAAACATAGAATCTTACACGTTTTTTCTCCTTCATAAAGGAGTACAATAATTGCCTGCTCTATTAATACATATACAGAGCTATCATGTAGGGTCGTCGTCGGTTGAACGTAAAAATCCATTATGTAGCTCGAGCCGCAGTCAAATGTATAATAGTACAAATGATTTCAGAAGGTGCAAATTGAGTTACACTTTGTTGTAGTATATGAAGATGTACACGTTTTATTTTATTAATTAAGGTATTCAATTATTACTTCATTACTTATTAATCTATAGATCATATTTTTCTACAATCTTTGTGTTAATAATTTAATTAATATTATTCCATCATTTTTCATTATAATATTCAAAAGTAATAGAACGATGTTTAGTTTCAAATGTAGTCTCCATGCAGTATTCAAATGTATAACGGATGCGGCAAAGTTAAAACAAGAAACTTTATACCACTGAGACCAATTCACTAACACGATATTGCGACTTTTGATGCTGTCTACATTATTTACTTTAAATAATATGTATATTAACTTTTCAAACTTTGATTATATTCATAAGGAAATAAATCTAATTATAGAATATTCAAAATTGTATCAAAAGTCGATATTGATGTTGTGACTTTATCACAGTTTTATACTAATTATACCATGAGATATATTAATAAAAGTCATTAAACCAAATATACTTTTTTCTTGTTTTTAAAATGTATAAAAAAAGTGTTTTATAACATTTATGCAAATCAAACCTTTAAGATAAATAAATAACCATTCAACAAAACAAAACAAATTGGTAAAATATTTTAAGTAAAGTACGTAACTTCTGTTTGGTACAATCTGAACATAAAAAAACTACTAAACCCATTGTAACCTAATTTTTAACAGGTAGAAATTAAAATCTTAACGAAAAATTTTACACAACAAAGAAGCTGAAAACACAATGAGAAAAAATCCCATCTTAATCAAATATAATTTAGCACTATACATTTTTCTTCTTGAGTGATTTAATTTTGTCAAACTTCAAAATAACAATATTAATAAAATATTTGCTCGCTATCTATTTTACGTTTAGGGATTGTTCGATGAGGTAAATTTCATTTTTAACATAGAATCCCGGAGTGTAATTAATTATGATGGGCTCCGTTTAAGTTATAAATTAGTCTAATGAGGTGTAACATTGTTAATGATCACGACGTACACTAATCAATGATTTATGGAAGTTGTAAAGAGGGAAACGAAGTCATTACTCTTGAATCATGATGTGGTTTATAAGAGAATTTAGTTATTTCTCACGTCAAGAAAACACCTTAGCTCTGAATTATAGTCTACTTAACATTCTGACAGGAACATTACTTCCCTATTGTAACCGCACAATGCAACTTAACTTATGTGAGACTTATCTATGAAGTATAATTGTTTAAGGTGGTAGCGTCTATCGGTAGTCATTCAACTGCTTAAAAATAACACAAAATTTAATAAATATATATTTATATTTATTAAGAACATTACTTGAAGATAATTAAATGTAATGGCAATTATAATGTTTGTATGTTTGTTTCTTTGATACATTTTATGTTTTATGTTGGTGTATGTTTAGATATAGATTTTATTATTATTATTGTTTTTATTTGATTTATCATAATAATTTTTGTATTATTGTTAGCTTTCATTTTCGCTCATAAAATTGTAGTAATTATTATATTTGGTATGCCTGGGGTATATATCTTAATTTATTATTATATCTGTACACTAAAAACTGTAAGAATTGTCGGAGAGGTCACTTATATTATAATGAGATAGATAGATCTCTCTATTTATTACCAAAACGTACGTGGGCTTCGTACTAAGACTAGTACGTTCTTTAGTAACTTAATGTGCAATGATTATGACATTGTTTGAGCGAGACTTGGTTGATTCACGGAATTTACAACGCTGAATTATTTGATAGCCGTTACAACGTCTACAGATGTGATCGTGATTATATTACTAGGGGGGATCGGATGGATGGAGGAGTGCTTGTAGCAGTTAGACGTGGCTTCATAGTTGTTGAATCAAAAACTATAGAATTTCCTGGTGCTGTTGCAGATGTTATACAGGTTACATTAGGGATAAACAAGCAATTATCATCAGCTGTGTTGCAATTGTTTTGTTGCTATTTTCCTCATGGTCCTTGTCATTCTGATGCTTTGATTGAGTTTTTTGAATCCATTTCAAATTATTATTTTAATAAACCTTGCGATCACTTTTTAATACTGGGTGATTTTAACATTAGTAATGCTAGGTGGAGCTGCTCTGACTGTTGTACTAATCAAATTTTAAATATGAAAAATGATAATATCTCAGTTCTGTCACTTTACACTTTTCTGCAACTTACAGGCTTTAACCAATTTAATGTTGTTCCGAATATTAATGAAAGATTTCTTGATTTAGTGATTGCAGATGTAAACTGTTGCGTTACCCATTGTCAGGAACCGTTGGTTGTTGAAGATTCTCATCATCCGGCTTTGCTTGTATCTTCCCGCTTTCTAAGTATTCTTGAATTGCGCCCTCCAAGTCGTTTTGTTTCTGTTTTTCGTGCCACGATGTGACTACGATGCCATAAATTTAGAATTGTCTACTATTGATGGGGCTATGGTTTTGGATATATGTGATGTGGACGTAGCACTGAATAAATTCTACGAAGTAGTTAATTCAGTTATTCAAAAATATGTTTCAACGAAAACGTGTAAAAGTGCACGATATCCTCCGTGGTATACTAAATCGCTCATGAAAGTAATTAACCAGAAGTTAAAATTTCATAAAAAATGGAAAATGTATGGGAGAGAGAGTGATAACAGCACTTTTATTTGTTTGTTTGTTTGTTTGTTTGTTTGTTTGTTTGTTTGTTTGTTTGTTTGTTCGTTCGTTCGTTCGTTCGTTCGTTCGTTCGTTCGTTCGTTCGTTCGTTCGTTCGTTCGTTCGTTCGTTCGTTCGTTCGTTCGTTCGTTCGTTCGTTCGTTCGTTCGTTCGTTCGTTCGTTCGTTCGTTCGTTCGTTCGTTCGTTCGTTCGTTCGTTCGTTTGTTTGTTTGTTTGTTTGTTTGTTTGTTTAATTATTGTTTGTTTGTTTGTTTGTTTGTTTGCTTGCTTGCTTGCTTGCTTGCTTGCTTGCTTGCTTGCTTGTTTGCTTGCTTGCTTGCTTGCTTGCTTCTTACTTACTTACTTACTTACTTACTTATTTATTTATTTATTTATTTATTTATTTATTTATTCATTTATTTATTTATTTATTTATGCCCCAAAGAAAAAAGAAAAGACAATTATAAAAGACATATACATAGGATGAACTTATCTCTACAAAGAGATCTCTTCCAGCTACCCTTAAGAGTGTTGGACAGGAGGTTTAAGAGGCCAGAGAAAGCTACATATATATTTTATAATAATATGCAGATACATAATAATAATAGTATATAAAATAAAATACATACATATAATAATAACATATAGAAATACATACATATATTACACATTATAATTTAATCCTGTGAGAGATAGTAGTGTTTTAATTTTCGTTTAAATGCCATGACAGAACGGCTGGATGTTATATTTGTTGGTAAGGAATTCCATAACCGCGCTGCTTCTATAGTAAAAGATTTGGAATAAATTGGATTTATAAGGGGGAATGTCAAAGGTTTTTACTGAAACGCAGGAGCGCTTAGGACGACTACTAGGAATTGCAAGGTGGAATCGTTGATGTAGATAGGAAGGAGCTGAGTTGGAGAAGAGGTTATACAGCGCGGTTAGGACGTGCATTTTCCGGCGAAGGCGGATCGGGAGCCACTTAAGTTGACGTCGGAAAACTGAAATATGGTCAATCTTGCGTAGTCCAAAAATAAAGCGGATACACAAGTTTTGAAGGCGATCTAATTTATTGAGCAGCTCCTCAGATACCTCCAGATAGCAAACGTCAGCATAGTCGAGAAGGGGTAATAAAAGAGATTGAGCTAGGAGTATTTTGGTCCGCATTGGTAGGAAATTCTGCAAGCGTTTAAGAAAGTGAATTGACATATGAACGTGCTTGCTAGTATCGTTAACTTACGCCGTCCATGATAAAAATTTGTCAAATGTCAATCCTAAATTCTTAACTGTACTAGAAAATGGTACAATTGACTTGATATATAATAAATTAGTAAGGTCGTTGATAATAATCCTATTTTGAAAATGTCTACTACCTATTATAATTGCCTGTGATTTTTTGGGATTCACAAGAAGCCCAAAGGACTCAGTCCATTCTTTTATTAAATTTAGGGTATGATTAATATGGTTAATATTGATATTTAGATCCTCAAAAGTTGAATGCCTATAAAGTTGCAAATCGTCAGCATATGGTAGGTAGTAGGGACATGAAAGAATTTTTGTGATTTCATTAATACAAATGAAGAAAAGAAGAGGAGATAAAACGCCGCCCTGAGGGACGCCAGCAGAGAGTTCAGCCCATTCGGCGGACGAATTATCAGAACAGGTAATCTGTCGACGTCCATACAAGTAAGTACGAAACCAATTAATTACGGGTGGAGATATGTTAAGACTGCGCATGATCCCTAGCAATATATCGAAATCTGCTGTATTGAAAGCGTTACTAAAATCTAATAGGACAAGGATAGTAAGGTTTTGGTTGTCCATAGCGTACCTGATATCATCAGTAACTTTTAGCAAGGCGGAGGATGTGCTATGTGCTGTACGGAAACCGGATTGGAAAGGACTAAGGAACATGTTGGTATTTAAAAAAGATGTTAGTTGTTTAAATACGATGCTTTCTAGGACTTTGGATAGGAAAGGAAGTATAGATATAGGACGAAAGTGGGAGGGAGAACTTGGATTATTGGTTTTAGGCAGAGGAAGTACATGTGCTAATTTCCAAGAAGAAGGAAAGGAATTGGTTGTTAATGAAAAGTTGCAATGTGTGTTATAACATCCAATACAATGTCAAAGAGCGGAATCACCATGTCTCGACTAATGTTGTCCTCTCCCACTGCTCTAGAACTGATACTTACTATAGCTGTCTTAACATCACACTCCGTAACTTCAGCGAAGATAAAACAGTCACAGATAGGTGGAGTGATATTATTTAATTTAGTAAGAGCTGTGGATTTTTTTTACATTATCTATGATAAGTGGCGATGTCGAAAAATAATTATTAAGTGAATTTAAGTCTATATAAGTATTTGAAGAAGGCTGAGATTTACCCACACCTAGTGACTTAAAAAATCTCCACAAATGTGGAGGAGTAGACTTATTACCACAAGAGAAAATATAACGGCGTTTAGCGTCTCTACACAACCTATTGCAACGATTGCGTAATTTTTTATAAGTAACAAAGTTTTCATTAGTTGGGAACTTCTTGTAACGTGATTTGGCTTTATTGTGTTTGTTCATTTCGCTTTTAATATCGGCGGTAAGCCACGGTGCAGGATAGTGTTTAACTTTTATTTGTTTGATGGGGGCATGGGAATCGTACAAGGATGTGATAAAAAAATTAAATAATTCTACTTTAGAGTCTATTGTAGGAGCATTAAATACACTGATCCAATCTATGGTTGTAGCATCTGAAAGAAATTTAGTCAAATTTATTTTTTTGAAGTTACGCCTCAGAATAACCTAACCTCTGCGTTTAGGAGTAGAAAGATTATAACGGACAAATAAAAGTTCATGGTAGGAGAAAGGAGCATTTATTTGCCCATGAGATAGCACATTGTTGCAAGTAAAGACTATAATTAAGTCAAGAAGAGATGGTTCGGAGTGCGGTGAAAAATGGATTTCTGAAAGAGGAAGGATAGAAATATTGTAGGAGTCAAGTAAAGATTTTAGTTTATTAGATCGATAATTATTTTTAGCAGACATGTATTAAGGTCACCCATGATAATACCATGCTCATAAGAAGGTAAGATGTTATCCAATAGTAAATCAAGGTCCTTGAAGTAGTCAATAGTGGAAGAGGGACTCTACATGACGCCAAGGAGTAATTTAGAGTGATGAAGAAGTACTTCAATGAGAAGGTATTCTAATTTTGTGGAGTTTGAAGGAGGGGATGAGCTAATAGTTATAAAGGAAAAGTGATTTTTTTAATATTTGCACTCACCACCACCCCGCTTTTCTAGGCGATCATTGCGTACCAATGTGAAATTAGGTAAATTGTAAAGTGTGGAAGAAAGGGAGGGTCTTAACCATGATTCAGAAACAAGAATGAGCATTAATATGAACAATATTAAAGCCAATTCCTTCAGAGAAGATAGACTGAAGTCTGACATCTAACGGAATAAATTCATCGTCAAATGAAGGATTACTAGATGCACTGTAAAATTCATCAGAGGAAGATGAAGGCAAACAAATATTATTAAAATCAAAAATTGCGTCTGTCATAGTAGAATATATGCAACAAAATAAAAAATTTAATAAAATAAAAAATAAAGTATATATATTTGAAATAATAATAAAGTATATATAAGATATATATTTATATAAATATATATATGTATATATGTAAGTAATATATTTTTTAATATAATATAATTATATAAAATGTAAAAAGACTAATTATTAAAATTCCACACTCACTGGCATAGTAAGAAAATATCTTTACAAAAGTAATCTAAATTATACACAAAAGAATAAATACTTGAAATAAAAAGTATATATATAATAATAAAAAATCGTACCACTGGACCGGTTTTTGAACGAGTGACAGATCTCAGATAATATAACTGTCAACTAAAAATGTAGTGTTGTCAAATTGACATTGAAATACATTAATAAATATGAGTTGAAAAATTTTAAGTACAATTATTTTAAAGTTAACCAACTGATAATTAAAAACTAGACTTGAAATTTAAAAATTGTGTACATAAAACAAATGGAAAATAAATTAACTGCTTACCGGCCAGCGCCATGAAAAATTTGAAAACATTAAGAAAAAATAATGCAAATATATATTAGGTCTACAACTTTGCTCCCGCCGTTTTCCAAAAGATGGCGCTAGTAGCCAGTAATAGTTCAAATAAATAAATCACAGTTGTTTTCCATCAGTTTTGACATCTATAAATATAACCTTACATCGATATTAGTTAATTTTTGTTTGCGTCATATAGTTACACTTAATTAAATATGTCAACTTATAAACCGAATTCACGTCATTTGCGGGAGATTTTACTTTTTCATTTCAACATGAAAAAATCGGCGACTGAGGCTTATCGGGTTATTTCAAGTACTTATGGTGATGATACTATTAGTGAAAGAACGTGTGATGTGATTTTGTTGTTGAAGATCGGCATAGCGGTGGCAGAGAAAAAACTTTTGAAGATGATGAACTGGGGCTTTACTTAATGAAGACTCGTGCCAAACTCAAGAACAGCTAGCAAAATCATTGGGAGTAACTCAGCAAGCAGTATCAAAACGCCTGGAACAGCTGGGGATGATCCAAAAACAAGGATACTGGGTACCGTATCAGTTGAAACCAAGAGATGTTGAGCGACGTTTATTTGCTTGTGAACAGCTGCTTGAAAGACAAAAACGAAAAGGATTTCTTCATCGTATTGTTACTGGGACGAAAAATGGGTGCACTACGACAACCCTAAGTGACGCACATCATGGGGATTGCCCAGCCACACTCCTACGGCGACACCTTGACAGAATATTCAAGGATCCAAGGTCATGTTGTGTATTTGGTGGGATCAGCTTGGCGTAATTTATTATGAGCTGCTAAAACCTTCTGAAAAAATTACTGGTGCACTTTATCGAACACAAAAAACGGCCTGGCGGGCCAGTGCTTCGATTCTTTTGAAAAAGTGAAAGAATGGATCGATTCGATTGGATCTTATCAAAGGATGAAGAATTTTTCCGACGCGGGAATCGTTTGTTGCCTGAAAGATGGGCCAAAGTAGTGGAAAGTGACGGACAATACTTTGAAACATAAATAAGGTACCATTTTTTTTTATATAATTTTTAAAATTAAAAAAAAACGGCGGGAGCAAAGTTGTAGACCTAATACAAAAAACAAAAAACAATGTAAAACAAAATGAAACTACTTAACTACGTTTTTGGGCACACATCGGGATCTCGTCTTATGCTCCTGAGTGGTGTGAAGTGAAGAAAATGCAGCTATTAAAGCTTGCAGCTCCTTCATATTTTGAATTCTCTTGCGGCTCTTGTCAGGCAAGGAAACAATGATGGTACCATCAGCAGTCCAACAGCTTCTGATACCGAAGTGCCGTCTTGCCTCCGCAAATATCTCCTATCTGGGTTTGGTTAGAAACTCGGAGATTGTAATTCCAGAACCTTTTAGAGAAGCTTTTGAATTCCAGACTTCAGATCTCTGCTTTAAGGTAGTGAACCGTACTAGTATTGGTCTGGGTTTTTCTTTTTTCACACCCAAGCGATGACGTATATCAATGTGGGAGATTTTAAATTTAAGTTTTTTATGACAGCATTTACGGCCATCACAGCGTTCTCATTAATGGTTTCAGTGATGCCATGAAATAGCAGAACCTTTCGGCGAGAGAATACCTCATGCCTATCAAAACCGGCAGAGAGCAACTGTAATTGATTCTGTAACATGGAGAGCGCCTTCCACACCAGGTCTGTAAAAATGGTATAATCGTGAGCCAGTGCAGAAATATCATTAAAAGTGTTGTTCTGAGGTTGCTGTTTATTAGAGAATAGTGATTGAGTGAGTGCTTTATCAAAGTTATCCATTCTGGACTCAAACATTTTTATAATGTCATCCATGTTCTTTGTCACTTGATTATGAAGATCCATTTTAGTTATATATATACGAGGATCAAACTGAAAGTTCTTAGAAAATCAAAAACTAAGCATTCTAGCAAGTTATTAGTTTTATTGTAACTTTTCAAAATAGCGTCCATTTACATCAATACATCGCTGCATTCAATGGAACCATTGAGAAAAGCACCTTGCCCACTCGACCTTAGGGGTCTCTTCGACGGCGTTTTGAAACGCAGCCACTGCTTCTTCGGCGTCTATAAAACGTTTTCCTCGAAGTTTTTCTTTTATTTTCGGAAATAAATAAAAATCGCAGGGTGCGAGGTCGGGGCTATACGGCGGGTGACCCAGTAATTCCACGTCTGAGGTCACCAAATAGTCGATCGTTTGCCTGGCGGTGTGCGACGAGGCATTGTCGTGATGAAGGAGGATCCTGCTGCGAGGTCGTTTCTCTCGAACTTTTTCCAAGACAAGTGTCAAACAATTGTTAGTATACCAGTCTGCATTAACCGTTTTCTGATCCTCTAAGACTACTGTCGCGTAATGACCTGTCTTTCCGAAGAACGAGGCCACCATCTTTTTTCCAACACTTCGATCTCTCTTCACTTTAGTTGGCAACTCTTCGGAAGGAAACACCCACTGAGCAGACTGTCTTTTGGTTTCCGGATCATAACAGTAAATCCAGCTTTCGTCACCCGTTAGTATGTCGAACACAGCATTTGAGTCACCTCCGTTAAATTTTTGGATCATTTCTCGGCACCAATCAACACGGCGGAGTTTTTGAGCCTCGGTCAAATTTTGCGGTATCCAGCGGGCACAAAGCTTCCTGACCGCTAAATATTTATGGAGGATTTTGTGCACTTGACTCATACCTATGCCTAGACTTGTCCGAATCTGCTGATAGGTCACTCTTTTGTCAGTCTCTATCATACGCCGCACAACACTGATGTTATCTTCAGTCGTCGCTGTAGAAGGCCGTCCCTCACGCAAATCATCGGTGAGATTAGTTCGACCACGTTTGAATTCATTAAACCAGTTTTAAACTGTGGCATGAGATGGGGCTTCATCGTGAAAAGCCAATCGAAGTCTATCATAACTTTCTTGTTGACTTAAATGACATCGAAAGTCATAAAAAATCATTGCACGAAAATTTTCTCGGCTTAAATTCATTCTGACGTGCACAGACAATTTTCAATTTGCCGCCAAATCGTAAAACAAATGACAAATGAATGAAATGTACACTCAATAATATTGGTAAAGAGTTCTATTTTCAAAATTTAAACTATTTTTTTTAATATAATGCTTTTAAGTGGCCAGTTCTAAAAACTTTCAGTTTGGCCCTCGTATATAAAGAAGATTACTGGGAGAAAGTTGTTTTATTGCCAGGTAGTGTAGAATAAGTTTAACATTTAATAATAATTCATAAAGGAACTGTTAATCATAAATAAACGAATTTTTAATAATTAAGTAAAGATAGCTAAAAAATTTGATGTTCTTGTACTCACATCTACATACAAAAAAAAAAGCTTAACTTTTAACCTTTTACGCGATCGTCAAAAACGTGTCCAGTGGGATTGTTATGATACGAGTAAATATATCGAAAGGGCTGAAAGTAGTATCATGCGTAACACCAATTTATTTTGGTCTTTTTTTAAGTCCAAAAAAGCCTCAACCGATATTCCGGACATAATGTTTTCTGACGGAATTCAATCATGTAATGGTAGCGAAATCTGTCAGCTTTTTAATTCTCATTTTCAATCTGCCTTTGCATCTGACTCACCTTGTTATAGTGACAGAGATACTTTGCGATTAAACCACAGTCGTGACACTAAAACAGTATCTATTGGTTCAGTTGATCTCTCCACTAAATTAGTCAGGAAATACTTGAAATGTTTGGATATTGGGCAAGGGAGTGGTCCTGATGGTGTCCCTCCCTTTTTTCTTAAATCTTGCTACAATAATTTGGATGTTCCTCTATCTATATTATTTAATATTTCTCTCTGTACAGGTAAAATGCCTAAAATATGGAAACAATATTTCGTAGTACCTGTTTACAAAACCGGAGACAGACAGAATATACAGAATATATAGACCTATATCTAAACTAAGCACTATTGCAAAATTATTTGAAAAGATAATTTATGATCAGTTATATCCGGTTGTAAGACCATTGATCATTGATCAGCAGCATGGATTTATCAATGGCAGATCGAATGAAACACCTTTGTGAACTGACTTTCCACTTACAATGACAATGGATATGGGTGGGTAGGTGGATGTTGTGTACACGGACTTTTCGTGACAGTAATGACGTAACAGGATACATTCATAATTCTAGTGTTTTCCTTTGTGCTGACGATATGAAGGTTTTTAAGGTTATCGAATCTCATCAGGACTGCGTTTTGTTTCAGAATGATCTCGAAAACTTGGAGAATTACTGTAAGCATAACCTTTTAAAATTGAACATAAAAAAGTGTAGCGCTATAACATTTACAAGAAAAAGAAAGGCTATAACCATGAAAGGCGACTACAAATTACAGAATACCGTTTTGTCTAGAGTCTCTGAGATTCGAGATTTGGGTATTTTCTTGGATCAAAAGTTAAGTTATGCGTATCATATAGATTATGTAACATCTAAGGCCTATCGAATGCTTGGATTTATTCTTAGATCTACAAGGGAGTTTAAAGATTGCCGCAAGCATATTCTACTTTTTAACGCTTTTGTAAGGTCCCTCTTGGAATATGGTTCTACGGTTTGGAGCCCGTTTTATAAAAAATATATAAATAAAATTAAAAATTCAATCAAATTTTTTAAAACATTTGCGATTTAGAGATGCCTGTTTCGACTATTCCAACAGTAAAGTTCTTGCTAATGTTACCCCATTGAGAATACGTAGAGATCAATTATTACTTTACAAAATTGTCCATAATCTTGTTGATTCTAAAAGCCTCCTTAGTAAAATTTTATTTGAATGTCCACGTCTTAGTTCAAGAAATCGATCATAATTTTTTGTACCTCGTTGTAGAAAAGATTATGCCAAAAATGTGTTCTTGTTAGGTGCGTGTAACAATTATGTAAAACTTTAGATATATTCAACATGAAAATTAGTAATTATAAGAAAACTTTGTGTAAATTATCATAGGCTGTAATATTTAAACTGTTTTGTATTTTTTGTATTCAGTTTCAATTATTTGTTTTAATTTTCAGTGGAAACTTAATTGATTTTTATTGTATAGGTGCTATTATAATTGTATGTTTCCCAAACATAAATAAATAAATATAGTAGGAATATAATTAAACTAATTATTTTTAAATATATTGCACCTCTGCACCTGTTTAAACCTTGCAAAGTAAATAAATTCCGAGTTAGTAAATATGTACGCATGAATAGTATGATACTCGGTACATTTGAAAGCATACGTCAGGGTAATAGCAACACCTCGATAGTACCGTAGTGAAATAGATAAACTAGATATTGAAGTTGTATTTAGTGGAATGAACAGAGATGTTAGAAACTTTTCTCCTTCAATTACAGAGAATTAAAATTTTATAATTGTACTACTCATTTCAACCCAAACTCTAATTGTAACTAGCAATGTTTTGCAGATATTAAATTGATTACCATGACTGTAATACACAAATTTCTACATCACCTATAAGGTACTGTGTATTGGGATGCGTTCCAAAAACACGAAAATATTGTCTGCATATAATTAAGGCAAAAGTTGTGATTTTCTTTAAATAATTTTTATTTATTTTTCAAATATCAAATTCAATTTCGTAATCAATTATATTTTTTATTTTCATATTTTAACTTTTTGCATTCCCTCCCAACCTCATCTAAACTCTGGTTGTCATGGTGACCGTTGCTATGAAAACTGTTGTCATGGTAACTGTGGCTATGGTAAGCATTGGTATGGTAACCGTTGCAATGGTAATCGTTGCTATAGTAACTCTTACTTGTATGTCAATTTGTTGCAATCCATTGGAATAGGAATTCCGTAAAATCAATTCTTAGTGGACGTCTAAGTCACGAAAGAAGTAACTATTGAAAATGTTAAGTTAATCGGACAGATAGCTTCGGACATTTCGTGATAAGTCAGTGAATGGTAATTCGCTTATAAATACATATATAAATCTATATCTATATATGTATTTATAAGCGAATTACCATGTTATAATTTTATTACTAATATATCAATCATATTTTTTTTCATTCAAATGCTTAAACAAATATAAAATGAAAACTTCTTCTACACCGGCAGGATTCGAGCCGGTATTTATATATTTATGTAATTCATGTAATCCTAGTCTAGTTGATAAATTACAAAATTTTTAATCCAATCTTTTCCAGAATTACTATCAAAGCGTCGACATCGAAGTTGATTAGGATCTAACTTGAGAGCAGCGATCGTTTAACAATCAGATACACAGTATACAACTACTTAATGTATTCATTAGATTATTCAACTGTATACAGTTAACTGCTGTGACGACTAATACGTTAATATAATATAATCTATATTACATATAATATGTAATATGATCATTATATATATTATGACCATAAATTTGTTTGAGTTTAAGTTTCAGTTGTTAGTGTCGACAGTCTTGTCGATCTGCTTAAGTACTACTTAAGTATTTTTACTATTTTTTAGAATCTTAAACTAAATTGTGACAGTTATTTATAACTCACTTTACTTACATTTTGCAATGAAATACAGAAGATATTATTGTTTCCTATTCGTTTTTTTTCTGACTTAGAATTGTTTTAAAATATTAAAAGTTTAATCAAACATTTATAGTAACGGATTAAAATAAAGAAAGTTCAGATTAAACCCAATATTAATTTCAAAAAATCCACGTAATTCTTGTCCACTGGAACTAGAACATTCACAGATATTTCAATGTGTATTTTTATATATAATTGTAAATGACTATATTTGATTAGCACGAGTCCTGTCTCAAGAGGGTGACGCATAGCTCGCAATCTAATTGAGTAATGCCACGTAGCGTACTTGGGGGTCCTAAGTTCACCTTGTAACTAGACCGCACCGCATGTAGCACTGTCTCGACATGTCCGAAGATGTATCTACTACTCGTACTGTGCTGTGCACAACTAATTATACGTAAACTGTTGTATAATTAGTAGTGCACAGGTCGTCTAAATGCTAATAAAATTTATATAGCATTTATTATAAATGTAGTAATACGATGTCTTATAAGTAGTTAATACTTGACATTGACGATAAAAGAATATTATTTATTTAAAATTACAATAATAATAAAGTATTTTACAAACTAGAGCAGAAACAGTAAGTTAAAATATTAAGAAAAATAATATCAGGAGTTTTTAGTTTCAAAATGACATACAAGTTAGGTGACCTTATCTTTATCGCTATTTAATATAATTATAATTAATATAGTAGCCTAAATAGAATTGTCACTGTTGCCTACCTACTATACTATACAATGCCTACTTCTCCTTAAGCTGCCATACATTTATTCACACTGATGTATCACATTGACATATGCCATCAGAAGTAGAACATCCCCCGCCATTATATTGAAGGTCGTGTGAGCATTGACGCGTAGAATTTCTGAGATATAATTAGTATTTGATTTATTTACAGTCACTGCTGCAAGGCACCGACTTGGCTTCTATAAGAAAATTAATATTTAGATTATGTATGCAAATTTGAAACAGAATTACCTATATACATTGTGTTCATTACTAAGTTTCACTATATTATTGTCAATATAGTCGTGTGATAACTTATACCGTTAATTAATTTAATATAAATATTTACCAATTGTTGCATTATTACCGTACTTTATGTATGTAGTTATGTAAGAACGCACTACGGGTATATATGATTTCAATAACTGAAGTTTCATTTGTCATATTTAATTAAAGAACACTAAACTCTATTTTTTTTTAATATATTAACTATACCCAACTTACGTCATTCTAAATTCTAAATATTTTTATTCAGGTAGTCATTTACACGTACTTATGAATCGTCAATTACTAGATTAAAAAAGACTAGTGTAGTCAGACCGTGAATAAGCTATTACCGGCTCGGAATGCTGCTCTGCTGAAAAGAGCCGGCCAAAATCTCAACCGATGGTCTTTCTAAAGGAATTAAGCTACGTTTGATGCAAATGAGTCAACAACCTAAGTTACACACGTTTCGATCAAATTACAAGTTACACATATAAGGAGTAACATTTGATTAATACTCATGAACTATATTAGTAGAAGCGAATTTTGCAAATTATTGTGTAACTTACGTAAATTTTTAAACAATCATGTTAATCAAGACTGCTTACGTACTGCAATTGCCTTAAGTATAAATTGTTAGCACTACAACATTTGTACCATCTAAATAAAAAGTTACACTAATTTCTGTTTGTATTTTGTTGAATGATATTTTAATTTTATTTTAAGTATCATGATTTAATAATTTTCAATAAATTCTTTGTAGAAGGAAGAAAAGAGATTAAACTGGTAACTGAATATATATCATATGTATGTCATATGTAGTCCGGTCAATTTAAACATTCGAAGATACATAAATTGCCATTAAGCTGAAAATCAGTAAGGTTGTTTAAAATATGATTAAAAATAAAATTTGAAAGTTCCCCATCTTTCCCCTGTGAGGAAAAAAATAAGTTTTTCGTGATTTTTAGCAAAACGGTAAGTTTTATCATTAAAATATCTCAGACCAAAATTGTAGATCATAAAATAATCTACAAAAAATGTATTTATACTTTTTTTGCTACGAGCCACCGTTTTTGAGGTATAAAGATTCAAAAAGTTGTACAAATTGCAATTGTCATAATATTGCACACTTTCCACGCCACCTATGAGGTCGTGTGCTTAGCGCGTTTTTTTAACGTAGTTTCCCCCGTAGGCCTACTAGGCCACCGGTCAGTTTTGATCCTGTTTAATTTGGAACTATTGCAAAATTAGGGAAATTTGTAAATATTGGAAAAGATAAAAAGCGATGTAAATTAAAAAAGTGGTGAATCTTATTCGTCTTAATTGTAACCGTCAAACTCGTCTCGTTCTTCATATTCTTTTTCTTGTTTATCATCATTTTGAGTACAAGTAAATTGCTTCAATAGCGATGTATCCTCGTAGGTATCAAACGAATCCTCCTCTGTTAGTGATTCAACATTGGAGCACGACCGGCCTTGACAGTTTGTACATGCCAGAGAACAATACAGTCCAATTTTTTTTGCAACCACATTTAGCACTGCATCCCTTTTTGCAGTTGCAAAAAATTGTGTTCAGCAGTTTTTCCGGTGCAGGTGGGAGTAAAATTTGAACTGGTTCCAATGTATTGTCGACCAACTTCCAACCCCAGTCTGCAGGGTCTAGCTGATAACCAAGCCACGCTTGAACTTGGTAATATACCCGAAGAAGATGTTGATGAGCAGCAACTAAGGTTGGAGGAAGAGAAGCTAATTGAAAGCTAATTGATTTTTGATACTTCAGAGCCTTCAGGTGCGGCTGATACATACTCTCGAGCTTTAGAACACAGGGGCTGGTCAAAAGTCATGATGCATAGAGTGTGGCCATACTGTTTTGCGTTCTCTAATGCACAAAGTAAGGTCGTATAGACAGTATTATAGTTGCTGGCTGGTTGATGAATAAATGGTAAAAATAAAATTTGAGATTTAGAATATGATTTTTTTGTTAAACGTTCAATAAAACCATTCCAACCGGGTAAACACTCATTTTTCCATTTCCCATAAAATCATACTGCATCAGCCTTTTTGAGGAAAGAAATCGTTTCAGTTCCATAAACAAAATCTTTAACATTTATTTTACCGTACCCTACTACACCGGGATTTTGATAGATCTGTATCGGCACATGAGCTTTTGCCTTGAAATCTTCTGCTGAAAGAACTTCTTTTATGCGTGGCATAGGTTCTTCTAGTAAAACTGAATATTTGGAGTAACAATTTGAATAATACCCATTATGTGGAGCGAGTATATAGTTATAACTTATGTATATTTTATATTTTAAGTATATATTACAATCACCGATAGAAAAATATTTCAACATATATAACAACTGTAGATAAGAGATGTATATAGAGATGTAAGAGTTGTTTAAAAAAAAAGTATTGAAACATTTTTTGTAGATTATTTTATGATCTACAATTTTTGTCCGAGATATTTTTATGATAAAACTTACTCGCTTCGCTTACTTCGCTGAAAATCGTGAAAAATTCAGTTTTTTGACCTTTGACCTTGAATAAAAATTTTTCCCCACAGGGGAAAGATGGAGAACTTTCAAATTTTATTTTTAATCATATTTTAAACAACCTTACTGATTTTCAGCTTGATGGGAATTTATGTAACTTCGCTCTCATTTTTAGGTCTAAATTGACCGGACTAATGTAAAATTTCTATGTTTATAATATTTATTTATATAATTTTCCAAATTTGCAATATCACATTCTCGAAATGACTACTTTACAGAAGATAGGTTTAAATTTTTAATTTGCATGTCCTTACAAATGTTTTTTCTGGAAACCTTAATAAAAAAACTTTTTGAATAAGCTTCTCCTAGCAACATTTAATTTAAAAATTGTAGTCTTGTAAGATACTCTGACAATGTTCTACGACAGCAATGTGCTTATGTTATATCCTAAAAATTAGATTTTACAAAGAAGAACAATATTTTCTTAACTCAGTAAATACAGTACTGTACGATGTATTTAAATGTCGTGAATAACAAAGGATAACAAATCAAATGTCAGATTTAAATAGTCTCCAAATTATAGAAAACTATGACAATACCAAAGCACATTAGACACACTCACACACACACACAAAGAAATAAATAGATATTAGATAGATGGTTCTAACCCGTGGCGGTGATATTTATTATAATGGTTCAAACTAAGCGTGTTCCTTTGACTAATCCACTAACACGCGTAATCGTTGATGTGTACTGCAGAGACAACTACTAAATACAAATTTATTATACTCGTATGTGGTATCTTGTACATGTACGTGCAACAATGAAGTATAATGATTGCTTTAAGATAAGGTTATAAAACTTCTAATCCGTCACCAGACCTCTTAAGATATAGCCCAAAACTACAAATGTGAAACATAAATTCGTCTTGAACGAGTGAATCTTGAATGAGCTTCACGGACCTCAATTAAGTACATGTAAGTTTAAAAGAAGTAGAAATTTATCGTTTTATAACAAATACTGTATATTGTATAATATAATCAGCACGTTGAAATATTTGTTATCTAAGGACAGGAAAAAATATTATTTATATTTTTTATACTATTAAAATATTAGTATAATTATCCTCTTATAATTTAGTTCTTTGAATTGAAAGAAACAAAAATAACTATTTTTTTATACCTTTTTTATTTATTGCATGAAGTTGATAAACATAACAATTAAACATTATTTTGATCTAATTTCACACAAATAAATATTGGTATTATTATTTGGTTAAAAAATCAACAATAAGAAATGTTCAAATTTAATGGTATAAACAGAGATGTTTCAAAACTTGGAAGTCTCTCTGTCATGTGTTAGGTAAATGTATCAAAGTGGTGACGGGATAGCTTCGGAGTTGTGAAATCTTAATTTTTTTGTAATTTGCAATTCCTATGATCTCGGCTTCCCTGTGGGCTTTTATTGACGAGACACATAATAATACCGATCAAGAAACGTAATCTGTGAATGGTCTAAGATTAACATCAGGTAATATTAGTCCCATAACCTGGTTACACAAATAATAAACAATGTTTCAAATACCTACATTATTTTTAAACACTCTTTAAAAAACTTAATAAATGTTCATATTTTTCAAATTGTTATTTGAAACGTTATAATACCAGACGATTTAGCTTAAATTAAAGATGTAGCTTAATTTGTTTATTTTATTCTAAATTATTTACAAGTTATCTACATGTACAAACTATATACACAATAGTAGATAAAAATGACAAACATAAAATAGAAATAAAAAATATAAAGTATAACAAAAATAAAAAATAGAGGCTCAAATTAACATTTCAATGACGAACATTATTAAACAAATGCATTCACAAGTTATATTCAATCTTGTTCTATTACATGAAACAGCCTTATTATGTGTGTTTTTTATCTGTTATTTATTTCTATATAAAAATTATTGTTGCAAAATAATTTCCAACACGTGTAAGTACACTTAGAACCTTAGACGTGTGTGTTTATTTTCAGCTCTTCATTTATTTGTATTACAGTGAAGTACGTTCGTGCTGAAAAAGAATAGCAAAACACAAAGACTTATTATACTTAAGAGTGAGCGACATTTATTTTTACTAACTTTGCTTTAAGCTATACTATCTTAAAAATGTCTCTAAATGTGTGATAAACTTATAATAGTACATAAGCAGTAGTATGAATTGAAAAACCAATCTTGATGAATATTAAGATAATGTTCACTTCTGTCAAAATAACTTGTATATTTATTTAATATTAAGTGTTTTATAGATCATGAGACTAATCATATTATACAGAGTCTTTTATACTAGTCCGGTTATGGATTAATTTGAATGCATATTAGTAGCAGAATTTTGGTAACTGTTAAATTTATATTTCTAATAAATAGTTCAGTCTAAAATACATATTTTTATCCAGTCTTATTTGATGAAAGTATTTGAACTTTTTTGTCAAAATATCAGAATTTATTCACATGTTTCACTATGTTATATCTTACAAATCTGACTGGCAGACAATCAGTAGTAACAAACCAATATATTTCACTTCATTCTTTAGTAGTGCTGCGAACGGAGCGTAAAAGTGAATTCGCCGTACTCGGTGAGTACATTAATACTGATGGTGCTGCAGGACTTCATCTTTTTGAAGTAATGAAATTTTGTGTGTCTTTAACTGAGTCACTGAATAGTTGCGTGTAGTAATTGGATCAAGAACCATCGGCTGCCATGATCCATGATCTGCAACTTTTTCCATCATAAAAAGAATACATAACTCTGACTAAATACTTAACAAAATTTTCAATAATTCAAAACTTTTCTACAAAGTATCCTACTTTTATATGCACCATGTTGTTCAGGGACAAAGCATTCCCAAAGGGTCATCGCAAAACTCTTTACTGAATTTTCACAATAATTTGTAGGGCATTACAAAACATTATCCTTATAAAAATATTCACTCCCAATTTAAATATCTGTCGTTTAGAGAGTGACTGATTATTAAGAATACTTTGTAAGGCTATAAGCACAGAAATGATTATAAACCCTTATTCTATTTAAAATATTAATTCCTTTTTGATGATATAAACAATATTAAGAGATTGCCTGATATTATTTTAACATTAAATTAGGACAGTAGAAACAAGTGTGCAATTCAGCCTATAGTAAATTAACTGACTGCTACAAATGTTCTCTTGCAAAACACATGTCATGTACATGTCTTATCGAATCGGAAGCGGGACTGAAAGATGTTAAGGTTTTATTTACAAAAATGTATATTACAACCTCTTGCCTGTTGTTAATACTAAAATAAATGAACAATATTCCATTTACTGCATTTACAACTAATGATTCAGTATGTTCATTTATTCTGGTTTAATAAAAGATTCCCAATTACAATGATCATATTCGGTGTAATAATCACTTGCACGTAATGTTTACTGAAAATTAAAACCATTCACCATACTGAACAGAATGTGATATGTATTGACGTAACTATGAATTAATACGGATCCACGCTTAAGTATTTCTGCAATGAGATGACACAGTTCTGAATCTGTTTATAAAAATAACGTAAAAACCTCAGCAGTTTTTCGACAATGAAAAGACTCTATGACCTGAAGGCAGATGCAGAAATAAAGATGATGTCACATCGCTGAAAATATTGAATCTTTAATCATACAAATTATTAAATTTATATTATTACTAACAAAATAAGTGACTTAAACTAAGCAAATTCTAATTTTATTTGCAATACTGGCTGTTCTTGGTAATATCGTCGGATTGAACTACTGGCACGCCTTCATGAGACCAGGACTTCGCATTTAAGGTAGAATTTCCAAAATAGACGCGGTAGCACTAGAGTTAACTCTGGGACACCATTGGGAAAATGCCATCCGGTCCACACTGTTTATGTTATTATTTGTAGTAGAGTGTAAAGTTTCTAACCTTCAGCTTGACCGAGATTGCTTTCAGCGCACTGAAAGTTGATATCCGATTTATGTTCAACATTGCTCGATTTCAAAGCTTTGCATATAAATCAGGATTCTATTCATTCTATATAGTTTATCTTCACTTTCTATTAAAAGGCAATAGTAATATTTATTTATATGAAATATAATACTATTAATTTCTTCATCTTGTCTTATTATTAAAATAACTTCATATTTATCTATATGAGATAAAGGTACTCTGTTTTGCCGTTCTCTTGTAGTATTTGATAATTATTAAAATATATTTAAGAATATTATATTGAAAAAAAACATGCGTGCGTACAAAGTACACATGTCAGAAGTGAAACTTCTTTGGCGAACTAATTTATAAATCTTGTTTATATTTATACAAATCTAAAACTTTAAATTTCCAACATTAAGAGGAAGGGAAAAAGGAAGATAGGTTAGGAATTTAATTGTCATTAAAATAAAATTAACTAGTAAACGAATACACAACCAATAGTAATACGACGTTCGCTCTGTCTCACTTTTTCTCTCAATCTTTCTCACTCGCTTGCTCCCTACTTTCACTCCACGGCTAGTTGCTCATGCTACGTTCGCCCTGTCTTACTCTCTCTCAATCGGTCTCGATCACTCTCTCTCTCTTTTCCGACACTTCCGTTGCATACCGGCGTGACGTTTCATCTGTAAAAATTTTACCCTCATGCGCCTAAAGAAGTTTCACTTCAAAAATCCAAAGGTGCAGAGCTGGCTCATTCATTCAGTATCCAACTCGCTAATGAGTTTCGGGAGTTGAGAAAAACTTCAGTGTATATTCAGGAGTTCGAGACTGAAATTATTGTTAATTAGCTGCTGTTATATTAATTAAAAAAATATATTAAAAAAAACAATTATTCCATTTATTTTATTAAAATACCCTTGTATACCAAGAAATCAGTTAATATTTTTTAAATATGAGCTCAAAACAAAGAAGGTTTAATTGGGATGAAAACGCTAATAAAAATGTCATTATATTATTAACTTTACTGTTGTAGTTTATTTTGCACGATTAATGGTAATTTAAGTTTTAGTCTCCTTTCCTTATACATCTTGGGACATATTCTTCTTCACTTCTTATACACTCTTTTTCTTCACTCTTATACAACATATATATATATATAGAAACATAAATACTACCCTATGTAGACGTGTCTATGTTTACAATAGCAGAACTTATCCTTTAAAAGTTCTGATTGAAGCCGGGAGGAAAACAGAAACAGCAGTTTCAGCAACAATAGTTTCCTATATTCATTAAAACGTAATTTGCTAATGATGGTCGTGTGGTGATGTTACGTAGCCTACGACCGTCCACATCATATGGTACGAGTATATCACATGAAAAGAAATCATCTCGAAGTTAGAGATCAGTACAGTAGAAGAAACAAACAACTAAACAAGTAGAATAACTGTTTAAATATATAGTGTTATTTTATAATTTTTTATATATAAAATAATTAAATTAAGAAGACCTGAATGTCTTATTATTTATAACTTTATTAAATCTACTCCTTCAAATAGAGACTTTCAAGTTAAAATAATTTCCTAGAAAACTTATTACAGCGAAACATCACTTTAATAATGAAGTTCATAGAACTTTCAGATTTCTAACAAAAGAAATCTAGGTACATTATATTTATAGAGTGAAAGAAACTGCAAGGACCTGAAAAACTCAAAAGATGTGTTTTTAAAATATTGAACTTATTTAATAATATTGTATATTTCTATAATTTTAATGAAATAGCACAAAATTTTGAATTTACAATTTAAAAATCATTTCATGATGGTATGAAATGTCGAAGTTGCAAACCAAAGTTCAGTTGTTGTTAGAGACTATAGATACTCATTCCGACTACAAAGGAACAGAGAGTAAATGTAGACAATCATCTGAAGTATTCTCTTTGTTACAGAAATTGTATTCTGGGTTCAAGTTTGGTTTAGAGTTCTAGACTTAAAGTATCAAAGAAACAATCTAATCGTTCCATAAGCTGCGTTGATGGTTGAGGTTGATGGTTTGAATGGCAAGAAGATTGCTCTTTGTACACTCTTTGATAATTTATTAATCTATATATACATATATAGATATAAGCGATTTACCACTTTTTGACTCATCACGAAATCTCAGAAACTATCTGTCCGATTAACTTAAAATTTTCATAGTTACTTCTATTGTGGTGGAGACGTGCACTAAGAACGGATAAGGAATTCCTATCCCAACGGATTTCAACCAAATTTCAAGTCAATTGGCTTTATAGCTACAGGATTCATGATAAGTGTGTACATAGATGGAAGTAAGAGTTACTATACCAATGTTTACCATAGTCACAGTTACCATGACAACGGTTACCTTTATAACGGATACTATGACAACGGTTACCATGGCAAACAGAGTTTAGATGAGGTTAAGTGGAGGTGCAAAAGTTAAAACTTGAAAATTATAATTGTCATAAATAAAAAAATAAATTCAGTAAAAATATAATTTATTACGAAATTGAATTTGATATTATTGAAAAATAAATAAAAGTTATTTAAAAATTTTGTCCTTAGTTATAGGCTGGCAATTTTTTCGTGATGTAGTCCTACTGGGAATCCCGCCACGTTACATAATGGGAACGCATACCAATACACTGTACCTCATAGGTGATGTGGAAATCTGTTTATTCACTGACTGCCATTATATTTCTCTACATCAAATTTAAAAATTTATACTATTTATAACATAGAAATTAAACATTTTGTCAATACAAGAAGTCTAAGTTCACATCGAAATTAATAGTGTGCCCAGCGAAGTGGGCTGAAGTCAGCTAGTATTATTATAACTTGGATATTAAATTATAAGTCACATTTTATTATAATATAAATAACGATATGACAAACAAACTAAAACAAACTTTTAGGAATATTTACTTCTTAAAATCCATGTTCATAAATAAGCATTAGGAAGACATACTCGTAGTTTTTCCAATTCACTCGGTTTGAAGAGACTGAACTGTCTACTCATTAGAGTACTCACTTTTAACGATTTTATAAATATGAATTATATACTTACTTACAATAACAATAAATTGAAATACACTGTTTTATAAATATGTAATAAATAATAGTTTCGTATATAACGTTGTATCGAATCCAAAACTTTGAATAACACTGATAACAATGTAGTACAAACCTCACTTACGGTCAGTTTGTAGCTATAGTCAATACTATTGAAGTTAGCCTCAAACTAACAAGGAACAAATAAAACTGAATGTTGAATTCTTTTTAATATGGAAAGAAATCAATATCAATCTTTTTACACAGAAACATCTGTATTTTAAAATATAACATTTTTCCCTTACTGAAATGGAGTTTAGTGAATTGTGGAGTAAATACTTTTCATAATATCTGTTACGTAATAAGTACATGACACAGAACTCGAAACTAAAGTATTTTAAAATATTTGTCTGCTTGATTGTTTATGTGATGTCTGTTTATTTGTTTCCTTGCGCGTTTTTTATAATATACTAGCAGGTTACCCGTGCTTCGCGACCTGAATAAACAAAAAAAAACTGACTTTCGTGAGTATTGAACCCATGACCCTACACTTCACACATACACGCTCTATCCTCCAACCCATCATGACTCGCTATCAGTGCGAGAAAGCCTTGAGTTTGATAACTACAGAGTTTCATTCCTATCGGGTTATAGGTACACTCTTGTTTCTTACATCGCAGCGTGTTGAGAGTAAACAGTGACTGGCCAAATAATTTTAATATCTACTGCAATGCAATGGGAGAAAAGAGGGAGCGGGGGGTAAAGTTTGCAGTTTTTTTGTTGTAACTTTGGAGCGATTTGGATCTTTACAAAATCCTTTCCTATTGCACCTATTCAATATGTCAGGAGTCTTGTGTCCAAATTTCAGCTTTCGAGGTATTACGGTTCGGGCTGTAGAGCGATGAATGAGTCAGTCAGTGAGTGTCTTTGTGTTTTATATATTATACCTGAGCTTCGCGACGACGGCGAAAGTGATCAAACATTTTGTTTGAATTTCCACACCACCTAGGAGGTATCAAACAGACGCGTTATATTTTTTGCAGTTCTTTAGCTGTAACTTTAGAACGGTTTGGACCTTTACAAAATCCTTTCTTATTGCACCTATTCAATATGTCAGGAGTCTTGTGTCCAAATTTCAGCTTTCTAGGTATTAGAATTTGGGCTGTAGAGCGATGAATGAGTCAGTGAGTGAGTGTCTTTGTGCTTTATATATTAAGATATAATTTTCATGGACAATACAAATTGTTTTGGCCTAGCACTACATAAGACATAAATGTAAAGAAATATGTAATTTAATAGTATTTTATTTCTGTATTGTTTGTGATTCGAGAGTTCAGGAACACCGTGCAATCAAATGAAGTTATGTACAACAAGTAGTATTATAATAAATGTGCGAATAGAATTTGAGTGACTCGAAGCTTCGTGTACGATATAACTTCACATTGTACCCGATTATTTCGACTTTTACTAAGAATTTTATAGATCCATTGAAAAACGAAAAAATATTGAATTACTCAGAATAAAAATATTATTAAAAAATATATGATGAAATGACATTATGTAAAGTATTTTTTTTTTACATAATTTTTTTTTTTTAATTTTTAAAATAAAGTGAAAACATATTGTTCTTCTTAAATTTGATAAATATTCAGATGAATGTTAAGTGTAATAGCTTGCTATTACTACTGATAAATGTGAGACCTTGCGTTTGTGTAATATGATCTTGTTTAGAATGTTCTTACAATATCACGTACTCCAATGAGATGTTACGGAACCCAAGCAAATCTGCAGGTTTGCGTAGTATAAATATTATATAACCGGTCCTTTGTGGACTAACAAGGTCTTCGTAATATTGTGACATTAACATTTGATGTTATGTACATAATAATACAAGGCGCTGTTTAGATATTTAATGAAGCATTGTTTGTTTAGTTTTAGGTTTTAGGTTTTAAGATGTCATTTTATATATAATATACTAATATAATTGTTTGTGTTTTGCGTGTTTCCTAATACGGTAAAGGAGCACTGCTGGTCGCTTAAACTGATTGCAACAATGATAGTTAAAAATGCGCGATTCTCATTGATTAATTGAATGTTCTATTAGAATACAAAACAAATGTACTAATGACAAATATCGGGCGTCAATTAATAGTCACCATGCTATGGAGTTCAGTTTGTGCTCTGATCCAATAATACAAATGAAAGCTGAATGTGGCTTTTCAAATTTACATGAATGATTGGAATCCGTACACATTGTTATTAATAGAAATTAATACCTTTTTTCTATAATAAATTTGGTTCAAAAGATTAATAGTGATGGTATCTTTATAATAAGTTCTGCAAATTTAACAAATTTAACACAAAGATGTATTAATTTATGTAAAAGTAAATGAAGAAATCACAAAAACGTCGGCGCATTCGAAGTACAAGTAAGGTCAGTGATCCAAACTAGTATTCCATCCGCTGCTTCAGTTTGGTGTTTATTGTAATGTTGAACCTCAATCTGTTAGTATTATCAGGAAAATGTCTGCGAAAATATTTTAAATACATTGTATTCTTATATATAAAATTGTATATAAGAGAAATACTTTTCTAAATGAGTTTCACACAACGCTATCGTATATAACATAATGTGTATTGTTCCCACTGACGCGTGTTTGTAACATTTTTATGGTCGTTAAAGGCCATAAATATTTCTTAACTTGTTTCAACGTCTTTGGAGGCTTTTGTCTTAAGCCTCGTTGTTATAGGTGATGTTTCAACATTAATGGATAATTTATTTTAATACCGTATTTATTTATACCAAATCCCTTAAATAAATTTTAATGCGATGAAAATGTAAATTAAAATTATGCATCGAACACTGGTTTTAATCCACGATCAGGTCGGGTCGTTGAGAAGAATAATGCAATCAATTATTTCACTCGCGTTCCAACTCTGTTGCATTCAGATGTAGAGGTAATATAATTTATATTCAGCAGCAACTGATAAATTATAAGTCCGTAAGGATTTTATCAAATATAGTAACATTATAACTATTTTTATTATCCAGTATTTATATAATATTATATATAAATGATGGAGACATATTTATTTGTAGTGTGGCGTACTGGTTATGTAAAAATGAAAAAATGCAAAGTTATTAAACGTTAATCTTGCTGCTAACATTAAGCTGTAATCAAAACCGTGCGTGATAAGAGACGTAGCGGACAAGTAGCAGCGGTCACAGATATGACTTTAATCGTATTACAACTATTACAGAGCTCCATCGCCGCTGAGATGGTTTACTAAATTAATATTATATAAGATACAACACAGCGTAGACCGTAGGCATTCAAATAGGCTTTCATTAAGGGCTGAGCAAAAAAAAAAAACATATATAAAATATAACTGGTATGTAGTTAAGTTATTATGAATTTAAGATAATCTTAACATTATATTTAACTAGCTGATACCCGCGCCCTTCGCTGGGCGTACTATTAATTAATTTGGATATAAACTTAGACTTCTTGTATTGACAAAACGTTTAATTTCTATTTTATATTTAGTGTAATTTTTTTAAATTTTAAATAGAGAAATATAATTCCAGTCAGTGAATACACTGATTTCCACATCACCTATAAGGTACTGTGTATTGGAACGCGATCCCGTTATGTAATGTGGCGGGATCCCCAGTAGGCCTTCACCACGAAAAAATTGTCAGCATATAACTGAAGACAAATTTAGATTTATTTTTATAATTAACATTTTTTATTTCTCAAATATATCAAATCCAACTTCGTAATCAATTATATTTTTATTTTTAACTTTAGCACCCCCTCCTTAACCTCATCTAAACTTTGGTTGCATGGTAACCGTTGCTATGGTAACCGTTGTCAAGCTAACCGTTGTCATGCTATCTGTGGTTATGTTAACCACATTGGTATGGTAACCGTTGCTATGGTAACCATTGCTATTGTAACCGTTAACATAGTAACTCTTACTTCCATCTATGTAGCTCCTACAAGTTGAAAACTTGCCGAAATGCAAAAGGTTGAAATCCGTTGGGATAGGAATGCCGTAAACTCCGTTCTTAGTGGACGTCTACGTCACAAAATAAGTAACTATGTAGAATATTAAGTTAATTGGACAGATAGTTTCAGAGATTTCGTGATGAGTCACTGAGTGGTAAATCGCTTATATATATATAGATGTATAATAATCGATCCATTAACTCAATTATTAATAACTATAATAAGACAAAATAATATTTAAACAAAAACATCGCTAAACAATGAACCACAATATCTGTACATTTTAAACTTACAAGGTTTTGTCCTCTTGTGTCTCCTCCGTCTTTGTCATCGATTCTTATTTAATACCCAATATTTGATTGTTGGGAAATTTCACATTCTCATATAAAGCCGATCAAAATAAAAAGTCCATTAAGCTCAATATTTGATCAAATAATTGGGTAAAATTTGAACATCACGAACAATTTGGTATGTCTTGCATTTAAGTGTCTTATATTATCCTTTTGAGCAAATAAAAAGTGAGCGAAAAGAAAAACGAGTTGTTCAAGAAAATTTATAAACTTTGTAATATAATTAACCATTCTGGTCAGAAATTATAAACGGCTTTAACAACAGAGTTTTATAGGATTTTGCAAATAACTGATATCTATATATAGAATCCTGCAGAAGAGCAGACATCTACTAATCTATCTAATACATTTCACTAATCAGTTCTACTTCGGATATTTCAGTATCACGTGTCTTTTTCAAGTAATAATATTAAATAATAATAATATTATTAATACAGCGCATGAGATAACATTAATGAACATGTCACTTCACCCGTCCAGTCTGGAGCAGTGATTAGAATAAATAGGCTTTACTGAGATACTTACGAACATTTGATCAATTGAATATTCTATGAATATCACTGCCTTAGCAGATCTAATTATCGAACTCATAAGATCATTGGAGAAACGAAAATAGAAAGTTACATAGACCTGTCTCCTTGTGCTCTCTAAAGTCAATTTGAGTTATTTTATAATATTCGACTCGACTTCGACTTCGACTTTGACTTATTGTGACTTTTATTTATTTTAATATACATTATTATTAAACCCATAATAAATCTGCTGACACAAGTGTTCTAGGGATGTCTTTGGAGAGTTTCATAATATTCATATTAAATATAATAAAAGAATAATACACAGTTCCGAGAACAATTCGGTCTTTTGTTTATCCAAAATCTGCAGTTTTGTGAACGTCTTGAGTACATTATGTAGAATACACTTTATTGTATCTTTTTATTATTATAGCTTTAAAGTATTAATACGATTTTGCTGTTGTAAATAAAAATGTTTTTCTTTCTCCTTAGGGTGCGATGCGGTGATACAATAGAAGATATAAAAGACTTTGATGATTGACGTCGACGCATCGAGCTGACCCCATGGAAAGTGACGCTCGCCACGAGACCTCGACAGCCCGGTCTTACTTCCTTGGAAATCGCTTAGTTTTGTTTTTTTCTGTTATTACAAGTACTTTTAATTAATTTAAAAAAATGTAAGTAAACATATTTATATAATAAATAGTATTTAGTTATTTTGTACTTTATTTTCAATCCCTGTCAGTACAGTTACTTTACTCGAAAAGAATTAGTTATTATGAACACCAATATTGAATAATAATAAAGGAGGATCGAAGGCCATTGTAAATTAAATACATGAGCGAAATTGAGTAACTAACTCGGTCTGGAAAACTAAATGTAGAATAAATCTAATTTCTGTTCCGTTTTAGGACTTTTATACTAACAAGAAAATATGAATTTATTTTCTAAATCAAAAAGTGAATCTGAATGATTCACGTTATCAGAAAAGTATTTTAATATCACAATCTTTCTAGTTTAAATAAAATTAACAATATGTAAATTTTTAAATTATAAATTTGATAAATACTTACAATAGTTTGTAAAAAAGTAAAACCTCACCAATTTAACAAAAATAAATATGTTACAGATCTAAAAGTTACAAATTTTAACACTTCTCCTAAGAATCTTAAAAAGCTGATCTGTTCATCTGTTAGTGTAGATTTGTGTCAGTCACATCATATTCAACATGAATAAAGTCCGTCGCCTGAAATAATATTTCAAAATTAAAATTATTTCGAATGTTACAACAGAAATATAAAAAAAAGTAGAATTACTGTTAAGCCGCCTGATGCATTCATTAACACGACAAATATTAAAGTGTCATTCCAGGAATGGTGTTCTTTGTGTTGACTTCGATAATTCATCATAATGAACTAACAGTGTACGAGTATGTGGGCAATAGTGATAATGAATGTGGATTGTGAAGATAAGATAAGAAGACGTGGATATATGAAAAATGATAAGCCAAAAAGTATCAGAACAAGCATGTCTCCACTGAGATGAAATATGATACAAGAGCGTGGAAGGAATTGATTTATTAATCACAAATAAATGGGATAAGGGAAAATGCATACTGTATAAGTTTTTAAATTAATACGAGATACATTGAAACAATACCGTTCGTAGTTTTAAACCGTTATTTGTGATCAAAGCATTAATTGTCGGTTGTAACTGATCCGTGTTAGCGAGTGCTGCATTTGTTTAATCCTGAAATATCGTCCGTTAACCGGATTATATATTTAGTTAAACCAATGACCTATGACCCAGTATGACCGCTAACATCATTACCGTACACATGACCGAATATAAATCTATAGGACAATTATCACCATTTAATAAAGTACGAGCTATTACATATATATATATGATATGATAGAGGACAGCGTCGGGATAATGGCCGAGCTGTTCATCCAAGTCGGGATAGTCAATCGTCCGGGTAAAAGTTATCCCATCTGACTGGTATGACAAATGATCTAACGCGCGGAGACATCACTGAAATGGACGATTTGCTTCTAGAACCTTTATGAGTTTATGTCTTTAGACATTTCACTTGGGACTTTGTACTTTATAGAGGATATGTCAACCCTCCGTTTAGATAGTGTGTTGAGATAAAATCGTTCAAATCGATTTACTCAACTATTTTATCCTCATTGTAACTGTTTATTATAATCTTGTTTTATTTAAATTAATTGTTATCGTAATTTTTCTTATATATCTTATATTAATAATATATCTGAAATGAATACAGTCAATATCATTTACTTATAACTCTAAGTTAATATTACATCTTACACAGTCAATTCAATATTGTATTCTATAGTAATTTGCAACACGACTGAGGGATGCCTCAATAATTAAGGTTGTCCTGTAATATGTCCTGTGTAATGTAGGTTTGTGTGTGTTTTATTCTTACTTTGTATATTTCTTTTGAAGTATGAAGGTATACTACTAAGTGTTCTTTAATATACCAAAATTTTTACTACAAATACTACTTCACTACTTCATAGCAGTATTCATATACGGCAGGTTATCTGTACGTTGTTTTATTTATTGTTCATTATATTAAAAGTCTATGTTAAAAAATATACACATAGTAACAGACAACAAACTTTATCTCGTAACAAGTGTATACGAGTACATATTTCCAATTAACACCTGGTGTTTTTGCCACACTGTGACTAGCTTCCGATTTAGTTAAGAAATATATAATGAAAATATATTACAAAGAACACTTGGGTCGAGTGAAGACAATGTGAAAGTCCTCGATGTGATGACGTGTCATAGACATGGATGTCTAAATGCTTAGGATAACGGATGCATGAAATAATATATATTACTTTAAACGATCTATAGATATACTATATAACGGACTATACATTTGTAGATACAAATCTGTATTTATTTCCTATTTTATATTATAAAAGACTCATCATCTATGAAGATGTCATAGTTAAGTACTTAGAAAAAACATTTTTTTCATGAAGTTTCTTTACATTCAGTCCTATTCGTATATTTAATCGTGTATTCATTTTGTATTCATTTTTAACAATCAGATAAGAAACAATTTTTTTTTGTTAATTTTCCGAGAGAAGGAATTCTTTCTTCGAGTCTCTAACTAGAGATGTACCTGTATGAATGCACTTTGTTCAATATTTTCAGTAAAGTTAAAGATTAGGTGTGGTTACTTAGGTGAGACAATTAAATACTGCTATAGGTGATATTAACCTATGATTTGACTATGACATACATACATATATGATTACGATTACATAAAAATGTAAATTACATTCACACCAGTTTTTGTAAGATTAATTTTAAATAGCCTTAAATATATATATATATATATACTCTCATAAAATATCTGTCTGTTACAAAGTTGAAGAGTCGTACGTGTTCGAAGATCGAGCAATGATTTAATTGAGCGGTGCTTCAGCTCTCAAAGGACAGTTTACCTTTTTGTTATTTATTTATTTGATTATATTTATTTATATATAATTTGACTACAAAATAATTGTTCTTTACGGCTCAGCACTCTTAGAGCTACGAAAAAAAATTTTGTTTTTTTCTTTCTAGTTTAACATCTCTGTTACTAGACTGTTAAAACTATTTGATATATTTAAATATAAATGTTTTTATATTTAAATATATCAAATATAATGCAATAAATAATAATAATAATAGAGAGTTTTAACTTACAATAAAACTTACCTATTATTTTTCCAAAAGACATCCGGAATCCATCTTGAGTCAAGCACCTGTCTTTTTAGCTTTATGAGTCTAGTAACTTCCTTCCTCCGCAGTTTTAGCGATGCTAGCGCCCTCTAGATTTAAGTTTTGGAGGGAACTAGCGTCCTCCTTTTTGAACACGAATGATCTTACCTTCATTATAACTCGAGATGCACCAGGTAGACATTACCTGGATTCCGGATGTCTTTTGGAAAAATAATAGGTAAGTTTTATTGTAAGTTAAAACTCTCTATTATTTATTCCGTTTAGACATCCGGAATCCATCTTGAGTGACATGTTTGTTATCTCCTGGTGGTAAAAAAGCATTAAAACGACGCTATAATGTGTCTCAAGGAATTTATAATTTAAATTAAAAATAAAGATTCATTATAATTAACCCAGTAGTCGTATACCATAGCCTAATTAACGTATCGAATTGAAATAATTAGACAATGATACCTTACAATTTACTTCAGACTGTTTTGAAATTACTTTCTTATAATATTTTTGAAAGGTATGTACTTGTTTCCAATTACCAGTCTCTAAAATCTTTTCCATTGAAAAATTTTCTAACCAGTTACGCGAAGCCACCGCAGACCGTACAGATCCTGGGGATGCTTCTACTCCTGCTTCTCTCAAAACTGATTTTATCCAGCCTCCAATTATCGTTCTTGACGCGGCTTTAGGAGTTCCTCTTGCTGTGATAAATAAATCAACTAAATTATTTCCTTGTCGACGCTCTTTTGACAGCTCTATAAGGCCACGAATCCAATAGACACAGTCTAAAGCTGTGCATGGGTGACTCAACAGCTTCCATCCTGATTGTCGGTAATTAGCCGTATCAGTCTTTGAACCAAAGCGAGGCCAAAATATTATTGAATTGCCTTGGTCGATATACCTGCCATCTTCAACAGTCAGGAGCGTTAGATCATGAACTCTGCGCCCCGACGATAAAAGCAGTAAAATCGCTGTACGTCTCAAAACCTGGTACAAGTTAGTCACGTCCGGAATATTATGCATTAAATGTTGTATTACTAATTTAGGATCCCATATAGGAGGCATCACAGTCTTTTCCTTTGCTATGGAAATTGCTTTTAGCATGTGCTTAATAAAAAAGTCGGTGGAATAGTCGGCTCTTCTAGAAATATTAGTAAAATTTGTGACAACTGATTTATGAACTAATATTGTTTTATATGATAAACCTTCGTCATTGTGCAAGTAGGCCAAGTATCGAGCGACTTCCTGTGGGTTAGGATTGTTGAAGTCGACTGCGTTACTGGTGCACCAAATCTTCCACTTTCGCCAGGCAGGTCTATACGTCTTAATGGTCGAATCTCGCCAACTAGAAAGAAACAATTGTTTTTCCCGAGGAGACCAATGGTCAATCATTTCTGTCCACCCAAAATCAACCAAGCCTCTAATTGAATTTGATGTACATTCGGTGGATGTGCTCCGGTCACTGTGTCTATTAACACTTGTTGAATGTCCGGAATCTGGTAAGGTACCTGCAGGCTGCGGCGCTGAAGGTCTGCCATCCAGAATACTTTTTCCCATCTCGGTGCTATTAGTATGTAATAACCTGTCGCTGTGTTCAACTGAGATAGCACCCGAGGAATGAGATTCGGAGGTGGAAAAACCCAGGCTAGGTTGTACTTCCACTGTTGGCAAAATGCGTTGTGAAAAACTGCCTCCTGGTCCAAGATGTCTAATGTCACATACCTCGGAACCACATGAGCCGTTTTCGATGCCAATAAATCGATCTCGGGCGTTCCCCACATGTGAAAAATTTTGTGAGTTGCCTGACGTTGCAAATGCCATTCTGGACAAGGCTTCATTCTGGATAGAGCGTCGACTTCGCAATTGTAACGGCCTGGAAAGTATTGAGCCGTGATGTGTATGTTCAGGTGATCCATGATCTGCAATATCTGACGCGTTAAATTCAGGAGTGTTTTTGACCTGGTTCCGCCCTCCTTGTTTATGTAGGACACTACAGTACGATTGTCCGTTAACAAAAGCACATGAGAGCCTAGCAACTGATCTTGTGCATAGAGTATTGCCTCGTGGACCGCAAACAGCTCTTTGAGATTGACATGCCATGATTGCTGAATTATTGTCCACTGGCCTGAGACTTTCATTTGCCCTAGTTGAGCTCCCCAGCCTATATCCGAGGCATCTGTCGTCAGATGATGCGTTATCGGGTTTGAGTGTATCGGTAGAGAGCCCGAAGCAGCCATCATCCACCATTTCATGTCTGGAATTACACTGTCTGGAATTTTTAGCTTTTGATAGGGGCAATGCTTGGGAAGGAAACGACTGTAGTATTGCATTGACCGGCAGTGTAACCTTCCCCGACGAATGCAAAACGTGGCAAAGTTGAGCCTCCCCAAGAGAGATTGTGCTTGCTTGAGGGACCAACTGCCAGTTGCAATGTGCTGTTGAAGTGCCATGCGGAGCGTTAGGCACTTCGGTTCCGACAAGGACTTCATGTTGAGTATTGTGTCCCACGTAACACCTAGGAATTCTAGACGTTGAGTCGGAACCAGCACAGATTTGTCGAAATTGATCACCCAGCCTAGTTCCTTTAGCATATTCACGACGAAATCCACTTGATTGCTCAGAAGATACCTGGACTGATTTGCTAGTAGAAAATCGTCTAGATATACTACGCACCTGATGTTGTGCCGTCGTAGATATTCGGCGATCCAGTTCGTTAGAGTCGCAAATATCCGAGGCGCTGAAGACAGACCAAATGGCAGGCACGTCATTTGTAGAAGTTCGCCATTGTAGCTGAGTCTCAAGAAACGCCGGTGTTCTTTCGCAATGTTTAGATGAAAGTATGCCTGGCTTAAGTCTATTTTGGCCAGCCAATCGCCTTCTTGCAAGAATGTTGGTACTCGAAAGTGGCTGAACAACTGAAACGGTTTCACTTGAACAAATTGATTTAACTGTTTGAGATTGAAAATTGGCCGAAATGAACCGTCTGCTTTCGGAATTAGAAAAAACGTTGATAGGAAACTGGGTGTCAACTCGGCTCTTTCTAATATTTGCGTGTCTCTCATGTTTTGAATTTGTCGAGACATTTGAGTGCTTTTCTTGGTTTGAAAACATTTGATTACCGCATTGGTAGGCACTATCAGAGGTGGTTTCATTATGAAAGCTATACGAACCCCATTTAGGATTCTGCGGATGTAGTCCGGTGCACCCAGCTTGTTCCAAGCATATTGATATAGCCTTAGACAGCCGCCTTGAAATTTTATATAGTCATGCATTGTTATTACTTGATGTGAAGTTAGATTTGGTACCCTTGTTTTCGGGAGCGGATGCATTACTGTTGAAAGACCTTTTTCCTGATGACTTCCCTCGGCCTTTACCTTTGTAATTTGTACCACGGGGTCGAAAAAATCTTTCAGGTCGCGGCTTGTTATATGTCGATTTTGCACCACTTCCTTGCGACGTTGAAGGTTTAGATTGTGTCGCCAGTGGTTGTCTCGGTGAGGCTTGTACCTGTGAACACATAGATAGTTTTTCCGCCCCCCCAATTTTTTGAATATAGTTAGTCAATAAATTCTCTTCAAATAAATATTCTGCTGTTGGGGGTATCTTCTTTATTGGTGCACAATAAAATTGATCTTGTATTTGTTTTAATAAGATTTCTCTACGGGACTGTATGCAGTCGGCACGTCTACCGCAAACAATTTGTAAAATATCGTCCGTAATCTTATTATACTCAGAGTCCTTGCTAAATAATGATTCGATTTTATCAAATAAGGACTTGGGACTTAAGGTAGTATTAGCGTCACACGACCAATCTACTAACTGTTGTAAAGTTATATTAATTTGCTCTTTTTGTGATATCAACGCATTTGATAGGGCAGCAAAGCTTCGTTCCAAAAGAAGTAAACGAGAATTTTCATTCGAAACATTAGAAGCAAAACGTCTTAATTCATCATTGATATTTAATTCTACGAAACCGGGGGTAGACAAATATTTCTTTTGTTGCTCATAAAAACGTATACCGTTCCAGTCATTACATTTAAATCTTTGTATTTGATTCAATTTAAGCAAATGAGATTCTCTCGATGTAGCATATATTGGGTCTTTAACGTTGGTGGACAGCTCGGACAAATTTAATTGAGGTTTTACAGTTTCATTGACAGATTGAGTTTGAGGAGGTTGCAAGGAAAACTCATCTACAAAATGGTTAACTTCCTCACTATTAATGTTAGGCGTGAGCGAAACTTGTAAATTCCGGTTATTATTACTTTGAGTAATAAGACTCGTCAATAATGCTACTTGCTGAGAAAGAAATTGGAATTGCATATCACTTACGTTTGGCCGGGATCGTTTTTCCTTTTTACCATTCCTCTCTGAGCTGGATTCTCTCGAGGAGCTTTCAGTACCTGAGCTCGATGAACTTCGTACACGTTTTCTCGACTCACCGTCATTATCACAATTCATTTCGAAGGAAGGAATATTTATTCACTTACTTACGTACACTCTTAATACACTAATTTAATTAAGAATAAAATATAATGTTAGACTAGACCGTTGTTTTCGCTACGAAAGACGACGCTATAATGAAGGTAAGATCATTCGTGTTCAAAAAGGAGGACGCTAGTTCCCTCCAAAACTTAAATCTAGAGGGCGCTAGCATCGCTAAAACTGCGGAGGAAGGAAGTTACTAGACTCATAAAGCTAAAAAGACAGGTGCTTGACTCAAGATGGATTCCGGATGTCTAAACGGAATAAATAATATATAAATATAATGCAGTTATGATTCGTAAACAACAGAATTTAATAGTTCCACTAAAACTCAATTATGCGCATACAATCTTTTAATTAATTATACTAACATAAGTTAAGACGTTAATAGAAAATTATTTTATAATTGATTAAAAAACCATTTATTATAAAATTAAAATAATAATTTAAGTGTTTAACCTAAATATGTATATAGTTAAGTTATTTTATCATACGATTCCGTATATTGCGTCTATTAATAGTCTACTGACATTCCTGCTTCACCTCGTCCTTGTTCCTGTCTCCATGGAATGACGTATGGCTTGTAATCAAATTAGATGATATTATCTCGTAGACGCCGAAAGATCAAGATTCTAAATAACCTAATTTGTATTTATTTGACTCTTAATTAAAAACCTTTTTAAGATATATTTTAAATATTTTGGAGCTATATAAAATATTCTTTAATCAGAATTCTTGGCAATCAGAAAGTTGTCTTTTTGACAAAAAATATGTAACATTAGTAATATGTTCATAACAAAACCCGATATAAACATTAAACTTTCTCATAAAACATATTTTTTCCAATTATACTCATGTTAGTTGTATTGGAATTTGATCGACTAGTTTCGATTTCAGAAATACTCCGTTGATGTTTCGTGGTGATTTACCCCATAACTCCACGTCACACATTCCGCAGTCCCAAGGAATACACTATTGAAAATAATATTAAATCCAGTCAGCAATGCTTCAGCGACATCCGAACGAGTATTCGGGATTGTATGTATGTTTTCCCCTCTCCCCTCCCTCTCATTAATACTAAAGATAGAAATAAAAAACTATTTAGAACATGTTGAAGCGATACAGTTTATTCGGTGTTTACACAATCTGTTACAACGACGAGTGACAAACACCTCAACGACTTCTCCGAAGACGTCAGTACGTCCTCCCCCTCGCTGTACCCCCGAGAGCTGCTGCACGCAGTTCACGCCGCCGTAGCGCTGTACCTTAACATAAGTACATGAATGATCCTGACTAGTCGACTAAATGACTAGTCGAGCAAGTTCCGATTTAATTAACGTGAGTTCTGCGGACAATTAAATGTAATAATAACCATGAATCATGCAAATTCCAACACAAACATAACATAAATTTGATTTGATCACTTCTTGTAAGTGTGAAACCTCCTTAGACTTATTTAGTATTATATTCTTATATTTAATTATACTTAATGTCATTGTGCTGTAGAATGTTTTGATATCATGTTAAAGTTACTTAATAGTAAACAGTATAATAATACAATTTGCGAAATAAGCGAATAATATCTCCTTTGGAACCTTTTAAATAAAAAAATACAAAATACATATCACACCTAACATGTAGAACCCACACATCACGTGAGGTCCTCTTGAGTAAGAGCACAATCCAGTCAATTATGTCAATCAATCAGTCAATCAATCAGTCAACCAATGGTTTTCACCATTCACAAGATAGTCTAGTTGCTGTAAATTACCATCCTGACGTTTTCATTCATGTAAAGATTTTTAATTTCTACTAATATCAGCTACAAACTGTCCCACATCTAAGAAGTTATTTAGTTTAACTAATATACGTACAAATCCTGTATTTTCTATACTGCATATATTTCTTTTTGTATATACTAATACTATTCGCTGTTTGTAGGTCTTTATACAATAGATAAATGGAACATATATGAAAGAATTAAACTTTGTAAGTTAAGTCTCCAAGAAGTTGGATTAGGGTTGTCAGATTATTGAGTCAGCCATACATATAACGGCTCTCAATAATAATACAAAGCAATGTATAACATACATATAGTATATATAATGTAAGTAGGAAAATAAATTATTATTCATCCATTAATTAAATATCTTAGGTTATTTCACCTCTCTTGCAATAACAACAGTGACATAATCTACATAATAATATATCTAGACGTGAAGTATGGATAATAAAATATCTATATATGTATATATCTATATCGTACTAAAGAGTACACTGCCTACATACTAGTATTTTTTTCAATAGTTATAAATACAATATTTTATCACAGGATTATTTTAAGCCAATTGTCCAATTACTGCAATGTTGATTATTATTTAATAAACAAATGCTAAAACTTGATACAAATAATGATATGGAGTTTGGTGACAGTTCTTTTCTATATACTCGTATTAACACCGTGCAATTAGAATGTAAGTTTCATAAGTAAGTTTTCAAATGGACTAAAACCTTTTCCTTAGATAATTATTTAAAAATCACTTATTACTGTTGTCAGATATATAAAACATAGTTGTTTGTTTAAGTATCCTCTGATTGCTAATTCAGTTAATATCTGCTGGTATGTTAGTTACTTGATTACTTTTGATCATTAGAAACTGTTAATTTGAGGTATATGTAGCGTACTAAATACAAATAAAACTCAAGTGTGTAGTGGACAACCATTATCATTGAGATACTTGTATAAACACATCACACACCAAACATTAAGACACGTTGCCGCGATTCTTAGCGCCATCTATTAACCAGTAACGTAACTTTTACGAAGGCTGTATTTTTTTTATATTAGCTTCTTATTTTGTTTCTGTATATATTATTAGTAAGCTCTGATAAGTGTTTAATTATGTAAGAATTAATAAGGTTTTGTCGATAATTAACCAATTAGAAATGCTATGGAAGGAATATTGTAGATGAGAGTAAAAAATGTAATATATTCTAAACTTTCCCCATTTCATTACGAATTAAAACTAATTGATGTCAGTACTTTCCTTGTTGAACTGCAAACTATGGTATTAAAATATGTAATAACAAGTCAGCAGGGATTTGTGAATATACCATTGTTCGACTGTTCTATTTAAAAAAAATATTTAAAAAGTTGAAAATTGAAATGTTTAGTGTGATTTTATTTATATTACAATAAACTACGGTATTGTTTGTTGTGTGTGTCTGTGTGTCTTGAGCTGTTAATACTAATGCGTTGAAAAACGGAATTACCTATGTATATGCTTGTGTATTATTTATCACAGAGACACTTCACCTCTGCCTCTGTCTCTGCCTCTGTCTCTATTGAAAGCCTCTGTTATCTACATTTTTAAAGTTTCGTTGTTTCTATATTTATTTTATCAATTACCAAATTATTTTTGTGTGTTCTTAAAAGATTGTGGAATGTTTTAAAACTAGCAAAATGACAAACATTGATAACTCCATAACATCTTAATAATAAAAAATTGGATTATGTGTATTATAACTCTTTAGTTTTTTCTTTATGAATAAAACTTTAGAATTATAACTATAATTGCGATCTTTATATAATTACCTTTGAGTCGGCAGCCATTATTCATATTCACGCTATACACGGAGTCGCTCATAGTGTACCGGTATTAGCATAGTTAGAGACATTATAATATAATATTAACTAAAATAAACAAGTTGTTGGTTTTGTATTATATATTATACACTTAACAGACATTAATAATTAGAAGAAACTGTTTTTTGCATACATTTATCTTATTGTATATTAACACAATAGTGATAGTACAAAAATGGTAAGAAAAGTATAATTACTTTTCCATTTTTTATCACTAGCATTAAATTACACCTTTAGGTTTAGTAATTCTTAATTTAGATAGCTAAAACACAAAATGCGATAGAAAAATTCACATATTTACAAAGTTATAGGCAGAAAAATACATAATATGTAAATTAGTAGTTTACTGACCAACGTAGTACGAGTAGATCATATGCTTAGTGCTTTGTTGTTTTAGAGATATAATAAGAAGTTCCACGTAGACGACAAGTTTTAAATTTATTTTAACATCCCAAGCACTTTTTGTTATTATTGTTGTAGATTAATCGTTGGAAAACTACATTCCTTGAGACGACCTAATTAACGAATCTTCTTGTTAAACACCTAATTTGCAAGTCGACTCTAAGTCGCAGCTTCTGTTTGCATCCATCGTATCTTTATTCTGAACCAGCCTTAATACGAATTATAGAAGAATATAAATGTACAAAGATTATTATAATGTAACATGTTGATTTAAAATATATATTTCAACATGATCTCTCTTTAGCCAAATCCTTAAATTAGCTGCTATATTTGTAACCATTAGAGAACAAATAAAACATATAACAGCAATATAAAAAGTATAGTTTCCTAAACTTTCAAACTGTTTAGTATAATCTTATGGCGTTAAGAACTGGAGTTTCTATTTGAATAAGATTACAATATCTGTCTCCGACATATATTTATTTTATATCGGGAGAGAAGCTAAATATATTTTACAAATATTCAACGAATATTCCGTTTTTCCTTTTATTTACCGAAATAATAATAGGAGGTGGTTGTAACATAGCAAAACTTGGATGCTAATGACTTACCACGAGTTGTAGAGAGAGAAACTATCAGCTATTTATGGTAGAAAAGGTGAGCTAAGACAAAGTTAGAATTGGAAGAAATGATAAGGAATAGCAATAAATATGAGGACAGGGTTTAGACAACTAAGTGTTCATGCTTCTCGAATTGTATGTATGTCAATGTATGTTAATGGAATCTGTAAGCGACAGAAGATAAAGACCTACCTACATGTTAGGTTAACGGTCATTCATGTCAAGCTCATTGCACCGGCCAAAGACAAGGAACTATTTCCTACTTGATTTCCGTAGATACGAAAAAAGTAAAAACTTTCAGTAATATCCGGCATAGGCCCTAGGCCCTAAAAGGTATAAACAACATTTTTACTTCATGCCTACGATTCTCAACTAGGGATCCATAAGACGACGAAATAAAATAATAAGCGCTAAAATACTTCTGTTTTTAATAAAACTGCCGGCGTTAAATACGCCTAAAGAGAATTTTATCAGCAACTTTCAACTTGGTAGGTACTATTGAAGCCGCAGCGGCCGCAGTCACTCAACTAAAGCCTTCCAACATTATTAAACGTATACTTGGCCTGACGATATTCGTAACTAAACATTTATGACTTTATAACTTTTAATGTGTAAATCCAGCATGTGAGTATGTCCCAGTACGATCCAATGTAACAAAAATATAAAAACGGTTCGTATAATTCTTTTAAAACTGCGTTTTTATACACATACATTGTTTTCAAACTCCAATACTATTTATATATTTTTTTTGTTTTAGATTTAATATTCATAATATTGGTATCATAATAATTTCACTCACATTATTATTATAATTGATTGCTGTGGATAACTTTTTGTATTTTTAATTAATCTATAATTCAAACACGTAGTTATAATATGAAATATGAATACCGCGTTTGGTTTAATTTATTCCCTGGAAGCCTGTGAGGGATGATTTATTAACTGTTGTTAGAAATTAAATATTATAACCAATATATTAACATACAGTCTGTTTATGAGACTTTTCTATAATCTTTTTACTGTTTAACATAATAATAGAATTTAATAAAAAGTATCGAAGTATTTATATGTACTTATTTGACACTATATTAATTGATATGACAGTAGCTATGGATACATTTAATTGCCCGGTCATTTCACTCTTAACACACTGTTCATTATACGATTATTAATGGATCTTTAGTTCCGTCAAGGACAGCTCGCGCACACACCTGGCAGTTGGCACCTCACTGGCACTCATGCCGCAATCCAGTTTGCGGCTCACCGATGACACCCGACCTATGATAACACGTGCCCAATGTGTACCTGAATACAATTACTATTGAATTAATAACAGAACCTCTGAGATAAGTTTATTTATTACATGAAGAACATACACACTAAAGAACATACTTATAACTACTTATTCTAAATATTAATATACTTCGTTATAACCACATGGATAATGGGAATTGTTGCGTATTTTTATCAATAATACTTTGAGAGTTAGAGTATGTAGCTTTTTAATTATTAAATTCGAGAAATTAATAAAATATTGTAAAGTTTAGGAAAATTGTGTTTATTGTTGTAAACAATTGAATACCCATACTCCGACTGAAAAGCACTTTCTTTATTAAGGCTTCTTATATTTTAATATTTTTTATTAATTATGAGTTTTACATTCGAATAATTTGTTAATTCTTTAAACAAAAATATATAAAGAACGATTTTATGTTTTGTAACTCCTAAACGAGATCACCAGTTTAGAAAGCTTTATCAAGTGAGTCGCGTTGAGACCTTTGTTTATTTAGGAGCGTCACGACAGAATATTTGTATTGCTTTAATATTATTTAATGTGAAGTTAGAAAGCTTTCTATAACATATATTAAAAGTTGAAAAAACATTCTCTATTGTGGTTTACTGCGTTTTAAGACCTTTAGAAAATCGTATTATTGCAAAAGAAAATAATGAAAAAAAAGCTTTTTTTTTTAAATTTAAAAATATTATAAAATACGCTATAATATAGATAATTATAATCTTACAATATCTGAAGATATATAAATAATATATTAAATATATATATATATATATAATCATAAGCATCGGGAGTACTCTCTTATTTGTGAAATTAAACGAAATTATATTTTGGTATTATTATATTTGAATATGCTAAAATTTTTATTCCATGGAATACACGAACAAGAACGAACGCTTAATTATACGATAATAAAAAAATATAACACGAGGATTGAATTGCGGGAGGCAAATAATATAATTGAAATTATACCATTATTCTTTATATATTTTCTGTTTATTATGTGGTTTGCTGAGCAAATTATAGGATAGGTATCAGAAATATAACTTGTAGATCGCAGAAACAAATCACAGTCGCCATATTGACCACTCTAGCGAACGTCACTTACCGGATGCCATCTTGAGTTAGTTAAGTCCGAGTCACACGCATCAGTGAAGTCACAGCTCCGTCCAGCCCGGTGTCGTAGTCGGTACTGCAATGATGTTTAAATACGCATCGCATATATATCTCTTAATCTAATTGAATGATGTCACCTGGTGTGCTTGAGTGTCCCGAGTTCATCTTGTAACTAGACCGCGCCATATGTAGCGGTTATCTTGACCTGTCACAAGATGTACCTAACCATACATATTCATACATATTCATTGTTGTATTAATTGACTGTCCATTGAATATTTTGGTGTAATGAAATACCTATTAAAGTTATAAGTATGTATAAAAACTAATACTAAATGCTAGATGTAACTTATATTATATAAATATAAAATATACCATCCCAGCTAGTTAGCTTGTGTTGGTAAAACTATTTTAAAAAGCACACCACTTTTATGATGCTAGACAACCAATAAATGAAATTCGGCATGACGATAATTTATTTCCAAATAATTCTTCAACAATAATTTGACCACAGCAGGCAAGCGTCACAGAACCCGCGCCTCAACACGCCAGCTATAATACATTAGAACCTAAAGAAAGCTAAGCCAAATCTTAAGGCCGATCCTAAACTGCAATCGTGGGTTAATATACAATGGGTTAAAAAAAACATCGGTGACCTTTACATGACCTTACTTTTGATTTATAATAAAAATTAATTTTGGTGTATTTTACTCATGTTATAAAATCAAAATCATTAATTAAACATTGTTTTAACCTTTCATAATAAAACCCGAGATCCTAATTAAAATATTCATACACAGATATATCTATGTATGAATATTTTAATTAACATAACATTGGGTTTTATGAATTATACTTACTATGGGTTATTTTACAGTATTATATCACAACAAAACTTATATTTTCGTACGGATTCTAATAAGGTTATAGAAATAGTCTACACACTTACTGTTATTATCTGATTATCAGATACACAGCTTATTTGTTTTGTTTACCAGACCACCGTGCCATGGAGCGACCTACATAATGTTACCATCTATTATCAATAATGCAAAAATCCTCCGTGATGATTTTATAAGGTATTAAAAAGTAATATTCAATAAGTTAATTTGATATTCACAGTCGCATGATACTTTGAGTGCGCTCGCGTAGTAATCTACGATATATTGTATATCTGATATATTTACAGGCACCGCTGCAGGTGCTCGCTGACTTGGCTTCGAAGATACAAAGAAATTCAATACGTCTGTCGTATTGATTTTTTTTGTATCTTCAATTTTATATACAATATAATTTGGATAGATATATATTCATAGTTTATATACTTGTTTAGTTACCTAGTTTAGTTCTTTTTTAATAATTAAGTCTATAAAAAATATTTTAGAAACAACAGAAATTTGAATTGGTTAAAAAAATCATTATTTCCTGAATATTGAACTCTGGTTACAGAATTACTTCATTCGTCACTTTGTGCAATTGCGATATATCAAGAACCAATAAACTTAATTCCATTTATTAGTTGGCTTTCCATAACACGTAACTCATTATTAAAATGGTTGAGAGCAAATTATAATAAATTGTATATTATTTGGTGTTCACTATTTGACCAATAACTGACTGATGTGAATGTAGGTTTGTTCAAATATCATATAAGCATCTTATGATATATTATTACGGAAATAAATATATATACTTTAGCTAGATAAACAAATATTTGATAAAAATTATAATATGTAATATACAGGGTGTTTTGTAGAGGGTCCGACAAACCAAGTGAGCGTGTTCAGGTACCTTTTTAGAGAATACAAGTTCGCCAAAAAAAATACCTGACCTCCTATTTTTTTTTTAAGATTGTTTTTTGTAAATTTTTTGCTTTTCACCGAAATTGTACCTAAACACTTAAGTAAAATTTCTAAAATGTTAGAAATTTTATTTAAAAAATTACATGAAACATCTGTGTTTTCATGCAATTTTAATGCATGCATGTCTCAAATGCATGCTTAAGCCACGAAAAGCAAAATTAAATACAATCTGAACTACCTAACTGGTGTAAAACTCATAAAGTGAAAAAATAAGTTTAAACTTGACATCTATGTTCAACTTTCACAATGATTTAAAAAAAACCACTAGCGATTCTGGAGGTAGTATGCATTAAAAAAGTTTTGCATTTATCACTTATTACAACGACATAAAAATGCTATAATACTTATCGACTTGTTCAATAAATGAGATACCAACAAAAATACAAACAACAGAAATTAATCAAAATTATTTTTATTTCAAATCCTGTTCGAATACAGCTCCTCTGTTACGAATACACGCACGGCACCTACGACGTATTTCTTTGTGGTGGTGTTTAGACTTATTTCTGCTTTAATTTTTGCAAGTGCGTCGTTAATTCTTGCCACCAATTCTTCTTTTGTTGTGATTTCGACCTCATACACCAACTCTTTAGCACGTCCCCACAAATAGAAATCGAGCGGTGTTAGGTCTGGGGAACGTGTGGGCCATTCAATTGGGCCACGCCTCCCGATCCATGAATTGGGGAAGCAGTCATCTAAATACTCGCGTACAATATATAATTTATAATTAATATATAATTTATATTAAGTGTATCATATATAAGATTATTGATGTTAATATTTTTAAGACTACGACGAAATACACATTTATGTTTGCGTTTGAAAAAAGATAAATTATAGCGAAGGAACAAGAGATCATGGTAAGAGAAAGCGGTTGTTAGCTGACCATGAGTTAAAACATTTTCTGACTTTGAAAAAGGAGAAGATCAAGAAGCGAGGGCTTGGAGTTAGGAGGAAAATGGGTCTCAGATAGGGGACATAAGGTCCAATTAAAGGACGATATCAGGGATTTCAGTTTTTGAGCACTAGAGTCATTTTAGTAATTTATTATTAGATTTTATTAGTCTCAATTAGTTGTCTTGTCTAACACTAATTAGACAACTAATTGTTGTTTGTTCTTTAAATAGCAGAAATGAGTTCTCAAATGTCATATATTATATGGAAGGTTTTCATTAAGTTAGTCAGTAAAGGGATAATTCTGAATCTGCATGACATTGTCGGTGAATTGACAAAAGAAAATTTAATTTTTTAACCCGTATTATTTGATTAAAGTGTTTTAACTACATTGCGAGAACAGAAAATTAAACTTGAAAATGTTATAATATTTTGTAAAATTTATTTATTTTATTTGTAATATTTTGTAAAGTTGTTTGTTAAATGTTACTACAGCTGGTAGTAAAAAACCAATATATCTCACAGTGGTGCTGTAAACGGAGCGTAAAAGTGAATTAGCTGTATCGGTGATTACATCAACTCACAGCACGCGCTCATTAACATATTGGATCAGTTGTTAATTATAAGAGAAAATTCATCAACATTCTTTATATTTTTTTTATTTTTATCTTTTTTATATTGACATACTTTTCAATTTATTTAGACATAATAAAATGGTAAATGTGGTGCGATGGGTTACACCACATACAAAGGGTCAATTTGCTTGCCACATAATCTTAAAAAAATCATACAATATTAAATATTGCCAGCCTGTTTGTCTCTCAGACTAAAATCATATAAGATCACTTATAATTTCTACATCCATACATTTTTATTGTAGTTATAACCCACAATCTATATTGGGTCTAACCGTAAAAATTAGATAATTAGCCAGAATGATATATAAGGTAATAATCTGTCCTTCTTTGAAATCTTAGGGAAACCAGACGGGTACCACATCACGGGAACAACAGTGTTTTTATGCCATAATCTACCCGGCCAAAAAGTAAAATAGGTGTTTTTCCTAGTGTTACCGACTTTACATATTAATAATAAAGACTTACATAAAATCTTTCAAATGTATTGTAGACGATAATATAAAATGTTTAATTATATTAACTAAGTATTTCACATGAAATAAAATGTACTGTAATAAATGTTTTCTTAAACTGTTGGATATTTTAAGAATATGGATTTTGTTTTGACTCCAACACAACTTCTCGATAAAGTCGGTAGTTTGTATAAATATCGATCATTCGTTTGTTAGCTACAGTCTGAAGTATTTGAAATTGAAAATAAAAGTGGATAGTTTGTGAAAGTGTCCTTATTTATTTCTTAATAATTATTGAAGATAATGTTATATAAAGAAAAGTATCAAAGAGGGTAATAAGTAAAGTGCTGCAAGATCGAGTAAGTGAATTATTTAGAATCGCTGTCTTGGACGCTAGTTCAATACTAGAGACTGTATGTTAAAGTTGCGGGCACAAGTCCACATTCTTTTTGGTAGGTTTATTTTTTTTCTAATAATCTTTCTTAGCCATTTAAATAGTGCGAGCGTAGTCGCTGATGAAAAGCTAGTCATTTATTGTTAATAACACATTTTGTACATTAATGTACAAAATGATAACTCAGAATATTCATAACCTATATATAACACGTACTTTTCCGATTTGCCTGGTTCGTTTAGATGAACCACTCATTTAAAAGGTAAAAATATAATTAAAATATGAACCATTAAATGTGTTTATTCTTTAATTTATTAATAAATAACAATTTACCATTTACTGTGTTATCAGTTCATGATGTTGTGTGTTAATTATTCCTGCTTAATTGAAACATGTAATGTCTACATTGCGTGAGCATAGCCGTAATAACTATTTGTATGTAATGTTTATTGAACATTAAAACCGATCGCCGGAATAAATATATATATATGTTTCGATAAATCAGATTGATTGTAGACCTCTTTACTTCGATGTACACAAAAAAGAAACAAAAAAACATGGCGAAAAATAAAGAGGAAACTTAATAATTAAAAATATCTTGATAAAAGGACCGCAACAGGAATAGAATAGATGAAGAGAAAGGTGGACAAACATTTTGAAAACCTTGTATTAAGGCTTTAGCAATTTACAAATCTTCAAAACAAAACAAACGGTTATTGAAATCTATCTCTGACATTCATATCATCACATATTAACTTAATTTAACCGGTTAACAGAATACGAGTATACTCGTTAAAATAACAAATAGCGCACATGACTCAGTGATTATTCAATAATAACGATGGCTTCGTTTGATTTTTATAAACTCGGAAATCCTAAACGGTTTATGCCTCTGCTAGATCTTTAACAAAACGGAAATCAGTGATTGCTTCATCATAATAGTTTCAGAGAAGGGTTTGAATTTGAAAGAAAACAGTTTTCCAAGTGAAAGACGATTGTTCCTCATTTGATTGTAACGAGTGAGAACAAAAGTGTAAGCCTTTGAATACTAAATCGATTTAAAAAAATCGTAATGCAGAGATTCCACCGTTTCTGACAAGCATTAATTAGTGAAAGTTTTTATTTAACGAAAGTCATACGATACATTGTATTATACGAAATTTCATGTATATATATCAAGTAGTCAACAGTGCGGAAGTGCAAGTAATTATTGTTTTAATTTCGGCTTTAATCTCTTTTGCTAAATTTACTAATTCAAATATTTAAATCCTATTTCCCAGATTCTAAATGCGGTATGTGTTTAGAAAATAACTGAGTAAAAACTCCAAGGTTATTTTATTTTATAAATTGTTAATATACGATATATCATTCGATTCAATAATTTAACATAATTAAATAAAAAATGAATGCTACAAAAATATAAATATTAATAAGAAGTCTATATTATTGTCATATTTACAAGAACATATGCCTTTAGATTATATACGAGTAGCAGTAAACAATTCAACGGCGTTATGTATTACAGAAACGAAAGTGTGTTTTATGAGCATGTAAAGGAAACATTTGTAAATGGAAACTAACTATGACGATATTCCAGAGACTGCTCTCCGGCAGCTGAATACAGAGCGATGACAAAATAAACAAAGTGAAAATACTTCACGTCTCGCGAAGTCCGGGAATCGTTAAACGTGAATTAACGATTTATTTTAATTTCTATTGATTAAATTCAATTCTAATATATTTCTGCCGAAATAACACTGGGCGTCACTCTTTTATAAAGTATATATTATAATTAAAATAATAAAACCTAGAGTTCCTCTTTGTATAACTTAAAGAAAAAGTTTGAAATCTAATATTTTTCTTTGAAAAGTAGAAACTGAATTATGAGGATTCTTTTGAAGTTATTATCAAAGTTAGAATAGTTTGTAATTTATGCGATAAGTTGTAAACAAAATTGCCAATTTCCAGTATGACTGCAATACGGGATTTGCTTAGTATAAATTAAGCTGTTTTTCAACACCCTCAATTCATCAGCATAAGATGAAATACTTTATCTGGAAGATAAAGGAAGGCTAAGTAAAGGAAAGCTATCAAAAGAAGCTCACGGGTCCTATAAAACCACGACTATACTTATAAAACTTTTAACCGTCTGTCTGTCATATTTCATAAATCGTAATGCACATATATTTAAAAAGACAAGAAAATTAATTAGAAGTTTACTACGATGTACCTATATTGTGCTCAGTCAGAGACATTAAATAATAAAAAAAAACGAGTATACCATCCCCCTTATAGGAAGATTATCGATATCCTTATTTGAATCCATTGTCAACCGGACACATTGCAGTTCTGTGAAAGTTTTTTACGTACAACTTGGAAAAACATAAGAACAGGACATAGAGGCAAGGTTAACACCTTGCCTCTCTTTCCTGTTCCTTTAAATATAATATTAATCTTACGTTGATCTTCCGAACATTTTTGTTGTCACTTAAACTATTTATAAATCACTAATAGGATTCAATCTCTAAAATAAATTTTAAAATGTAGTTTAAATACAAATATTATATTTTCCGTTATTAACCTCTATGATACTAATACAATGCTACAACATTATTTGAAGTTTAAAATTATAAATAAGACTTTAAAGTAAATACACAAATAGACTAACACAAAACATTGTTAAAAAGTATAGTGTAAAGTTTGAATCCTTCAGCTGGTCCGGGGTTGGTTCCAGCGCACTGAAAGTTGATATCCGATTTAAATTCAACATTACTCGATTTCAAAGCTTTGCATATAAATCAGGATTCTATTCAGTCTAATATTGAATGTATTGTTCTCTCCAAAAGCTACATTTCAGAATTTTCTTTTATAGATTATTTAATAATAATAGTATTTTGCCTTTTAATCGTTAACTAGTCTATTTTTAATATTTGAGTCAAATAAATAATATTTTAGTGACATTCGCAATAATAAATCCACAGAAAATATACCTAATTTTAATAAATAAACATATTATAATATTACAGTTTTATATGAACAATACTATCAGAATTAAGGGAGGTTATTGGTAACGACCACCTTCATAATGTACAACAATGAATAGTTATATTGTTATGCGAATAATAAAAAGTAATTATGGCCAAACAATGCCTCATAGTTATATCATAGTTAAAGCCCATTCATAATCTTCCACCGCAAAATGAAAAAAAAAATACGGTAAAATTACTGCGAAAATAAACTGTTTAGTTTTTGCATGATCCATAAAATAATTAATCAAATAAACAGCCAATAGTTCAATCATTATTATCAATGGACACGCACTTAACACGTAACAATGTTAATTATAAATTAATACAATTTTATCCAAACCAAAAACCAGCAATTAATTTACCGTTTCATTTTAATAATAACGACATTTCACTTGTTGAAAATTTTAATTTATTAGGTATAGGTGTAGATAGCAATATGACGTGGAATTCACACATTGACATTATTAAAAATAAATTAAATAAATTCATTTACGGTTTAAAAGAAATAAAAAAGGGGACGAATACAAATGTTGCTCTTTCAGCGTATTATGCTTATGCATACGCCTGGATTAAATAGGGTATTGTTTTATGGGGATATGCTACAAATACATATGAAATATTTATATGTCAAAAAAATGTATACGCACAATAGCAGGTATAAAAATTACAGATAGCTGCCTGCCTGGGTTTGAAAAATTTAAAATATTAACAATGCCTTCCATCTACATCTTAGAAATGTGAATGTTTACTCGAAAACAACGCCACTTTTTTCACTTAAATGAAGCTACATATAACAGTCGTAGAAAACAACATTTAGATGACCCTCGTGACAAAATGATGGCTTTAGTATAAAAAGGTTCTTATTGTATGGCTATAAAGACGTACAATAAGTTACCAAATCAAATTAAAGAAATTAAAAAGGACACTATTTTTTATAATAAGATTAAACAAATATTGACATCAAAGGTTTATTATAGTTATGACGAATATTTAAATGATAATTTGAATAATATTGACATACAAATATTTTAATGACACTCGTATTTTAAATTTATTATTATGATTTTGGTATTTTACTTCTTTTTTCTTTTTTTTTTGACATTTTTGACATTTTAGTTTAATTATAATGACTTGAATATATTAATTGATATTGTTATTAACGTGTTATCAGAGAATGCTAATTAATGTAGACAGGTATAAATAATATTTTTGACGACTGATTTGAGACGCCCTAACGGGCAATTTTATATTTTTGGAAATAGTTTTAAGAACCTTGTAAACCAAAAATATTACCAAATAAACATGAATGAATGACTGAATGGATATGAGACTGAGATTGGTTAGTATTTTTTTATTGTAATTTCGTATCCATTATAAAAAATATATATTTTTAAATAATAATAAAAAATGTAAATTTCGTAATGTAATGTAATGTAATGTAATTAACTTTTTCTAAACTGTATACATGAAACATTTAATATCGATAAAGATACATAAAAAGATGTTCAGAGTAATGAGATTTAAAGTCTTGTTCAAGAAAAATACACGAGCTTCTAAAAGAAAGTTAAGAAGTTGCAACAAAGCTTGAGTTAAAAATGTTATTTTCATTATAGCAGCGATTGTTTTATAGAAAACGACAATTTATCTTATTTGTGTTACAATTTGTTTGTAGGTTATAGTAAAATTATCAGTATCTTTATGACTGTTAAACATTTTTGTATTTGACGGAGTTTGGTTTTATGAAACTCCATGAATACTCTCTTAATCTCTTTTTAATATTGTTAGAGTATTAGTTCATAAGTCACAGTATATCTGTATACGGCAGTCTCCACTTCGCTTTTACTTTGTAATTCTAGTCGTTCTGTTTCGTAGTAGTCGTCTACGAAAATCCGCATATTATTCAATTAATCACTCCACTGGGTCTTCTTGCCTGGGTCAGGGACACAGCAGGGACAGTAGTATTAATATACATATTTATATATAAATGAAACTAATAAACGTTTAAAAATAATTACTTTATATTTATAAGTAAACATTAAAGTATGTTTATATTCAATTTATAATTAATAATTAAATTACAATTATTATACGAATAAGTTTTTGGTTTTAATTATTATGTTAGAAACTGTTTATATATCTTTCCAGTGTGTCAGAAGTGAAGCACGTCTACAAATATTCATATCAATCATAATATACAGCCGAGTATATTGAACAACACCCATCAGCTCTCTAATAGATGACGTTTGAATCAAACTCGTGCAGCGAATACCATATCACACTAATTAGGAAAAGTTTAGCAGTTTTAGTTTAACCATTGTTGTTTCATACATACCAAGAATTAAATTAATTCATTCATTATCGTGTTCTTAATTCATTACCTATAAAATAAATACAGAAGGGTATAAAATAGTATTTTATTCAAATGAATTTCTAGTCTCAATCATTTATATTTTCGAAAAGTCACAAAAAATTTCCTTTGACATAAAAAAACTCAAAGAAGAATATACGTTAAATAAGTGAATAATTTAAAATGTAAAATCGTAACTTGTAAAAATAAAAGGCTTTTTATTTTATTTTATTATTATTATTTATTAAATAAGTGAAGAGAAAATATTAAAGGTTCAAAATGAATTGACAAGCAAAGTAAGCCTCACAAATGACGTTTTGTGTTAAATAATGATATTAGTACTAACTAGGCCACAACGGACGCAGCCATTGAATTGGCTCCGGCAACCATTTTAAATATCACTAACTAAAAGAAAACATTTTTGTTTACAAAAATATATATAATATATAATGGGAAAATAACATTTTATTCGTATGAAATGAACTGATGAAAAAGAAAATTAATTAAAACATATAGAAAAGAAAGGTTAAATTCATGGAAAAATAATTGCGTTCGCAGCGACATCTCGACTGACAAAAACTTTAATTTATGGTAAATATATTCATTTAGAGCTTTCTTACTAAAACTATTCCTTCCTGGAATTTCGTGACAAGACAAAAGTTCTAATAAAATAAAATTTCCCAACACAAAAGACAAGCCAACTATTTTTTTTTCAGCAATAATTTTAAGTAAGGTAAAACCTTTAAGCTTAATTTTCGATATTTTAAATATTTTGAATAACAAAAGTATAATATATATTAGTAATATGTTTGTGAACAACTAATGACAGATTAGTGACTAAAGAGCTGTTACTTATTCATTTCAGCCGCAGATTTGTGATTCATAAATATTATATCATCCGGTAGTTTCAGTATCGATTACAACGGCTTCTCAGAGTCAAAGCACCTCATGTTGATTAGTTATTTAAGTTAATATTATTTACTCAATTTAATATTAGCATATAAAATATTAATTTTGTTTGTTTTATTTATTTCAAAAACCTCTATTAAATTGTAATAACTTTAAAGATATAATTTAAATATTATTTTTGTCACATTTAAAAGTCTTATTTATACTGACTGTGAGATGTTGCTGTTGTAGTTTTTAAAAACAATTTCTTTTAATTTTGATTAATAAGCTCTTGTAACAAATCACCCTGATGAAGTTAAAGGTGATGAAGTAGCTCAGTGAAACATAACATAACATAAAGTCACCAAAATCCATCACTGTATTATAAAGGACACGTAAATTTAGGATCGCTGTTTCGTTAATTGCATTAGTTATCAACACGCGTCCAAATAAATATTGCAAAGTTATCACTTCATTAGAACTTGTAAATATTAGTGGTTTACATAGCATTGATTGTGAGTAATCACATTGTATCTGTGATTAGCAATACATAATAAATATGCTTTATATTACACGAAAAATATTAAAGTGACATAATGGAATACTACAAAGTTATAGCGGCGTTACAAGATCTTGACACTCTGGAGACAGTATGATATAAAATATTATTATTAAAAATGTAGTTGAAAATGTATTTTATCAAATGAAAAATTGCTGTTAAGTGGTTAGTGATCATACAAGACAGTTATTTGTTGGTCTTGAAATTGATTGCTAGACATTGTTAAGTAAGAACGCTTAATTTGTTCAACTAAATGTAAAAAAATAAATGATCTAATTATTAGAACGCTGTAATTAGTGAGTTCAACGTGTCTAATGAAGCACCGGTGTTTGATCACGTACAAGATCCATATTTGTACAACTTAATGTAATCAACAGCAGTCAGTCTAGTTGTTTATAATACTATAGCACACGTATTTAACTAATTAAATCACAATGTTAAGTTCACTTAATGTATTAGACAATAGAGTTTTAATCATTAAAGTGATATTTTATGTTTGAATTAAAAGATATATTTAAGGAGATTTATGAGGTACTTTAAAAAAATATATATTAAAAAGAAAATCATTTACATTTAAAACTTATTAAAATTTGACTTGTCAATTTGTAGATCATATTACCACCGGTTGTCTCAGGTCAGTTACGTTGAGGTTAGGTTGGTAGGTTGGACTTTTTATTTTTTGATGCTCAGCGACGCGACTGATAGCGATTTTGAGCTTGGTGTTGCTTGGTGGCGCCGCCGAGAAAATAGATCTCGGAGAGATCGGGCTCGAGGCTAGGCTAAAAATTCGCAGGTCTGCCACGGGGGCCAGACTTCTGGAGTTGCCCATGCGGCTCCAGAAAAGGCCGAGAAACTGGCCCATTCCCTCCGCTCGGTACTAGACGGGGTGGCGGACGTCGTCCAGCCCATCAAACGGGTCGGTATGAGAGTTGGGGGCCTGGACGATTCCGCCACGTCCGAAAAGGTAAAGCTGGCGATTTGCCGCGCTGCCAACTGCCCCAACGAATCGGTCCATGTGTGGAGTCCTTCGGTGTGTCGTCTGTGCAGACCTCGATCTCCAGGCGAGGTACGAATTGGGGAGCCGAGCCTACAAGGCTCCCCGTAAAGGAGGAAATGCAGCTGGTTCCTCCCCAGCTGCCCCAAGAGGTGCGCGTCAGCAGACGCCTGTGGAAGCCATGTCGTCATGAGTAGACGACGACATGGTTTCCTCCAGTCGAATCTGAACTACTCCGCCAGGGCCCAGGATCTCTTCATCCAGACCATGGTGAAGTGGGAAATCAGTGTAGCGGTGGCCTGTGAGCCCTACTATGTCCCCCTGAATTCTAACTGGTCGGGGGACACAAGCGGTTCCATGGCCGTGGTTGCGGGTTCTGGTCCCGGTCCCCCTTTCTCCACCCTGGAGACTGGTCCGGGTTTGGCGCGGTGGGGGGATTACGTCGTAGGCGCGTACTTCTCCCCCAATCGCCGTCTGGCAGAGTTCGAGACTTTCCTTGACTCCGTCAGTGCGGCGATTGGCAGACAGGCGTCGGGGAAGCTCATCTTCCTCGGCAACCTGAACGCCAAATCCGCAGCCTGGGGGAATCACGCCACGGACGCTAGGGGTAGGGCCGTCCAGGTCTGGTCGCTCCTCTCCGGTCTGTTCCTCCTCAATAGAGGGACCGATGCGACCTGCGTGCGACAGCAAGGGAGTTCCGTGGTGACCGTTTCATTCGCCACCCCAGCTGTTGCACGCACGGTCGTGACGGAGAAAACCATTTTACGTAATACATTTAAAACTTATTTAACTTTGAGTTGTCAATTTGTAGATTACATATTACCGCCGGTCGTCTCAGGTCAGTTACGCTGTATTTGATGTCCGATGTAATTGGTTTCTAGTCAGTCAAAGCTGAAAGGGGTCATAGGAATTGCAGATTATGAGAATCGATCATTTGACAGATGGAAAGCCACAACGTCGTAGTTTTAATAGACATTTGTGATACTTATTAAAGACAAACATCACAAAAACATTTTCACATCGAATAAGTATATATTTAAATGTAGTAAATAATGTGGTTTAAGATTGATGATGTTGAAACTTAACGATATTAATTCTTCTTATGTTTTAAAAGTGAGAAAATAAGTTAAATTATGTTAACAGATAAAAGATGTTCCATGTTGTTCTTTAAATGAAGTAATTTGGACACGGTACCTTTGTTGACGCATGATGTTCCTCGGCAACAGAGATCATGGTCATGTGGCATCGTTAACATATTTTCTTCCTAAATTGAAAATTTTAAATCGTAACTATAATAACTGAGAAACATTTATTTTTCTGAGCTTTTAAAACGTAAGCTCAAAATTCCCTTTAGATTTATATGCAATTACGTAGCCTTACTTACCCGTAACTACATATAAATCTGGATCATGTGGGAGCTCAATTACCAGTGCACTTTACAGCTTATCTCTCACCATTACCAAGTTAACGAGCCGGCGCTAATCTCAATTGTAACAATAAATAAGTATTTGATTTTATTACGTCACTGTCGTTACTGTCGTTTGATGGCTCGAACAACGACAATGTATTATATATTCAGCGTAATATAAACTGTTGGTACAATAAATGTTTTAAAAATGTGCACACGACTAAAAGTGCCATTAAAAGTCTTAGACTTAGATCCTTTCTACCATTAGTTGAAATAAAAAATATATATTTATTTTTTCTGTTGCTTATATTGTAGATATATATTATTGGAAATGTACTGATATATCATGAAGAAATAGTTAATAGTAAATATATTAGGGGCGCCAACAGTGCCGTTTGGATATTGAGCGAAGCCAGCCCAGTGTAATGACTCATCGTCTCCCATTGACTTCAGTGGGATATCAGTTTTTTGACGATTATTCCTTAACGACATGACATTTTTCAAAGATATTTTTTTTAAAACAGTCACCTAATGTGTGTCTTCTTGATTGCACAATTTCATAATTTCCCGTCAAGTAGTTTTTGAGCCTATTCGTGACAAAGAATGTGAAAAAGAAATAAGGAACATATAATAATGTAAGTGTTATTAAATTACTAATTACACTTTATAGATAGTTTGCAGTTAGTTTATATGTAGTGGATGAAGTTCGTGCCGTGGTTATTATTTCCATGAAGGCAAGTTAATTGGGTTAGTTAAGACTTAAGGTAAGATACAGTTAAAGTTACTTGCGTATACGCCTTCAATGTTTTCCTACTTAATATTATATTTATTAAACTTTACTCACGTTGGTTTATATTGTATTTGTGCGATTAGTTTTCAACTTATTTGAGACGGTTAAATATAATATAATAATCATGATTTCATTATAAAAAGATGAATGAATGAAGATGAATCACATTTCAATATAAAAAGTTTTCTTAATTTCTTTACACCATATTTATACTTTCATAAGAAATCATAAAAGAATTATAACATTGAATTCGAAAATAATTAACGCAAAATGAGCTCACATAATTCATCATTTACTTTTTAATAACTAAAGTACAAACTGGTACTACATTTTCTAAAGTTACTTATAATGTGAATATGTAAGGCGAGTGGAATAAGCTTTTCCATAAATACATTTTCCTTTTCCTTATATATTTTTATAGATTAATTGTATATGTAATTTAAACTTAAACAAAGAAACAAAAGATATTGTTTCCTTACTTTATTAAAGTATTAGTAATTCTTAGACAAATAACAAGAAATCATGTGAAACTTATTTTTATATTATTTTATCTCTCCAATTTTTAATAACGTATATAATAAATTAATTTTACTTAAATAACTATCTAAACAAAATGTGGTCTTAATAACTATATAATATATGTGACAATGTTAAATGCTATCCGAAAAATTCTGAAATATTATTATATAAATTATCCTTCTGTTTGTAAAAAAATGTTTTTGTTTATTTAATCGTCGAATGTATTTATGTAATGTGTTTAAAAATGATAAGTGACATACTCGTAACAAAATAATACTATGATATTAATGTTCTATGACCTAAGGGATCATTATTACAGAAATGATAACGATTTCTGCTCATGTTTTGAAACGTCTTTAAAGTACATGCGCCAACTCAGTTACGAGTTCGGGACGGGATCAGTCTGCCGGCTAATGTCATTAGAGACTCTATTATTAACTTTATTACACATCATGGCGATGAAAACATTTAATAGGCCTCCAAAGATTTGTAGTTATAACATAAATTGGAAGTATAAAATAAGATTTTTAAACTCTTATAAAAATAGGTATGTCAAAGACAGGGTTATCATATATTTTATATTTTGTCAGTTCCCCGATCCCGGTTTTAATCCCCGTTTAGGTCATTGTATTAACCAATATGGAACAAGCCATTAAAGTACAGAATAACAGAAATTCTATGATACAACGAATCACCGCGATGTGTTTTTTACAAATATCGTTTCCTAGCTTTAACTTGTTAACTACAAAACCTGTGAATACTCGCCTCTAAAATAAACAATAATATTATTGATATTGACAGCTGCCATTGTGTCACGGCTCGAGAGATCTACTCTTGCAAATTATCCAATTATCGACGGTATGATTCAAAATCGTACAAATTTATTGTTGTGTTACTTTTGCATAAAAAGTGTTTTTGACGAGTATTACGTAATTAGTCGTAGACATTAGAGTAATATTGTAATAGATATATTATGAAATGACTTTTTTTGTGTAATAGTAATTTGAGTAATGTCCAATTAATAAATTATTGGCTGGGTTACGCCAGGTATATGCATAATTCATTAAATATAATTCGTAGGGTAGAATTATTCAAGGAATACCTTGTAATAGACTCTAACTTCATAAGTATAACTACATGTTGTACACTTTACTTGATAGCTGAAAAAATCATCTCTCAGCGTGGAGTGATCGTTGTGTCTCTCTTTAACCGGAGACAACACCTGACCACTCTAATGGAACAAACACTACTGATCCATATTACACTGAAGAAATGTCCTTAACTGTGAAGGTATCTTAATATATATTTACTTGACTTAAATTAAAAGCAATAAACACTTTTAATTAAGGAATGTACTCGTATTTCGTTCAAAATAATAATAATTAGTCTAATAATTAATGGTTACTGCGTCATTGTCACACCTCATTAATCATCAACATTTTTATTTTTCATTATATCACAAAGATTTTTAGCAAAATATTTTATATACATGAAAGGTTCTCTCTCTCTCTCTCTCTCTCTCTCTCTCTCCCTCTCTCTCTCTCCATACTCTCTCCAGATCAATATACATTTAAGATAATTTTAATAAAAACATTTAAATAGTTGTATACACTGTCTGATTGTTACACCAGAAGCTCCTCATAAATTAGATCCTAATCAGCTTCGATGTCGAGGTATTGATAATAATTATGGAGAAGATTGGATCCACAATTGTAATATTAATTGATATAAATAACATAATAATGTACTGACGAAAACTTAGTTATTGGTGCCTTCACAAAATTGCTATATTTTATGCTTCACATACAAATTTGGAGCTTATCAAGTACGTGCTTCAATTACTTAAGATTAACGGACACATTATAAACTATACATAGACAAGCTATAGAAGAAGATTAATAAAAAAAATTGAATATTAGATTAAAATGTGTAAGTGCTTACGATAAACTTAAATACGAATTAAGAACTCAACAAATCAAAATCGTTCACGAATGTGTGATGTAAATGCATGAATAATTTAGATCATAAATATTTACGTAGTTGTGTACATCAGCACACAAGCACATGAGTACGTACGCACTCGTAATGAATATGTATAATTATTAATACTTATATATAATAATATCAATATATTATTATTTTTATTTATTATACTTATTACGTCATCACTCATCACGTATTAAAACTTAAACTCCTATTTTTTTATTTTTATAATTTATGCTATTTGAGAATACCTGTAATATATATTTACACTTACACTGATTCTCTAATAATGATTAAAATGCAAAGCTTTTACATTTACTCCTTTTGTTATTTGAAGCCATTTCTAATGATTTGTTTCCAATGAAAAAACTCAGTTTTATACTTTTATAGTTTATGAACAATAAATAGATAAAAACTTACTAAAATATAAGACCTTATCCTATCTTTGTATATTTGTTTTTCTTCTTTGCTCATATTAACTACTATAAAAACAATCTACAATTTATATTAATATTTATGAGTGTTTTTTTATGTATGTAGATAAATATGAAATGAGGATGGCTTATCTATTGCCAAATAAACCACAAATTCAATCTCGTATCGGGTGCGAAGTATACGGTGAAATACAATTTAACATAATATTGTTATTGATCGTAAATAAAATTGTTAATATACATTTAATGTATTAATATATTGGGCATATCTTCAAGAAGTTTTTAAATGTTACAATTAGTATAATACTTAATTTTGCATTCTATAGCAAATTATAAGAGAATAGGGGACGCATAGTAATAAATATTAATAGATCTTGTTATACTACAATCATCAGAGAGCAACATCCATTATTGTACTCGTACAATATAGATTTCAAGTATGGCATAAAAATAAGTTAAAGTTTAAAAAAATGTACGTCTCACAATATAAGTTAGGGTGAATAGTACAGTTAAAACAGCGAAGTAATGTTTCTATCAGAATGTTTAAACAGACCACCTTTAAGAGCTCAGGTGTTTTCTTAACGTAAGTAATACCTAACTGTCTCTTAAACCACGTTATAATTCAGTAGTAGATAACGCGTTACGGTACTCTCGGAGTCACCTTCCATGACACAATCATTTGTGTGTCGGGCTCATTAATAATTTTTCACCTCATTAGATTAATTCATAACAAACGAAGTCAATTATAATTACTTACACAACAGGATTATATACGAGTATCAAAACGAAAAATTTACTTATCTTATCAAAGTATATTCACGATGTAAAGTAAAATTATAATAAGCCTGATAAGTAAAAAGATATTCATTGAGTTGTAGAAACGGAGTCTATATGTATATGTTATAAAAAAATGGTATCCATGTACGTTTAAGATGTAAAAATAAGACAGCAGGTTATTTTCTTATCAGTTGCATGAATATGTACATTCACAGTATCCATTGTGAAACGTTTATATTAATAATTTCTTAATTTCAGCTATAATAAATATTTTTCAAGTCAAGAGAACCTTAAGTTTAATAAAAATAAAATTTAAAATTAGGAAAATGTAAGTAGACTGTGCGTTCTCGGATTATAAGGAAGTACCTCTTTGCATATCCACAGATTATTTGAGAATAATATTTTTGATCTTTATATAATTATTTACATCAACTACAATCAAATCAATATATTGAATACCTTTCTACTTTCCCTTGTTTCCAAATTATTTTATAATTAATGATTATTTGAGGTTAAAACGTCGAAATGATGAAAGGCCTAAAATTATCGAAAGTACCGCAAAAGCATCAATTTTCATTAGTGCACTTTTAAAATAATAATATAAAATAAAGTTTTAATAATGATATAATTATGTAGCCAAAAGTTTAGGTATAATATATTATGATATATAAGATGTAAGTACCATGCTCGTCATGTTTCATATTATTATATTTTAGATGGTGGCTCAGGTGGTGTTGCCCCTGAAGTGCGAAGCAACGATCACTTTACTAGTGACTTAAAAGTTTTACGTCCAGGGATGTGCTCCATAAATTCTATACATTTCATACCACTTACGACGCACAACTCAGTGAAATTAAATAGCATTATCTACATATAATACATGCTTAAGATTTAATTAATTATCTATTAGAATTTCAACATACCATATTACATTAAATACATGAAGGTATATAGAGACACCATCAAAGCCAGCAGGACTAACAGCATACACTGACACAAAACTCAGTTTAAATTACTGGATTTTACTTGATTATAAGTAATATGTTTATATAAATCTCGGTAAAATTTTGTATAAAAATATTTTATCAGGTAAATCAAGATCAGTTGTTAGCAATTACAAGTTTATATTATAATGAATATATATATAACATTCAACTAAAAACTTTTTGTTTTAAATTTTATATTTTAAATGTTCTATTGATTTGTACTATTTCTTTTAAAAATAACCCAATTTTCATATCTTATACTGTACAACGACAGCTTATGTGTTCACCCTAAGTAACTAACAATATGTTGTAACACGTCTATGTTACATAGTGTCATATAATTGAGAGTACATCTGAGCGCACAGACACACACAGGAGCGTTGTAACGCTCGTAATCCGATTAATGAAATAACTACGGTCTGCGGCGTGTTCAGCACTGCTGAGAGATTAACGTCCAAAGCAGACCATTCAAAATATTAAGATCTTCGTCTATATTATTATTTATTATTAATGTAGTTCACAAAAATTGAAGGAAAAAGTCAAGGCGTAAAAGAATTTTAACTTATTAATACAAAATATAAATTATTTACGTACAGCAATACATCGTTATAGGATTGCGAGATAAATAATTGATTTATTTTGATATGACGTGATCACTTGGCATTGTTGAATAAAAGTAATTAATTTAATTTTTAAATGAAGCTTAATAGGTGTTATTTCCGTCCCGATAAAAACGATTATATAGAAAATGCTAAATTGCTAGTAGTCATTAATAGTAATCTATTAAACTATCATCTCTAATAAAAAATAACTATAGACCGCCTTTATTAACCATACAAGCATGTAGTCTAAAATGTTCTAAAAGTAAATTAAATAAGTTGTTAAATTCCATTAAATTAAGATTTTTTATTAAATATAATACATTGGAACTTTAAGTGTAAATAATAAAGTTAAATGAAAAAACACAGATAGTGTTTTTTCACGAATAGTACCCTTAAAATATAACAGATATTTTCAAAGGCTTAACTTTTGTATTCACGTTAGAATACACAAGATTTTTATTTTAGAATGAATGTTTAAAATGTTAATCTCATGTACTGGAATATCGTCGGTTCAAATGGTTTTTACAAAAAGAAGATGTGTTTTTTAATCCCTACATTAACATTTTCTCAGTAAAGTGTTTCATTATCTGGTTCATTAATATTTTATTTACAAACAGATCATTCCCGTCATAGATGTCAAACCAATGTATTCATATTCGTAGATATACATGTTGGTTATGAATGTTATTCGTAGTTATGTCATTGCAATTTTAATCTTCTATTATATAAAAATGAATCGCAAAATGTGTTGGTAAGCGCACAACTCAACAACGCATGGACCAATCTTAACAATTCTTTTTTTTTAATATTCCTTGAAGCCCAAGGATGGTTCTTACTGCGAGAAAAATTCGAATAATTTCCAGGAAAACCCTAAAAGAGCTCTTTTATTTTTCCTATACAAATATTTTCTAACTAAATTTAGAGGCAATTTGAACTGTATCGCTATACAATAAAGTTCATATTAAATTACAAGCACTCATTTTTGTCAAAACAATGTAGGTGTGTTGCTAACGTCGAAGAGTCAATTCGCACTTTATTGTCTCTGCACAAAGTTCAAATTCAATCAAATATATGTATGTGCAGGTTCACGCAAAAGTGATAATATCGTGAACCCGACTAAATTGAAAAGTCAAAAAATTTAAGAGCTATAGATTTGATTGGCCTTGGAATATTCTTTCTTTTGTTTTAGTTTTGGAATGCGACATAAATTGTCATCAGTTTTCACGTCATTGCATCTGTCAAACAAACCGCGTTAAAAAGCGTTTATAATATTTAATAATTAATTTTGATTGTTTTATATCGTGTTTTGTGCAAAGTGTTTTAATACCTGTGATTAATAATTATTGCATGTGACATAATTTAGGTGAGTATATTCGATATGCCTCCTATAAGACGAAGTAATTTAGGTAGAAGAACCCGAAATGCTACAAACCAAACTAATTACCGATCTTATCATACTGCACAAGAACGTGACGACCGAAAAGAACGTGAAAGAATTCGTATATCACGAACGCGGGAAGCGAAAGCGAGAGATTCAACCAATAATCCCGAAAGTTTGAATCGAGCTGCTTTCAATTATGATTTGTCAATTGACTACAGTAACCACCAATTTCTTACTATTGGATCTATGAACTTGGTTTGTTCTCATTGTAAGGCAAATGAAGCCAATGGATTGTGTTGCGCAAATGGAAAAGTGAAATTGATACCATTGGATCTACCACCAGAGCCATTGTACTCATTGGTTTCAGGAATAGAACCAGATTCCATACACTTTTTGTTAAATATCCAATAATATAACAATTGCTTTCAAATGACGTCATTTGGGGCAACAAACGTAGTTCGGGAAAATTTCATGCCAAATTTTAAGGTAGGTAGCAGTTAATCATAATTATTTTAGTGAACAAAATTTCCTGTTAATTAAGTAAAGGTGTGTCATTAACCTTTAATCCCCAAGAAATATATTACTTAGTCATAATATTATTTGGTGATTCAGTATTAGCAATAATTTTATTATTTTGAAACACAATATAATTATTTGATGATGGATATTAGTTACAACTAATTATTACATATTGACATACCTAAGTATATCAATTATTATATGGTGATTCAAATTAGGAGACCGATATACTTTTTAGGAACAAATATTATTTATATTTGGCAATTTTTTTATTTTTTTATTTACAGATACAAGGCCAAATATATCATTGAGCAGGTTCACTGTTACCAATGTCAGATAGCAATTACAAATTCCTGCAAATTTATTTCATGGGCAATTCACCACAAAAAATTGATATGCGTTGTTTACATAACAATTCAGTAAAGAGGTCTATTGTAGAACAATTACAAACTTTATTTCATGAGTACAATCAATTGATTATGTTATTTAAAACTGCACTGGATCTGATGCCATCTGATAATCACGAAATTGTAACCAGAGCTGATAAAACACCTGTTGTCCAACATGCAAGACGTTTTAATGCACCAACTATTGATGAAGTTGCCATCGTTGTAGTTGGAGAAAACTTGGAATACCTTGATATTGTTTTACATCGTCGGAATGATCAATTACAACGTATAAAGGAAACACACCGCTCATATGACGCATTGCAATATCCCATTATATTTTGGCAAGGTGAAGATGGCTATGATTTCTCAAACAAGATGGTAAATCCCATTACAGGTAATAAAAAATATTAGTTTAGCAAGGAGATATATTATCAGTCACTATATTATTTTTTAAAATTTTCAATGTTATGAAAACAAAAATCTTTTTTCAGGTTCTAAAACCAACAAAAAAGTCAGTTCAATGAACTATTATTCCTACCGCCTAATGATGACAATCACATACTCAAACGTCGGCGATTATGTCACAAGTATGTTAAAATTGAAACGGAGAGATTAACATTCATCAGGTTGAATCAGACAAAACTCAGATCTGAAGAGTATATTCAACTTCGAGATGCGATTAATACTGATGGTAATGCACAGAATCTTAGTCGAATAACTATTCTTCCAGCAACATACATCGTAAGCCCTCGAGATATGCATGAATATGCTCAAAATGCCATGTCACATGTTTGTCATTATGGTACAGCAGATTTGTTCATCACATTTACATGCAATCCACACTGGATAGAAATAGACACAGCCAGAGTCTTTATACAAAAGTTGAAATCTTTAATGGATTTCATTGTGAAACATTATATGTTTGGAGAGACACGCCGCTGGATGCATTCTGTGGAGTGGCAGAAACGGGGATTGCCACATGCACATATTTTGATTTGGTTAGTTGACAAGATAAAGTCAAATGAAGTTGATGCAGTAATATCAGCTGAAATCCCTAATGTAGAAGTAGATCCTGGATTGTATGAGGTAGTTATCAAAAACATGGTACATGGGGGACCATAGGAATATGGAACTCTTAATCAAAATTTACCATGTATGGTGGATGGTAAACCAAAGGGAGTGATATGGCTGATTGGTATTAATGCAGAGAATTAATGATGAAGTTACCCAATACCAAATGGGTCGCTATGTTAGTAGTAATGAAGCAGTTTGGCGAAAATTTTCTTTTCCTATTCATGAGAAACACCCTACTGTTGTTCATTTAGCTGTGCATTTAGAAAATGGACAAAGAGTATATTTTACAGCACAGAACGCAGTACAAAGAGCTGTACAGCCACCATCTATTACATTAACCAGTTTTTTTTTGACATGCCAAAACGATGCTTTTGCTCAAACATTGTTATATTCTGAAATGCCAAAATATTATACTTGGAATCAATCCTTAAGGAGATTTATAGCACGGAATCAAGGAAAACCAATTTCAGGATACCCAGATGTATATTCTACCGATGCGATTGGTCGAATTTATTCAGTACATCAAAGCAATGATGAAAGTTTTTATTCACGACTGCTATTAGACAATGTACGTGGCCCAACATCATTCCAACATGTACGAACTGTTGATGGTGATTTGTGTGGATCATACAAAAAAGCTTGCCAACGTTTGCGATTGCTAGAAAAATGCTCATTGGGATCAAACTCTCAATGATGCTGTAATATCATCACAAGCTCATCAAATACGAACATTGTTTTCTATAATCATATCTACATGCTTCCCATCTAACCCAAAGGATTTGTGGATCAAGTACAAAGATAATATGTGTGATGATATTTTGTATCAAATACGGATTAGAAGGGGAAATCCAAATATACAAATAAGCGAAGAAATTTACAATGAAGTATTGATTTCAATTGAGGACATGTGCTTGATGATGTCAAACAAACTATTATTTCAATTAGGCCTGGCCGCGCCCAATCGTCCAATGCATGATGCTTTTAACCAAGAGTTGCACCGAGAAAAACTGTATGATGTCAATACTTTGATAGAATTAATTCAAACAAATCTTCCACTATTGAATGAACAACAGAAGTATGTATTTGATACACTAATGAAAGTAATAAATGATAAAAGAGGAGGGATTTACTTCTTAGATGCACCAGGTGGTACAGGAAAAACTTTGTTGATTTCATTGATATTAGCAACAATTCGCTCACAAAATAAAATTGCGCTTGCGCTCGCTTCGTGGGGAATCGCATCAACTTTGCTTGAAAGTGGTAGAACAGCTCATTCAGCACTAAAATTGCCATTACACATGCAAAGCAACGAAACCACAACCTGCAACATTTCGAAGAACTCTGCAATGGCAAAGGTTTTGCAGCAATGTGAATTGATTGTTTGGGATGAATGCACGATGGCACATAAAAAATCTTTGGAGGCTTTAGATAGAACCTTACAAGATCTACGGAGCAATCATAACCCATTTGGTGGTGCAATGATTTTATTAGCAGGAGATTTTCGTCAAATATTGCCAGTGATTCTACGATCAACGCCAGCTGATGAACTTAATGCATATTTAAAGTCCTCCAATTTGTGGAAGCATGTGAAGGTATTACATTTAAGCAAGAATATGCGTGTCAAGTTGCAAAATGACCAATCTGGAGACATATTCTCTGAACAACTCATTGACATTGGTAATGGCAAATTTCCTATAGACACCTTGACTGGTTGCATTAACTTTCCTCAAAGTTTTCGTCAGTTAACTAGATAGAGATCAAAAGATGAACTTATTCAAAAGGTGTTTCCAGATGTTGCTCAAAATTACAGAAACCATGACTGGTTGAGCGAAAGGGCTATATTGGCTGCAAAAAACATAGATGTAAATGAATTAAATTTCAAAATTCAAGAACAAATTACAGGCGAATTGAGGATATATCAGTTGATTCGGCTACTAACCAAGATGATGTCGTCAACTATCCGTCTGAATATTTAAATTCGCTGGATTTACCAGGATTGCCACCTTACAATCTTCAATTAAACCTTTAATTATCGTTAGTTATAATGTTAATTAATAAAAAATTATTGAACAACGTGATAGAAGCAACTTTACCGAAAGGAACGTATAAAGGAGAAGACGTTTTGATACCACGCATCGCAATGATTCCAACTGACAGTTTCCAGTGCGGCTTGCTTTTGCTATGACCATAAATAAGTGCCAGGGGTCAATTGTATGTTGCCTGTTTCCATGTTGGAAAACCATCAGATTTGTTTGTATTCATCAGGTAATCAAACAAAAAACATTGTGTATCATAAAGCACCACAATAAAAATAAAACAGATTTTTGTTATTAATACGATTACTGAAAATACTTATATACGTTTTATTTCATTATTCTTTATTTCATCTTATTAAAATGATAAAGTAACATATTAAAAAAAAGGATAATTTTACGATTTATTTATCATATTATTTAAAATATTAAATGATAAAAAAGATCCACCAGAAATCTTAATATGTATAAATCACGTGTCACGTTGTTTGTCCGCGATGGACTCTTAAACTACTTAACCGATTTTAATACATTTACACACCACGTACAGTTTGACCTAACTTAAAAGATATATAATAATTTTCAAATTTCAACTCAATTCATAGTCGCAATATTATTTTATTTGTTTATTATTTTGCAGTTAGCTCCTAACAATTCTAAAAGATGGCGGTATCTGTTGACTGGATTGAATAATTACGAATGATGTATCTACCCTACCTACCTCATTCGTAAGTTTAGTGTTCCAAGTTATTTACTAAAAACTTTGTAATTTACAAATAGTGTTATAAATTTGGATTAAATTTAAAAAATAATTTTGTTTCTCTTTTTGCTTAATATCGACTGTAAGAAAACATTATGATTTTCATGACAGATGTACTCTGAACGTTACCCCTTAAATAGTTTACTACAATGTAATATATCAAAAACAATAGTCACAGCAACGCGTGACCGGGTCTGCTAGTTTCATAATATAATTTATTTTTAATACCCAAATAGTGATAGTATCCTTTAAAAGCGCTGTGTATTGTTGGCATGAGGACATTAGTGGTGGTTTCCTGACTTATCACTCATTTTACAAGCTTTATTATTTGTTAAGGAGTAATAACAAACAATCATATTTATAATACAATTTAATACATTTCTGACATATAAAGAGGATTTTGCGAATGGAGTAATCTCGTCTAACAATTATATATTTAGTATTTATCATTAATTAAAAGTATTATCAAGAACTTTGGCACGCGATGAGTTTAAAAGAAGAAAAACCTTTTAATTTATTTTATGACTGTGGATTTGCCTTTAACGATAAGGATATTATTTTTTCTTAAAACATATTTAGGTTTTTTCTCTAATTTTGTTACACTGCTCTCATTATTAAAGAATATTTAAAAACATCTAAGACGGTCTCTAATTATTTTTTCTTGTTTTTGTAACTGCATATTTTTTTATATGTAATTAATAAATTGTCATTTAGATGAAAAGTACCAGCCTATGTACTCGTATGCAGCCTGTAGCAGTGTAGGCTGTGTCACATGGTTGTATTTATTTCACCACGTTGTCTCACTGTGGTCTACAATTCAGATAATTTATAGGAACATTCCATTACCGATAAGACCTTCAAATTAAACTGTTCGCTGACACACAGGCACTCGTTAAATATATAAACACTAGTTAAGATAATACACACTACTATTATATAAACAGTTAGACGTTATATAATTCCGTTCAGACCGATGATCACGTTTGTGAAAATACGATTATATTCCTTTTTCAAAATTGTTTAATTGGAATGGTAAGTTTTTCTTCAAAAATGAGAATCAAATATTTATATATATTTACTTAGCTTCACGCCATATCATTGCAGGGTAGCCAGAGACGACGGAGCGCCAAACGCTACGGTCCCTGCAAACCTCTTTCGCCTCGGCCACAGACATCAACCTATTCATACATGCCCCCTGGAGAATCAAATATTAAAACAAATAACATTTATTTATAATAATAGATTTTTTTGTAACTATGAATCATGAATAAAAATATATTTTTAATGTTCTTTTCGTAGTATTTAATTTATCTTTTCTTGGTGATATGTTATTTAATTTTTTATACAATCTGTTTTTTTTTTTTTTTTTTATTTTTATTGTTGCATAATGTATCTTAATGAACGCCATTCCTTTTTTGTATTATTGCTTCTTTCTTTCTTTATTTACCCAGTTTTATTTATTACTATATTATAATTCGAAGTCAACATAATGGTTTCCTAATTTCACATATGTTTCCTATATCAATTATTTCCAAATGCGCCCAGTTACTATTGTAAGAAGTTATCGTTTTTATTATTACTATTTAGTGTAACATTTGTTGTAGGAGGAAAAATGAATGAGATAAAGGCACCTGAAATAAATTACTATGAAAAGTATTTATTGCTTTTGTATTACATTGTTAATATGTAACTTTGCATTACTTAAGCTGAACTGGAGGCTTCCATTTAATTGTCACGAGCCGTGTCATGGAACCGTTGCGATGAGTTCGGAAGAAATGAAATCAATCATTTACTCTTCTGCTTTCCAATTCTGCACCATTCAGAATACAGACAGAACCTGTTAACTAAATAAATTAATACCAATTGTTATTCCCTTTCCCTTTTTTATTATAGAAAGAACTAAACTAAGATATCTTTTAAATACTTATCCGAAAAAAAAGTCTACGCTTACATATTATGTTCTTTTAATATGAAAACATAATACTAACATTATGTATTGTTATTAATATGTATTATTGTATAGTGGGATTAATATTCCATTACAGTAAGTTCCCTAATATGTATTAAAAAGAAGATACGAGAGAAGATAGGAAATTGAAATCAAAAATAAAATATATGTAAGTTGTAAGTATATTAAAGTCTTTGTTAGCTTCTAAGAACTAGAGAAATATTATAATTTTATAACAATGAGTTACTATCTTTTATAACATATATTTTGAAGTGAAGCTGAAGCTCTAAAAATGTATACTGACTTTCTATTGATAAAACTTGATAATTATGAAATAATATTATCCATGTTTTACACGGTATTTTGATTTTATGAACGATTTACTCAGAGACGTCGATCATATACATAAAAAACAAAAATAAATGTTTAATCCAAGTAATAAAGACGATGCAGTATTAACCTTAAAGGCTATCGTTAGGTGACACAAAAGAATATGTTATGTTGATAAATACAAACTCTGACGCGAAATAAACTCTGTCTATATGTCTGTATTTTACAGTGCAATACAATATTATAAGTATGTTCTTATTTGTGTGTTTGAAGTAAACTATATATAAATGCAACTCTAGGTAAATAAGACTAACTTTTGAACTTAACCATATCATTATTACTAGCCTTGTATTGACAGACATGTGAGACATGTCAGACAGAAGTGATGTGAGTGTTGTGTGAGTGAGTCGCCGAAGAAAATACCGCGGAACAACTTCATTCAAAACTTTACAGAATTTAATTTCTATGTATATGTAAACATTTTATTCATTTGCGGACCGTAAATGAGACATAGAGACAGAGGGTTTGCTTCTTGAGGCTTAGTCATTTTAATTTCTTATTTAATCTCAGCATTGATTATCGCCTTTTAATAGACTTATAACTAATTTTAAAAAATTTAGTTAACTCGAACCCTTCTTCAAAAGATTTGAAAACAGTGAGGAGCGTGAGAAAATTAAATTAACTTTGAAGGGATGAATTTTTATATGGACTGTTATAATAATGTAGACTACATTATCAAGACATATCTTATATAAATACATTCCATAGAAAATCCATAGATAATACGATTTTCTAGCTGACGTTGTAGTTCGCTACTATTATTTTTTTTTTATATTATGGGATCTACTAACATATATACGACTCAGAGTCTCACATTACTTTTCGTCCTACGGCGACTTTCATTATTTTATAATCAGTAACTGTTCGTTTTATTTATTGTATTAAAATAAAAAGTACAAAAAGTAAATGTAATTTTAAAATATTTATCTAACATTTTCAAATATTTTCTTAAGAACTCTCTCGTTTATTTGAAGTCTTACAACTGAGTGACACTTGAGTATTTTAACTTTCTTGACAATTTGGTACAAGGGATCAAAATAAAATTTATTCAATGACAATTCTAATCCTCAATTCTTAAAATATAAAGCAACATATTTTTTAAATTGTTAAAAGAGCATATTTTACGATAATAATTGTTGGAGTTTTGCAGCTCTATCACTTTAATAAAATAAATATATTTTCCAAATTTATCTTTATTTTATCTGAAATGATCGATTAGCATAATTAATAAAGATTTCAAATGATTAAAAACTAATAACATTATAATTAATTATACAAAGTCTGGCGCTAAGTAGCACTTAATGTCAGTAGTCGTGCTAACAGTAATGGGCGCATGAAATATCGTAATCATAAAAGCAATAAGTAATACATTATAATAAAGGCAATTAACAAGTTATATTCAATGTACATATTGTTATTTGGCTTTCAGATTCTATTGTATTTTTAATGCCTAAAATGCTGCTTCTAAATTAGTTTTAACGTTTTATTTAAAATTGTATTGTTTTGTATAATATCGTACCGTGTCTACAGTTAATATTACAGCATCTTTCAACATCTTTGTTAAATGTAATGTGGTTGTTATTTTCGAAACAATACACCACAGTACTTATTACTGCGCCATATATTATATATTATACTACAGTCATGGTGTTAGACTTGGAGCTTGCATCGTATTGTACAACTTATAAAATTCTATATGTTTAATTCATCTTGAACATTTATTTAATAATGTATTAATTAATTAATTTTTGGTCTGACTTCCTGACTATTAGAAAATCAAGCGATTACATACTTTTAAAATTATTGGACTGATATTATTTGACTTATTTTATTTAATTTCAACGATAATAATAATTTTTTAACGAATAAACAACGAAACAAGAATTTATTGTTTCTATAATAAAAAAAATATTATTATTATTATTATTATTATTATTATTATTATTATTATTATTATTATTCGTAAAATAAAACTTTAATTTGATGATATTTTAAGTGACATTGTTGTTTATCGTTTTCAAGAGCATTTTATAGCACAATAGCAATACATATACTGCTTTTGTCTTTAAAGTAGTTAGATAATAATTTCATTCATATGGACCAATGTGAGTGCGGAAAAGATATTAAAACTATTTATATCTCTGCAGTAGTAACATTTTGTAATAATATAAAATAATAGTACACATTAAGACTCAAACAACGTAATCGCTACCCCACGTTAACAATCATGTTCAGTTGACAGCGTGATACCCAGGCACAACTCTTGACAACTGCCTTAATATTTATTCTAAATAAAGTCGGTGTTTTTTTATTTATACGCTGTTTCAATACTTATGTAATAGAAGTAGATATTATTATAATAAAATATACTTAATAAACTTACATATTAATGGCATCATGGCATAGGCAGTAGAATACATTCCGTTGAGAGAGGTTGGGATCTTATGAATATTTTAATTAGGCTAATGTTTTTACTGGCCTACAAAGTATTTTACCAACTCGGTAACGAGCTTCTGGCTGACCCCTTGGGAACTTGATGAACAATATTCTCGAACAGTGGAAACTTTAGTTGGGCTTAAATTACAGATACCTGCATATCTTTAAGGAAAAGGTTATTTTTATGTATAGAAAAGAATTCTCTGTTTGTAATGAGATATAACTGTGCAATATCAGATGGTTGTTAATTAAAACTGAAATCTTATACAGATTAATATCATGTATCTAAACAGAATGAAAATAGTAGCTCATAATATCAATCCTTGTAAACAATCTGCTGTCCTTGGAAGTTCGATGTCTTTGAGTTGAATTAGTTCTTGGTTAGCATAATATATTGTTAGAAAGCTGTTTTCATTTTACAAAAAAAATATTTATGAATATGTGTATTTTTTTTTCGTTAAAACAACATTAAGATGTACTATTGTACTTAATAAAATATCAAACACATGTGTATCTATACGCGGAGTAGTAGAGTTGTTAGTAACTCCAATCAAAGGTTTACGAGTATGTCACTCACTCACTCACTTTACGTACTCTACATAACATAATATGGTAAATGACGTTTGCTTGTTTTTTTTCAATGCTCGCTCAATGCGAATATAGATCACTACCCCGCGTTGTAAATAAACTACGTTTTAATTGATTTTTTTATACTAACAAAACAAAAATACCACAAGCACATGTTATGAAAATGCATTCTAAAAATGAATATAATAATTATTATTATTGATTTACCTTATTTAATCTTCAAATACAATTGCTCCTTAAAAAGAGTTCCACGTGTTGTACGTATGACGGAAAATCACTTCGGCACAGTCCGACTTATCTGTTTATTATGTTGGAGTGTTTGGAATTATAGAACGAGGCTTACTTGAAAAAACTTTTTTGGATAAACAAAGGGAAAGTTGAAAGTTGAGTGGGTAAAGTGAGGCTTCAGTAAATACGATAAAAGTAGAACAGCCTTATTTAACCATCACGTGATATCCATTACCAAGTGATGTTATTGAAAGCAGTTGATTGGAGATATAATTGTACAATTCAAAATATTTCAAAAATATTTATGTACTGCAGCAATATTGTACTCCAGGTAAACAATATTCAAAAAACAATAGTAAAAAAGCCATCGATAAATGAGTTAAATACTTAGTCATTGTTGTATCTTAAAGTTATTAATAACATTTTCATACTCCAGGGAAATATTGTTACTGGAATGTATTATATATAGTCCTTTGTAATAACTTATGTTAAGTTACAGATGCTGGTGAAATACAGGAAATGAAGGTAAATACGTTCACTAACAAACAATGTAATATCAAACTATTTCATGTTTTTTGTTATGCGAGAACTTGCTTTGTCAACTTATTACTATTTTAGGTACTAAGGCGATTGAACTTCAACAAGCATATGGATCATTTAGGATGGATCATGAATCTTACCAAGTATTCTAGGATACAAACGAGCCTGTCTAGCATTAGTTTACCCATTAACATAACAGGATGTGTACAATTGTAAGTTTTACAATATAAATATTGGAATTATTTTGATAAAAAGATAATTTAAATAAAAAAACTATATTATAACAGACATTTTACGTAAGATTTAAAAGACGAGGAAATATTAAAAACATAAAATATGATGTCTATTTTACTGAAACTTACCTGAAAAAGAAACGAAAAGCTGAGTGGTGAATCACTCTAGATGTCGTCGGCGTCTTTGTATAAAGTAACTTAAAGCGCTCTGCAGCACCTTCGGTAATTTATTTAAATTATCCATAATGAGATTTTAATAAGACATAATGTATAAATATAATATTATTCCTTTGCTGGTCTCTAATAGAAACAGCAGTTCCATGTTTAGAAAAGGCTCGCCCTGATTAGTACATATAGTGCTATTAAAATTTATAATTCATTTCAATTAAACGTTTATTAACATCATTATTATCCGATTGTTACACATGTTTTTTTATGTTTATCATAATTAGCTAAAGAAATACTTAAGCGACTTCAAGAGTGTGCATTTGGGCCCTCCTCATATAATTTGGATATAAAGTTGCAAAAAAACTTTTTAAAGCCTGTAATGTTGTGCCTCTTGACGGCTACGTATTCAGTAAATAATTAAGCTTAACGATACAAATAGCGTGTTCTCTAACTCCTATATCACTTTAAAGGTACCGCAGACTCTGCATGTTCAGTTTTGTGGTGTTCTTGATGTTGTCGCGGAGTAGGTTTAGGGGCCGATATATCTTTGTAACAACAGCAACAATAGTGAGTTTGTAATGTTTTATTAACACGAGAACACGTGTTTTAGGAACTGTCTGTTAGATGACATAAAGTACCTATAATATAAGTATAAGTTAACTTGTCTAATGCCATGTATGAGATAGCATAGATAGCTTATCTTCCTTACTGCTAAATGTTATGACAATCTCTCTATCCTTTTAATGTTTATTTGTATATGCAACGTGATTTAAAAACACTTTTAAATTCTAAAGATAAAAGTTGTTTCATTTTTCATATTATAACAACTATTAAATATATACGAGTATAGTGGTGACTCCGCGCTAAGTTTATGTATATTTCTAACATGAACTTGGCGAGATGAACTTTTCTTAATAGCAAAACTTAATTTATTTTAAACTTTTTTAAGTATGAACTTCTTTTAGAAAGTCATAGTATTATTCTCTAACGAAACCTCCTTAAATAATATTGTTCACTTACATATATAAAAAAGTAAAACAAAATAAAAAATCCGTGCCCGCAGGGGGACACGCGTGGGTAGACCTCGCGTGTAACTCGTTTAAAATATAACTCACTACTTAAGAATAACACATGATGCCGTTGTTTACATCAAAAATTTTCAAGCAAAAAGCGGTTTTTATTTTTTTTCTCGGAATAGGTATCTTTTTTGGAAATACTTTTGATACTTTAATTTAGAGTAAAAAATAACCTTTCTATTAAAAATATTTGCGAGGAGGAAATGTTTATCAGAAAAAAGTTATCGTGGTTTTACCTTCCTTAAATTTTCAGGCTAAAAGTGGTTTTTATTTTTTTTCTCGGAAAAGGTATCTTTTTTGGAAATACTTTTGATACTTTAATTTAGAGTAAAAAATAACCTTTCTATTAAAAATACTTGCGAGGAGGAAATGTTTATCAGAAAAAAGTTACCGTGGTTTTACCTACCTTAAATTTTCAAGCTAAAAGTGGTTTTTATTTTTTTTCTCGCAAACGGTACCTTTTACGGAAAAACTTTTGGTACCTTAATTTAGAGTAAAAAAGAACCTTTCTATTAAAAATACTTGTGATGTAAGAATGTTTACCAGAAAAAAGTTTTGAATTTTTTTCCAAAAATTTTCGGTTTTTTTACTCCCACCCCTAAGTTATTGAAGTTAGGTTTTCGGTTTATGTACATTAGTTATAGGTATTCATCAAAGACATCATATAATATGAACGCGATTGATCTACTTTGTATAGGGAAAAAGTTATGGTCGAAAAACTGAAATCGGAAAAAATGAGGCCCTAGCGCCCCCTGTGGCCGGATTTCTCTGGTTAACGAACTTGACCTTTATTTTTGGATGGTTAATTTTTGTGCAAAGTTTGAAAGCGATGCGAGCGAAACTGCAGCCGCTATCGTGCTGACAAAAGTCGAATCTAGACGCACGCACGCATATATATATATATAAACATTTTGACCAATGGTCATTTCGGACTCAGGGGGTCATAAGAAGACCTCCTGTGAAGAAATTTTTTCAAAATTCGAAAGTCGGGTACAAATGAATGGATAGACCGAATTCTTCGAGGTCTACCCAAAAAACTTTCATTCTGTTTACTTACATTTTCTACATTTCAAAACTATTATTAAAAATAAAACTTGTGACGTTTTTGTAATAGTTTTCAAATATTTTAAGGCAGACTAAACAAAAATTGTATTGCGATTAATTTGTTATATTTTATTAGTAGCTCCGTGTGCAGACGGCCACTCCGGCCCTGTTCGTTCCGACGACTGTCAGCAGTATGTCTAGCAAAGGGTATATTTTAATAACTCTACGGGTACATCTCTTATTAATATTAATATTTTAATATTGAAATTGTAGCATGATTATTTTAACAAACAAACAGTCAAGATGATTTCTAACTTTTTAATTACTTCCCTTCAGGAAATTTGAACCCTCGTCGGTTTATTTTCTGCAGTTCTCAGTAGGTACAATTTACTTTCGTTAATTTTCTTATATATAATATCATATATTTGTTAAAACATATTACATAGAAAAAGTGAAGTTATAATAACGAATGTTTTTGAAAAAATGCTTTCATGAATGATACTAAAGCCATTTACTTTGTACTATCATAACAAACATTTGTTAATATCTTTAGAAGTAAATTTATTAAATAACCTTCGTAAAATATAATTAGATTAGGAGTAGATATGTTAGGTGCACTTTATACGTGTTATGTAAATAATAGATACGAGTAGGTACTGTTTCAAGTTCCTTTTCAAAATATGCTTTGTGTGGCGTGTTACTTCTACTGTGTCACTCTCGCTCACTTAATTTAATTATTTGTTATTTTGTACACCTCTTACTATCAAGTCATTAAACAATCCGTAGCTTACATTGATATAGTATTCAATTTCCCACCGCTACAAATAAATTGTATATTTCAGTTCACAGTTACAGCGTAGTTTTATTTATCTCTTCGTAGCGTACATTGCGCCGTCATGCGTGTCTCCTGTGATACTGTTTTTGAACCTTTATAATTGACTTTTATTTTAGCTTCATTGTTTTGATATTGTTTTTTATTGTGACTTTTAATTAACATATAATTTGCACATTTTTATGAATAATTCTGAAACAATAAAAAATCGGAGTGGCGATTTATCTATTATCTATTAGAGTGTCTGTTATTTACAAAGCTTGATATTTTATTATTGACAGTCTAATATGCAGCCTAGGCATTATTCGTTTGGACGATAAGTTCTTATAATTAAATTAGCCGACCCTGGCCTAATTCCTGGGTCACTTCTAACCAATAACTCGTATTATTAATATAATATAAAAAGCTCAGAACTCCGCTACATGTCGGGAAATATTTATTAATATTTTAATATATTATATAAAGGACTAATGTTAATTAGTCATCATAAGAGTATACTAACGTCTACTCTTATGATTTATGAAACTGACTTTGATTTATATATATATATATATATATATATATATATATATATATATATATATATATACAACGGTTTTGCTAGAGAAATGTTAGAGATAAAACTTATCCACCTACATGTTCACTTGCCGACTTAGGCGCTTACTACGGAACATACGAGTAGTACTTGGTAATATCTTCGGACTGAGACTTTGTTTGTAAATGTATGTAAGTTTAGAAATGTATGTAAGTAAAAGACAACACGTCAAGGTGAGATGTCATATACAGATATTTATATAATTAGAATTTTAATTTTGAAATAGAAACAATTACGAACGATTATTTAATAATCTTCATTGTGAACAAACATTAATAAATTAATTATAATATTAAATACACACGGCGAAACTAAAACAATACATATCCCGGTTATGCTAAAACTATTTTTATAATACTAATTGTTAGCTGTGACATCGTCTACATCGCCTGTCAGCAGAATGTTACATATTTTTCAAAACATAAAATAGAAATGTAATTCAGATCATAAAGTAATTCAGAATTAATGGTCAATAAAATCTACATGATGCCGTATTTTTGTACAACATTCTTACAAGGCTCGTATTTAACGCTGGATATAAGAGTTGCCTTTAGTTACTATTATATGTAAAACTATATTTACCTTCTCAACGAATGGATTATCAACCTTTACAATATCACTTATTATTAATTAATTATAAATTTTTTAATAGTTTCTACAGTAGTAATATTCATTTTAAAAATTGATATATTCATTCTGAAGCTTTTAAAAATTAGACGATAATTTGAAGTTCATAGATCTTGAAGTTTATAAAGATACCAAATAGTTGAAGCTCAATAAAGTCTTTCAATCTGAAAGTGTCTTAAATCAGAGATGTTAAAGTGGTCTGGTAGTCTCTGGTAGTCTCTGGTAGTCTCTGGTAGTCTCTGGTAGGTCTCGTGATCGCCGGCAGCTGTTTGTCTTTTAACTCGTGTATTTGAACTACTTTATTGTACTCAATCTAGATTTGTTTCTAATGTCTTTTATTTATTTTGTAATTAGCACCTATAACGCATACTAATGTATATTAAGAATTATTTTACAGAATGTTTATATTTAATAATAAATAAACACTTCTCTTTTATATTTGAAACAGGGCATGTAGACGACGTTTTAAATTAACCCATTAGAAGTCATCGTACTCATTTGAGTACAGGTATATTTTTAGGCATATATTCCAGAACTCTTAAGTGTGCGTGGGGTACTTCATTATTTTACTTAATTGTAAGGTCCTTTAAGTGTATTCATAAATAATAAGTGAATAGTGCGACATTTTTAGTTTAAAAGTGTCGGTTAAAGTTGTGTTACGGAAACGTCATCGAGGTAAGTACATTATTTTAGATTTTTTAAAGTAATTAGTGCTTCTAAGTGTTTTATTTTGATTTATTTCGCTAGATTAGATGTAAAGGAAAGATATTAGAAACTGTTAAATTAATTACATATTACTAAAATAAAACTAGAATCTTGTAAGTGTAACTGTACTCAGTTGAGTACACTGACAACATCCGTAACTAAAATAACAGTTTTTTCTTACAGATACTTTGCAATGAAGAAACAGTGATTTACAGCTCAAAATAGTACCATAGGCTTCACGAAGCTATCGAAGCGGTGTTACATGATATTGAAGGTAACGAACCTGACCTGGCTATCATACCACCTGATTCAAGTAGATTGACTGATGAAGAGGAGGGTGCCGATGAGGATATGGCGGCGTGGCCCATACTGCAAGAAATACCTGGTACTATTGAGATAATTAGGCATCGAGAGGATAATGGTAGCGAGGAATCTACGCAAAGTGTCAGTGATGATGAACCACTTGCGTCAAAGTCAAAAATAGACGACTTGATGCTCATGCTACCCGCCAATCTTCTTTGAATCCCAATCCAAACCGGTGTTGCAAATGTACCCCTTCATATTCTTTGACTTTTCAGAGTTCAACTGAAGTCTCTGATAAGAAAAGTGCTATTGATGAACAACTAAAGAGTCTCAACCCTGTACAAATACTTGAAAACATAACGGATATGATAATATCTAATAGAAAACAATAGACACGAGTTGCAGCTAGATTCACTGACATGACAATTTTTTTTTTGGGATTTTGATAATTTCTGGCTACCTCGAATAAGCTACTTCGAAAACCAATGTACTGTTCGTTAGATGAAGACATACCACGTTAGTTCTAAACTTATAATAAAAATATGGGAGATGTTGATGAACTTGACCAGTCTGTCTCATTATATAGATTTGGTGTTCACGGAACAAAGGTGGTGGTTTGTTATATTTACATATATGATAGATATGGCCATTTCTAATGCCTGGCGCTTACATGAAATGTGCAATAATAATCCTATGGATCAGCTCATGTTCCGACATCACATTTCACGATTTTATTTACGACAGGGTATACAGAGAAAATCAAGGCAAGCTGCATAAATTGTTGAAGGCCTACGTCAATATGGAGTTGGACATTATCCCCGCAAAATTAATAGACAGCTGCAGTGTGTATTTTGCAGTTCTAGAGTGCTTTGGCAATGTAAGAAATGCCTGAAAACACTTTGTGTTGAAAAAGCGTGGTTTGATCATTTTCATACTTAGGCGGTCAGTGTACTCAATTGAGTACACCCCTATATTTTCGTGAAAAACAAAATTTTTCATATTTTTTTCATTTAATATTTTCTTTTTTACTTACTTTAATTTAAAAATAAAAAAAAAATTCAAAAATAATATTTGTAGTTTTCATTTGACCTTTAATGGGTTAATTAGTTTAAATACTTTAAAAAAATCACTAGAATATTATCCTATTAAAAAAAATAATAATATCTTTATACTATTATTTACCAAATACACTTTCCATGTCAAGAAACACAACGGTCGCAAATTAATAACATACCATACCAGCCAACGTCATTTTGTAATTATTATTTACGTAAATCTCTCACACAATGGTATACAAAATACTATTTTTTGTAATATTTTTATTATTTTTGGTAAATTAAAATTAAGAAATATTTACAAATACCCGTGATTATATATTATATTTACGGAAGCTCGAATAAACATAATGTTAATTATGTAATCAAGTCACTTTTATTTTCTATTACAATTAAGATTACACTATTCTGATAAGGACTATAAAATATTAATAAAATATTAAAATTTAACACTACAAGGCTAAATAAAATAATAATAAAATGTTAGTATCATTAATCACCTGTTATTATGAATAAAGTTGGAGTGTTCAGTGAAATGTGTGATGTAACGTGACTCAGACGTCATTTAGCCGCGACTCAATGCCGCTGCGACCACACGACAATGGCCGACAATAGACTGCTGCTTGTCCACCTATTACCATTTTCACAGACCCGATATGAATAATCGATTCTCGATACCAATATAAAAGAATCAAAAGTCGGGTCACAAACAAATCTCATAGATTTGTTCATAATATTCATTTTTTAAAAAGAAAATCAGAAACTCCATAAAATCTGAGCGTTCCATTAACAGTTTCGTGACTGTGAAGAAGATTTTATATACGGTAAAGTTAATAACCCTTTTTTTTTCTAACTAAAACTTAAAAAATATTCTTTTATATTTTTCTATTAAACTTAATAAAAATATCATTGCAACATTGGTTTTTCTTTAAAATTATCATCACGTGAATAGTGAAAGAAGTGTTTTATTTCACCTATTGATAGAAAGGTAAGTTTAATAACTTTGTTCACACTGGCACAGTTACAATCGGTTACAGTTTAAGAGTTATATGTACGTTCATTAATAAATAAATGACAGTGTAGCAGTCTTATAGATATGCAAATGTATTTACCATCGTGTTCAGACGTCATCAAAATAGGATCCTTCTTTATGTAATGATTTTAAAAAAATCTATTATAATTACAAAAAACAAAGAAAAGGATTGATACATATTTTTAAGTACAAAAAAAACTAGATAAGTCATTTCAAATGTATAATCTATGTTGATAAATAATATTTTAACAAATATATTCGATAACCATTAGTGAGTAATACTCGTAATGGCGTAGTAAATATTCCGTTCCGTTTCGTTTTATAACGAACATATTCACCATTCATTAAATATCGCTTTACTCGGAACATGGTTGGTTTCAATTAATAAGATGTGTACATTATAAAAGGAAAAAAGATTCTATCATTTCAATAATACTCGAACCCAAAATAGTGAGACGTTACATTTTAATATATATAAATTAGGTGTCACGTTGTTTGTCCGCGATGGACTCATAAACTACTCAACCGATTTAAATAAAATTTATACCACGTGTAGTTTGATCTAATTTAAAAGATAATTTTCATCTCAATTCATAGTCGCAATATTATTTTATTGCAAATTATTTAGCAGTTACAATTTTCAATTAGCTCCAAACGATTCTATGGCGGTATCTGTTGACTAGATTGAGTAATTATTTGTATTTGTGGTTTAGAATTGGAAACCCTATGATTTTTCGAATGGGCAACTTTGTCTTGCATGTTCACGTGTAGGAAAACCGTCGAATCTATTTGTGTTAGCTTAAGACAGGTTAACCAAAAATATTGTTTACCGATTAGTGCCGAATTAAATTGAAATTATAAGTATTTTACATTTAAAATAATTAATATTATTGTTAACAATTTTAAACTATCTGCCCTACCCACCTCATTCGTAAATTTAAATGTTCCACGCTATTTACTAAAAACTTTGTAATATACTTATTTGTTACAAGCTTGGATAAAATTTGAAATTAATTATTTTGTTAAGTATTGACTGTAAGAAAACATGGTGGTACATAACAGATGTTCTCTACCGTAACCCCTTAAATAGTTTACTACAATGTAATATAACAAAAACCATAGTCACAGCAACGCGTGGCCGGGTAAAATGCAAGCTCCTGAAATAAATCAATATACAACAATAAGCGGTAGCAGTATATTTTTCCAATTTCACAGTTTTTTGGGGTAATACATCAGATTGGATATATATATATATATATATATATATATATATATATATATAATAAGAATGAGTTGTTATGCTCATCATGCTATTAAAGTGTAGAGGATAACATTAAGGTATTTCCTAGGAATTAATTTTATTTTAGTGGTTAACCAGTAACTAACTCAATTTTCCTGACTATGTTTATTACTCTCGTTATATTTACTTGCTACATCACACCGCTCCCTTAAAAGTCTATACTTACGGTAGCGTTGGGTGCCGGATACAAATATGGCAAAGGGGACGAAATAGGGTTTATTTAGATAAATACAGTTTCAAAATAAGCTGTCATCACTGATATTGATTCAAAGTGGAAAAGACAAATAAATAAATAAAATAAATGAAGGTTTCAGTAATGTTTCTGTAACGTCGAAAATTGTTATTAGTGTGTTTGCATTCTGAAATAGTGAGTACAGTAATAATAATTCATAAGTGAAAAATAATTTATAAGTTAATTTAATTTTAACAATTTATAAAACTGTTTTTGCATTAAGGAATAGTAAAAGAGATAAACCAAGAAGTAAATTATATACTACAGTGAAAACTAAAAATTCTGTGAATAAAACATAATATTTTTTTTTTTGCATGGAATTTCGTATATATATATATAATAATAATTTTTATTTTATCTTGTTCTATATATTCTTTTGTTTTTGTTTCGGGGTTTTTATGGAAGCACTAATTAATTGAACTAAAAAATCTTTTGTAATTTTATACAAGAAATTATTTTATTCCTCCGAGTTTATCACTTAAGTTTAAAATTTTATTATTGTTTACAAGTATTCTTTGTTAACTTGTTGAAGGGTTCTTCTGTTTACTGACTGAAGTTTAGAGCGGCCTCAATAAAATTTTATATCTTCTTTTGCATAAAAACTTCGAAAAAACAAGATCATAACTAATAATATATCAGATTACTTCTGGATTATTAAAATAATTTTATTACTTTTAATCATACCGTAATAACATAATAATTGATTTTCGAATAATATAAGGCTAGCACTTGTTTATTCCTCAAACCACTATTTTATTTAAAATAAATTGTATTAAAAATAATACTTTGTAGATTCAAAAACTATGTTATATATTAAACGAGATTATAGTAACGATAATATCTCTGCATTTAATTGCTGTGCGATGCTCTTATATACACATGTATATACGAGTACATATAATTCTAAAAAAAAATTGTAAAAAAAATATATTTTTCTTTTATTCAGATTAAGTTTTAGTTGACTACATCAGTATCACCATAGCATTAGCATTTCTTTCAAAACACATATTCATAATGTGGATTAGAAGACACTCAATAATTATTCTAACGATATTGTAAAGACGAACCTTGGAATGTGGAATGATGCTGGTGTCGATGAGATGTCAATAAGATGTTATTGGGTGTTATAATGTCTCTCATTAGAAAATAATACCTTTATCACGGGGTTCTTCCTATAATAGTTTTTCAAATCGTCATGTGAAATAGAATATGTGAAATGTTTTCATAATGGTATTTAAATATTCCACCCAAAGTAATCAGCAATAAAACAAGATTACATTTTATTTTAATTATATTTTACTGGTTTGTAGCAGAAAATAGATTGTAATAATATAATTTATTGTCATTACAAATAGCCTTGATATCCTCGTGTGATGTGATGTGATGTGTGATGTGTGATGGTCGGATGACACCGGAGCGCGGTCGCGTAGCATTGCTACTGCTACATACTCGTACGAGTATATTGTATATTGTATTTGTCTACAGCCAGCGCCGCTGCTCGCTGACTTGCTTCGATAGCATTATTGGATTTCCTTATATGCATTCAATCTTATAAATATTATATGAATCTTATTATTTATTGTCATTACAAATAGCCTTGATATCCTCGTGTGATGTGATGTGATGTGTGATGTGTGATGGTCGGATGACACCGGAGCGCGGTCGCGTAGCATTGCTACTGCTACATACTCGTACGAGTATATTGTATATTGTATTTGTCTACAGCCAGCGCCGCTGCTCGCTGACTTGCTTCGATAGCATTATTGGATTTCCTTATATGCATTCAATCTTATAAATATTATATGAATCTTATTATTTATTGTCATTACAAATAGCCTTGATATCCTCGTGTGATGTGATGTGATGTGTGATGTGTGATGGTCGGATGACACCGGAGCGCGGTCGCGTAGCATTGCTACTGCTACATACTCGTACGAGTATATTGTATATTGTATATTGTATTTGTCTACAGCCAGCGCCGCTGCTCGCTGACTTGCTTCGATAGCATTATTGGATTTCCTTATATGCATTCAATCTTATAAATATTATATGAATCTTATTATTTATTGTCATTACAAATAGCCTTGATATCCTCGTGTGATGTGATGTGATGTGTGATGTGTGATGGTCGGATGACACCGGAGCGCGGTCGCGTAGCATTGCTACTGCTACATACTCGTACGAGTATATTGTATATTGTATATTGTATTTGTCTACAGCCAGCGCCGCTGCTCGCTGACTTGCTTCGATAGCATTATTGGATTTCCTTATATGCATTCAATCTTATAAATATTATATGAATCTTATTATTTATTGTCATTACAAATAGCCTTGATATCCTCGTGTGATGTGATGTGATGTGTGATGTGTGATGGTCGGATGACACCGGAGCGCGGTCGCGTAGCATTGCTACTGCTACATACTCGTACGAGTATATTGTATATTGTATATTGTATTTGTCTACAGCCAGCGCCGCTGCTCGCTGACTTGCTTCGATAGCATTATTGGATTTCCTTATATGCATTCAATCTTATAAATATTATATGAATCTTATTATTTATTGTCATTACAAATAGCCTTGATATCCTCGTGTGATGTGATGTGATGTGTGATGTGTGATGGTCGGATGACACCGGAGCGCGGTCGCGTAGCATTGCTACTGCTACATACTCGTACGAGTATATTGTATATTGTATATTGTATTTGTCTACAGCCAGCGCCGCTGCTCGCTGACTTGCTTCGATAGCATTATTGGATTTCCTTATATGCATTCAATCTTATAAATATTATATGAATCTTATTATTTATTGTCATTACAAATAGCCTTGATATCCTCGTGTGATGTGATGTGATGTGTGATGTGTGATGGTCGGATGACACCGGAGCGCGGTCGCGTAGCATTGCTACTGCTACATACTCGTACGAGTATATTGTATATTGTATATTGTATTTGTCTACAGCCAGCGCCGCTGCTCGCTGACTTGCTTCGATAGCATTATTGGATTTCCTTATATGCATTCAATCTTATAAATATTATATGAATCTTATTATTTATTGTCATTACAAATAGCCTTGATATCCTCGTGTGATGTGATGTGATGTGTGATGTGTGATGGTCGGATGACACCGGAGCGCGGTCGCGTAGCATTGCTACTGCTACATACTCGTACGAGTATATTGTATATTGTATATTGTATTTGTCTACAGCCAGCGCCGCTGCTCGCTGACTTGCTTCGATAGCATTATTGGATTTCCTTATATGCATTCAATCTTATAAATATTATATGAATCTTATTATTTATTGTCATTACAAATAGCCTTGATATCCTCGTGTGATGTGATGTGATGTGTGATGTGTGATGGTCGGATGACACCGGAGCGCGGTCGCGTAGCATTGCTACTGCTACATACTCGTACGAGTATATTGTATATTGTATATTGTATTTGTCTACAGCCAGCGCCGCTGCTCGCTGACTTGCTTCGATAGCATTATTGGATTTCCTTATATGCATTCAATCTTATAAATATTATATGAATCTTATATAAATATTTTTACAAAATACATTTTTATAAAATGTAAATATAAATACGTTTAACGAGTAAATTTGCTATATTTAAACTATATTAAGATTGAATTTTATGAATTTGTAATATCTTTAATTGACTAAATTATAAGGCCTTCATGAACTTCCAGAACACATTAAAGGAGGGTTACCGGAACATTACGTCCTCGTGTCTCATTCCAATGTTTAATAAATCCGCTTGTTTGGTGAACATCGATATATCATGGACAAATTAAAAAAACTATTTTCAATTACGTTAATAATAAATAATGATAAATTGAAGTTTAATTTTAGTTGTTATTTACAGTAAATGGTTAATAGGTTTAATTGAGAAAATAACATCTAGTGAAGTACAATGAATGGAAGATGTGTAACATAATATATAACAAAGGTAAGTAGACATTGTTATTGTTATATTAGATATTTGTGGTATAAAACTTGAATTAATGAATATTTTCTTTCAACTAATGGAATCAAAAGAGGAACCTCTTTTGATTCCATTAGTTGACCGCACCTGTCATCTACCTCCATCCAACCTATTGATATCGTTGATTAATTTTTTTTAGTAAAAATGTATTAAATGTAATAAAGTGTTAAGCTAAGACAGTAAGTAAATTCAATCTGCTTGTTCGTTATTGCGTTTGTGCTTTTTTGCTATCGGTTGTAAAGTTTAGTAAATTAATTAGTAACAACTTGTAAGTCACAACACATCTCGTGAATTGCGTGTATTACAAAGGCATGTATTTGATAAATGGAGCTATATAATTAAAGTGTTTAGTATATTGTTAAGCATTTCAATAAATAGTAATAATGTTGTGTAAAGTTTTGATGTTATAAATTAAGCAGAATATATGTATGTCTTATTTTCAAAAAGATTCCGATGCATAAGCAATAAAATATTTTAATGTTAATTTGAAATATGCAGTATATTATATAATGTATATTTAAAAATATAAGCAATTATTTTATACTATTTATAATATTATTTATTTATTTATCTTCACGCCATATCCCTTGCGGGGTAGCCAGAGACGACGGAGCGCCAAACGCTACGGTCCCTGCATACCTCTTTCGCCTCGGCCACAGACATCAACCTCTCCATTCAAACGTGCAGCTATTCCTATGTTTGGTCATCTCAACAAAGCAACGTTCGACTTAACAAAGTTCATCGTAGAAAGTTCCCGTGAAAAAAAATACATTTAACATCACATACTGCATATATTATCTCAAGGAGATGAAATATTTTATCAATAAGTTATATTAGATTATTATAATACTATATAAGTTTCTATATCTATACTTTGAACAGTAGTGGTAGTCAGGGTATGTTATTGTCAAAGTATCGTAGCAAATGGGAAACGTGCTTAGAGAACATTTAACAAAGTGTTTGCGATAAATCTCAATTTACTTAATTAAAAATCTTTACCAAATAAAACTTATTGGTTAAATTGTTACAGTGAGCGCGTCATACATCACGTAGTGCGTTCAGTTATGTCGCTGTACTAAATGTAACTCACCGCTGTCTACTACTAGTGGACTAGTCGCTCTCGTATCTTCTACAGCTGTTATCAAAATAAAAATAGAACAGACGATATATTTATATTTATGTATATAGATATATATCCCCTAAAATATATTTGGTGTAGATTTTAAATGTATATTTTAATATCAGATTTCGTTACGTGAATTTCTACTTCCATTGTTAACTAAAATATAACAATGTTATGTTTTTAAAAACCCGAATGAAAATATTTACTTTAAACAAACAAAAATAAATATATATTTTTAATCATAAAAGTGTAAAAGGATTATTATTTTATAATAATCTGCAGAACATTTCATTGCAGTCTATCTCTAATTAGACGGATTAAGACAACGTCCACGTTAGAGATCCCTTGAGCGATCCTTGTAATTACGTCATCAATCTTACACACATACTTTATATACAGGCAATATATGTTCATGAGTTTACTTAATATATACATTGAAGTGTTATCAAATGTACAAATCAACTCCTCTCCACGATTATAATATAATATATTTAGTAGTGCAATCTAATAAACTCATCATTACATAATTGTATGCTTACGTTGTAAAGTATTGATATTTATTATTGGTATTGTTTCTAGTATAACAATTAAGTAATTACCTAAATGGATACTCATTATATGTTGTCAAACACACACACACATATACACACACACACATAACGACATGAAAGCCTTATTTATTGAGTATCATTTTGAAGTATCTACCTCAGTATTAATATACTATATTGTTAAGAACTAGTGCAGTGAGCTGTAATATATAATACATGTGAAAACGTGTGTCTAAATATATACATCATATTAAAACAAAAGAAACATTATGAAGTAAATGAATTTAACAATTAATAAATGGTTTTGAATTACTTGTGAAATGTTTAAGTTCCTCTGATATAGAGAATACTTTGTAAAATGTTAAGATTAATGAAACCAAATACTTCAAAGAATATATCTCAGTAAAGAGATGCGGTTCTTTACACTCCAATAATTCAAGACGGTTCTTCTCAAATCCGTTCTCTTTCGCAGTATTGGAAAGTTGTTAAGCTCGACTTTAAAGAGATAAAAATTTCTAATTGTATTTGAAAAAAAATAAAATAGTTCCTTAAAATGATTATAGATTAATAAAAAAAAGGATATAACGATATCCTTTTTGAAAAATAGTTATTCAACATTTATAAAAAAATAAGTGCTCCGTCTGTGTGTGAGTGTTTACCGTCCTTTAAGTGTTTTAGACCTCTTTTTGAAATTACAACTATATATGTTAATACACCAACATAATATAAATTTACTTATTTACTTTATTCAATGTTACCTTCTGCTTAGCCGTATTACCCCCATTTACCCCTGGACATGGAAATCTTCTAACAATGAAATATCCCTTGAGGAGTAGTTGTGGAATATATTATAAGAGGATATATGGGGAGAAGATATGAGTGTTTCACCAGTCTGCTCTCTTACTCTCAGTACGAAACGTAGCTACGAGAGATACCTCGTGCCGATTGTCTATGTCGGCGTTCTGATATAAATATATTTATCTTCGAGTAACCGGACACGTCAAGTGACACAGTTGACAGAGCAACGTCACATGATATCACACATGTCATTAAAATAGTTTCTAATTCTTTCATGTATTTTATGGGCTTCATTTTATTTGCTACAATAGTGTTGTTTTTTTTTAGAAATATTTAAAAATTCTCATACAAGTTCAATGCGCAGTCGCGTCAGTCGGTGTCGAGCCGTCCTCGTGAGTAGATGTTGTATTACTTGTAAGCAACAGGTCGTCTTGATACAAATTATTGAATATTAACGATCTCGTTAATTAAACTCAAGTCACCTTTTATATATAAGTATTTATAGTTTCCAGTTTTAATTTCTATATGATCTACATATTATATATTATATATTATATATTGTGTATCAAATAAAGACAAAAACATTTGTAAAATATTTTTTGTGATGAGAAGTCTGAATTTAGACTTACGATGTATATGCCTAAAGAGAGCCTCGTGAGAAAAACTATTTAAAATAAACGCAACATAATCATTAATATCCCAAGTTATATCTATTTTAGGAGTATATTAAACTAACGCCTCAGCGCCTGCTCAGGCACTCAACTATTATTATATAATTAATATACATTGTTTCGGTTGAAGTTGTTAATATTAAACAAGATTCTATAGTGATTGATAGTATATTGATAAACACCGCCTCAGAGACTTGAATTTAATTATTGAATTCTATTTGAATATATTGACTTCATTATTTATCAGTTAATAAATTCCTTGCGGTCTAATACGAGTATGCCTCATCTGTAGCCGCGTATACATTATGTTACAGAATTTAAATTATCCTATTAATAATGAAATAATTAAATTTCACTCAAATACTACTAATAAGTAATATGCCATAATTACTTAATAAATTATAACTGAAAATAAAGTACTTAATAGTTTATAATGCTGATTGTTGAAGATGCAATATATAATATTCTTACTTACTTTAAAATAAGGTCATGGAAATAAACCTGCTTAAACAATTATCGATCTTTTCATCTCTTCTCATGTATTTAGACGGAATTGGTAACGAATAAACGGCTGTCGAAACTTTTAAATTAACTTGACACACGATGCAGTTTTAGTAAGACATAGTTTAAAAACAAATTGAGCCTTTAAGTTTTTAAATATTTGGAAAAAATATTTTTTTACTAATCTTACTTTGTTTTACCAAAATGTATGGCACCGTATTTTATAAAACTAATTACTTTATATAACTAGTAAATTTCGATGGTGAACTCTGTACACAAAACTCTTTCATCTTTCTCAACGCTTTCAATATTGTTTTTGTGAGATTCCTCTCTAGTACCAACAGTTACAATAGTTAGTTTTTTGTTGGTATTTAAAAAAAGAGACTTTAATACTATTACTTGCTAAATTATTAAATTATTATAAAACACATAGATTTATTTGTTACACTCGTGTAGTCTTGACTTACTCGTAGATATTATACCATATACGAGTGTTTATCATGATTTGGAAAAAATATACCTAATTAAAAATACAATGCTATGATATCGCAACGTACGAGTATGATAATAATAGATTTAATCTTTAGATATGCAATTTTAGTAATAAAAATGACATTGAAGTGAATTCTATTGAATTTAACTCTGTTTGTATTTTGCTCTTAAAATAATAATTATGGAATAACTATATTAAAAAATAGATGTGTAGAGAGTAGTGCAGAAGGAAACAGATTAAGAAAATAAATCATTTTTTTTTATTTTACTAGTCAGTAGAGCAATAAATATTTTAAACCCCTTTTAAATATATTGTGTCAACTGTAATTTAGTGAATGAAAACAGTGCGGTACCTAATGATACTCGTGAGGCGCCATTGAGGGCCTTCCCTCACACGCTGACGGTTATCTCTGAGCAATATAAACTACAACAAAAGCATCGAAGTTTGCATTGCTACGCTACCTCCGGGGTTTATAACTTCATTGTGTTGAAATATTCCGTAACCCTTTAACATTTAACAGAACAACAACAGAACTTAAACAACCACTTTGATGGATTATTTAACATCAAATTTCATTACATTACATAAGCTGTGAATTGGAAATAAGACGACATGTTAATTATTTAATCCGTCAATCAATATCACAACTCATTTTTATTATAATAATTTAATGCACTCGGCGATTAGGAGAATATGTTTTTTATTGTCTATATCCATCCAATAAGTTGGTACAAATCATTTGATTTCTGTAAGCACTGGAACATGTGCCAAGTAATACGTGTCAAAGTAAAAAAAAAAATTGTAGATAAAATTGAAAACAAATTATTATATTCGAATGGATATCTTATATCTAAAGTTCATTTTCAAATTGAACTTTTGAGTTAAACTTTGGAAAAGAATGTGTGTCAAAATGTAAATCGTTTTATCCAATAAGTATAACGGAGTTCTGTTGAGCGCAAATAGTTATCTCCCACAAAGACGAGATCTCATTTGGAGTGATTCATCACTCAACTTTTCATTTCACTTCCAGTTGAAATTGTATCAAAGCAAATATAAAATACCAGACTGCGGTATGTTTTTGAACAAAATTAATGACAATTTCGTTAGGTTTCGTCGTTGGTTAGTGTTTAAAGTTACTTCTTACCTTAATTGCAAAAAATAAAAACAATAACTCGTTCACAAAACTGTATTAATGTTATATACTCAAGGTTCTTTCTTTAAGATAGATGTAGTAAAGTATTTTCTAATATTGTGCTAGTAATGTCTATTTTGTAATGCTGGTCTATATTGGGATAAAATAAAAAATATATTTGATACACTATTGTATAAAAAGGTATTTAGAATGAAATTCATGTTAACCTGAAAGGCAAAACAGCAATGCGACTTGATAATGTAGGTACGGTAGTAACACAAATATATTTAGGTTGTTTAAATAATTTACTGTAAAAATAAATGTTATATGATGTTTTTTGTTTCTATTGGCGGTGTGACGTCTGTTGTAGCAAAAATATTGATTGAACGTAGTCGTTGTGCCCTAACAAGGGTAATAATTAATAGTCTCTTACTTCCTTTAAATACTGAAATGTGTGTAGAATTTTGCAACAATACTTTCTGTGATATTTTAATCAAAAGAAATCTTCTTGATTTAAATATCATAGAAAATTTAAGCAAACGACTTAAAGAAACAAAAAAAAATATTTGTTGAAATTAAGCCCTTACATAAAAAAAGATACATTTTTCGTTTACAATAAGAAAAATTCTGAAAAAAACGTATTTTATAAGAAAACCTAATAAATTTAATTAAACAGCACCTCATCTTGCCCCTTGCGGTCATCAGAATTAAATTTAAATTGTATCTTCCTCAAAAAAATATTTGTTACTTGAAAAAATGAGTAGACGTACGAGTATTATATTATCATTATACATTTTCCTTTGATAAAAAATTACACCTAAATATTCATAGCAAAGAAATATAATTAAGTAATAAATATGATACTAAGCAACATGTTTTGGCATTATGGCAGTCAGATATATTGTTTCATTAATATCGATGTTATACAAGCTCTTGCTCTCGACTCCATCCGTGAGGAATACTGAAGTTTGTATATTATTTGTTCGGAACATTATTTTATTGCTGATAAAACCCCAGATTCCTTTCAAACAGTCACTCAATTCAGATAATAATCAGATTGTCATCCTGGGATTATATATTATTATTAGCTAACTTTCTTTATTTCGTTCGGATGGTTTTTCTGAAATTTTGTTGACAGTAAAATTTTCAAACACCTCCCTTTTCTATAAAATATACATATATTATAACAAAAACGTATTAGTACAAACAATAAATGAATGTAAAATAAATGCATAAATTTACTTTGTTAGACTGAGTAACAGAGAAAGCATAAATAAATTACCCATATTAATAATTAATACATTAAAAGTTAGTTACAATAGGTCTTACATTACTCTTACTTTCTTATTTTTCAAGAATCTTAAGATTTTTTCTCTTTATTTAAACCGTATTCACTCGGCCTATAACGAATATTTTAAACGTTACAATTAGGTCTGGGTCTCTGGAAAAAACAGTTGAATAAACTCTTTGTATTTACTTTGTTTTTATTTTAATATTTTTTTACTTCACACAAGATGACGGTCACCCATTATTACCAATTGATGACATTTAAAATATCTTCACTCTACTGGCAATAAATGTTTTTTGAATAATACGTTCTCTTATAGTTTCATTATACTAGTTCATAATACTACCACTCGTCTAATACCTTATTTTAATTTAACGGCTCGTTTGAGCGAACAGAGCCCACTGGAGTACAATGAGTTGTTATAACATAGTTGTGGTCCTTATTAGGAGCCCTGTTAATGTTTCTTGACGGTCGAGTTTATGAGCCGGGGTTATATATATATATATATAAGACAGGATAAAACAAAAGTTGACTTATATTAACTCATTTTATCAATATACACAATTAATTATTTGTATGCAGCTGTAACAGAATATGTTATTACAAATATTTTAAATACACATTTATCATAATTTACAATTACAATAGTTATATCGAATGAGTTAATCTGGAAAAGGTGACGGTTTATTTTTATCTGTAATGTTGCGGTGCTGCGATGTACGTTACTGTACACCTCGCTTCTATTCATAGTACAGTTATTTCATATCAGTTTAGATGAATCGACGTAAGTCATGGACTCTAATTTATTTCATTACGCAAATTTTCATCAATTATTTTACAGGAACTAAATTTTATAAATATTTAAGTATTAAAGAAGCAATATACCCCTTTTTTGATCGTTGTTATATTATAAGTGGGTACCGAGGGGTTTACGGCCATATAAAAATAAAATAACACAAACAGGTTGTACGAAGCAAGGACTAAGACCGCAGCTCTAAACATGTTAACGGTACATGGTATCGACTAAAACTGCTTACAAGAGTCATATGAAATTTATTAGTTTTATTTTCATTTATATAAATGTATTCACACTCACACACTTTAAATATCTCCTAAGCATTGTGTGTGAATACTGCTTAAGCCAGGTAGTACCTGTACTCAACTTCTTCGTCCGTTATTTAATAATTCTACATTGAAGTTCTCACAACGACTCGACATAACGAGCGAGGAGTGATTAAAAACTTTATGATTTCATGGTATTAATGAAGCTTCACTTTAAATACTCGGTGCTCTAGTTAAATGTAGAGAAATCATTTAAAATGTGTATTCGTTGATGACAGTATTATATTAGAGACAATTTTAGACAAACCAAGTAAAATATCAACACTGTATACAGTTATTAATATACTTGATGTTACTCTGTAGTACGTACTCGTAGTTAGGTCTGTGTGCGGTGTATCTGTACACACACACACACGCACACAGCTCTCTGAGTGGGCGGTATCGTGATTCGTCTAATTACATATTATAATATAAGTTGTAAAATATATAATCATAAGTTGGTATTAAATAACTATAAATTTTAATAAAACATTCCATTTATATTTAGTTGAAAGTAAGTAGAGAACTACTTGCTCATTTTAAGCGCAAACTTTGCGTATATTATACGAGTATATATTAAAAATCCGTAAATCTGCAAACTGAGTAACGTACTTTGCAAAGCTCAAGTAATTAATTAAAATTGTGAGAAGTATAATTGTACAATTCTCGTCAGAGGGAAGTCATGTAACAGCCGGTAGCATTTATAACACTGGTTGTTCTAGTTTAGTTTTGTTACGTGCAAAAGCAGAAATATGAGAAAGACTCTCTAGACTAGAACTCTCTGGATTAGTTGTAAAATATACATACCTCTTAATATTATTATCTTCATCTTATGAAGTCAAATATTAAATATTAATATTGTAAATTATTATTCTTGTAAATATAATCTTAAATTAATTAAAAGTCTTGAAATGTTTTATAAGCAATCGATACTTATACATACTGGGTAACTTTCAGAATAAAACATCATAGAATAAAACATCATAAATGTAATACAGAAGAATATTAATGAAATGTAATGCAAAGATAAATAGAAAGCTAAAAATATTTTATTTTGTAATGACTAAATCAATAGAGACGGAATAATATTAACAAAGTTACTAAACAAGATATGTAAGTAGGAATTTGGCGATTAATCCTAAATATCCTGAAAATCGTAAATATGAAATTGACAATGTGTCTTTATAGACAATGATAGATCACGTATTCCTAACCATTCGGGCCGTTCTCGGAGGTGTGAGAACTGGCCGGTACGAGTATGTGCGGGAACTGGGTGAGATATTCAATTATAGTTAATAGAATTAAATATAAAGTAATATACTCGTAACTTACTTGTAAGCTAGACACTCCTTACAAATGATATTGACTGGAATTAATTTAAATTCACTTGTTTCACAATAATGTTATTTTCACGATAATGTCATAATTTAAATAATCTTACTTACATAATTTTATTTTTATTTATTTATTTAAAAACTTTATTGTACAACAAAATTATACAAATGGCGGACTTAATGCTACAGCATTCTCTACCAGTCAACCGAAATATAAAATACAGAAAAACAAAACAAGGGGTACAATAGAAAACAAACAAACGAATACACACAACTTATGTAGATAACAATCAATATATATATAGATACATATATATATATATATATATATACTTGTACTACATATAAATATATTACATGAATACGTATAAACATATTAAATATATAAAAAAGATACATACATATACATACATACATACATGCATAGGGCGATAGTAAGACGATAATGTAAATATAAAAATAAAAATAATGTTATGCCAATATTGGTATAAATATTACTACGCAATAATAATTATAAAAAAGTTACAAGAATGGTTATGTCATTTTCTGGTGTAGATATCTACGGATACGCTTTTTAAATACAGATTTATTCGGGGTACGTCGAAGCACATCAGGGAGGCCGTTCCAGAGTTTAATAGCGTGTACTGTGAAAGAGTTAGAAAGAAAGCCAGTATGGTGCGAAGGTACAAATAAGCTAAGATTAAAATCTGACCGAAGATGTAAATCGTGAGTTGACCTCAGTAGCTGAAATTTACATTTCAAGTATCGAGGAGAAGCTGGATCATTCAGGATAGAGAATAGCTGACATAAAGTTCTGGATCGTCTTCTTTCGCGGATGGGGAGCCATTTAAGCTTAGAGCGGTACTGAGAGATGTGGTCAAATTTTCGGAGATTAAATATGAAACGAATGCAACTGTTAAGAAGACGGTCCAATTTATCTAAATTAGATTCTGAGATGTTAGAGCAGCATACATCAGCGTAGTCAATGAGCGGAAGGATTAGGGTCTGCACTAACAGAGTTTTGGTCCGAATGGGTAAAAAGTGTTTATGCCGATAAAGAGATCGTAGTGAATACGTTACTTTTCGGCATAATTCGACTATGTGGACGTTCCAACTAAGCGTGTTGTCAATATACAGACCCAGGTTTTTTACTGAAGGCGTGAAAGGTATAATAATATTGTTATACATAACTGGTGGCGTATTAAAACTATCAAACTTAGAGAGCCCATATTTGCTACCAATAACAATTGCCTGACATTGCAGAATCTTACTAAAGAAATCTATCTATCGTTTTATAGAAAAGTGAGGAGACAGTTAACTTATACAGAGAAAGATATAAATTAATATATACTTAGAAACTAAGCCCATTAACACTTTCACTGCCAGCTCCGTAGCGTGTACGGAGACGCAAGTTTCACCCCGTGTTTCACCCCAGGGCCGTAGCATGTACGGAGCAATTAAAAAGTCAATTTTTTATAGTATTCAATTGGCTCAACATTTTTTTTTACTATTTTTCCGTTTATTTAAATGCCTTTATGCAAACGTTTATATGAAAAATTGAAACAGCACACAGGGCTCAATTTCTGAAAATCTGGTGGCAGCGAAAGTGTTAATAACAATGAACACTATAAATATTATAATCCGGAGATACAGAATTATGAAATTCTTCCACAGACTCGTAGATGAGACTATCACCCGTTAAATAATACATATTTGTTTAATCTCTAAATCATCACGGGAATGTTAGTTTTGTTACCGTGAAGGAAATATTTCAATGCCGAGCAGAAATACACGCGATTGTAAATTAATAAAAGTTGCTAACAATGAAGAACAATGATTGACTTTAGTTCTGTGTTTTATAAACATGATATGTATTACACTTATTACTGATTTGTGCACTCTGGTCATCTTGTTGTTACATTCTCTGATAGCAACGGGAAAGTACTAAAACTACAATGTACTAAAATAATAACACAATATTAACTAAAATTGCAATACGAAATAAATATTAAATCGACTATTGAGAGGGTCTCGAAGTGGGAGGAAGATTGACATAGAAAGTAGCAAAATTATTGTATTTATGAAATGAAAATATTTAACTTTATATACATGCAAGAAACAACGTTTTATAAATAGTATTTGATTAAAATAATTACATTAATAAATAGTTGGTTGGACAATGAGCACAAAGTAAGCGTCGAGTACAATGTACAGTCGCTTACTACCAACATTATTGATAATAATGAGTCTCGAATTCTGAAAAGCCCAAGGATAATTGAAAATACGTTTATTTGTTAAATAAACTTAATAATGTGGTTTAATGTTCAGAAAATAATGCTTTTCTGGAAACAAATTAAAACAATAACAATTGTCATAAAAAAGTTCTTTATATCCGGTTTTAACAATATATTTTAAAATAAACTTACAGCATTGCTCTGTAAAGAGTCTTAATATTATAAATATCATTAATATGCGACATAATATTATAAAGAAACGTATGTTTAATTTATAAAACTCAATATCATTGTGTCTGTTGTGAATATTTTAATTAGATCTCGGGTAGTCTTGGGATAATGTAAGAAAATATTTAATTTACTGCTAAAAGTTTTGATTTTATTACAAGAATAAAACACGGAGAAAGTAACATTTTATTTAATATAAAATGCGAAAAGGGTAATTTTTGTAGCGATATTTAATATTTTTTTTGTCCAATGTATTACAATTGCAGTCCAGGAGAGTTCTTGGTAGTGTATCACGCTGAAATTCAATCACTGATTACCTATTTGTCTTTTTGAAAAGAATTTATTGTCAATTAAAAACCAACTCGCTGAATGATGGTGGATTGAAAATTAAAATTTCTATTCGTATATGTAACTTACATACATGCCTTAGTTTTTTATATAAATAGTAGTTATTTACAAACGGACAGATATTCAACTAATTCAAACTGTAACTTATGTTCATAGTTTTGCTATAGATAAGCATAGATACATCTGCTGGCCTGTCAAGATAACCGCTACAGGTGGTGTTGCCTGGTAACAAGTCGCACTCAGGACACTCAAGCGCACCAGGTGACATCATTCAATTAGATTGTGAGATATACATCAGTCTCATGAGACAGAGAAGTAGTGGCTAAATAATATATTCGGTCTAATTATAATAATATAATTAAATTGGAGCAATTGACACCTCTTTCGCCTCGACCACAGGCATTAACCTCTTCATAAATGCCCTCCGGTAAAAAGCATGAGGACCCCCTCATGCTTTTTACGTGACCTTCCACCAGTATCATATCTACTGTGTTTTCGAAGGTCACTCGAGGCCTTCCCCTGTCTCTCTTACCGCTCACTTTTCTTTTATAAATCTTTTTTACCATTCTTTCATCACTCATTCGTTCGACGTGCTCAAACCACCTGAGCATGTTCTTCTTCATTCTTACTGCGACATTTTCGCTAGTACCTGCCATTCTGTGGATCTCTTCATTGCGGATTCGGTCAGCTAAACTGACTCCGCAAATTCGGCGAAGAGATCGCATCTCCACAGCATTCATCTTTTTTACATTCTTCTTCTGCGTTACCCACGTTTGGTTGCCGTATAACAGCGTCGGTAGCAAAACTGCATTGTGTACAGCCAAACGTGCAGCTATGTTGACGTTTTACCGTCTCAACAATGCAGCCAAAGCACCATTAACTTTGTTACCGGCAGCCATACGTCTTTCCACATCTATTTCGTATCTTCCGTCTCTGCTAAACATACTTCCCCAATATACCACTTCATTCACTTGTTCTATTTTCTTACCATTCACGTTGATCTTACATTCTGTTCTTTCTTCATTTCTTTCAAATATCAGAACCTTCGTCTTATCTGCATTCAGGTTTAGAGCTTTATTTTCTCACCCATCTTTCAGAGTGGTAACCAATGCCTGCAAATCGCATTCTGATGAAGCAACGAGCACTGCATCATCTGCATATAGCAAGCAATTGACCTTAAGGTCACCTACTTTCACCCCTATGTTACTGTCTTTCACGCCTTGGAGACAACTATCCAAATACAAATTGAACAACCAAGCTGACATAGCGCAACCTTACTTAACACCCGATTGGATGTCAAACCAGGACGACATGTCAGCTCCTACTCGCACACAGGCTGAGTGATCTCTGTAAAGAGACTTTACAGCCTGTAGCAAGGGTCCGCTCATATTGTATCGGGGCAGTATCTCCCATAAGTTTTTTCTCATAACCCTGTCAAACGCCTTTTCCAAATCCACAATGGCACAGAAAAATTTTTGGTTTAGGGCCAAAAACTTTTCCGTGATCATGCGGAGGGAAAAGACCTGGTCTATACACCCTCTTCCAGGTCTAAAACCCCCTTGGGCCTCCCATAACAGCCTTTCAGATCTCTCTTACATTCTTCTCGCTAATATTTTAGCATAAATTTTACCGCCAAAGCTAATCAAACTGATAGCCCTATAGCTTGCAAAGTCTATCTGTGAACCTTTGCCTTTAAACAAAGGTACGATGACTGCACCTCGCCAATCGCCTGGGACCTCCCCTGATTTCTAGCATAAATTGCACAAAAACCAGAACAAGTCCCAGACGCGTGGCCCACCATATTTGATCATCTCGGCAGTAACTTCGTCTGCTCCCGCAGCCTTACCACATTTCAGACTTCGAATCGCGCTCTCCACTTCTTCCAAACTGATTTCACCATCGGCTACATCCAGACTCAGCATTTTGCCGGTACTCAAGGCCGAGGCGTCCTCACATTCACACGTCTCCTTGTAGAATTCCGCCCACCGCTGCAAAACGTGTTCTTGCTCTATTAAGATTTTACGTCTCTTCGAAAGTACCCCTTTCATTCTACGGGTTACCGAATCACCCCGGGAATCACTAACTTCTCGCCTGAAAAGCTTCGTGTTTTCCCGGAAGTTGTTCGTCAACCTGTCATCCCTTTCTCTCTCAGAATTTGCACGCTTCATCTTTAAAAGAGCTTTCGTTTTGTGCTTTTGCAGCTTGTAATTTCTTTTTCTTATCTCTCTCATACTTTTATCCTTACCCGAGGCTTTATAATCCAGCCATGCTTTCTTCTTTAACTCAGCAGCGTCCTTCACTTCATCATCCCACCATTCATCGCGCTTTTTACTAAAACCTCTTTTCCTTTTACACATACCTCTGTCGCTACTTTCACCATACCATTCCTAAGTTTCTGCTAGCATACTTCAACACTTTCATTTCCAGAATCACAGCTTTCAAGCTTCTTGGAAACCCTTTCTTGATATTCCTCTCTGATCGGTGGATCTTGAAGTTTCCAGCCTCTTATGCGATAATTCGACTTCAAGCTAGAACATGTTGTGAGGCATCGCCACCCTGCAAACAGACCTCTTATTCTAGCAACGACTAGATAATGGTCCGTTCCCAGATCAGCACCCCTAAACACTCGCGTGGCCATGACTTGGCTTCGAATACGCTGATCCACTAGGTATAAATTAATCATACTTCTTTCTTCCGCTCGCTCCCATGTGTACATGTGAATTTGTTTATGATCAAACATCGTGTTTGCCAATACAAATTTCTCTCCTTACAAAATTCCAAAATAAGCTTTCCAGCCTCATTTACTCTCTTATCACCGTACTTGCTAAGCACGCTTTCGTAACCACTTCGCGCGGTTCCAACCCATCTATTAACATCCCCACATACTATCAACTTTTCATTACTTCTGACACTATTTAGAACATCCCTGACACTCTCCTAAAACTCCTCGAATTCGCTCACTGAAGCTGAGGATACTGCGCGTAAACGCCTAACAAGAATACTCTTGTTATCCCCAGCTTAAAGCGAAGTAAAAAGAAGCCTCCGGTTGATAGCCTTGTATTGTATTGTATTGTATTGTATTGTATTGTATTGTATTGTATTGTATTGTATTGTATTGTATTGTATTGTATTGTATTGTATTGTATTGTATTGTATTGTATTGTATTGTATTGCATTAACCATTCGAGAGGACAACAACACGCCTACACCTTGGCAACCTCTCTGGAAACCCAGCCCAGAAAGTGACCCGGTTGCCAGGCAAATCGGTCGTACCATTGCCTTTTCGCTTGGTCTCAGACACACAAATAACATCCAGATCTTTGTCATCCATCACATCTAATAATTCATTCATTTTCAGTTCCATTCCTCCTCTTACATTCCACGTAGCTATTTGTAGCTCCGTCCTCCACCTCCCGCCGTTCGGAACATGGCGTGTTGGTTGACGGTCCCCAACGCCGCATTCGTCCATGTTATAACATAATTACAATGCAAAACAATGCAATACAATATGTCAATATTGCAAACATTATTTAAATTTGTTATTACTATTTACTATTAATTATCCATTTAAAAATATATACAAATGCAGACATGTCAAGAAATTACAATTATTATATTAATTAAATTTATTATTATTATTAAAATTATTATTAAATTATTCACATAAAATTATATACTATAGACATGTCAAAGATATAATAATTTCAATTAATTAATTTAAAAAATCCACTTTTAATTAAAAATAAATATTTTTCACTTTAGTGTGTTTAGATATTGATTAATCCATAAAACTATTAGAACTTGAGTCAAGTTTATAAACTAATTGATGTGATAGTGAGTGTTACAACGGAAGGTTTCTATCAACTGAAACAATTTATTTTGATCCTAAAGCGAGTGAGTTCACAGTTGTAAGGCCATATATCCAATACATGGGGTCAAACTGTGCACTGAGATTCTGCCAAATACGACATTATATTCTTCATAGTTACAAGTTATATTTTTTACGGCTATGTTACAATCCGCTCCACAATCTGCATAACTGGGATAAAAAATTGTATAATTTAATTATGGGATTTTTTTTTACTGACTCATTCATCGCTCTACAGCCCAAACCGTTATACCTTGAAAGATCAAATTTGGACACAAGTCTCCTGACATATTGAATAGGTACAATAGGACAGGATTTTGCAAAGGTCCAAACCGCTCCAAAGTTACAGCTAAAAAACTGTAAAGTTTACCCCCCGCTCCCTTTCTTCTCCCATTGCATTGTAGTAGAAATTAAAATTATTTGGCCAGTCACTATGTTTATTCTCAACACGCTGCGATGTGAGAAACAAAAGTGTACCTATAACCCGATAGGAATGAATCTCTGTAGTTATCAAACTCAAGGTTTTCTCGCACTGATAGCGAGTCATGGTGGGTTGGAGGATAGAGCGTGTATGTGTGAAGGATAGGGTCATGAGGTCAATACTCATGAAAGTCAGTTTTTTTTTATTTATTCCCGTCGCGAAGCACGGGTAACCTGCTAGTTCATAATAAATGATAAATTCTTGTTGAAGGTATCGAGGGCAAATTTTATATTCCTTGTTTATTTCTTATTTAAAGTTCAACGCCTTTTTTTAACAATTAATGAACAAGCAATGTAGTAGTGACGGTTAATGAGAACAGAAGAGAATAAAATAGCAGGCTTTGTAACTCCACATTAAAAGGGGCGGATAATATAATATTAACGCAATACAAACCTCCTGTCGTGAGGTTCCTAAATATACGAACCTCTCAACGCGACTCACTTGTCAAGGGTCTTCTTTGTTCTGGTGATTTCTTTTACGAATTTACAAAATATAAATATCTTTAAAATTTCTTAAAAATATATATATTATTTATAAATTAAATGAAGTCTTAATTTTTTTTTTTTTGCGTCAACATTAGATAACTTAAAAATATATTTTTTGTAATAAATATGAATTCTATTTATTACTTTTTTTAATTACAACATAGTTATAAATGTAAAGGTTACATTAAATAATTGTGAACAGATTTATATTCTGTTGCCAGTCTTTTGTACATTCTATAATATAATTTTGTACAAAGATGGTTCAGAATAAAGAATGCAAACACAAGCTGCGGCTTAAAGTCAACACGCAGATTAGATGTTAATCAAGTGTTTTCGCTATTTAAATTGTTTTTAAGTTATTTCTTGCCTTTCCAAGAAATAATTCTAACATCTTAAATAATCAAAAACAAAGTACTTACGACATTAAGTGAAATCATGTGAGCATTTAAATATTTACTTCAGTTACTTAAGTATTATTTATATTTATTGAATTTTCTAAAAAAAACTAGAAAATTTTAGACAATTAGTTATGTGGGTAAAACTTTGTTCGTAAGTTTTATAATAAATATTCCTCATTTTTAAAGATCAATAATTGATTATAGTATCAGTGTACCCAGGAGAAATTATGGTGATGTAAGACACTTACTCGTACTGCAATACAGACACCATTTGAAACCTGAATTTAGTCATAAGCGAAGTATAATCTTTTTAATTATTCACGATTTAACCGCTGGCAGAAACTAGACAAGAAAATTAACTTTTATTAAGTGAAATCCAATCTAACCATATTAATATTTCGTGAATAGCGTATTAACACTATTAGTTATAATGTTGAATGTATCTTCTAAATCAAACGTATATCATGATAACTACTCGTAATATTTTAATTACAGTCCCAAAGTTTCAATCATAAAAACAAAAAATTGTGAGAACTATATGCAAAATAGACAGACACAGACTTTAAAGAAATAAGACCAATTGATCGCCGGACGCGCGATTAATTAATGAAACTTACAATTATACAAAATTTTATTGTTGATTGTAATTTTTGTTTCTAAGACCATACGACAGTGTCATGAGAAATGTTCCAATATATAACAAAAATGAAGGAATCACTACTTTTCTATAAATGAAACGTTGCCATATTTAAACCTTAAAGAAGTCTCTTTAAGTTAATCTCAGTCTTGTTTTGAGAAATGAGAATGAAACTTAGTCGTTACAACTTATATGAGTCCAAGATCACTTATTAGATTCCATATTGGAAGAAAATAATCCTTTAACTTAACTGTGTATATTTTTGATATCTATGACCCTATTTATGTAGAATTTATTAATAGTTGTTATTATATGGTTTGTGTAAATTTTCAGGGAACTTAGTCAATATTTTATTAGTTAATTCAGCTGCAGTCTGGTTCAGTAGCTTAATAATTAAAGAGTAGAGTAGTCGTAAACTAAACGTCAAATTTCAAGCACTATTTTATGTTATCCAAAATTGGGAGTAATTTCAGAAATAACAAATATAGTAAAATATGGGTACGCCTTTAGATACCTTACAACTCAAAAACTATTTATTGCCCTCTAGGAACATAAACAAGTCGAACAGACGCGTTAAGCCAATAAAAGTGGACACGAGTGATAGATAGATAGATACATTCTGTAAAACATTGTATTTGAACATAAAAAAGGATTTATAATTGTGATTTTGATTTATATAAACAAGATATATATTTTTTTATTTATTTATATTGTATAGTGATATTTGCGTCGCTGTTGAAGAAGGATTACAAAGTAATGAGAGGACGCACGTAATTTATTAAATGGAAAAAGTGAAACATGTATTGCCGATATCAGTTTATCTCGTTCAGTGCGCAATAACCGCAAGAAACTAAATATTAATATCCGTTTTACTGTTTGTATCACAAATAATAAAAAAAAATATATAAATAAAAAAAATCCGTTTATTTCTTTAACATACTCGTATACAGTAGTAGATACTTAGTAGTAGTAGTAGATACTTTGTCGTAATATATATTCTACCGAATTTAAAACGAACTCTTTTCATCAAACACTCTTTGTAAGATGTTTGGTTATTTTATTAACCAGATTGTTACGGATCACATCTATTGTATTGGGACCTATTGAAGCTTGAGGGGTGAGATAACTAGAAAATGTAATGAATTGCTAGATCTCTCTGTTCTGCTCTGCTCTGGTCTGTTCTACTCCACTCTACTCTATTTTTATTAATTGAATCAAATAAATAAACGTTGTCACTATATTGTAATAGTAGTATTTGTATGTATTGTAGGTTATATAATCTTGGACTTGCATGCGTCTGGGTGATATCATTTAGTTTGATTGTGATGGCTTGTGCCATAAGTCATTCCACGAAGACAAAGGTTACCTTATCTTTGTCTTTGGAATGTAACTAAACAGTTAATAGGCTTAATATATGTGACTTCAGATTAAATGAAACTACATGTATCTAACTTAACAATATAAATATATAGTTTAGATAGTTTAAATGTCATTTCATGTGATTTCTCTATTCTGCTTTTTGGTTTTAATAAATAGTAGCTCTAAAGCACTGCACTCGTGACAAATCTGCATTCATGGAATAATATGTACACACAAGAATAAATAAACACAAAAAATATTATTAAATATTGTAATGTCTTAAAAAAAGTTATATTTTTCATAACTCGTTGATGTTAAAGGAAGAGTTATTTTGTTATAAAATTACTCTACTGTTAAATATAAGAATCAGTGTTATAAAAAAGGTGATCTTTCCTTTCAGAGCTGAAGCGCCACTTGAAATTAAATCATTGTTCGATCATTGAAAATGTGTTCCTTTTCATATAGTTGTAGCGATGCTACTAATAGGTGCGGTAAGCTACCATTCATCGTTCAGTTACTCAATTAGAGCTCAATTAGTTACTTTTAACACGTATTGTGACACGTAACAAATAACTTTTAATTAGTTAGCTTTAAACATTAGATTGACTTTGTATTTATCTGTACAAAGTAATTACTTTATTTCCATTTCTAGGAACAAATCTTAAACTATGATATGATAGAATATATATAACCAGCAGCAGTGACTATAACTAACACTTTACTGATAAATATTGGCCACATTGTAGCGTACCTACTTCAAATTTAATGCTTTTTAAAGTTGGCCATAAATGGTAAGCAGTTATTAAAAGCATTATTATATACAATTTCCGGTTGTTCTTTTGTTCTGGCGGCATTGTTCATATTATAATACTGTTTTAGCACAATATTAAATTATTTAATGGGCGTACACTAGATAAAGCATTTCTCGTCGCCTTGATCATTCCGTGACGTAAAAGAAAAGTTTGCTCTTACAGACTGGCGGCCTAGTGAGTAATGTTGTTCAAGTTGAAAACAGAAAAGTAATTTCATTTTCTAAGTTGTTGTCTTTAGTCAGTAGGAGAGGTATTTTGTGTTTTCATTTCAGCAACTTCAGATGATTTTAATTATTAACATTACTTTGTCTCTCATAGTACTTAAATACTTTCTTGCAATATATTATATACAATTGTAATTTTATATTGATAAATGTTGATAAAGGCGTAAGTTATAATGAACTACTAATCCAATATGTTAATGAGCGCGTGCTGTGAGTTGATGTAATCACCGATACAGCTAATTCACTCACGCTCCGTTTGCGGCACCACTGTGAGATATATTGGTGTATTACACTGTATTACAGCTGTACGCAGCACTTACGAGTATGTGTGATATCATTATTATATTAAATGTTACTAAATTCTGTTACCTGGTATTCTTTTGTAATAGAGCTATGGATAAAACTACATTTAATACATTTCGATATTAACAAATGAAGCTGCCAGAATCCATATATATTTATTAAATAGTTCCTGTTACATTATATAACTTTTATGATATAATTATTTGGCTTATATAATATAATAGAGTCCTTTGTAAATAATAATTTATCCAACAAACGCCTGAGGGCATGTCGTGGTATCAAACCAACAACGTACGTGCGTAACGTATATTTCATAACAAATGTTATGAACAATTCTATGTTACTTCAATCATTACTTTATAGGTATATTAAACTTTTAATATTAAGGTCTGTCTTGTTAAAATACTATGTACTACGTTAGTTTCGTATATATTTATATTATATATAATATATGTATATATGTATAATTTTTTTCCAAAACGGTTATAATGATTTCAATAGATTGAAAAAAAACTGTCTTAACCCTGTAAGTTAAGAATTCGATTTTTAAGTTTGTTATAAGTCATAAGTCGTGTTGTTACAAAACAAGTTAACAATAACAGAAATTACCTTTTCATTTATCATATTTTCATTTCCTCATACGAATAGGTAAATTTTGACAATTAATTAATTTTAATACGCGTTGCGCACTCTTACGAGTGTATAGTATGCAGTAGTAAATTATACATCATTGTGTTTTGCAATTCTTTATCAGACAGAACGTATATTATAATACAAATAAATGAGGATCTGAAAATATTTAAGAGCGATAGAAATAGTTTTGCCCCAATCATTTGAAAATATATAAATATGTAGGTATTATGTAAAGAAAAAGAAAAAAAAACTTCCATAAACCGTTTTACTACCAGAGTTGATCAACTATTTAAATAAATATATTAAATAAAGTTAAAAATTAAAAGACTCAATAGATTAGTGCAGTCTCTGCTAAACCGACCCAAGTAGTCCTCTAGTACAATATTACTTGCTGTAGCAAGTACGAGTAGTTATTGTAATAACTGCGAGTATACTTAATTAGGAAAAAAGTTTCGTAGTTTTAGTTCTTTTTTTTCAAATGTGCCAAAATAATAAATGAATTCAATTTATATTTGTAAAATAATAAAATTTATCTCAGAATTTAATTTTTTTTACGGTAATATTGTAAATAACTTACACTTAAGAATGATTATGTTAAAGTCACATTCAATTCAATATGTTATTAATGTGTCCGCAGCACTTAGTGTGATCACACTCGCTCGTATATTGATGAAAACAAAAGTTAACCAAATCAAAAGTTTTTCCAATTTTAAGCTAATCTTTATTAAGTTTAATAATTGATATATATTATTTAATTTAATGTTTTTTTTCTCAATTACTCCAAGTAAAATTATGTAAATTATGTATTATTTATGATAATGTAACTGTTGACTGCAGATGAACTTTGGTTTAGGTAATAATTGATAAAACGCTGTACCCTTTACAAATTCTACAAAGTTTAGTTTTATTTATGAATAATAATCAATTCGATGAAACTAAGACTAAAGCTAACTGATGTTTTGTAATTATGCGTTTTGTTTGTTCATTTATTATGTATGGTTGATTGAACGTTGTTTCTACACAACGAAATACATTAGTGTAGATTTTTTTTAACAATGTGTTTTCTTGTGAAGTGTTTTACTTTAGGATATTTTATAATATAAAAAAAAAATATTATATAACTTCACATTACATTTTTAAATAATTTTTACACTTCATGCAAATATACTAATAGTTAATAAAATATTATTTTTATTTTTATTTTGTGAAGTGTAATATTTTTATATTTTATTATATTAGGAATCTGAAATTATGAGAGCTATCTTAATCTTGAAACAATAAGTCTAAAGATATTTTTTTGCTCACTTTAGTTTGTAAGTTTTCAATGTGCCGGTTATATCGCATTGCATATTTATTTTGAAATATTAACACAAAATTACTTTTAAATTTATTTCAAGTTAATTGAGACCGTCAGAGCTCATTGTCAGTGCTTCTTAGAGAATATCTGTTAAACCGTTACCATCGTACCGTCCGCGAGCGAAAACCATAATCTCAACTGTAACAATAAATATTTCATTTCATTACTTCATTGTGAGTTTTGTGATCCTGATGAAACAAATAATTATTACTAATTTATTAACAATTTTAGGATGTATCCTGCCTCGTTATTTACAAGAATTTTCACAAATGTAAACTTCTTGGAAATTATTCTTCTTCTATGACTATTCAATCATTAACTATTTTTCTCTACATAAAAGTTATGTCGGTTTTTGTTTTTATCATTCTTCGTATCATTGGTATTTATTTTGGGCCGTAAAGCACCAATTAATATGTCCAATAAAACTTTCCTCACTTGATACATAATATTTACATTTAATTGTAAATTCAGATCAAGACCTCCGAATGAGATTAATAACCGTGATTTAACTGTACAGATATCAGGAGCATCAATTAAAATAATGAATTCATCGATTACGTAATTATTAATATTTATCATAATTATTTTATTTTATTTCATTTTATTTTATAGTTGACAATAAGAATCATATGGTACATGTTTTGTTAATGATATTAAAATCAATTATATAACTTACGTCCGGGTTTTGTTGAGACTTAAACATTCAGTGACTTAGTTAGCCAGTCATAAATACTTATTACTAACGACTTCTGACTGAACATACCGCAGATGAAATTGATATGGAGTTTCCTTTACCAATTTTATATATTAGGTAGTTACTCTACCATTAATCTATAATTACTTAAGCGTACCTAGCTGTGATAGGTTGTTATTCTTTGAATTTCGTTATGTGTTACCTTTTAAAAGTGATTTTATTTATATCTACCTACAACAAATTGGTTTTCAGAACTCCCGACTATTGACACTAACATAAATTATTACTTGTAACCCCAAAACTTTGCAAACGGCTACCTTAATCAAAATGTGGTTTATACAACCTCATCATATTTTCTGAATTACCTTTCTAACGATAGCTCACCCGGTATTCTACTATGAGAAAAAAACTTAGCCCCACTTTCACTGTTAGGGGGAGGTACCATATTTTTTTTTGTTTTCTTTTTTTTTCTACAGTTTTATTGGCATATAAAATATCTATATCCATACTAAATTTCAACACCGTAGCCACAAAGTGCTAAGAGCAAAGCAGCCAACAGACAGACAGACAGACATGGCAAAACTATAGGGGTTCCGGTTCGTTGACTACGGAACCCTAAAATCTAATAATTGGAAGCAACTGTTTACAACCACAATCGCGAACGACAGCAGAGGGCGGGCAGGCGTTCGGAGGCGGTAATAACAAATGAGCGACTCCTTCGCTACGCTTCATCGATATTTAATTTCTCTCCCGGAAATTTTAGTCTTGCGATAACTCATTATATACATATTTTTTTCTTGTAGTGTAAATGATAATTTTTATCTACATTAAATGCATAACGTATATAACGTATTAAATTCAACAAAGGTTAATACTGTATTGTTGAAAATAGGTTCGTAAATAATCCATCATTTTATTGTAATATGTAAAAGCAAAAAATGGTTATTGGGGGTTATTTTTGGAAGATAGACATATACAATAACGGACTTATTTGTAGATCTATTAAAGAGTATATAGTATTTTTTTTTTGTTTGTCTCTGCTGTTAGCCCTACTGGCCATGACAGCGTCACCGGTGTAATGGACGGGTGCAGAGACCCGCCCTTGAAAAGGGGGGCCTGAAGGGCCCCAGGGGAACGCGCGTCCTGAGGGCGCCTCCTGTGAGGCTCGGACCACGGCTCAGGACGCCGTTAGGTGGGAAGCGAGGGTTGGATGTGGGTTAGAATTTGACACTAACGTCCTCCGACGGCAGAACGCCGGAGCAACGTGCTTGGATGGGGGCCTCGTCTTCGCCGGCGAAGACGCTGTGTGTGTGTATGTGTAGTATTTATGTTCGCTTTGCCGCTTTTACGTAGCGTTCCCTAACGTAATCGCGTCGTCCGGGTCGAAAAGTACCGACTTGGGTCTTCTCTTTCTGACTTTAGGAGTCTTACGGGCCGTGTATCCTGTGGCCTTAACCACCAGCGGGTTTGGGTGTCCCACAGCATTGTCAAAGTAGCTTTTGGAGAGCCCCTTGAAATACTGTGCGATCGTCGGTAGATCTAAGTCTCTGTGCAAGTCGATATTACGCATATACCACGGTGCTCCAGTGGCGAGCCGCATGAATCTGTTCTGAAGCACCTGAAGGGGCTTCAGGTTCGCGTGAGCGAAGGCGACGCTTGCATAGGACATGAGAGTATATAGTATAGTATATTCCCACCGTACATTGTTTTGTTATAACTCAAAAGATTCTAGCAGAGTTTTCGAAGAAAGTTTGCGATCGGCTTAATTTTTTTCCACAGTTTGAATTAATATCGTCAGTTTACTCAAAACCTAAACTTATCATACACTAAAACCTTCCTCAGGGATCACTATGCCTCTTGTTGAAAACAGTATGTAACAGTAATTCCAAGTTTATCGCGAACAGACAGAGAGACGGACAGACGCGGCGGAGGACTTTGTTTTATAATATGTAGTGATTATCATGAACCTCTATTTAATTATTTTCAAAAGTACAATAATCTCCTTAAAGAGAATTTTAAAACCCTTTTTAGTCTTTATTGAGTCAATAGAAAGAATAAATCTTCAATATGATATAATTAAACGTGAAAAGCCAAATATAAGTATGATATGAATGCCAAATTCATCCACGCGGGTGCGGTGCGGTAGTTAAGTGGTGGCTACGAGACAGTTTGTCAGAGATGGAGCGGTCGAGTCCTACGCATGTTGGAAAATTTACATTCTATGTTTAAAATTTGAATAAGCCCTAATAAATTAAACGGTGCTATAAATTTTTCTTTAAATTTGGTGTTTTTTTGTTCCGATCTGTGTATATTCGAGTAGTTACTACAACATACAATAAAAAAAATAACAATTGAAGATTGAAGAGGTATTACTATTATTATATTACCAATGTTTTAAATAAATGGAAGATATTGTTAACAATAAAAGCCCTTCACACAGATGAAGTTGTGTGGTCCTCGTATGAAAGTAACCTAGTCTGTTAGTTTGTAGACGTCTGAGCTAACGATTCCAACCCAACACAACTGCAGTACGTGGATTGTTTTAAAGTTCAGTACCTTGTACTATACACGTTAATTTCTCTTGCACTTAAAACTTTAATTTCTAAATCCTCTTAATAATGGTAATTAAAATAATAATAAACAAATATAACAATTTTTCCACTTTTGATATTACTTCATTATATAATATTTTTACATCATTTAAATTACTATTTATAGGTAAAAAAAACTCGATTTTTGGTTTGTTCGAAATAAATGTGAACAATTTAAAAATAAGTCTTGTTTCCCATTATTGCTATTACAGTTGGTGTTAACTCATTGGTAGCGAAACATTGTGGTACCTTTTTTATATAAGAACTGCTACCCTCTGACCCCCAAAAACATGTAGAAAAAGTACATATTAAAGATACTAAAGTTTTTAATATAGAGGATAAAACATACACGGACTAAACACCAGTATGTACCCTCGCTGCTAATACTGCCACGGTGGTACCGCTCACACCAGACAACATACTCGTATTTACATTACGGTACATCACTGTAACATTTCAATAATTTAAGATTTTTCATCTAAATACTTGAAATATAAAAACATGGTCGTCCTGTTCAGCTTATTTAACATGACTAAAGAGTGATGGATTTTGCATTACTTATTGATAAAAAATATTGATCTTTATTATTATTTATATTATAATTGCGGTGTTTTAATACAAACACTATCTCTTCTTTAAATTTCACATTATTGGTTACTTCATTCCACTTTTCTATGACTATACATGGTTTATGGCTAATTAAGTAACTGAATGTTTATTGTTTGGTGAATATTATATCCTCGCCAAGTTCTCAAGTCCAAAGGTGCTATAACAAAGGTAACATGTTCAGAAATTGTTAGCTCTGAAGTAACCATTAACTACTATTTAATTGATTCAGTACTGCATTAATATTTATATCACTGGTTCTATTACAAAAGAAATTCTTGCTCCTCAGAATGACTCATAAAGTTTAATTTCTACTAAAGTTTGCGAACCTCTCACCGACACCAACCACCACCACTTTCAACAATACTATGATAACATTGTGTTTAAAACACAAAATAATATCTTTCAATAAACAAATTTGTATTAAATAGCTACAATATATTTATATATTTATTTATTTAGCTTCACGCCATATCCCTTGCGGGGTAGCCAGAGATGACGGAGCGCCAAACGTTACGGTCCCTGCATACCTCTTTCGCCTCGACCACAGACATTAACCTCTTCATACATGCCCTCCGGGGGGTCTTCATGCTTTTTACGTGACCTTCCTCCAGTATCGTAGCTACTGTGTTTTCGAAGGTCACTCGAGGCCTCCCCCTGTCTCTCATACCGCTCACTTTTCCTTTATAAATCTTTTTTACCATTCTTTCATCACTCATTCGTTCGACGTGCCCAAACCACCTGAGCACGTTCTTCTTCATTCTTACTGCTACATCTTCGCTAGTACCTGTCATTCTGTGGATCTCTTCATTGCGAATTCGGTCAGCTAAACTGACTCCGCAAATTCGGCGAAGAGTGCTCATCTCCACAGCATTCATCTTTCTTACAGTCTTCTTCTGCGTTACCCACGTTTGGCTGCCGTATAACAGCGTCGGTAGCAAAACTGCATTGTGTACAACCAAACGTGCATCTATGCTGGCGTTTCGCAGTTTCAACAATGCAGCCAAAGCACCGTTAACTCTGTTACCGGCAGCAATACGTCTTTCCACATCCATTTCGTATCTTCCGTCTCTGCTAAACATACTTCCCAAATAAAAATATTTATTCTATTATCTTATCATTCACGTTGATCTTACGTTCTGTTCTTTCTTCATTTCTTTCAAATATCAGAACCTTCGTCTTATCTACATTCAGGTAAAGACCATTAATTCCACACCCATCTTTCAGAGTGGTGACCAATGCCTGCAAATTGCATTCTGATGACGCAATGAGCACTGCATCATCTGCATATAGCAAGCAATTGACCTTAAGGTCACCTACTTTCACTCCCATGTCACTATCTTTCAGTCCTTGGAGACAACTATCCAAATACAAATTGAACAACCAAGCTGACATAGCGCAACCTTGCTTAATACCCGATTGGATGTCAAACCAGGGTGACATGTCAGCTCCTACTCGCACACAGGCTGAGTGATCTCTGTAAAGAGACTTTACAGCCTGTAGCAAGGGTCCGCTCATATTGTATCGGGGCAGTATCTCCCATAATTTTTTTCTTATAATCCTGTCAAACGCCTTTTCCAAATCCACAATAGCACAGAAAACTTTTTGGTTTAGGGCCAAAAACTTTTCCGTAATCATGCGAAGGGAAAAGACCTGGTCTATACACCCTCTTCCAGGTCTAAAACCTCCTTGGACCTCCCATAACAGCCTTTCAGATCTCTCTTACATTCTTCTCGCTAATTTTTTAGCATAAACTTTACCGCCAAAGCTAATCAAACTGATAGCTTGCACAGTCTATCTGTGAACCTTTGCCTTTAAACAAAGGTAAAATGACTGCACTTCGCCAATCGCCTGGGACCTCCCCTGATTTCCAGCATAAATTGCACAAAAACCAGAACAAGTCCCAGACGCGTGGCCCACCATATTTGATCATCTCGGCAGTAACTTCGTCTGCTCCCGCAGCCTTACCACATTTCAGACTTCGAATCGCGCTCTCCACTTCTTCCAAACTGATTTCACCATCGGCTACATCCAGACTCAGCATTTTGCCGGTACTCAAGACCGAGGCGTCCTCACGTTCATACATCTCCTTATAGAATTCCGCCCACTTCTGCAAAACGTGTGCTTGCTCAGTTAAAATTTCACCGCTCGTCGAAAGCAGCCCTTTCATTCTACAGGTTACCGAACAACTCCGGGAACCACTAACTTCTCGCCAGAAAAGCTTCGTGTTTTCCCGGAAGTTGTTCGTCAACCTTTCATTCCTTTCTCTCTCAGAATTTTCACGCTTCATCTTTATAAGTGCTTTCGTTTTGTGCTTTTGCAGCTTGTACGCTCTTTTTCTTATCTCTCTCATACTTTTATCCTTACCAGAGGCTTTATAATCCAGCCATGCTTTCTTCTTTAACTCTACAGCGTCTTTCACTTCATCATCCCACCATTCATCGCGCTTTTTATTAAAACCTCTTTTCCTTTTACCACATACTTCTGTCGCTACTTTCACCATACCATTCCTAAGGTTCTGCCAGCATACTTCAACACTTTCATTTCCAGAATCACAATCACGCTTTCAAGCTTCTTGGAAACCCTTTCTTGATATTCCTCTCTGATCGGTGGATCTTGAAGCTTCCAGCTTCTTATGCGATAATTCGATGCCAAGCTTGGACACGTCGTGCGGCTTCGCCAACCTGCGAACAGACTTCTTATTCCAGCAACGACTAGATAGTGGTCCGTTCCCAGATCAGCACCTCTGAACACTCGCGTTTCCATAACTTGACTTCGAATACACTGATCCACAAGGAATAAATACAAACAACAAAACAAATTTTTCTCCTTACAAAATTCCAAAATAAGCTTTCTAGCCTCATTTACCCTCATATCACCGTATTTGCCTAGCACGCTTTCGTAACCGCTTCGCGCGGTTCCAACCCATCCATTCATATCTCCACATACTATCAACTTTTCATTATCTCTGACACTACTTAGAATATCCCTGACATTCTTCCAAAACTCCTCGAGCTCGCTCTTTTGAGCTGAGGATACTGGCGCATACAAGGCTAACAAGAATACTCTTGTTATCCCCAGCTTAAAGCGAACCCAAAGAAGCCTCGGGTTGATCGCCTTGTATTCTACCATTGCATTAACCATTCGAGAGGACAATAATACGCCTACACCTTGGCAACCTCGCTCACCCTCTGGAACTCCAGCCCAGAAAGCGACCCGGTTGCCAGGCAAATCGGTCGTATCATTGCCTTTTCGCTTGGTCTCAGACACACAAATAACATCCAGATCTTTGTCATCCATCACATCTAATAATTCATTCATCTTCTGTTCCATTACATTCTCTTACATTCCACGTAGCTATTTGTAGCTCCGTCTTCCACCTTCCGCCGTTCGGAACATGGCGTGTTGGTTGGCGGTTCCCAACGCCGCATTCGTTCATTCTATAATAAAATCATATTTAAAATTGGTTATTACTTAATTACAACATATTAAAAAATATAATACTAAATTAAAATTAACATAAATTATAATTAAACAATAATACAAAAAAAAATTACAATAATATTATGATTAGTGAAAAAAAAGAAATTAATATATTATATATATATATAATTATAATTATAATATCGTAACTAAAATTTATCACTCTGCTGTAAGTCTTTTGGAAAACTTCTAACTTGCATCAGGACCAAGAATTAATGATTAAGCACTTGACACATGTTTAAGCACATGCTGCGGTGACTGCACTTGCTGAGATTTATTTATAATTAATAGTAATGGATGCTGTATGAATTAGGCTGTTACAGGTCTGGAAGACGGATCACTTAAGCTTTTATTTGTCGCTCCACCAGGGAGTCTTTGATGCTGAACTAAATTGCCTCATCAAAAGTCTTTTTGCTTTGTTAACTTTTAGAATAAGATTAAATATTATTTTTGTATTGTAGAACACAGAAACACAGGAATTTTAGATTATTATGAAATAATAAAATAATAAATTATTATAAAATTCAAAATTTTTACTTGGCACTTGTCAATTTTCTGTTTCTTTATTTTCTTTTTTATAACTACAATATAATTGTGTTTTTTTTACTTAAGACTATTATAACGAATGTCTATTATATACTTACTACTTTTCTGTTATATTAATGCTACCTAATTAATATATTACAGCTAATAATTGTTTATAAGTTCATAAATATTTATATTAATAAGATTATTTTCTGTTACTCGCTATGCGTTTCAATGGTGTTCAATATTAAAGAACCTGTTTGTATCTTCTTGAACGTCGGTATTACTTAAACAAACGTCACTGTTAGCGATCGTTTTAACTTAGTTAAAACAAGTATGTTCTTTCAGACGCTGATTGAAACCAGCGTAATCCTTAAAATAACATGTCAACGCTTTTTGTTTTAAGATCTCTTATTTTTTGCGTGTTAAATATAGTAATAGTGTATAAAAACATTATTATGTTATTATACAAATAATTATAGTTTATTAAGCCAACATTTGGATAGAAAGTGAGAAAATGTAACTTTACAAATTTGTTTTTATATTCTTAATAATTTGAGTATAGCTATCTAGCTATTATACATAAGTAACTTTAAGTTCGATTGTAAAAAAATATTAGAATCATAAGCAGGATAAAATATCCACATGATTTTAAAATGTAGTATAAGTTATTCAAGCCGTCAGATATTTTATTTGTAGTTTGCTAAAGGATAAATATTAAATAGAATACTATATACATATTTTAATTAGGATATTTAGTACTGTTTAGAAAGATCTTTAAAGTAATGAGCCAACTCAGCTATGGCTTTGGAACAGGAAAATATAATAATGCTCGAGGCGAGTATATGGCCAAGTTCATTTCATCCTTTTATACTATATGTGTAATATTAATTTATAAATCGATTCGTAAAACAATATTATTTTTAAGCTTTTTTTTTTATAGAATAGGTTGAAAATAGAAAACAAAATGTTGGAAACTTTAAACTAAATATTTAACGTCAACGATAGCATTATAATGGCTCACTTAAATGCTTTCCTTTGTGTCATGGACTCCCGGATACTCCCGGATACCAAGTTGATACTATTGTACTCTCTAATATCATTTGTTCAGTTCACATCTCACTGGTGAAAGATAAAGAAACAGAAAAAGATAAAGATACTCTTTGGGTTAGGTTTAGAGAAATTCTATGATATATCGAATCTTCACTCTGGATAAACGGAGTGGGCTAAGTTAACCTTTTTCATAATTTGAAATTAGCATACGTCCATAAAAAAGGAACTACAATGAAAGAAAATAGTAAGAAGTATTTGTGGAATAGCGGCAGGTGAAATTATGGATTAACACATCCTGCACGGACTTCAAATAACTTGTATTAGGTTCAGGATGGTGGATGGTGAAGACGCCACGATGAACCTTTTGACTGATGAAACGTGTTAATACCTGAATGGTAATATAATAATAATAATAATGTAAAAATAATATAATAATAATAACAGACAATATTTATGAGAAATTCTATTAAACTAACAACAAAACAACTAATTATATTACAGATTCTGTTTAGATAGATACATCAGATAACCGCTACAGATGGTGCGGTCTAGTCACAAGGTCACCTGAGGGCACTCGAGCACACCATTCAATTATATTACGAGATATACATCAGCCTCCTGGGACAGAGAATTTATGGTAACTAGTAAATTACTTGCTATCTATAGGTGTACACAGACAAATAATCTTAGATATTATAAATGTCATGTCAGTTCATAACATTCTTTACAAAAAACTTATATAGAAATATAAATATTAAAAAATGAACACAAAATGATTACCGCAAATAATATATAATTATACTAAATCAGATACCATCAAAAATCAGGTTTTGTACTTGAATATCCTAATTAAATATTTAAAAGTTAGTTAAACAAAACTATTATAATTGATGTTTAAGATTTCAAATAAAATTCCATTGTTTTTAATAGTTCAGATTAAGAAGTGGAGTCTGTGAAGGTTGTTGTTCACTAAGAATTAATATACATAAGTAATATGTATGACCTTTGAGGCTGCTTTAAGCTAAGGACTTAGTAAATAAATTCAGACAAAGTAATAATTGTAATATGGTATATGTTTAAATGGTTACGTATTGTGTCAGATCGTCACACCGGACTCTCTTCATAAATTAGATTCTAATCAACTTCGATGTCGAGATTTTGATAATAGTCATGGAGAACTGGATGGAGTGTTACATTGAGTATGTAAATAAGACAATGTACAGCGAACATTTCATTATAGAAACAATGAATCCAGTTATTTAAATAAAATTAAAAACTCATTCCGAGATACCGACTCTCAGACGACTCGCATGCTGGAGTCGTGACGTGTTGATGATTTGTCATTCTATATTTACTCATACATTTAATTGAAAATAACATGCTTACATATTTGTAGACCATTTTTCAATATCTTTATTTATTATTCTCCGGCTCGTTGAAATTATTGAGTCTTATTCATATTTTTGTTCGTACAATTTTGATATTAATTAAAATATTTTTATCATTTCATTACACACCTTTAATTGAAGAGTAAACAAAATATTATATATAAAACAAGACGAATCTATAAAACAAAGCAAAACCATTCATGAATGTATCATATAAATGTTGCACAAGGAAGACCTGTGCAAATCGTTTTATAGCAGAAACATTACAGTCGGCATCTATGCGCGTGGTGAAGGCGTAGCTGTACCCTTTGCTATATAAAAATAAGAAGCGAGGCATCACTTGATCTGACATCGATCCGTAGTCTTTAGGTTAGATTTAATGAAATATAGTTTACTTTAATAAATATATATTTTTTGCCTCCGCGGATGCACTCGACATAACTCGTGCATAAATAATAATTTAAATGTTTATGAAGAACCGCATCAATAGACGTGTAGCGTCACGGCATTAATATCATATTTAGCTTTTTACTTTTTTTATTTATAACGTCACACGTCACACATTATACACTATTGAAAATATAAAAAATCTCAACAGATTCACATTCAGCTTCAATTGTATTTAAATTAATTGAAACGAGCACAATTATCCTTTTAAAACTATTGTTTAGTTTATATTTATCATATATATATATTTATATGTTTGTTTTGGCGTTATATATTTTTTGTGATAGTATATATTATATTAGAATAATTAAAATTCAAAGCTTTTGGATTAATTCATGTAAATAGATTTCCAAACTTGCGTCTGTTTTGCAAATGTACGTACAAATAAATACTAAACCAGCGAGGCTTGTCTGCTGTCGGCGGTGAACCACAAACTAAATTTCGGATATGGAGGTGAAAGGTGTGAGGAAATATAATTTAACATAATATCTACAAAATATAGTCCATAATATTCTAACACCCATGTATTATATTGTTTAGAGAGAATTTTGTTAATATGTAGAATTATATGTTCAATTTTAAAAATACAAATTGAAAATCTTTCTCTGCTATTTGATATTTCTGTCTGTTTCTTTCTATAGTATATTGATGTCGTAAGAAGTAAGTAATAGATATAGTAGTTAATAAATTATGGTTATCAATTTTATATCTTCAACGCATTCACAACTCAACATATAACACCTCATATTATTTTATTGTAGTATATTTTGAAAACAAAATATCAGCCACATTGTAATATACATCGACTGTAACACTTTCCGCTCGTACGTATTAATAAACTTGATAAACAAAAGCATTTAGTTTAATTAATTACTATCGTTTTTTTTCTATATACCAATAAACACCAAAAAAAAATATATATTACCTAAGAACGTATAATCAGTAAGATACAAAACAAAAGTATTGTTTTATGTCAGAATGTTTAAACAGACCACCTTAAAGAGCTCAGATGTTTTCTTGACGTAAGTAATAACTGAATGTTCTCTTAAATCACGTTATAATTCAGGAGTAATGAGTGACCTAACTCTCGGAGTCACCTTCCATGAATTAATCATTTGTATGTCGGGTTTATTAGCAATGTTTCACCTCATTGACTAACTATGGGTTCACACGAAAGGCTTCTATATCCAAAAGTAAATTTTTACTCATCTCATAGAAAAATAACTATAATGCAGAGAAATATGTAGTATTATAGCTTTCTCTTAGCTCTGAATAAGTGAGAGATATAACTAAAATCAATCAAATCACACTTTAACGAATAATATGCTGTATTTACCAAAAATATAATATTTTGTTAGTTTCGATATCAAATCAAATAAATCCATGAAAACAATCATTTATTAAAAAAGCTATTTTTTTATTAAAATACTATTTAAATAACGTAGTAGGTAAAAAAGTATGTTGACTCATGCATGAATGATACTCTCGAAAGTCGCAATTTTTTCTCCCTATGCCTAAATTCCTTAAAAATTATAGTTTCCAAAGATATAAAATTCTTTTAGTGATTCAATATTTTATGAAAACGTTCGAAACATGTTTTTAATTCAACCTTTAAAAATGATTATTTTATTCGACTACGTTGCAGTAATTGTCGAGTAACGTATGGAATTAATAAAAAGTCGTTCAAGTGTGGTCCATGCGCAATGTAGGACTCCATAGTTGCCCGTGATAAATAGAAAGGCAAGTACACTCCCGGACATTTTGTAGATATTTTAACTAAGGAAGACATTTAACTGAGAGTCTCAAAGCTAGGCCACGGACAGACGGACGAACGGATATGACAAAAGGAGGACTAAGGATCCCTATAAATACCGTACCCCTATTAACAAACATATATAATTTAGGAAGATTTTAGTTTAAATAATACTATTTAAATTTAAAATACAATTTTAAACTTTTTGTATGAATTATAATAATATATTTATTATTTTATTTCCTGCTAACACATATTTAATAATTATTATTTTGTTTGATTGTTAATCTACATACCTAAAGTGGGCCACCCCACATAAGAAATGGAAGTCTTGCATTTTTTAAATTTAAAACATAAACTCTTGTTGAATGTCTGTCTGTCTTTGTACGAATCTTTAAAATAAATCTGATTTTACATATTCTGTGTGTACATAAATGTTAAATAAATAGATAAATATACTTAAGATGGAATATAATGTATAAGATGGAGGATTTTGTACTTGTGTTTATGGCTTAGGTGTTATTTTATACTAAATACAAGACAAGGATCGCTTTGATCACTTTATATACTTTGAGTATGTCGCTACATATATACATGACTGGATTGGTTTCCCACTGGTTTTGTTTATATGTTGCAAATTTTATTTACTGCAGAGTCATTTGTGTTTATGAACCAGAAAGTACATACATTGAAAATAATTTCTATATATATAAATTGTTGAACATTAGATATATTGTTGTTGACAGAAAAAAAAACAAAAAAGCAAAACAATAACAAATTGAAGTAGGAAAAAAGAAAAGTACTCGTATATACTGTAACGTTAAATGTTTATTCTGTGTTTAAGTACGAAACTACGAGCAGTTATCGGTCAGATAACTGATTGTGTTATGTGTCGTCGGCGCGTGTGATGGCGCTGCGGACGTGGACTATGTACGTGATTGGTGAAACAACCGAAGAGTATGCATTTAATATAAAACAAAGACAACGAAATAAGATATTGCACATATTGTAGTTTAAGTACGGAAGTGCGAGCACCCATCGGTCCGATAACTAATTGTGTTATGTGTCGTCGGCGCGTGTGATGGCGCTGCGGACGTGGACTATGTACGTGATTGGTGAAACAACCGAAGAGTATGCATTTAATATAAAACAAGGACAACGAAATAAGATATTGCACATATTGTAGTTTAAGTACGGAAGTGCGAGCAGTCATCGGTCTGATAACTGATTGTGTTATGTGTCGTCGGCGCGTGTGATGGCACTGCGGACGTGGACTATGTACGTGATTGGTGAAACAACCGAAGAGTATGCATTTAATATAAAACAAGGACAACGAAATAAGATATTGCACATATTGTAGTTTAAGTACGGAAGTGCGAGCAGTCATCGGTCTGATAACTGATTGTGTTATGTGTCGTCGGCGCGTGTGATGGCGCTGCGGACGTGGACTATGTACGTGATTGGTGAAACAAGCGAAGAGTATGCATTTAATATAAAACAAAGACAACGAAATAAGATATTGCACATATTGTAGTTTAAGTACGGAAGTGCGAGCAGCCATCGGTCTGATAACTGATTGTGTTATGTGTCGTCGGCGCGTGTGATGGCACTGCGGACGTGGACTATGTACGTGATTGGTGAAACAACCGAAGAGTATGCATTTAATATAAAACAAAGACAACGAAATAAGATATTGCACATATTGTAGTTTAAGTACGGAAGTGCGAGCAGTCATCGATCTGATAACTGATTGTGTTATGTGTCATCGGCGCGTGTGATGGCGCTGCGGACTTGGACTATGTACGTGATTGGTGAAACAACCGAAAAGTATGCATTTAATATAAAACAAAGACAACGAAATAAGATATTGCACATATTGTAGTTTAAGTACGGAAGTGCGAGCAGTCATCGGTATGATAACTGATTGTGTTATGTGTCATCGGCGCGTGTGATAGCGCTGCGGACGTGGACTATGTACGTGATTGGTGAAACAACCGAAGAGTATGCATTTAATATAAAACAAAGACAACGAAATAAGATATTGCACATATTGTAGTTTAAGTACGGAAGTGCGAGCAGCCATCGGTCTGATAATTGATTGTGTTATGTGTCGTCGGCGCGTGTGTTGGCGCTGCGGACGTGGACTATGTACGTGATTGGTGAAACAACCGAAGAGTATGCATTTAATATAAAACAAAGACAACGAAATAAGATATTGCACATATTGTAGTTTAAGTACGGAAGTGCGAGCAGTCATCGGTCTGATAACTGATTGTGTTATGTGTCATCGGCGCGTGTGATGGCGCTGCGGACGTGGACTATGTACGTGATTGTTGAAACAACCGAAGAGTATGCAGTTAATATAAAACAAAGACAACGAAATAAGATATTGCACATATTGTAGTTTAAGTACGGAAGTGCGAGCAGTCATCGGTATGATAACTGATTGTGTTATGTGTCGTGGGCGCGTGTGATGGCGCTGCGGACGTGGACTATGTACGTGATTGGTGAAACAACCGAAGAGTATGCATTTAATATAAAACAAAGACAACGAAATAAGATATTGCACATACTGTAGTTTAAGTACGGAAATGCGAGCAGCCATCGGTCTGATAACTGATTGTGTTATGTGTCGTCGGCGCGTGTGATGGCACTGCGGACGTGGACTATGTACGTGATTGGTGAAACAACCGAAGAGTATGCATTTAATATAAAACAAAGACAATGAAATAAGATATTGCACATATTGTAGTTTAAGTGCGGAAGTGCGAGCAGTCATCGGTCTGATAACTGATTGTGTTATGTGTCATCGGCGCGTGTGATGGCGCTGCGGACGTGGACTATGTACGTGATTGGTGAAACAACCGAAGAGTATGCATTTAATATAAAACAAAGACAACGAAATAAGATATTGCACATATTGTAGTTTAAGTAAGGAAGTGCGAGCAGTCATTGGTCTGATAACTGATTGTGTTATGTGTCGTCGGCGCGTGTGATGGCGCTGCGGACGTGGACTATGTACGTGATTGGTGAAACAACCGAAGAGTATGCATTTAATATAAAACAAAGACAACGAAATAAGATATTGCACATATTGTAGTTTAAGTAAGGAAGTGCGAGCAGTCATTGGTCTGATAACTGATTGTGTGATGTGTCGTCGGCGCGTGTGATGGCGCTGCGGACGTGGACTATGTACGTGATTGGTGAAACAACCGAAGAGTATGCATTTAATATAAAACAAAGACAACGAAATAAGATATTGCACATATTGTAGTTTAAGTACGGAAGTGCGAGCAGTCATCGGTATGATAACTGATTGTGTTATGTGTCGTCGGCGCGTGTGATGGCTCTGCGGACGTGGACTATGTACGTGATTGGTGAAACAACCGAAGAGTATGCATTTAATATAAAACAAAGACAACGAAATAAGATATTGCACATATTGTAGTTTAAGTACGGAAGTGCGAGCAGTCATCGGTATGATAACTGATTGTGTTATGTGTCGTCGGCGCGTGTGATGGCGCTGCGGACGTGGACTATGTACGTGATTGGTGAAACATCCGAAGAGTATGCATTTAATATAAAACAAAGACAACGAAATAAGATATTGCACATATTGTAGTTTAAGTCCGGAATTGCGAGCAGCCATCGGTCTGATAACTGATTGTGTTATGTGTCGTCGGCGCGTGTGATGGCGCTGCGGACGTGGACTATGTACGTGATTGGTGAAACAACCGAAGAGTATGCATTTAATATAAAACAAAGACAACGAAATAAGATATTGCACATATTGTAGTTTAAGTAAGGAAGTGCGAGCAGTCATTGGTCTGATAACTGATTGTGTTATGTGTCGTCGGCGCGTGTGATGGCGCTGCGGACGTGTACTATGTACGTGATTGGTGAAACAACCGAAGAGTATGCATTTAATATAAAACAAAGACAACGAAATAAGATATTGCACATATTGTAGTTTAAGTAAGGAAGTGCGAGCAGTCATTGGTCTGATAACTGATTGTGTTATGTGTCGTCGGCGCGTGTGATGGCGCTGCGGACGTGGACTATGTACGTGATTGGTGAAACAACCGAAGAGTATGCATTTAATATAAAACAAAGATAACGAAATAAGATATTGCACATATTGTAGTTTAAGTACGGAATTGCGAGCAGCCATCGGTCTGATAACTGATTGTGTTATGTGTCGTCGGCGCGTGTGATGGCGCTGCGGACGTGGACTATGTACGTGATTGGTGAAACAACCGAAGAGTATGCATTTAATATAAAACAAAGACAACGAAATAAGATATTGCACATATTGTAGTTTAAGTACGGAAGTGCGAGCAGTCATCGGTATGATAACTGATTGTGTTATGTGTCATCGGCGCGTGTGATAGCGCTGCGGACGTGGACTATGTACGTGATTGGTGAAACAACCGAAGAGTATGCATTTAATATAAAACAAAGACAACGAAATAAGATATTGCACATATTGTAGTTTAAGTACGGAAGTGCGAGCAGTCATCGGTCTGATAACTGATTGTGTTAAGTGTGTCGTCGGCGCGTGTGATGGCGCTGCGGACGTGGACTATGTACGTGATTGGTGAAACAACCGAAGAGTATGCATTTAATATAAAACAAAGACAACGAAATAAGATATTGCACATATTGTAGTTTAAGTACGGAAGTGCGAGCAGCCATCGGTCTGATAACTGATTGTGTTATGTGTCGTCGGCGCGTGTGATGGCGCTGCGGACGTGGACTATGTACGTGATTGGTGAAACAACCGAAGAGTATGCATTTAATATAAAACAAAGACAACGAAATAAGATATTGCACATATTGTAGTCTAAGTACGGAAGTGCGAGCAGTCATCGGTCTGATAACTGATTGTGTTATGTGTCATCGGCGCGTGTGATGGCGCTGCGGACGTGGACTATGTACGTGATTGTTGAAACAACCGAAGAGTATGCATTTAATATAAAACAAAGACAACGAAATAAGATATTGCACATATTGTAGTTGAAGTACGGAAGTGCGAGCAGTCATCGGTATGATAACTGATTGTGTTATGTGTCGTGGGCGCGTGTGATGGCGCTGCGGACGTGGACTATGTACGTGATTGGTGAAACAAGCGAAGAGTATGCATTTAATATAAAACAAAGACAACGAAATAAGATATTGCACATACTGTAGTTTAAGTACGGAAATGCGAGCAGCCATCGGTCTGATAACTGATTGTGTTATGTGTCGTCGGCGCGTGTGATGGCACTGCGGACGTGGACTATGTACGTGATTGGTGAAACAACCGAAGAGTATGCATTTAATATAAAACAAAGACAACGAAATAAGATATTGCACATATTGTAGTTTAAGTACGGAAGTGCGAGCAGTCATCGGTCTGATAACTGATTGTGTTATGTGTCATCGGCGCGTGTGATGGCGCTGCGGACGTGGACTATGTACGTGATTGTTGAAACAACCGAAGAGTATGCATTTAATATAAAGCAGAGACAACGAAATAAGATATTGCACATATTGTAGTTTAAGTACGGAAGTGCGAGCAGTCATCGGTATGATAACTGATTGTGTTATGTGTCGTCGGCGCGTGTGATGGTGCTGCGGACGTGTACTATGTACGTGATTGGTGAAACAACCGAAGAGTATGCATTTAATATAAAACAAAGACAACGAAATAAGATATTGCACATATTGTAGTTTAAGTAAGGAAGTGCGAGCAGTCATTGGTCTGATAACTGATTGTGTTATGTGTCGTCGGCGCGTGTGATGGCGCTGCGGACGTGGACTATGTACGTGATTGGTGAAACAACCGAAGAGTATGCATTTAATATAAAACAAAGATAACGAAATAAGATATTGCACATATTGTAGTTTAAGTACGGAATTGCGAGCAGCCATCGGTCTGATAACTGATTGTGTTATGTGTCGTCGGCGCGTGTGATGGCGCTGCGGACGTGGACTATGTACGTGATTGGTGAAACAACCGAAGAGTATGCATTTAATATAAAACAAAGACAACGAAATAAGATATTGCACATATTGTAGTCTAAGTACGGAAGTGCGAGCAGTCATCGGTCTGATAACTGATTGTGTTATGTGTCATCGGCGCGTGTGATGGCGCTGCGGACGTGGACTATGTACGTGATTGTTGAAACAACCGAAGAGTATGCATTTAATATAAAACAAAGACAACGAAATAAGATATTGCACATATTGTAGTTTAAGTAAGGAAGTGCGAGCAGTCATTGGTCTGATAACTGATTGTGTTATGTGTCGTCGGCGCGTGTGATGGCGCTGCGGACGTGTACTATGTACGTGATTGGTGAAACAACCGAAGAGTATGCATTTAATATAAAACAAAGACAACGAAATAAGATATTGCACATATTGTAGTTTAAGTAAGGAAGTGCGAGCAGTCATTGGTCTGATAACTGATTGTGTTATGTGTCGTCGGCGCGTGTGATGGCGCTGCGGACGTGGACTATGTACGTGATTGGTGAAACAACCGAAGAGTATGCATTTAATATAAAACAAAGATAACGAAATAAGATATTGCACATATTGTAGTTTAAGTACGGAATTGCGAGCAGCCATCGGTCTGATAACTGATTGTGTTATGTGTCGTCGGCGCGTGTGATGGCGCTGCGGACGTGGACTATGTACGTGATTGGTGAAACAACCGAAGAGTATGCATTTAATATAAAACAAAGACAACGAAATAAGATATTGCACATATTGTAGTTTAAGTACGGAAGTGCGAGCAGTCATCGGTATGATAACTGATTGTGTTATGTGTCATCGGCGCGTGTGATAGCGCTGCGGACGTGGACTATGTACGTGATTGGTGAAACAACCGAAGAGTATGCATTTAATATAAAACAAAGACAACGAAATAAGATATTGCACATATTGTAGTTTAAGTACGGAAGTGCGAGCAGTCATCGGTCTGATAACTGATTGTGTTAAGTGTGTCGTCGGCGCGTGTGATGGCGCTGCGGACGTGGACTATGTACGTGATTGGTGAAACAACCGAAGAGTATGCATTTAATATAAAACAAAGACAACGAAATAAGATATTGCACATATTGTAGTTTAAGTACGGAAGTGCGAGCAGCCATCGGTCTGATAACTGATTGTGTTATGTGTCGTCGGCGCGTGTGATGGCGCTGCGGACGTGGACTATGTACGTGATTGGTGAAACAACCGAAGAGTATGCATTTAATATAAAACAAAGACAACGAAATAAGATATTGCACATATTGTAGTCTAAGTACGGAAGTGCGAGCAGTCATCGGTCTGATAACTGATTGTGTTATGTGTCATCGGCGCGTGTGATGGCGCTGCGGACGTGGACTATGTACGTGATTGTTGAAACAACCGAAGAGTATGCATTTAATATAAAACAAAGACAACGAAATAAGATATTGCACATATTGTAGTTGAAGTACGGAAGTGCGAGCAGTCATCGGTATGATAACTGATTGTGTTATGTGTCGTGGGCGCGTGTGATGGCGCTGCGGACGTGGACTATGTACGTGATTGGTGAAACAAGCGAAGAGTATGCATTTAATATAAAACAAAGACAACGAAATAAGATATTGCACATACTGTAGTTTAAGTACGGAAATGCGAGCAGCCATCGGTCTGATAACTGATTGTGTTATGTGTCGTCGGCGCGTGTGATGGCACTGCGGACGTGGACTATGTACGTGATTGGTGAAACAACCGAAGAGTATGCATTTAATATAAAACAAAGACAACGAAATAAGATATTGCACATATTGTAGTTTAAGTACGGAAGTGCGAGCAGTCATCGGTCTGATAACTGATTGTGTTATGTGTCATCGGCGCGTGTGATGGCGCTGCGGACGTGGACTATGTACGTGATTGTTGAAACAACCGAAGAGTATGCATTTAATATAAAGCAGAGACAACGAAATAAGATATTGCACATATTGTAGTTTAAGTACGGAAGTGCGAGCAGTCATCGGTATGATAACTGATTGTGTTATGTGTCGTCGGCGCGTGTGATGGTGCTGCGGACGTGTACTATGTACGTGATTGGTGAAACAACCGAAGAGTATGCATTTAATATAAAACAAAGACAACGAAATAAGATATTGCACATATTGTAGTTTAAGTAAGGAAGTGCGAGCAGTCATTGGTCTGATAACTGATTGTGTTATGTGTCGTCGGCGCGTGTGATGGCGCTGCGGACGTGGACTATGTACGTGATTGGTGAAACAACCGAAGAGTATGCATTTAATATAAAACAAAGATAACGAAATAAGATATTGCACATATTGTAGTTTAAGTACGGAATTGCGAGCAGCCATCGGTCTGATAACTGATTGTGTTATGTGTCGTCGGCGCGTGTGATGGCGCTGCGGACGTGGACTATGTACGTGATTGGTGAAACAACCGAAGAGTATGCATTTAATATAAAACAAAGACAACGAAATAAGATATTGCACATATTGTAGTCTAAGTACGGAAGTGCGAGCAGTCATCGGTCTGATAACTGATTGTGTTATGTGTCATCGGCGCGTGTGATGGCGCTGCGGACGTGGACTATGTACGTGATTGTTGAAACAACCGAAGAGTATGCATTTAATATAAAACAAAGACAACGAAATAAGATATTGCACATATTGTAGTTGAAGTACGGAAGTGCGAGCAGTCATCGGTATGATAACTGATTGTGTTATGTGTCGTGGGCGCGTGTGATGGCGCTGCGGACGTGGACTATGTACGTGATTGGTGAAACAAGCGAAGAGTATGCATTTAATATAAAACAAAGACAACGAAATAAGATATTGCACATACTGTAGTTTAAGTACGGAAATGCGAGCAGCCATCGGTCTGATAACTGATTGTGTTATGTGTCGTCGGCGCGTGTGATGGCACTGCGGACGTGGACTATGTACGTGATTGGTGAAACAACCGAAGAGTATGCATTTAATATAAAACAAAGACAACGAAATAAGATATTGCACATATTGTAGTTTAAGTACGGAAGTGCGAGCAGTCATCGGTCTGATAACTGATTGTGTTATGTGTCATCGGCGCGTGTGATGGCGCTGCGGACGTGGACTATGTACGTGATTGTTGAAACAACCGAAGAGTATGCATTTAATATAAAGCAAAGACAACGAAATAAGATATTGCACATATTGTAGTTTAAGTACGGAAGTGCGAGCAGTCATCGGTATGATAACTGATTGTGTTATGTGTCGTCGGCGCGTGTGATGGCGCTGCGGACGTGGACTATGTACGTGATTGGTGAAACAACCGAAGAGTATGCATTTAATATAAAACAAAGACAACGAAATAAGATATTGCACATATTGTTGTTTAAGTACGGAATTGCGAGCAGCCATCGGTCTGATAACTGATTGTGTTATGTGTCGTCGGCGCGTGTGATGGCGCTGCGGACGTGGACTTTGTACGTGATTGGTGAAACAACCGAAGAGTATGCATTTAATATAAAACAAAGACAACGAAATAAGATATTGCACATATTGTAGTTTAAGTAAGGAAGTGCGAGCAGTCATTGGTCTGATAACTGATTGTGTTATGTGTCGTCGGCACGTGTGATGGCGCTGCGGACGTGGACTATGTACGTGATTGGTGAAACAACCGAAGAGTATGCATTTAATATAAAACAAAGACAACGAAATAAGATATTGCACATATTGTAGTTTAAGTAAGGAAGTGCGAGCAGTCATCGGTCTGATAACTGATTGTGTTATGTGTCGTCGGCGCGTGTGATGGCGCTGCGGACGTGGACTATGTACGTGATTGGTGAAACAACCGAAGAGTATGCATTTAATATAAAACAAAGATAACGAAATAAGATATTGCACATATTGTAGTTTAAGTACGGAATTGCGAGCAGCCATCGGTCTGATAACTGATTGTGTTATGTGTCGTCGGCGCGTGTGATGGCGCTGCGGACGTGGACTATGTACGTGATTGGTGAAACAACCGAAGAGTATGCATTTAATATAAAACAAAGACAACGAAATAAGATATTGCACATATTGTAGTTTAAGTAAGGAAGTGCGAGCAGTCATTGGTCTGATAACTGATTGTGTTATGTGTCGTCGGCGCGTGTGATGGCGCTGCGGACGTGGACTATGTACGTGATTGGTGAAACAACCGAAGAGTATGCATTTAATATAAAACAAAGACAACGAAATAAGATATTGCACATATTGTAGTTTAAGTAAGGAAGTGCGAGCAGTCATTGGTCTGATAACTGATTGTGTTATGTGTCGTCAGCGCGTGTGATGGCGCTGCGGACGTGGACTATGTACGTGATTGGTGAAACAACCGAAGAGTATGCATTTAATATAAAACAAAGATAACGAAATAAGATATTGCACATTTTGTAGTTTAAGTACGGAAGTGCGAGCAGTCATCGGTCTGATAACTGATTGTGTTATGTGTCGTCGGCGCGTGTGATGGCACTGCGGACGTGGACTACGTACGTGATTGGTGAAACAACCGAAGAGTATGCATTTAATATAAAACAAAGACAACGAAATAAGATATTGCACATATTGTAGTTTAAGTACGGAAGTGCCAGCAGCCATCGGTCTGATAACTGATTGTGTTATGTGTCGTCGGCGCGTGTGATGGCGCTGCAGACGTGGGCTATGTACAGTCATGTGCAATGAAAAGTATACACGGGCAGATTTTCAAATAAATATTCACGCTGAAAATTTCAAAAAATTTTCAAAAATGTATACATTATTGTGAGAAGCTGTGGTGGTTATATAGTATGAATTGTTAAGTGGCTACTTGTTTTTGAAATTTTCAGAGTGAATATTTATTTGAAAATCTGTCCGTGTATATTTTTCATTGCACGTGACTGTACGTGATTGGTGAAACAACCAAAGAGTATGCATTTAATAAAAAATATTCTTTATTGTATCAAAGATAAAAAAAATTGAAGTTTCACATATTAATGATTTGTTTTCTTATTAGAAACTATTTTATTATATATTATATGTTCTATATATGTTTTATAAAAATTTACAGATGTTATATCTGTCACTCCTCTCGCGTCCTCTTTTCGTAACGTTGTAAGAACTACCAATACGAATGTAACTTTCTTTAAATAGCTTTAAACGCAAACAACCTTATACATTAATTATATATTAAATGTTAAGGTTAATATAAGGACAAAATGAGTTTAGAAGCAGTATAATAAACGACACTAATATCTGGAATCTATAATAATATTAGAGTAGCAAAAAATTACATATATTTCATATTCTTTTCTTTATTCAATGAGTAGTACCTTTTAAAAATGACAACATCCATTCATACTTTAACATAATAACATTCTAAGTACTATTATTTAATGATTATAGGAAGATTATAGATATTAAACAAATAACTCAATGACTATGATGCGACTATTTATTGAATAATTAATGAAACATTGTAAATTAAAATATTAATTATTTATATATTTGCAAATATGTATGAAAACTTATGTTGATTTGGTAGCAAAATGGGCTACTAATATGGCTAATAAGAATTAAATTTCCTAATGTAAATAATGGCTAATAAGAATTAAATTTCCTATTAGTAGATTCCTTACCTTTGGTTTTTATAATACAAGTTTTAAGTAAGTAATAAGAAAAAGTTCATAATTTTATTCACATTCCAATAAACGTTATCGAAATATAAAATTTTACAAACAATTTTCAAAATTAGAAAAAACTAATACAGTAAATAAACAACTTTTTCAATATACATTGGCAAAAGAAAATGCTCTTAAAGCGTCAAGTATTTAAGAGCCCTTAAAATACTTGCAAAAGTATATAAGTAAGAATACCTATGAAAATATTTACAAATAAAATGTATAATTCTAAAATCAAATTATAGGCAATTTTGGGTAGACCTCGAAGAATTCGGTCTGCCCATTCATTTGTCCCCTACTTTCGAATTTTGGAAAAATTTCTTCACAGGAGGTCTTCTTATGACCCCCTGAGTCCGAAATGACCATTGGTCAAAAAGTTTATATATATATATATATATATATATGCGTGCGTGCGTCCAGATTCAACTTTTGTCAGCACGATAGCGGCCGCAGTTTCACTCGGATCGCTTTCAAACTTTGCACAAAAATCAACCATCCAAAAATGAAGGTCAAGTTCGTTAACCAGAGAAATCCGGACACAGGGGGCGCTAGGGCCTCACTTTTTATGATTTCAGTTTTTCGACCATAATTTTTTCCCTATACAAAGAAGATCAATCGCGTTCATATTATATGATGTCTTTGAAGAATACCTATAACTAATGTAGATAAACCGAAAACCTAACTTCAATAACTTAGGGGTGGGGGTAAAAAAACCGAAAATTTTTGGAAAAAAATTCATAACTTTTTTCTGGTAAACATTCTTACACACAAGTATTTTTAATAGAAAGGTTATTTTTTACTCTAAATTTAAATATTAGAAGTTTTGCCCGTAAAAGGTACCGATTCCGAGAAAAAAATTAAAAACTACTTTTAACTTGAAAATTTAAGGTAGGTAAAACCTCGTCAACTTTTTTATGGTAACATTCCCTCGTCTCAAATATTTTTAATAGAAAGGTTATTTTTTACTCTAAATTTAAGTACCAATAGTATATCCAAAAAAGATACCTTTTCCGAGAAAAAAAATTAAAACCGCTTTTTGCTTGAAAATGTTTGATGTAAACAACGGCATCATGTATTATTCTTAGGTAGTAAGTTATATTTTAAACCAGTTACACACGGGGTCTACCCACGCGTGTCCCCCTGCGGGCACGGATTTTTTTATTTCAAACTGTATTAAAATACGGTCAACATATTTGTTTTTTATAAATATACTGTCCTCGTAAGATTATATTGTGAAGTTTATATTATGATATACACCCTCTACCCTCACCTCTGTCGAGGTCGTCTCTAAAATATTTGCCGAAATAACTTAGCAATAGTGTGTCGAGTGCATGATATATTGATGTTTCAGTTTCTTCACATTTCAATTTTATAAATTTTCGTATGTCTCCCGTGATGGTCTCAGGTCACATTACTTCTTAGTTCTTGTGATTTTAGTGTAACGCTCTCACATGTCACACATCTAATGTAAAGTTAATTCTTAAATAACTAATTAAGTTTTCTATCAAAATCGCACTGTTTTCTAAAGATGTACTTTTATGGTCGTTAAGTAACCCACTTATAACGTGTTATTTTCTAATGGCTACAAAAAGTAAAATTATTTGTTTTATTACTTACACAAATTCGTATCAACACGTAATTAATATAAACCCGTAATTAATATAAAGTTAACAAAATCAACATTGACTCTTAAAACAATTTAGAATATTCTCTTAATTATATATATTTTGTTATGAAAATCAAATAATCGGAGTATTTCAATTTGTATACATATTATAACATTATTTACAAACACAAAAGTCGCAAAATCATATAAGTAAATCTTTCTCGGCTGCATAAACTTTCGTGTTCTAACTTGGTCGAGTCTGTTATGCATTAGAATACTTGACGCAGACAATGTTCTAACTCTTCTGAATACAATAATGTAAAGTGATGTAAATACGCGTTATTAAATATTATCAATAATTTATAAGACGGCGTCCAACCAACCAACCAACTGTATTTCCTACTATATATATTATATTTATTTCATCCTTGAGTTACTGCAATGATATTGGAGAATCTGATTAAAAAATTACTTGAGCACTGCATCACGATTTTAAATGAAGAGCTCTCTCACTTCATTGTGTTACTTATAATAAATATATTATATTTTATCCATATTTTCTTCCACATAAGCGGACAAAATATTTTCACAGCACATAATTATATAAATAAGAAAATACGATGTAAGATCAAGGTTAGAATCTGTAAATTACATAAATTGAATATAAATGCAATACAAATATATTGAAATTCATTTTAACCTGATACTCTTTAAAATAAGGTTAGCTCTGTTAGTTAGTTGAACAAGCATCGAGACACCGACACGAACGCAATATTTAAGATACAGGTTATATTATATAGACCTCTATCAGCACTTTTGTAACAGAAATAACTAAGCAAAAATATTTATTTAATTAAACTAAATTACTCAGGGTTTACAATAATCAGACAAATAATTTTAATTTGCCAGAATAAATTATTTTTATATAAATTTATTTTAACGACAATTTATTTAATCCTTAACTCCGTAATATGTAGTATTTCATTTTAATTTAGACGAGCGCTGTAAAACTCGTATTTACGTAGTAGGTATACTAATACTCGTACACTGTCGTATAATGAAGAAAAAGGTTGTATATGATATTAAACCACAAGTCCATAATCACAAAAGAATGTGTAATGTTCCTATTAAGTCTGAGGTCGACCCTCGACATACTCGGCCGCCGACTTGTTTATATTATATTTGTATATGTTACTTTGAAAACAATATCACGGAGCACACGTTAGCCTTTATTATATATAATATCATCCCAAGTCCTTGCCTTCGATAAAATAAATTTTAAACATTTTAGAAAAAGAAGAACGGCGGTAATAAGTAATGTGATGCGTTAAAATTGATGAGTTCCAGATGTTCCTCTTGTCGCGGCAATCCATTTTTATAAAAACTTGGAATTAATAATCACAGTATGATATATATTTTTAACGAAGGTAATTTTGTAATACTTACTAGTTAGTAAGAGAAGTTTCTCTTGTTTGCCGCTTGACTTTACTCGTGTTAATGAGCCTGCACTAGATTTTTAAAGCTTTCAGAGACCGTTAATAGTTCTTGTAGAAACAGAAACATTGCATCTTAAGTAAAAACCTTATATTACATTGGTGTGTTTCAGTGTGGTGAGTTGTTTAATTATACATATTCATCACGTATTGTATTTTACTTTGTATTCATATTTTATGCCAAAACGCTGATTTATATCGGAGTTTTATATTTAAACATTTATTCATTGTTTTATTTTTTTTACACAATGGTTTAATAAAATCTACTACGATAGGGAATTCTGACCACCCACTTGAAATTAGGTATATACTGCAAGGAAGATTAAATAATTACAAAACGAAACTTAGTTAAAATAAAACCACTTAATAAAATCTGTATAAAAATAAATATTTTACGACTAATAAACAAAAACTTCTTTAATTATAAATACACATGTTCAGATCCTTGACAAATCTTGGCCTAGATAATAAAAAAAAACACTGATTATAATAAAAATTATGTTGATTATTCATCCGAATAGTAATGATATTAAGAAAAGATTAAATCATAGCATTTTATTTGAAAAGTATTAGTAATTCTTTTTTGTAAGCATTTGGTACAATCTGACCAACAATATCAGGTTTCACGCGGTCACTGATTTCGCTCTTTAAGTCTTTTGTATATGTAATACAATGCGGACAAGTTTTCGGTATCAGAAGTAAGTATAACATTGAAATATAATTTAATTATAATCTATGACCTCGTATTGTCGGATTAAAGGGACTTAATCATTGAAATATTAAATATTTAAATCATACTGCGCTTTGGTTCTATATCTGACATCACGGGAAATTGACATCTGCTCGAAATTATATTATTTTACTAGCTTAATCCTTCCTGCTTCGCTGGGCATACTATTAATTTGGATGTGAACTTAGTAACTTACTTATTTTGCGTTGTCATCGTAACCGTTGCTATATTAACTTTCAAGGCCGCGGTAAGTGTATAGCTGCTACACGTCTAAAACTTGGAGAAATTTAAAAAATTGAATTCCTTTGGGATGGAAATTCCGTAAAATCCGTTCTAGTGGATGTCTACATCACAAACGGAGTAACTATGTAAAATATTAAGTTAATCGGATCTGTCCGATTAACTTTCGGAGATTTCGTGATGATTCAGTGAGCGGTAAATCGCTTATATATATATATAGATTATAAGTATATGCAGATTCTAGCTTGAAGCCTCTGCCACTATAGTAAAAAGGTCGATAAAGGTGGTTATTCAATCTAAATGATTATGATGTATATCAAATACGCTTTCAAACTAATTTGGTATATTAGCATTTGAAGAAAGGAGTTCTGAATAATTTAATTAGTGTTAGTTGTAACTGTCAGTAGTATAATGTTCATTCTGAAATAATATTGTCCTATTTTGGTTACAAATTTTAAACAAGGTTTGTTGTTTTGAATCAAGAGTTAGTTTAACTAGTTTAGTTACTTTAAGGTTTAAGGTTTAAAATTTGAGATGTTCCAGACAATATATATATTGTAATCTTTTACAACATGAGGTATGTTCTATGTTATTCACTCCTTCCGTTAGTGTTGCGAGTTCTTCCCTCGTGATGTAAAATGAATATGATAAAACTTATTTAAAGTCTTCTTTAATGATCTTATATAAAATTGTTTGTATTATTTATTTATGTAAATGATATATTTAATATTGTGTTTTATTGCGCACTTTACTAATAGTCACTACCAAAATTATATATAAAATTCAAAAACTCAAGTTTTTATGACAAATTGCTTAAGTTATGAGACAATTATGACAAATACATTATAAAAATAATTCTCCTCAGCTGTTAAAAGATTAAAAATATTTCTATAATAAAAAAATAAAATCTTGTACCTACATACACTCTTACATAAAACAAATTAATTTGTCTATTTGTACTATAACAAAATAATATAACATGTGCTCGTGTGTCTCCATGAGTTATTATAAAACTTTAATCCTCTGTAATGTTGATTTGGTCCTATGAAAATCATAACATAAATTCCTCCCCTTCTTTAAATAAAACAACTTCATTATTTAAATCCTGAAATTATTATTAGTTTTGTTAAGATAATTAAAAACTCAAAGATAAACAAAATAGCCATACAAAGTCAATACAGTTAGATTTCGTAAAAAATTTGCTTGTTTTGAAAAAGCAAACTCGAACCTTTTCCCACTAAAAACATTAATCTTAAAGTTCGAGTGTGACGTCACGGGATTGAATTCGTAGCCATTGCAGTGATTTTTAACAGCCATAACTTACCTATGGTACTAAAAATTCAAATGTTTTATAACTTTTACTTTACTTTTATAAACATTTCTAATTCCTTATACATATAAATCAATATCGACATCTCTACACTTTATTTAAATTAATTACTTCATTTACTTCGTTTAGATTAATTAGTTTGTTGGTACAGTGGTGGTACTTGGTGGTAAGTTACACCATCAACATAGAAAAGGAGGCATATCCTTAACAATTAATTAGTGTGTGCTATTCGTCGAAGTATAATTATTTGTTAATACGTTCTGATCTCACATTCTCTTAACTGTTTCGAGTTCGTGCAAATCCACAGGAATATAATAATTCCATTCTACCAGCGGTTTAATGAATAATGAACGTTATGCAAATGTAATATTGGATTGAATCATGTTGTTTAGATATTACTTAACTGAATAACATTGCATATTCGAACACAGTGGATGTTAATTTGTATTTTAAAGGTTTTAAAATTAAATCACACAAAAAATACACACTAGATAGACTTAGAAGAATAAATATTTGTAGAGTTCCTTCAAAATAATTTTAGGAAGACTTTCTTGTAAAAGTTTTGACGGCCGCTGCTTGCCTGTGTTTGGTCAATGCAGCAATTTCGGTTTATCTCGAAGAAGATTGTCAAAAAGTTTACTTAATAACAAAAGATAACTCTATACAAATATGTGTATTGTTAAAACCACAATAAAAGATAATATAGAACAAAGATAAACATTTTCTTTTCGGATTGACAACAGTCATTGAAGTCACTTTATTTGAGATATTCATTACATTTCATACACTCAGCTTCTGTGTGATATGATCTGATTAATAAAAAAATTATCTTTCAATACCGCGATATCATTTCATAGCTCGATAGTCACCTTTGATGGAGCTGTAAAACTCTCTTTCTTTAATAATTCGCCGGGTAATGGTCCCTTATTCTACAAGAAACCCGAAGCTTATTATATTTCAATATACATTGTTTAACTTTTACTAAATTGTTCAGTCGGTTCAAGAGTACTTGTTTCTTATTGGTATTGACCTCAACAAAGAGAGCTTTATATTTATTAAATTAATAATACTCCAATCTTTTATTGTTATTCACAAATCTTATTAATACTTTCACTCAGTGAAACAGTGCGGCAGAACAGTCACTTATAAATGTAATATGAAAATGTATTCAATACCGATAGAGACGGGTATGTACGTACGACCAGATACGCAAGGGGCTTCTTAGACTCCTAAAATTGTATCTTTTATTTCGAGATGGAGCTATGATAAATCAATTCTTAAAATCTGTAAATTTCATCAAATACAACACTGACTGATTGAGATTAAAAACAGTATTTTAAACTTTATTTAACCATTTTAAGAATTATAATTCTTGATACGCTAAATAATATCAGTTTTCTATTTAACTTAATTTTAAACAGGTTATGACAAATATACAAGACAATATGTTGTATATAAAATGTGCTATTAGTCATGTATAATCAGATATTTATGTCGCACAATCTTTTTACACATATTAAATGACTTGTAATTGTGTTTCGTAATCCTTCTACAAAATATATGTAAGTCACTACACAGTTTAAAAAAAGTCAGAAATTGATTTTTTTTTAGAAATACTCGGTAACCAAAATGGCCGCTAGTCGTTGCGTCTATGTTTAAATTACATTTTGTCATTATTTGGTGTTAATAAATAGTTGAAATATATATTACGCATTTACTCTTTGTTTTAAAAAAATAACTTTTAATATACAATTACATCAAATTTCACACCCAAACATTTAATAAAAAATAACCCTGCATTGTTCTTTAATAAAAAGACATTATCTTTAAGTTTAGACCGGAACCACCTGGGACATTCTATTTGCCGTACAAATTGTCGCATTTGTTTGAATAGTCTATAGATTTAAACTGTAGAGATTAGATAAGTTAGTAAGTCTATACTTGAAAATTTATACGACATTATTTATATACGATACTGTAATGGATCTCAACTTTAATAGTTTTATGGAACAGTGAAATACACTGAGTATATAAAAACAAAAGTAATAAATTTTCTCAAAACGTTCTTTTGAAATGTAGACTAATATTTACGCAACATATTAAAAAACATTGGAAGAATGCAGAAATTGAATTGGTATTTCATGTTAAAATTCATACTAGCAAATGAAATCATTAAAATGCTGGCTACAACGCAAAAAACGTTGCAAGGTAAGCCTCACAAATCACATTTTGTGTTAAACTTTGAGCTCGGTGCTAATTAGGTTACTGTCCTCAGTGAATTAGCATCGTCCAGCTTTATCAAATAGAAGATTGTGCAGAATTATTTTCTCATTATCGTTACGAATTTTAAATCTTAACCATTAAAATGAACAAATTTTTAAAGTTACTTAAAAGTTTATCACCAAAAATATATATAATAAATATATCAGCATATCTTTAAAACTAACACTACGTTCCTTCAATGTACTCGTATCTAAACAAAACAAACAAACTGAAGTCTGATTCTCGCATGTATTGAGTTTATCGAAAGACGGTGTTGAATTACCCGACTGTAAAGAGCCGCAGAATTTAACTTACATTTTGAAAACATTTATTTTTAAAATGAAGATTTTCTCAGCTTAGTGATCCGTTCCGTGGATCTAAACAACAAATACATGTATCTGCTCCTCATGTACTGCAAAAACTAAATATTATTATGGCAGATTTATTTCACAATTGCAAAATTTGTTCTTTATAAAATGGTTACATCATTTAATATCTAAAATTCGTTCACAACACATCAGGTCCCACAAGTGTCCATTTCGTTATACAATATATCTTCTGGTGCCCGTGAGGTGGGCACATATTACATGCGCTGCATTACGTTGATATCATTTAATTCCATATTATATATCATTATAGTACCTATGGGACTTGATAACTGGAATTATTTAGATGGTCCATAAAACGTGGACGGTTTATATTATATTATTTGCACTTTTACTATAAAAAACAAAATTCAATCACTTTCTACTTAGGACATAAACAGTAATAAAAAGTCACAAATGCTCGATAAATTATTTTATAAAATATTTTACATCACAAGATACACTTCATCTTAATATCGTTAAACCACATAATTATAATTAGATTGTTCTGGTTAACATACTCGTACATAGCAGGACATAGCATGGACATACAATCATCAATGCCTTCATGAATCTGTCCAATTTTGCAAATAGGCTCTCAAGTAAAGCCTAAATCATTCTTATATAAAAGTTGATAAACCATTAAAAAAATAGACTCCATAAAAAAAGTAGATCTTGTCTTAAATACAAATATATTTATATTTATATATATTTCATAGTTTCTCCTAAACCTGTTGAGAATATATGTTCTACTATCTTTAACAAAATATTGTTAAAATATTTATTTTATATCAATACCTTGGTATATAACTAGAAAGGTTTAAAGTGTTTTTTTTATTAAATTAAATTGAATTTCAGTGTTGATTCCATTCGGTTCACAGAAGATTTATTGTTGATATTCCTGTGTATTATAGGATCAGAAGTGTTACAATATTAATTGAATGTATTTTCAACATGAGTCGAAACAAAAGTGTCATATGAATGCGAATAATAATATAAGTTTGTATGGAACTTTCTTAAAAAAGAGAACAGATTTAACAATTGACGACTGACAATTTAAGATGTTTCAAGCGGAGAATTAGGATTCGTAATGTTCTACGTGCTGCGAGATATGGTGGTGGTTTGTATGTCTGTTTGTATGTTTGTATGTTGTACTCAAGATATACGTTGTTTTAAATATATATATATAATCGAGATTTACAAAAAAAATATTACAATGAATAGTGAAACCTTCAGAAAGACTAACTAAAAGATGGAAACAAAGAAACTGGTCTTAACAAACCCTTGTTCTCTTACACCTTGCGACACCCACAGGGAAAAAGCGTTTTTGGCTTTTATAAAATATGTGAAATATTTAAGTACATTAATTTGTACATAAAAAAATAAAACATATTTAACATTGTATTTTATGTTTTCAAAGTCAAGTAATGTTCTATAAATAAATCATTATTTTTTCATAACTAATTGTTTAAAGAAAGAGCAGTCATTGAAATATGGCAGAATTACCATTTGAGTAGGAAGAAAAGGTTCAAATAAGACCCAAAATATTATAATGTATTTAATCATGTAATTTGTTTATGAAGACAAAAACAAAGTTGTTTATTGATGGATCCATGAAGTGATGTGCTGTTAACTAATTGCGATCACTTAAAATCACTTTAGTTTTCTAAAAATATACAAATAAATTTATAAAAATTGTGAGTTTTCCGAGTTATTGCACTATTTGAATAGACAATTTAAAGATATCTATATAATCGGAAATATATGACTATATAATTTTTTTTTTTAATATAAAAATGACATGTTGGCTTTTCATTTTCTATTTAAATATTTGAGGAAATATGTTTAATATTAAATCCACAATTTCCTAATTCAGAAATGCGCATTTCTAGAGGTATAACAAATACGAACCTCAAGAAGAAGTGTTTGATCTATACATGTATATGTAATGTAAATATTAAATAGTAAATTAATGTATTTTATAATTAAACAATTCAATACTGGTGTACTAGTTATGTATAAATGTACTAAATTGTCAAATTGAAAATCTCAGTTTCATTTTGAACCGATTATCCGAAGTTATATTAATATTACGTAATTGATACATTATATGTTTACGTGTGGTTTGGGACCTCCCGATATGACTTGGGTGTAAAGTTTTAAAATAGCCCTCAAGAGCTTACATACATACCGCCACTTAATTAATATTATTTGGGGGTATGTATGTATATAGTCTCGATATGACATGACATGACATGACATAACACGACACGACACGACACGACACGACACGACACGACATGACATGACATGACATGATATGATATGATATGATAATCATATCTCAATAATTCGATGAATTGTAAAAAAAATACGGTTGATAGACTAATAAGCCTTTAAAAAAAAGGGTTTGAATCTTAGTGTCTTACTAAATTATTCACGTAAATCTTAAACATTTCTTTAATTATAATAACGCTTCCAGATATTTAGGAATCTCGAAGTGATGAGTGATGATTCGTCTTTCTAATTTAAGCTTTGAGATGTGAGCGTATCAAAGCGACAGAACTTAAAATAACTTCAACTTTCTTGCCGCTACTTTTAATTATGAAGCGTCCTTTACAAAACATAATGTACTTTCATATGTGTTATACGTTTAATACTATGAGTATCTAAAAAAAACAAACCACTATCTCTCGACTTTTATTCCCTGTATTTGTAATTTTTTTGTTCCTTTTTTTTGTTTTGTGAGACTGAAGTTGAAATATATACTTATATTAAAATTTATTATATATTTTATTTGTATGGTTAGAAGAGCATAAAAATAAAATCTAATATGTATACAGCATAATATCTGTGTTAAGTGTAATTTCCATTTCATTAAACTCATATACTCGTATATATACTGGCTAAACTGGCTAATACCCGCCCGCTTCGCTGGGCACACTATTAATTTGGATGTGAACTCAGACTTCTTGTATTGCAAAATGTTTAATTTCTATTTAATATTTAGTGTATTTTTTATTTTATTTTAAATAGTGAAATATAATGCCCGCCAGTGAATACACAGATTTCCACATCACCTATGAAGTACTGTGTATTGGGATGCGGTCCCGTTATGTAATGCGGTGGGATCTAAATTAGTTCGTAGCCTTTAAAAGTTATTTCTTTTCTTGAAGTGTTTTTCAAACTACACGTCATTGCTTTTTCCGCAGTGGGGAGTCGTTGCGGTAACGTATATGGTAACCTTTTAGGATTAATTCGGGATTAAAAAAAATATTTTATAGAATTTTAATTTAAATATGTAACATACATGTCAATGCGACAGATTTAGATACATTGTTAAATCCTTTAATTAATGGTCCACTCTTAATATCTTTAACAAACATGTACATTTAAAAATGTTTTGTATAGGTATTAAAGTAAACTAATTAGTGCATTGAAATGAATTCTACTATTGTCGAATTGAATATCGGCATCGGCATCGGCATCGGCATCGGCATCGGCTCACCGGCCGCGGAGTTACGTCGTGATATTAAATATTACAATTACATATAGGTGAATATTAAATATATGTTATATATCTGTGAAATTGTATTGAATTGTTATTTATTGATTTATAAAATATTTTTCTCCTACCTAGTTTTGTGTTTTCTCCTACCTATATTTTTAGTATGTTCTCAGTTCAGTAATAATCAATTCGGCCAGGCGAAGTAAAAATCCGTATACCGCAGTTCTAGTTTTATTGTGATTACAGCCAGAAACAGTTTTTGTATTTTCTACTAACCACCACAAACATTAACGGCTTTAGTGAATTTATATTATTGACATTAAAGAAAAGAAAACCATAAAGTATATTAAAGGTAAAAATGTATTTGATATAAAGTTTAGTTTAATTTAAACATTTTATAAAAGAACATATAAAAAAAAGGCTTTGACATCTGTATAATAAAAAAAAATTACAAACGAATGTTATATTTATTAAGGCAAGAAACACGGCGATGGCTTAGTCCGTTAGACAATTATATGATGGAAGCCGAAATTACAGATACATACATTTTATTATATTACTTAATTCAAATTAAATTGCAAAATATCTTATTCGATTGCGAACAAGGACGAAGAAATTTGCAAGTCATTATGTTACCGGTTCATAATTTTCATATCTGTTAAATTAACAAGGATTTATAAAATACATAATACAAAATGCAAAAGAGTATCAGCAGTTATATAAAGATATAATAAGTTAAAGAACTTCACTGAAAAATTGTACACAGACCATAAAATTAAAAATAACAACACGTACCGCAATCGTCTTGAGTTAGAATTGTTAGAGATAAAACTTGTTCACCAAACCTACGTGCTTAGTGTCGTCTTTAACGTTTACTAAGTAACATAGTATTAGATTATATCTTTAGGTATTAACTTTGATTGTTGAAATTTATAAGTCCGACGTTTATTTAAATAAATTAAACTAAAATCATAAAATTGCAACATTTTCTAATTACAGTTACATGTTGAAACTTAAGTATTTAAAAGCCTGTATTATTTATGTATTCGGTGAAATGAAGACTATACATATTTTTATAACTAAAATTGGAATATTATTGTGTGAAATTTTGAGTTGATAACATGTTGTTCTTTGAGTATTTTATATGACAATTTTTTTGTTAATATTAGGGACACAAGAATGTTACATATTTGAAACTTTAAATTAAAAAATGTTATTCTAAAATTTAAATAATACAGAACAACGGATCAAGCCCGGCAAAGAAACCGCGTAATCCACATTGCTTTGTACGACGCACGTGCAGACGAGGATATGTGTTATTAAAAGCATTTAATGCTGGTTATCATGCGATCGGAACCTGATTAAATATAGCCTATAATTTTCCTTCGCAAATAGGATTTTTTTTATACGGTCTAGGTTAGTGCTTGACTACATTCCACCTGATGGAAAGTGGAAATGTAGTCATAGGTGGTAAGGCGCATTAACCTAGCAACCTATTCACTCTTCTCTTGAAGACACCCACATTGTATGTGGACGGAAATACCGACGCAGGCAAGCTATGCCAGTCCTTCGCTGTACGCATTAAAAAAGACGAAGCAAAGCGCTTCATTCGGACGGGACATGTCCACAACGTAAGGTTGGATATCCGCCGTGCGTCGGAACGTCCTGTGATGGAAGGGGGACGGAGGAATTAAATCATGTAATTCCTGCGCACATTCACCAAAATGTATCCTATAGAATACTGAGAGGCTAGCAATTCTACATCTGTGTTCAAGGTTGTGCAGGTTGATTTCAACCAATTCAGGGTCACCTATAAGCCTCTTTGCTCGCCTCTCAATTGAGTCCAGAACCGCAAGATGAGACTTTGCGGCACCAGCGAATATATGCCCACATTACTCCACACACGACCGGATCTGTGCTTTGTATAACACAAGAAGCTGTCCCGGTGTAAAGTACTGACGGACCTTCGCAAGAACGGCAAGTTAAATTTATTAAAGCTAAATTAAAAAAAATAAAAAGCTAAAAAGCTAAATTAGGATATCAAATATTTAATTTATTTACAAATACTAATTATAAGTGCCGGGGACATTGCGATCAGAGAATATATGATAATAATTCTTTAGTTTTATTATTTTACTTTTATTTTGTAATATTTACTCTAGTTTACAAAAATGAAAAAACAAATGATATAATCTACAACTTTACAGTCTATAAAGCTACAAAGTAGGTGATGGTTAAAACACATAAAACACTTAAATGTGAAACAGTCTCGTATTAGAGACGTGAAAGTGCTTCGTCTGGTGGTCAGTCAGTGTGGCAGCTATTTGTCTCTTAACTCGCGTAACTGAAACACTTTATTGTCTTCAATCTAGGTTCAATTCTCATACCTTTTATTTTTTTTGAAAATAAATGTTCGATATAAATTGCACAAATATAACTTACAATAAGAGTCACCGCGGTAGTGATAAATACATGTGTTCAGATTATATTATATATTATTTGAAACAATATATTTATTACATGTTTATTTGGACTTATTTATTATTTGAACTTTTACGTGTTTACTGTTGACTTAAAATATTACCTTCTTTATAATTGTACGGGTGTTTACAAAACGTATATATTTGATTAAAGCTGTCTCGTGCTGACCTCTGACGACAGTGAAAAGGTATCTTCTATCCTGTCAGTGAGCACCGGGACCCAGTGATGTGTTGTATTAATGTTTAAATCTTCATAATTGTATTTATTATACTGATATAATACTACTACCAATATGTTTGAAATAAAATTGCAAATAATACTGTCATCATATGGCGAGGGACGAAATCATAATGACATAATAAAATTAAAATTGTGTTTACTATTCCAAAAGAGTTTATCCGCGATTCCATATTCCGCGACAGATCGTTAATTCAGTAATATTCCGAGAGAAAAGCTTTAAAATATATTGTAACGAGCTCGTCCAGCCCAGTCCAGCACTCACTGAATACGTATTACAAAGGATTTAAAAGGTTTACTCAAAGTAGCATAATCACAAGGAAATTCGTTATGTAAGATAGTCTTTTACGATTTATAGAGTTCATGTTCTTTAACACAATTTTAATAACTCAGCTTCTTACAGGTTCTAAAAAATATTAAAATAACCTCACAAGATAACATACGAAGTGACAACCTCTAATTAATTTAAATTTCTTAGGTCTATCAGGTTCTTCTAAGTTCACAACCTTTGGTTCACTGAAAATTATATTCTTTACGCATGTATATGGATAGAATTAATACACTATTAGAAGATTATCACTTCATCAGAGGGATGATTACGTTGATAATGATATCGGTCGGTGATATCGGTTGTGTTCCCTCAGGATACGACGAGAACACACAATATCACTGTCACTTCATTCCTATTTATTTTTGCTAATATTATAAAGTTTTATTTTTTATAATGGAAAAACTCAAAGGTAATGGACCGATATGCAAAATTATTCAGCCGTCGAAAGCTACATTATCAGCGATTACTTTTTATCTCAACATTCTTACGAAATCGAGAGATAAGCGACCGGAATTGGAATGCAAACTGTACAAATGTAGTAACAATAAATATTAGGTAAATGCCAGTTTGGTATTAATAACGCAGTCGATCCAAAGAAACTTGTTAGGCATACAGCACATGGAGGAAAACATATCTTCTGTGATGAGAAACGATAGTGTTCCCGAGGTACAGGCAATTAATTTTAGACAGTCTTCCGATATAACAAGGCTATTTTGTTTAGTTATACAAAAACAAGTTGAGAATTAAAATAGAATATTCAGTGAAATGCTTTATGTAATATGATTCAAACGCCGTTTAGTCGCACTCAATACTATTTCGATCACACAATAACCCATTGACTGTCCGTCGATTTCCATTTTCAGACTCGATATCAATAGTAGATATTTAATTTCAGTATCGCAAATTTAAAGTGTATGTACTACAACTACTACCATATGCATCAATGACGATGATGAATGTGATAATCATTTGGCTTAAATTAAAATATTATCGCTTATTAAATACATAATATATCTCAAACTCCAATGAGTTTTATCTTACTCGTATCTCCCTTAAAATGATTGAATTTATCTCAGGCCGTGTATTTTTTTAATAATAAAAATGTATTACTTTCGAAGTATTATTAAAGAACTAATTAAAAGATACCTTATTTAAGGAACAATTTTATTTTTCATTTTTCACTATTTCTCAATGTATATTACTTAAATTAACAATTTTATTATTGTTGTACAATAATTTTTTCAAGTATCTGAAAGGATATTAGGATTTATTATATAGAAACTGTTCTTCCTTAGCTTGTAGAAGGATTCTTTTGTTTGCGGACTGAAGGTTATATATACGAGTATATAGGTATACCAATAGATTATTGGTATTTATTATTTATTTTAATAAATAAGTTGATAAAATAAGATCATAAATCCTAATCATAATCGTCATCATCGATCATAAATGCCGGGATCCCGAAAACCGGGATACCGAAGAGATTTTTCTCCAGTATTACAATACCGGTATTAATAAGACAATACCGAAATTTCGGTATTGAAAAAAGGTTTTAAATGACATCTGTTTGTTTGATTTGAGAATGGAGACCTTTCATGCATTGTTTTCTGATCTCGTAAAAGTTATTTAGTTATTATCTTATTGTTCTAAAAATACCTGCACGCTCAATTGGGGATCCAAATTCTCGGAAACAGAACAATGATACAAAATATATAACAAACATTGAAATATAACGACCAACCAATCAGAAACAATCGAACTAAAAGAATTTAACAACAATTAAACAATGAAAACCGACCACGTGTACCTAAGAGCCAATTGGGAATTTCCCACACTCTTACACTCCCACCTCTACAACCCCTCTCCTAAAATTTGGTCATAGATAAATTTGGAATGCAGCGATTAAAAAATCAGTTTCTTCCGACATCTGGGGTGTTTATTTAACTATCCAAAATGGAAGCTGTGAATGAATATGTTCCACACAAAAAATCGACTGATAAAAAGTCGCCGTGGTTTTATTTTCTTATCCACATTACGGATAAGACTAAAACAAAGTGCAAATTGTGTCATAAGCCAATACAGTGTAACGGTGGAAGTACGAGTGGATTGCATACGCATCTGAAGTCGATTCATCAAATCAACTTATCAACAAAACGCGGAATCGAGGATAAGGAAAACTATGGTCCAGAACCCAAACGACAAAGGATAGAAGCTTCACAACCCAGTATGACGAAATTTGTTGTCAACAACAAATCAGAAATGCTGTGTGAAGTTCTGGCTCGGATGGCTGCGAGAGATGGCCTATCTTTTAACGTTCTCGCTTCTTCCGAAGATATCATGAAAGGACTTACTGCGAGGAAATTTGAGAAGATTCCTAATTGTCCAAATACAGTAAAATCCCAGGTGTTCCAATACGGTCAGAAAGTTCGTGAAGAAATGATCGCGGAGTTCAACAAGAAGAAAGCTGAAGGTGAACGCTTTAGTTTTACACTGGATGAGTGGATGTCCAACCGCAACAGAAGATACGTCAACGTGAATATACATTCTGAAGCAGAGGTGTACAACTTGGGATTGATTCGAGGAGACGGAAGTCTAACTGCAAAAAAGTGCATCGAGCTTCTTTGGAGGAAATTGGCTCAGTTCGAGATAGATCTCGACAAAGACATTGTTGAAGTAACAAGTGATGGAGCCAGTGTCATGAAGAAGCTGGGAAAATTGATCGACGCCGAACAACAACTTTGTTTTGCGCACGCGATCCACTTGGCTGTTCTTGATGTCATGTATAAATCCAAAAACCTGAGGAAAACGATGAGACGGAGGACGAAGGCGAAGGCAACTTCGAGGACAAGAATGCAGATGCAAACGATGAGAATGAGGACGAGAGCGAAGACGAGATGCAGGACGAAAGCGATGGTCTAGTGATAGAAACAGAAGATGACGAGGGAAACAGCTTGAGTTGCAGCCAATTTTCTGATTTCAGGAGTCTAACGAACCAACTTTAAAAGAGAAGCTTCAGCGTGCAATTCAGGACAAGCTGAACCGACCCAAAACAACAAGAAGGACCTGATGGTCCTTCTTGTTGTAATATGTATACTTGCAGGATTTGTTATAAATGTATACTTGCAGGATTGTTTGCTCTAGGCTGATGCCTAGAGCAAACAATTCTGCAAGAAGTATCCTTCTTCAAGGATCATAAGGTTCGAGGACCGAATCTTCAAAAAGCGTACAACTTTTTGAAAACTATACCGCCAACAAGCGTTGAAGCTGAGCGAGCTTTTTCAACGGCGAATAATTTTTGTAGTAAACTGCGAACGCGCCTAAGCGACGACAGTATTGATAATCTGTTGTTTTTGCGAGCATATTTTTTGCGAAAAGAGTCTGAAAAAAAATAAATGTATATTTTATATAATAAGTTGTAAACATTTTGTAATAAAATATTACTTCACAAATAATATCATTCGTTCTCTTTTGTTAATAGTTATTAATAATCAGTTGGTTTGGTTTAACTTGTTTATTTGTAATTAAAATTCGTTTTTTTTTTGTATTTTAGACGATTCGTAATTTTTTTATAATACCGGTATCAATACCGGTATCCCGGTTTTGCTTAAACACAATACCGAAATACCGGTATTGAAAAATCGTTCGGTATTGCAATCACTAATCCTAATATATGAAATTCCTTGCATAAAGTATGTAAATAATAATTTTAAAATAATTCTAGAAAAGGCAATATTTAAATTAGATTATTATAGATGTATAGTTTTATTCCTAACAGCAACAATCATGTCCTCTGTCCTCTTACCTTTACCATAAGCTACGAGTACATTAGTAGCGACCCTACATTTACGACCAGAGTCAGACCTGCACAAAATATTATATTAAAATTCTTTTGTGATCATAACTTTAAGAATTCAAATATAATACAATAAAAATGTCTAAAGTATATTGTGGCATCGAATAAAACTATAATTCAAGATTTACTGATATTTATTGCCTTTTTATTCAGCTCGTCGCGTTCTCCGAACTGGCGTTCAGATAAATTATAAAGAAATCAAAGCATTCTGAACTCTACAAATGTATATGAAAGTACGAGTAAGTGTACCAATACATTGTCTTACATGCGTATTAATTAGGTCTAAAGACTTGTGAAATTACATTTCTATTTGTAATCAATTTACATAACATATTTGGTAATAATTCATCTTCAAATAATAAAGCGTATATGTTATAAAATATGATACTTTGAACTCGTCGACTTAACTGAATGATGTTATTATTTCAATTATTACTCTGCTGACCGCGCGGAGGGTCTCGAGAACAATGGCTACATACATTATATTATATATAGTCAGGTAGCATTTGTTTAGATTCTAGAACAACTGTCATGTCTAAAAAAATTTACATAGCATAAATACTTTTTGACACGTTCTTCACTGGAAACAAATAAGTATTTTTTTATGATTACAATTATACGTTCTAAAACAGATGATCACGAACAAAGAAAGGATTACATTTTGTTTAACTCAGATTTTAATATTTTTACAGAAAATAGAGTGGTATTTATTAGTTTATTGATTATACGCGTAAAATATCTGCCTTATAGAATTTCTTCATATATATTTAATAGACCAACAAGGACCCAATATTAAGTATGATTAAATCCGTGGCATTGTTTCCTGAACATTATACCCTCGTGCTTCACTGCAATATAACTGTATAACAACTATATATTACAAGCAAATAATCGAATATATATTAATCGTATTATAAATTGTCCTTTGACTTCACAGAATAATTACACAAATTATTTTATTAACTTGATATACAATGACGATACAGTGAAGTTCATTCAATGGTTATCATTCATAGAAATTGAGGGCTTTGATTTCAGTTTAAATAAAATATATTAAAATGTTGTTTTTTTAAATCCTTAATTGCACGGAAAATTTTATCTAAAACACAACATGTTAATAATTATTATTTCATTCAGTACTTGACGTGTACTCGTATTTAAGTTGGCTCCTTAAAGATGCTCTTCATTTTGATTTACTTATTTTATTATTAACTGGTCTATTACTACAACACTTTTGAAATCAAATAAGAAATAAATTATTAGTACTCCTGTGAAATGTATATTTTTATAAACTGAAATTGCTTTTCTATTTTTATATTTTCTATTTCTTAAGACCGAAATTAAAATCTATTAAAGTAATTAGTAAGAATTGGGAATTCTGAGCAACTTATATATTATTTTAGAGTACTATACTATAAGTATGTTCGATGTTCTAATAGTAATTGTAATAGTATACAGGTATAAAATCCTTATATATAATATATATAAAATATCAAAAACAAAACCAGAACAACTGGTGTCAAATATGCGTATTCTTAAATACTGTTTGTTTACTTAGACTTGTTCGAGTTTTTTCTTTGACAATCCAAAAGTAAGTAGTTATTTGTTTAAAACTGATTATTTTTAATTTAGTCAAAGTACATTATCACCACATCTCTGTAGTCAGCCGGCCCGGCCCAGGCAACGTTCAGGTTAGTCATCTCCATCTCTGTAGTCAGCCGGCCCGGCCCAGGCAACGTTCAGGTTAGTCATCTCCATCTCTGTAGTCAGCCGGCCCGGCCCAGGCAACGTTCAGGTTAGTCATCTCCATCTCTGTAGTCAGCCGGCCCGGCCCAGGCAACGTTCAGGTTAGTCATCTCCATCTCTGTAGTCAGCCGGCCCGGCCCAGGCAACGTTCAGGTTAGTCATCTCCATCTCTGTAGTCAGCCGGCCCGGCCCAGGCAACGTTCAGGCTAGCCATCTCTTATCCTTACTTTATTATTTATAAATTGTTTCAGAATCGTACATATTAAAAATACCACTGATTGAATATCTGTCTGTCAAGGTAATCAGCGTACATAGCGTACAGCGTGCACTTCAATGCGAATTATTTAGTGTACTTTTTCTTTTATCAGTTTTACCAATAGTTTATAATATTTACAAAAAATAAGAAATTAAACAATAGTTACCTAAATAAAGAGAGAAGCTATTTATTAAATAATAACAAATAAAATTAAAATATTATGTCTACTTATTGCTGTACGGACTGATTTTCCAGCAGCAGAAGCAACTCGATTACAATGTTCAGCGATGACTGTTACGTAAATCTCTTTAGATTGAAAAACTTTGATACCTTTTAACTTTTTTGCTTAACTTTTCAATGGAAGAACTTCCGACGATAGATAACAAGATGAGGAATGTTAATTTAACTACGACGATAAAAATGCTTTAATACCAATAGAATAAGTTGACATGTTACGAAATGTTCTGAAGTAAATGTATTAAAAATATTAGTATACACATATAGTATACAGTACATTCCCATATAATTCTGACTAGAATTTGGTACAGAATAAAATATTTAATACAAAAAGAGCGTTTGTTTTCTTCGATAGTGGTTTAACGTGTAGCTGACACTTAAGACATGACGACGGATGTATGACGACGTGCGTTGGGAAGAAACCCATGTCAAGATATCTTATATTATAATGTGTTATATAACAATAAATACTACAGAGATTGATATTTTCTTAACAAATAATATAAATAACATATAGTCGTGGTCAAATTTAGTTCGTAATTTATCGTTTGACTGTTATATTTCTATTACAACAGATTGTGTTTGTAGTTTATCATATAATTTGAATTGGTAGGAAATTATTCTACTAATTTGTATAAGAATTTCAAATTTCTACATTGTCCTTAATGATATAAATATTAACAATGACGGCGTATGTACAACACATTAGTAATTAAATAAATTACTATAATGTATTATTTGAAATATTAGAATAAGACAGCGACGAAGAATGTAGAATTCCATTTATACAAGAAAGTATGACAGTAACTTTTCAGGAGACACCATTTTATGGTTTGAACTGAAATTCCAAAGAATCGTCACTGGGGACGCTGTATAATAATAACATAGAACTAGTCTCATGAATAATATTCAACATAATTTCAATTAATCTTAACGCGCATAATACCAATTACTGTAAATAATAAATATGTCCGTCATCATCTTAAAAATAAAACACGTACTGCAAATATCTTCTGTTGGAATTGCTTGCTATAAAAGTTGTACACCCGACCTACTCGTACGCGTACAATGGAAGACTTCATAAGTGTAAAAATGTGGTTAATTCTATAACATTGGGACCTCGTTTTATCTGAAATTGCCCACAAAAAATAAAACTTTAATCGTTAGAGATTGGGAAAATATATGTAAGGATAATTGAAACTTTGTTAACTCTAACTGAACTTCTTTATTGTCTTGTCTTGTTGTTAAAGTAGGTTTATTGCGGATACCTTTAATTTCTTTTCGAAATAATAAAAATAAAAATATTTAAGTAAGTTATTTCTATTAAAAGATACATACTATGAAATAATTTAATATTTATATACAGCAAAATAAAGTAACCAAAAAGAAAGTACATCTTATTTAGTAAGACGGTTAGTCCCCTCTTCATTTCCCGTAGCGTTTTCTTGTGTTTTGGTAGTTTTTTTATGTCTCTCTGACTCACGTACTCGTATTATATAAATAATTCAGATCTCTCTTTTTGCGATAAATTTCGTGCAAATCTTGAAGGGTTATATTTCATGTTGTATAAAATTATTATCTAAAAATTATACATATATCCATATACATATTGTAACCATTACAACAATTTTTATTTCCTATTTTTGAAAATTACTTAGTTGTAAGGTAGTCTTTAAATAGCCTGTTTCTAAATATTACAATAGTAGTGTTGCGTATTGCCACTATTATTATTATTATTATTATTATTACTATTAGAGTAATTAATTTTTATAACAGGATTATATTGTAGTTTATTTCTTAGTGTACTTAAATAGTTTTTTAGTTAAGTTGAAATTTTATTGTTATCCACATTTTTTTTACTTCACAACTATAACTAACAACCGGCTTGCCGCCTATTGTCGTTATCGCTGCAGGCGGGCGCACCTGTGTCGACCGCCTGGCCGTTTATTGTTTCCGCTAGACGCGTGCAAAATAAACAATATCTGTGAAAATAACTGTTTCGTTGGACTATTAATTACCACCTACCTCTTACATCCTCAAGGGATCCACATCCTCAAGGGATCCACATCCTCAAGGGATCCTTATGAGATCTCTCAACGCCTCCAATCCGCAGCCGACTCCCTCGGGAACTGGTTTCGGAAATGGATGATTGAGGTGAACCCGGAGAAGAGTACCGCGGTACTCTTTGAACGGTCACGATCCACAAGGGGCCCGGAGATTAAACTCTTTGACAAACCGATTCCTTGGAAAAACAAGGCCAAGTACCTAGGAGTGACGCTGGACAAACAGCTAATATTCACCTCACATATCGAGGACGTTCGCAACAGAGCGACCTTTATCCTAGGGCGACTTTATCCCCTGTTAGGCAAACGGAGTAAAATGTCCCTTAGAAATAAGGTCACACTTTACAAAGCCTGCATACGCTCCGTCATGTCCTATGCAAGCGTTGCCTTCGCTCACACGAACCTGAAGCCCCTTCAGGTGCTTCAGAACAGATTCATGCGGCTCGCCACTGGGGCACCGTGGTTTATGCGTAATATCGACTTGCACAGAGACTTAGACCTACCGACGATCGCACAGTATTTCAAGGGGCTCTCCAAAAGCTACTTTGACAATGCTGTGGGACACCCAAACCCGCTAGTGGTTAAGGCCACAGGATACACGGCCCGTAAGACTCCTAAAGTCAGAAAGAGAAGACCCAAGTCGGTACTTTTCGATCCGGACGACGCGATTACGTTAGGGAACGCTACGTAAAAGCGGCAAAGCGTACATAAATACTACACATACACACACACACAGCGTCTTCGCCGGCGAAGACGAGGCCCCCATCCAAGCACGTTGCTCCGGCGTTCTGCCGTCGGAGGACGTTAGTGTCATATCCTAACCCACATCCAACCCTCGCTTCCCACCTAACGGCGTCCTGAGCCGTGGTCCGAGCCTCACAGGAGGCGCCATCAGGACGCGCGTTCCCCTGGGGCCCTTCAGGCCCCCCTTTTTCAAGGCCGGGTCTCTGCACCCGTCCATTCCACCGGTGACGCTGTCATGGCCAGTAGGGCTAACAGCAGAGACACAAAAAAAAAAAAAAAAAAATACCACCTACCTCACAACCTAAGGTGGGGTGCATCAACGACCAACAACTACTGTGGTGATCCACATATTTTAATAGTAGCTATGTTTTTATGTTTATACTTGACATAATAGTGCTATTAAGTGTTCTTTATTCCTTTACTTAATAGAACTGATAATTTGAGCCAACGGAGCACATTAATTATGCAACCCGTTAAAGCTTCTTGTTTGCCTTGTATACCTTTAACATATTTGAAATTGTTTATAGCTCAGTTAATGAGTACGGAGTTAAACCATATTAAAGGCAATAAATATTATGTACAGAAAATATTTTGATAGGAAAAACAAATTGCACCAATTATTATTATATTTATAATTTTTATACCACATTTATGTATGTATAATACATATAAAGTTAGACGCATAAAACTACCATATTAATTTGTATATATTCAGGTTTCATAATTGAATTAATATAAATGTGGCTGGAATATTATGTCATTAATTATGCTTAGCCAACAACAATTAAAATATGTTCATTTAGAAATTTCTAGGATTGGATTTTCAACAAGAAAGATTAAAGTTGTTTTTTTTGTGTGGTGTCTTAATATTTAGTCTTAGTTCCATAAATTTTTGGTCGGTTCTAATTCATCTATATTCATAAAGTTTGTTCTTATCACTAGTTCATAAAAATCCTTAATTACATTTTTTTTAAATTATTATTATTATTATTTTTTTTTTGTGTGTCTCTGCTGTTAGCCCTACTGGCCATGACAGCGTCACCGGTGGAATGGACGGGTGCAGAGACCCCCCTTGAAAAAGGGGGGCCTGAAGAGCCCCAGGGGAACGCGTGTCCTGAGGGCGCCTCCTGTGAGGCTCGGACCACGGCTCAGGACGCCGTTAGGTGGGAAGCGAGGGTTGGATGTGGGTTAGGATTTGACACTAACGTCCTCCGACGGCAGAACGCCGGAGAAACGTGCTTGGATGAGGGCCTCGTCTTCGACGGCGAAGACGCTGTGTGTGTGTGTGTATGTGTAGTATTTATGTACGCTTTGCCGCTTTTACGTAGCGTTCCCTAACGTAATCGCGTCGTCCGGGTCGAAAAGTACCGACTTGGGTCTTCTCTTTCTGACTTTAGGAGTCTTACGGGCCGTGTATCCTGTGGCCTTAACTACCAGCGGGTTTGGGTGTCCCACAGCATTGTCAAAGTAGCTTTTGGAGAGCCCCTTGAAATACTGTGCGATCGTCGGTAGGTCTAAGTCTCTGTGCAAGTCGATATTACGCATAAACCACGGTGCCCCAGTGGCAAGCCGCATGAATCTGTTCTGAAGCACCTGAAGGGGCCTCAGGTTCGCGTGAGCGAAGGCAACGCTTGCAGTGGACATGACGGAGCGTATGCAGGCTTTGTAAAGTGTGACCTTATTTCTAAGGGACATTTTACTCCGCTTGCCTAACAGGGGATAAAGTCGCCCTAGGATAAAGGCCGCTCTGTTGCGAACGTCCTCGATATGTGAGGTGAATATTAGCTGTTTTTCCAGCGTCACTCCTAGGTACTTGGCCTTGTTTTTCCAAGGAATCGGTTTGTCAAAGAGTTTAATCTTGTGGATCGTGACCGTTCAAAGAGTACCGCGGTGCTCTTCTCCGGGTTCACCTCAATCCTCCATTTCCGAAACCTTAATTATATTACTAACCAGGATGCAATACACATTACAAACAAAAATGTTAGGCCGGGTAAGATGTTGAAATTACGAGCACTTAACTGTGTTGTTATTGTTAACTTATTATTTAATCCACATATTTAACAATTTATTTGTTATACATTCTAAATTCTAGTTCATCCCGGGCTAGGTACAGAGATTGAGTAGTTTTTTTTTATAAGTTAAAATAAGAAAGTCGGTATTTAGATGAAAGTCCTAAATACTTTTATCTAAATCTTAAATATTAAATCGCTCTGAAAGAGTTTCCAGATATTTTTTCTAAAAGTGATAAAAGCTTTCAATTTATAATTTTTTGGAGCTTATGAAATCGAAGATGGATATTTTTAAAGAGATATTCGATAATGAACTAAAGTTACATCTAATGAATATGAAATATGAAACCTTATCTATTATATAAATAGAACGCAAACACAGTCTCTTAATACAAAGCAACAGTCTGACGACGCGATGACGACGTGACAAATATAAATATAAATTTCTCTTGTACCTATTGGCTTCTAATATTAATTAGTTTACGTTATTTGGAAATAAATGAATGCTATTTAGTCACTAGTAGTGAATTATGGACTGAGATCGCCAATCGATCTCCACAGTTGAATTGTAAAGCATTGCACACTGGTGCTACACTTAATAAGTATATGGTTAATTAATTATTAATTATTGATTATGTTCCCTGAATGTTTTGTAAGTGTCCTTTATTACAATTAAGAATTTTGTTATACTAAACATTTAATTGAAAACAAACAAGACAACAAGAATAGTTTTAAGATAAGTTGTTATTCCAGTGGTAATAATGTCACAGTTCCCCAACAGCGCTACGACAACTGGAGCAAAGCCGAATTACGTCAGTCGCCGGACTATTGAAATTGTTCTTTTATGGCTTAAAATACATTGTTTTATTACTTGGTATTTTCATTATTCATATTCATTGATATTATATGGTGTCCTTCTTGTTAATAAAGGTTAAAAAAACTGTTATCTTATATTGTTAATTTTATTAAACAGCTCTGAGATGAATAAAAAAGATGTAATTTTATTAATTTGGACTGAAATTACTTACATTCTAATGTCGTTACTTAATAGTCTCCTTTCTCATTTTATAAAAATAAGATTATGTTTTGTTGTTGTTTTAACATATATTAGTACAATGTTAAAATAAACAAATTGAATACGATCACAGGTCAACTATAAAGCTTCTGTCATTCCTCCGACGCAAAGCTGTATTACGTTGATTGAGTTTTGCAATTTCTCTTTTTTACAGTATATCTTTGTATTTCAATCTAGTATTGCATACGTTAAATTTATTCAACGTCATTCAACGCGTGTAAAACATATTTTTAAATGTTGTTGCATATTTCAAAACCGAAAATGAAAAGGCTTTTTAATTATATTTTAGAATATCTTTTTTATATTAGAGGAGGACACTCTTGCAACATTCGAAGATTCACAAGAGAGCCGCCGGAACTGGAGGTGGGCGTAAAGGCCTTTTTGCTTAAAATTAACTTTTTATTCTAGCAAATTCGTCTAGAAAATGTAAAAGTTATTTAAAAGAAAAATAACAACTAAGAGCGTTTGAAATATAACACAAAAAAATGACTTGCTGTTAGATAACATACCTACTTCATCTATACACGCCGAAAATCAGACCAAGTTTTTAATTCATCTCCTATTTATAAAAAAAATGTATAAAAACAAACCAGACCCCAGACAAAAAATATTATCTAATTTTATCTTAACAATGATAAGATATTATCAGTACATATAATTGGTGGAGGGTTTCTTTAATTTCTAGTTTTATTGTAATTGTACCAAAGAAAAAAATAATATCTACTATGTAGTTGTAATTTTAGGTAACAAGCAATATCTATTTTGTTTAATAATATGATAGATAGATTTAGCCTCGCCCCCCTCTTCATAAGTACAATAAAAAAACTTACCTGCGCTCTACTATTATACAGGGTGGGCCAAAAATTTTTGTACTTTTGAAACATGTCTAAAAATAAAAGTACAAATGTTATTTTGTTTATGATTTATTTAACGTAATTATCATTTATTAAAATTTATTTTTTTTAAATGATATCGTCGAGATGTGCTCCGTCTCGTCGTTGGCACTCCTACAATCGACTACGTAAACTTTGGAAAACTCGTTGACACATGCTGCGAGGAATCGCGGCTATCTCCTCGTGGATGTTTTCTTTTAATTGGGATATGGTCGTCGGTTTATTAAGGTATACTCGACTCTTCAGATATCCCCACAAGAAAAAATCAAATATCAACAATTATGTTTATTTACGTGACCATTAATGTGAAAATGGGCCTCGTCCGTAAACAATACATTCTCAAGGCTAGAGAATCGCTCCAGTATAGTATCGTAATCGTTTGGTTTCATCTCCTGTACAATTTGAAGCTTATATGGGTGCAGTTTAAGGTCCAAATGCAAGATTCGCCGCAGACTAGTTCTTGGTATAGCAAGAGCCGCCGACCGCTTACGCGTAGATGATTCTGGATCGTCCCTTACAGAAATTTCAACCTCCCGAATGTTCTCTTCGCTTCTTCTTGAACGTGGTCGCCCAGTTTGTTTAATATTCGTTGTCGATCCCGTTTGCTCAAACTTTTTAACCCAAACTTTAATTAAATTAACACTTGGACACTCACTTACACGTTGTAATCCGTATTCAACTCTAAAGAGGCGTCGTACAGTAAAGTAGGAATCGTTGTTTTTGTAAAATTGTTTTACGCAAAAAGCACGCTGTTGTCCCGTGAAGCGCTCCATCGTGACTAAAATTGCATTAAACGACGCACAATTCCCCGTCACCAGCGCGCCCCTGTCACGGTTTTGAAGAAAATTTTTGGCCCACCCTGTATAATAATGTATATTTTACTATATTCTTGACAATTACACTCAAAGGATGAATAAATAAAGCTTTCACAACATGCAATATTAGTATTCGTACTTTGATGATGGGTGTGTGTGTGTGTGTGTGTATTATATGTACTTTGTATTAATTTATTGGTTTTACCTCAAAACAATATAACTACTAATATGTTCTTATGCTATATTTTGAGCACGTCATTAAACGACCATTTTAATTTAACATAACAGTGATGATTTATTAAATTGATAACATTTCAACGTATCTATTTAGTAAATTCATTGATATATATATTGGCCATATATAACGATTGACGTAATTACGGCGAAAGCTCAAGGGATCCGTAACGTGGACGTCGTCTTAATCCGTCTAATTAGAGATGGGCTGGAATGAGATGTATCTGCAGATGGCTACAGACAGATAATTACTCTTTTATGTTTCCAATTTTAATTTTATTACAGTTTAATATAATTAATTGAAAATTAATGACAAGGACTGACTGACAACCTGATTCCAAGGCTCATTGCTGATTAATATATTTAACAAAATATCTTGACATAAATACATATTTGGTAAAAATAATTTCTCAAGTATAAATAAACCAATAGCTTATTATGTTTATAGATTAATAGTAAATTTTATAATAAAATAAAATATTTTTATTGATAAATATTTTTTCACACAAATCTTTATTTCAAAAAATATTAAATGTTAAATATAAAATTATTGGTACACGCAATAATTACAAGACAAGCATCCTTGAACCGAGTGAACATAAAGTTGAAAGAAAAAAAAAGAACAAATTCAATTCTATAATATGAGCGCAAGTTCTTTTGAGGCTCAGTCATGAGACATAATATTATTATGTTACAGATTTTTTATGTTCCACTATGTCTTACAACATTTTTTCTTACATATTTAAAATTTTTATTACTTACGATACCAAGACCGTCTTCAAAATATAACAAACAATGCGTTTCTTTCATTTTTTATCTCACAATATTTGGCATATCTAATTTTATCTTTAGTTAATGTCCTACATATATATCACTAGATTTAATTTGAAGTCATATATATCCTTTTAAAGTTATATTTTTTCGACTCGCTCTAGTATTTATATAACACTACAGTATAAATTGAGTAATAAGATTACAACTGTAATCTATAATAACAATCTGTAAAAAAACCTACAACTTGATGGAAACAATGACCACAGAATAAACTCCAATATTTCATTTCCTAACAAATAATTGAAAATAATGAGTGTACGTTTTCCATTAAGCCAAAGGATAATTCAAACCACGATAATTTGTTTGTAATATATTGTTGTTTAACAAACAAACTGAAAGATTAAGCTTTGCAGTGGGCTAGAGGGTTTATATTATCTAAGAAAATAAATAAAATATTCAAAGATTTGTATCAACAGATGCACTGCACTTCGACGTTAATGATAAAAAAAATATTATAAATTATATTTATAACATTGAATAATAACTATAAAGTAATTTAATGTCTGTATAAGAATTGTATCAAGGTTTCGCGACCGAACTACGGTATGCGTTGGCATTGTCGGTACAACGTATTGTAACCGACAATGCCAAGGCAACGTAACTAAATGTTAACAGATATACGAGTCTATACGATATGTCAACAAATACACCACGTGCTCTGTCTATATTATGTTACTTGTCTTGTAAGATTAATTTGTTCTTAGATTATTTTCTAATAGGCCTCCAAATAAGTTTCCACCGTTTGAAAGAAGGTGGCGCCACTAGTAAATTATGGTCAAAACTGTTGAAGTACTAGGCGTTATAATTAAGCAGGAAATCTGTGAACAAGATAACCTCAAAATATATGGGATTCTTTATTACTGTAATATATTCCTTTGTCTGCGAGAATGTCGAGTTTGAGCCTAATAAGCGTCACTTGCGGGAACTTTTGATTTCTTTCTTCTATTTGAAGAAATTTGCAGCTGAGGCCCGTCGATTGCCTGCAGAAGCATATGGTAAGGCTACCTTAAGTGAGAGAAGTTGTCGTGAGTGGTTTAGGTGCTGAGACACGAGAAAGTTATCCTATTGCATCATAATGCTCGTCCACATGTTACGGCACCGGTAAATACTTATTTACAAACACTTAATTGGGAAGTTCTGCCCCATCCGTCCTATTCAGTGGACGTTGCTCCTTCTGATTACCATCTATTTCGTTTGATGGTACATGGTCTTTCTGAGCAACGCTTCACATCGTATGCAGAGACCAAAATTTGAGTCGATTTATGTTTAGCCTCAAAAGATAAAGAATTCTGCCGACGAGGCATCCATATGTTGCCAGAAAGATGGGAAAAGGTGGTGAAAAGCGATGGATAATAAATTACCTTAACTTTGAATGAAACATCAGGTATGCTTTTTTGACCATAAATGCCCTATTTTAAATAAAAACTGTAATGAAACCTATTTGTAGGCCTTTACATAAATCAATTTTTTTTTTCTAAATTGTTGAATATTTATCTGAATTCATTCTGACTTCAAAAATATCATATTTGCTTTTTTTCTGAAAAATTCAATGTCAAATAAAATCCGATATACAATAATGGATAAACTTTTGGTCAACAATAGTTAACTTATAATAATAATAATGTTGAAATAACAAAAGTATTATTATTTCAACATTATTCATTTATTTGTGGCTTGCGGTCTAAGTGGTTATTAAATCTGCTAAACAAAAGGCCGTGGTCATATATTTCACATGGAACAGTTAGGTATTTAATAATATTAATATTAATACTAATATTTAGAGATCATTTTTTTTCAAATATTTAAGGTTGTAGCTGCCGTGTTATTTGTTTTGAATAGTTTGAGCTTCAGAATATTGGTCTCAAAAGAACACTTCATATAAGTATTACCATTGAAACAACGCGAACCGCTTACCATGTTAGAGCTTGAGACACGTCTAAACCGCGCGCCGGCTGCGGAATCTGAAAGAACTGTATCTAATTGACAACTATAAGGTAATTTCCATTCTGCGAATACAGATGGATAATGTTTATAATATCAACAAATTTCTAACTAAATTAATTTTATAAATACATTACAGAATATCTAAGATATAAATTAAAATACACAAATCACATTTTTATGAGTAATAATTGAAAACATCCTTGCTATATAATAACGAGCTAATTGACTCTGTATGCACGCGCATCACTTATCACCCACAAATCACACAATAATGTGTAATACATCAAAAAAAAGCTATTGAATCTGGCTACAAAATAGAGTGGGTGCCAACCTCATACGCGACCCCTGACCCTTCCCGGCCCTTTGGGCCGGCAAGTTCCCTCGTAGTATTATATTTTATAACGCTACATATGTGTACGTTAATGTATAGACTTAAGTATATGTTGATTTCTTTATAATTTATCTCAATGCCTTTTCCGAGATAGCGACGAGCTGAATAAAAAGTATGAAAAATAATAAATCAATAAGACCATGAAAAATGCTGCAGATCTGACAAAAAGGAATTCTAAAAGGTAATCCAACAAAATCCTGCATAAATTTAGGATAAATACAAATAAAACCCTAAGTAATTTAGGGTCACGGACGGCCTAAGAGCAACAGAGGGATTAAAACCGTATAATTCATATAATTATATTTATGTATTGCATAGCATTGCATAACTCGTATGGGTTAACTTATTACTGATAAAAAAAGTTACTAGAATAATAAATACAATTAACTCACCTATTTTTCGCCACGTTTTTATTGTCTTTTCTAAGGCGGATATATTAATTTCTACATTCATTCAACGAATTGATAAATAAGTACATTGAGACATCTAAGACCTATAATTTTCATTTAGTGGATATATTATTTAAAAGCCAAGTATAGAAAAGAAAAATACATTTTTTATTTTATTATACCTGAAACATAATTTGAAAAAAGATTAACGAATTTTACGTTACATTTACTATTAACTCGTAGTTCTTTACCAGTGAAATCTTATATTCTAATGTATTTTAAAAATACTATCTTACATATTAAGTTAAGTTTGTTTAACTTTGTTTCCTAGCCAATCTCATAATGCACAGAGGCAGTATGTAATAGTTCAGACTACGTATGATACAACACCAGGTTGTGCTAGATATACGAGTAGGTTTGCCGCTGCGTCTTTCGGTGTGACTTAAAATAATATATAATTATCTGAATAATCAATTCTAATTAAAATATTAACATTTTTATTTTTTAAGTAGTTTATTATTTTTCTTTTAATACTTCTATAATTATATTGTTATTTTTGTATTTGTATCTTGTTTTTCCAACTACTTGTGTAAAAAAGAAGTAAAGCTTTATTGAGATCGCTTTAAACTTTAGGCAAGAAACAAAGGATTCAACCAACCCTTCAACGATTTAAGGTAGAAAGTTTGTAAACATTAATAAAATTGCAAATTTAAATCTTGCGAAAACATAAAAAATTAACTGGTTCTTTGCATAAAATTACAGACGATCTTTTGCTCTTTTATCTGCACTGAATAAATAAAATAAATAATATCTTAACAACCTCGAATAAATTCATATTATTGCTATTTAAGTCAAGTTATTTTTCTATGTAAATGTCGTATGTTGTAACAACCGGATAATCATTCTAAGTTATTGTTTTATATATTTCGATGGAGTTTCCGTGGTTGGTCGAGTTGGAGAAACTCTTTGCGCATGAACGCATGAAATTCATGGTGAAAATATTTGTGATTTGTCGATTATTTATTTTTAAGCTGTGTCTACAGCTTTTAATAAACGAGCAGGATATGTGAAACGTCGCAATATGGAAGAAAATATTTTTTACTGTAATATTAAATGTACTACCTAACATCATTTACTGGTATTAACTAATCAGAAGGGCAGCTTATCGGATAGATTGCGATGCTTCTAGTTGTTTGTACACTAAATATTTTGACATTTGTGAAACAGTAATTACAATAACAACCCGCCTGACAAGGTACACATATATAAATATAAATAAGCAACTCATTGTATTAATTTCGATCAGAATAATATTCCGTTCAGTATCTAGTTATTGTTGGAACTTATTAATTGTATGAGTTTCATGATCAAATTTTCGATTGAAATATTATTCAATTTATTGTTATAATTATCGTTTCATTATTTACGATAATATAAAACTATGTTATCATATTATTAATATTTTACGATATCTTTTATTTGTTTCAATGACTCACAAATTATAACATTTATTTTCAATTTAAATTTAATTTATTTTAATGAATGACTGAATTGAAAATACTGTCTAATGACACAATATTTTTCGCATGAAGATATTTCTAGTATATGAATAATTTATTAAAGTGCTATAAATAAAGTAAAATCTTATTAAGATGCATTAAACGGTTAAAGGAACGTTTCAAAATAGTCTTTATGAAAGTTGTATACTCCTGTTATTTAGTCATACAATATGCACTCATGTCTCACTTTTGCATTTGCAATGTTAATATCAAATATAGAATATTCATATCGGGTCTGAAAATAGGAATTGATGGACAATCAATGGTATCGAGTAATCAGTGGGATCGGAATAGTATCGAGTTGACTAATGGCTTTTGAATGACATTGCTTATGCATTCTGAAATAATTAGCAATGAATAATAATATTATGCATTTCTAGCAGTTCTTAATTTTAATATTATTTTATTATTACTCGAATTTATACGTTTCCATGATTATACCGACTCAATCTAAACATCGACATTGATATAATAAATACTAATATCATTTAAAAGGATGGAACTTAAAATGCAATTGGAGTTCCGAGAAAAATGCATTGCATTGAGGTACGCAGTAATTAGATAAATATCTTTATTCTATGAATTAATATGAATGTGCATTGTGACCGCGTCGTATATAATAATATTATTTTGAATAAACCTTTTAAAATTGGAGTTATATACATTTTTATCAGTATCCATTGACTGATGCAGTCATCAGCTCACTGCAATATTATTATTATAGTAAAGGTTTTGCCAAAGAACATTATTAAATAGTAAATATTTAATAATGTCTAATTAGAATATAATTTAGTCATTCAATTGTTAGGAACATCGTTTTTATATTTTTTATGAAAGTAGCAAGATTCGCTCTCGTTGACAGTATTTTTGTTATTTTAAGGGGGGTTTTAAATGTAAATAACTTCTTCAATACTCACGAGTACTGTGATGATAACAAATGAAGTATAATTATATAATTATTTAAGAATATGGTTTTAATTTGTTTGTTTAAAAAAAATAGTTCGTTTTCTTGTTATATCTAAAAAGGTTTCTTATAATTCCGGAAAATTTGTCTCGTTCAAAACAAACAGTATCGCAGCAGACACACGGACAGTACAGACTGACCAACGCGCACATACGAGTGCAAGAGCGATAAGATAAAGAAAACAATTTATGAAGAAGTCCACTGCAGCTCCCTGAACTGAAATATAAAAATTTATTTATGAGCGGAATGAGATTAAATAATAATTTTAATTTTAAAGCATTGTATGATTTAAGAGTTTATTTAATTATTAAATATTTTTGTTAGTATAAAAAATAATTAAAGTGCGGCCTACGTAAATAATACTCTGTGCTAACGTGTAACAGCTGCAGTTTAAAATTACGAGTACCTGCTTAAAGCCTAAGTAATTTGCAGCTCGTAGCACTTAAACTGGTTGACAAACAGTATTATGTACTCACTGCACTCTTATACATAGCAATAATTAATTTCAATAAAACTAAAGACAATGTTGTATAATTTCAATTATTTATAATAACACTCCTTATTAGCCCGTGCTTCGTTAAATAATATTATTTTTATTATCACTGTCTTAAAGGGCAATATAAAAACAAGTTTCCTCTTATAATTGAAATTAAACTAAAAATGTACAGATTGTAAGAGTTTAATGTAATGATAGATATCGAATATCGAATCTTTGGATTGGGGGAGCAGTTGATCAATTAAGAGCACATAAAAGTTATTAAATATTATTTACCTTTCAAGTTAATAAAGTTATACATAATATTTATCCAAGTTAAGCTAAAGTTACTCTTAAATGTAACAGATCAGTCCTTTGACAAAACGGATACCAAAATAGACCCGCACAAACCAATGGGTTACCTCGAGCGGCTTAGTGACGATATGTTTACGTTAACACCTCAGTTCAGTTCAACAAAGTGACTAGTTTATTATATTTTATATAATTATGGGAGTGGTGTTGTAGAATATTTAACTTATTTATTTAAAAAATCTACAAAACATTTTGCCATCAACAAAGGTAAGTAAAAGAATATACCAGACCAACATCACTTTAATAACATCCCTTTAATAACACCACTTTAACAACATCACTTTAACAACATCACTTTAATAACATCACTTTAATAACATCACTTTAACAACATCACTTAAACAACATCACTTTAACAGTACAGTACCTAGACCTCCAAGTTTAGCAAATAAAAAATGTCTAGAAAATTTTGATTTTGATCAATTCTACAAAATACTTTAGTCACAATTTTATTTGTTGTAGTAGTTTAACTTCTACCTAGGTTATATATGTAAGGTTTATTTTGTTTCTTTAAGGTATAAAATTAAATTGAACGTTAGTTAAAATTACACTTTATACTAATATACTTTTTTTGGTCCTGTAATAATCCATAAAAAGATCAAAAAGTTTTAACGTAATTGTTCTAAGAACTGAGGAAAATACATCGAGGTGAGGGATAAAACTCTTCAAAGATAACTTTCAAAGGTCACGAACTAATTTAGTACAACAACATGACCTTGTAAATGTTTTTCTAAGTAATGTTATTTATAGTACACGTATGGAACAAACTTGATTATTGTATGTAATAATGTAATAGTCTACATGGAATTCAAAATACCCAGTGTATTTATCACCTGGACACAGCCGGCGAGGGAAGCTCAACGGTATTATACTTTCAAGATATAAGATAACTAAAACTATTTAATAATTCATTGTAAAGATAAAAATCAATTTACATAGAGTATGCTATAATACATGTTTATTGTTATAATAAATTAGTGACTGAGTTAGAACTGCCACGATATCAACATCACCGTATCACTGGAATGGTTGCGGGAGAATAAAGGTAGGAGTTAGGGAACATATTATTTAGGGAACGTGAATAATTGAATTAACAACTATTTACTTTATATGTTTAGACCCAAACGTAACGTTGTTTGAGAACTATTTTACAATTTACTAATCTAAAACATTTTGATATTACAGACTTAAATATTAACCTTGAGCTTTTTCGTCATTCGTAAGTTGTTATTACTGAGCTGTATTTAACGTTTGTTAAGCTCTCCGTTTGTTAAACCGCTATTGTTGTGACACCTGACGGATTTATAATTTTATTAACGACCGAGAACATTTGTTTTGTAAGTATATAAAAAAGTTATATAAAGTTACGTAATAGTGAATTAAACGATTAAATACAATGACATTAATTTATTGACAGGAAAAAATAGCGTGTCGTTCATTTTGTGATTAAGACTTCGGTTCGACAAACTTCTCTTGTAAATTTTTTATAACAGTCTTGCAGAGCGTTAATATCTCTCTTTGACAAAGGAGCCATCCCGGTTGGAGTGATTCATCACTCAGCTTTTCATTTCATTTTCAGTTAAGGTGACAAAGTTGTAATAACAAAGAGCTAAATCTTTCTGTAACTTCTTATAATTCTGCTTAATATGAATGTCATTTTGTTTATACTATCTAAAATATATAACCTATAATATGACATAAAATTATTTTTAATTTTCGGTCTCTCACCATATCTCCAGCATGTAAAACATTGCCAGTCCAAATATTTTCCGCTTGAAACAACATAAATCGGCAGTTGTCCCCATTTGTTAAATCTGTTGTCATTTTTTTATTGTATTTAATTTTCAATTTACATGCAATCTTTGTTTCGACTCTAATTAAAATCACATACAATTTATGTTATGATACATAATAATATGAACAATAAATATTTTGTCAACTAAATTGAAACAACACTGATTTCAATCATTCTTATAAACAAAATTGATAACAGGCAAATAATATTTAGAAGTATAATAATAATATTTATAAGTATGTTACGCAAGCATAGCCAAGGGCAATTGTTATAGTAAGAACCAACTTGGTTTCACACGGTTAAATGCTGACACCACGCTTCGAGTATCCTGAAGACGACACCATACGGCTTGCGTTCTCACCATCGATGGGAATCGAGGATAAAATATATTCATTCTTGGGTCAATCGCTGACTTACAAGCACCTTACCTTAGTTTTAATTAATTGTAATTTTATTGCAATATATTTTATTAAGTAAATTGGTTTTTTTTGCATCCTTCGCTGCCACCAAACTTAATTAGTAGAACCTTCTGTATAACAAATATTATATTATTTTCTTCCAATCAAGAGGGAAATAAAGTGAAGTTTATTTTGAACTCGGTTGACTGTAACCTAATCTAAACCAAACTAACAATGTAAAATTATACAATTTTGAAAGTGACCGGATAAGGGGTTTGACTCGGTGAACATCGATCACGTCAAAAACCATGTGATTTTCATTAATTTACTAATAACAAATAATAAATAGACAAGAAAGCTCTCTTATATAAAATAACGAATTATTACTGAAATAATAATTGTATTTACTTTCATCTCCCTGACATCGTCAACTTATGTTTTTATCATCCGCTATTTCAGTGTTAAAGAAAAACGTGTCGGGTTTTGAAAGTTTTTTGAAGAAAGTTTAAATAGTTCCTGTTTAACATTTATAAAATAGAAGCTAATAAATACCATATAAAATTAAATGAAACGAATTCAGCCGAGGTAATACCATACCAACCAACCCACAGTCAACAAAAGATACGCGGGAACATACGAGTAAGCAGACGACACCATACTCGTACTCGTGCTCCTGTGTGGACTACATGGACGGCATTTGTTGCAGACAGTTAGTTCTGACAATCTCTGTACCTAATGTAATCCTAGCACAAAGAACATCAGTCAACCATTTTTTATTTGAAGTCGTTACTTTAAAATGGTTACAGGGTGTATACGTATTTATTTTGTCGTTTTATAAATATAAATATTATCTTATTATTTGAGTTACAAAGTACATGCGACGAAAAGATCTGTGTCCTTTTTTTGAAAATACAGTTAAATTTTATATAGAGAAGGAGTGCAGAAAGCTAATAGTCTTATAAATAATACGATAGAAATAAATTAAATTAATATGAAAACATTATTTATTTTTATAAATAAAAAAAAACAGCCCACATACTACTATGTAGTACTATGCGTTTGACTTGCACGAATAAATTAAAAGATTACTCGTAATTGCCAAGGTTCACAATGTCTGAGTCAATTTAATTTTATGTAAGAGCACGGATCGTCGAAGGAATTAGTGTTTTACATCAACATGTTGAACACTAATTTTAATTAACTACAGTGATTTACTTATTCTTAACGGTTTTAATGAATATTTAATGTCAATAAGAAAAATAATTCTTTAAAATAGTAAACTATTTGTAGAGAAGCATGACCCAACTGCATACGTTTTTTATTTCGTGTATCGGTGAACTGGTACCAAGTACGTACTTACGTAACTACTGCTGATATTCTACTGGACCAAAGTCTGTGGGTTGTATCCCCTTCGTTACAGGTCAATGCTCCGTGTCATCGACATATTATTGTTCTGCGTCTGGGTGTGCCAATTATGTTATATTTTTGTATTTGTAAAACCAATCGCAAATGTATGGTTAATTAAAAACATTGAAATGATATGCGTAAATAGATATCGTTTCTATAGTAGTCGTTGCGAAATATTGTTTTTTAATAAATAAAGTTAGTCCTTATTTTTTTAATTATTCATTCATAATTTAAAATTATATATAATTTTATTTTCATCTTGAATCAACAGCAATCAATCATCGCACTTGACAATGGCTCTCACGTGTTGATTAAATAAAGCTTTTTTACTTCATATTGTTTAATGTACCTTCACTCTTATAACTGCTCTTTCGTATGCTCGCGTATTGAGGTAAGTAATGGCTCAAAATATGTATCATATTATAATGAAAATATTTCTTAGTAGTATTTATTTTTTAAAAAAGAAAAAGAAAGTTGACAGGTGTCAAGAAAAAAATTTTGAATTTTATAATAATTTATTATTTATTATTTCATAATAATCTAAAATTCTGTGTTCTATGTTCCTGTGTTCCTGTGTTCTACAATACAAAAAATATTAAATCTTATTCGAAAAGTTAAAAAAGCGAAAAGACTTTTGATGATACAATTTGGTTCAGCATCAAAGACTCCGTGGTGGAGTGACAAAGAAAAGCTTAAGTGATCCGTATTCCAGACCTGTAAGAGCCTAATTCATACAGCATCCGTTCCTATTAATTAATAATCCTATTAAATAAATCTCAGCAAGTGCAGTCACCGCAGTCTGTGCTTAAACATGTGTCAAGTGCTTAATCATAAGTCCTGGTCCTGATGCAAGTTAGAAGCTTTCCAAAAGACTTACAGAAGAAATGAAAAATTTTAGTTACGATATTATAATTATAATTATATTATATATATACATATATATATATATATATACATATATATATATATATATATATATATATATATAATATATTAATTTCTTTTTTTTTACTAATCATAATATTATTGTAATTTTTTTTTGTGTTATTGTTTAATTATAATTTATGTTAATTTTAATTTAGTATTATATTTTTTAATATGTTGTAATTATGTAATAACCAATTTAAAATGTGATTATATTATAGAATGAACGAATGCGGCGTTGGGAACCGCCAACCAACACGCCATGTTCCGAACGGCGGAAGGTGGAGGACGGAGCTACAAATAGCTACGTGGAATGTAAGAGGAGGACTGGAACAGAAGATGAATGAATTATTAGATGTTATGGATGACAAAGATCTGGATGTTATTAGTGTGTCTGAGACGAAGCGAAAAGGCAATGAATGACGTTCCAGAGGGTGAGCGAGGTTGCCAAGGTGTAGCCGTATTATTGTCCTCTCGAATGGTTAATGCAGTGTTAGAATACAAGGCGATTAGTCCGAGACTTCTTTGGGTTCGCTTTAAGCTGGGAATAATAAGGATATTCTTGTTAGCCATGTATAGTCATTGCTAGAATAAGAGCTCTGTTTGCAAGTTGGCGCAGCCGCACGACGTGTCCAAGCTTGGCGTTGAATTATCGCATAAGAACCTGGAAGCTTAAAGATCCACCGATCAGAGAGGAATATCAAGAAAGGTTTGCCAAGAAGCTTAAAAGCTGTGATTCTGGAAATGAAAGTGTTGTTGTATGCTGGCAGAACCTTAGGAATGGTATGGTGAAAGTAGCGACAGAAGTATGTGGTAAAAGGAAAAGAGGTTTTAGTAAAAAGCACGATGAATGGTGGGATGATGAAGTGAAAGACGCTGTACAGTTAAAGAAGAAAGCATGGCTGGATTATAAAGCCTCTGGTAAGGATAAAAGTATGAGAGAGATAAGAAAACGAGCGTAAAAGCTGCAAAAGCACAAAATGAAAGCACTTATAAAGATGAAGCGTGAAAATTCTGAGAGAGAAAGGGATGAAAGGTTGACGAACAACTTCCGGGAAAACACGAAGCTTTTCTGGCGAGAAGTTAGTGATTCCCGGGGTTGTTCGGTTACCTGTAGAATGAAAGGGGTGCTTTCGAAGAGCGGTGAAATTTTAACTGAGCAAGCACACGTTTTGCAGAAGTGGGCAGAATTCTATAAGGAGATGTATGAACGTGAGGACGCCTCGGTCTTGAGTACCGGCAAAATGCTGAGTCTGGATGTAGCCGATGGTGAAATCAGTTTGGAAGAAGTGGAGAGCGCGATTCAAAGTCTGAAATGTGGTAAGGCTGCGGGAGCAGACGAAGTTACTGCCGAGATGATCAAATATGGTGGGCCACGCGTCTTGGACTTTTTCTGGTTTTTGTACAGTTTATGCTGGAAATCGGGGGAGGTCCCAGACGATTGGCGAAGTGCAGTCATCGTACCTTTGTATAAAGGCAAAGGTTCACAGATAGACTGTGCAAGCTATAGGGCCAGCAGTTTGATTAACGTGGACGGTAAAGTTTATGCCAAAATTTTAGCGAGAAGAATGCAAGAGAGATCTGAAAGGCTATTATGGGAGGCCCAAGGAGGTTTGAGACCTGAATGACCTGAAAGAGGGTGTATAGATCTGATCTTTTCCCTCCGCATGATCACGGAAAAGTTTTTGGCCCTAAATCAAAAGGTTTTCTGTGCTTTTGTGGATTTGGAAAAGGCGTTTGACAGGCGTTTGATACTGCCCCGATACAATGTGAACGGACCCTTGCTACAGGCTGTAAGGTCTCTTTACCGAGATCACTCAGCCTGTATGCAAGTAGGAGCTGGCATGTCGCCCTGGTTTGACATCCAATCGGGTTGTAAGCAAGGTTGCGCTATGTCAGCTTGGTTGTTCAATTTGTATTTGGATAGTTGTCTCCAAGGAGTGAAAGATAGTGACATGGGAGTGAAAGTAGGTGACCTTAAGTTCAATTGCTTGCTATATGCAGATGATGCAGTGCTCATTGCACCATCAGAATTCAATTTGCAGGCATTGGTCACCATTCTGAAAGATGGGTGTGAAATTAACGGTCTAAACCTGAATATAGATAAGACCTAGGCTCTGATATTTGAAAGAAATGAAGAAAGAAGAGAATGTAAGGTCAACGTGAATGATAAGATAATAGAACAAGTAAATGAAGGTTTATATTTGCGAAGTATGTTTAGCAGAGACGGAAGATACGAAATGGATGTGGAAAGGCGTATTGCTACCGGTAACAGAGTCAACGGTGTTTTGACTGCATTGTTGAGACGGCAAAACGTCAGCATAGCTGCACGTTTGGCTGTACACAATGCAGTTTTCCTACCGACGACATTATACGGCAGCAGACAAACACAGAGGAAGAATGTAAGAAAGATGAATACTGTGGAGATGCGATCTCTTCGCAGAATATGCGGAGTCAGTCTAGCTGATCGAAGCCGCAATAAAGAGATCCACAGAATGGCAGATACTAGCGAAGATGTCACGGGGAGAATGAAGAAGAACGTGCTCAGATGTTTTTTTTTTTTTTTTTTTTGTTTTAGGAGGGCAAACGAGCTTGGGGGTCACCGTTTATATGTGATCACCGCCACCCATGAACTCTTGCAACATCCGAGGATTCACAAGAGCGTTGCCGGCCTTGGAGAAAGGAATATATGCCTTTTTTGAAGGTACCCATGTCGTATCGATCTGGAAATACCGCTGAAGCAAGTTCGTTCCACATTTGAGTGGTACGTGGGAAGAAAGTTCTTGAAAACCGCACAGTTGAAGATCGCCACGCATCCAGGTGGTATGGATGGTAAAGGAGGCGATGGCGAGCTGTGCGGTGGTGAAGTTCGGCGGTAGGCATCAGATCGAATAGTTCGGATTACTCCCCGTTGTAAATGTGGTAAAAGACTCACAAAGAAGCCACGTCTCTACGCAATGCCAAAGAGTCCAGCCGTTCACAGAGCACCGGGTCCCCGACAATCCGAGCGGCTCTCCGTTGTACGCGGTCAAATGGTAGAAGCTGATATTGGGGTGATCCGGACCAGAGATGAGAACAGTTCTCCATGTGTGGCCGGACTTGCGCTTTGTAGAACGCAAGTCTTTGGCCAAGATTGAAGTACTGCCTCGCTCTATTGATCACGCCCAATTTCATCGAGACCAACTTGGCCTTGCTCTCCAGATGACCACAAAACTGACAGTCGCTCGAAATGTCGAGACTCAGTATTCTGATACTTGGCGAGGCAATAAGAGGAGTGCTCTCGATGAGCGGTGATACGACAAATGGGGTTTTTTTAGTGGTAAACGCGCAAACCTGTGTCTTTAGGGGATTGAACTGAACGTGGTTCAGTTCACCCCACTCGGAGGCCATCCCCAGGGAAGTCTCTATTGAAGACACAAGTTTCTTTCGGCACTCATCGACGTTTTGGCACGACCGGAATATACCGCATTCCCAGTGCTGTCATCCGCATAACAATGTATGTTGGAAATATCCAACATATCATTGATGTGCAGGAGGAACAGAGTTGGGGATAGCACGCAGCTTTGGGGTACGCCAGCGTTCACGGGCTTGGGGTCCGAGCAAAAACCGTCGAGAACGACCTGTATGCTCCGCCCAGTGAAGAAGCTGGTTATCCACTTGCATAAACTCTCGGGAAGCCCATAGGAAGGTAGCTTCGAAAGAAGCCCCTTGTGCCATACACGATCGAAGGCTTTTGCCATATCCAGACTAACTGCCAGACCCTCTCCCTTGCTTTCAATAACTGTTACCCAACGGTGAGTGAGGTATAACAGAAGATCACCAACTAATCGACCATGGCGAAAGCCATACTGCCGGTCATTGATCAACTGGTGATCCTCGAGATACGTTAGGACCTGTCGGTTTATGATAATCTCCATTATATAGCTGGGTCCGAGCTATCACCTTTTTTAGGGATCGGATGGGCACACTTCCATGAGACCGGGACTACGCCTTTAAGGAAGGAGTGCCGAAATAGACGCGTTAGCACTGGAGTCAACTGGCACACGTTCGTAGCACCAGTGGAGAAATGCCATCCGACCCACTCGACTTATAAACGTCCAAGGAAAATAGAGTCTGCCTGATAGTTTTTTGCCGAAAAACTATTTCCGGCATTGAGCTCTGACACCGCGGGATGATAGGCAGTGTCTTCCCTTGGTCGTCCAAAGTCGAGTTGGAGGCGAAAAGACTGCCCAAGAGATCGGCTTTCTCTTTTGCCGTGTGGGCCAGAGAGTCAGTCCCCATGTGCAACGACGGTAGGGACGGCTGGCTAAAGTTGCCCAGACTGGCCTTTGAAAGCGTCCAGAAAACGTCGAACGAATGAGTGATGAAAGAATGGTAAAAAAGATTTATATAGGAAAAGTGAGCGGTAAGAGAGACAGGGGGAGGCCTCGAGTGACCTTCGAAAACACAGTATCTATGATACTGGAGGAAGGTCACGTAAAAAGCACGAGGACTCCCCGGAGGGCATGTATGAAGAGGTTGATGTCTGTGGCCGAGGCGAAAGAATTATGCAGGGACCGTAGCGTTTGGCGCTCCGTCGTCTCTGGCTACCCCGCAAGGGATATAGCGTGAAGCTAAATAAATAAATAAATATATTTATTTTAATAGAGAACATTTGAAAATTTTAATTATTTATTACATAATAAATAGCTATGACTAAAATTTTCAAATGTTTAATTTAACTTAAAAAATGTTAAGGCTTCAATAATCTAGATTAAAATTTCTATTGTTTGAGAAACTCGTTCAAAATATTCCCGAGGGTCATCCCAAGACTCGTTACCGAGTTGATACAATACTTTGTAGATTAGTAACACCATTACCCTAATTAATACATTCATTAGACCCTAATATTTCTAGAGGTCGGTCTTTTAAAATAAATCCTTATTTTCAGCTCGTGATGATGTTAAATGGAGTGTATTTATTTATAATATATGTATATAATTATATGTACCTTTACTGTAAAAAAAGTTTGTGTTCGGAATCAGAACCCAATGTTGTATATATCCCTTGGTTCAGATCAACTCTAAGATACCAATATTCTCGAACTGACCGACCAAGGAGTAAAAGAATGCATATTGAAATATGAAAAGCGCGCCGGGTTTCTCTTAATGTAACAGGCCGTTCCCTTTGAATTATTAAAGTAAAAATGGTTATTAAAGTCTGTCAAGTATTTTGTTTATCAACTAAACAGAAATTGTAACACAGGGTAGAAAAGTGAAACACACTCTGGGTTTTATATTTTTCAGTTAATCATGTAATAAATATACAAAAAAAATATACTACTTAAATGGAGCTCATGACGACGTCACCAAGTTTTAGTAATCCAAAATACTTTTTATTTTGTCATTTGTTACTATCAGTTTTATCGAACTCAAATTTAAGAGCAAGAGCCTAAAAGGCGGATAAAGAACCTCCTAAATACATTTGACATACGATAAACGTATCATTTTAGGTCTTATAAAATCAATTACCTCCAAGTTATATTTTTTCCACGACGTTACACTGAACTGAAATGGATTGGTCTCTTGAGTTGAAAAGTTAAGGGTAAAGTTTCCTGCAGATGAAGAATTTCTTCGCGTCGTTGATTTCAGCTCCGCCGAATCCGTTTACATTAACTATTAACACTCCAACGCTTTATTTAACACTAAATCCTACAATTTTATAATACTTTCGACTAACTTTTGTATATAGTGGACATAATTGTATGATACTTTGAAACTACCGGATCCAATATTCATTAAATAATTAAGTTTGGGACATAATGAGCGCAAAAAAATAAATACAACGTTTGTTTACAATATAATGCGTATTACAATGCAACATGAAAATATTTAAAACTGTATTTTAAATATTAATAATTTTCATAAAATGAATGGAGATTGTATTTCTAATGATAATTTATTGTAAAATAGTAACGCAATGTAAGTAATGACATAAGATAGTTATTATCTATTGTTCTTTTCCTTTACAATATAATAAACGTCAAATTTGTTACCAATTTCTTATTTAAGAATAATGTGAAACTAAAAATATGATGTTTAATGTTAAATATTATATCCGATAATAAATAATACATATTCTTATTATTTTGAGTGATCTTTAAAATAAATATTTTTTTATATATATTTCATATCTGTATCTTTTAAAGTGATTTAGAGAAAAACCTCACAGTTAGTTGAAAGTTGGTATCCTTTGTATACAAGTACGAGTATGTAATGTTATTTAACAACAATGATTCTACCCGATATTAACATTTGCATAACGTCCAATGAAAGTAAACCGCTCTTAGAATATCATTATTAATATTCCTGTGCATTTCAAGAAATGAAGATGAAGAAATGATATCTAGGGACGAAAATTGTTGTTTAAGTGAATTTAAATTCAAATTTTGTGAACTGGTTTCTTGGTGACCTTTGCTTACTTCCAAAAATTTAAGAAAATTTCAAACACTACAGGAATAGTTATTCTCGATTACAGATTTATAGATATGGTGTCGTTTTCCTCTCTACACATATGCGGTTTGGAACAGTTATATTCTTCTTACTATCATGGCTAATGTTCGCCTTTAATTTGGCTTTATCTTAAGGTCGCCAATTATTATTATTATTATTTATTTTTTTTTAATAATAATAATTTATTTTACTTCATAGCAAACTAAATTATTAATTAAATATTACAAAAAACAAAACAAAACAAAACAATATTACAGTGCGACTACAGGCAGAGGTTAATTTTTGAACCAAATGTTAATATATTGCGCAATAATCTAGGTGGTAGAGCCTAGCTGTAGTTATCTGACTGCAGCTCGTATTGGGCTGGCTCGACCGGGGAAGGACCACCCTCTCACAGAAGACCGACGCGTAGTAACCAAATTCATTTGGTTATGTTCCGTCGGTGAGTGAGAGAATCCGGAAGCCCAAACCCCCCCCCCCACGCCATGAAACATGAAAGCGATGCCGGAAAGAAAAATACCCCAGGAGGGTACCGGCTTTGATGAAGCCGGGGACCCCCTCCCCGAGCAAAATCGGGGAAATAATTCTCGGATTTTGCTCGGGCTGCCCGTCGTATCTGGGGCGGGCAAAGTATCGCCTTTTGTGTTTTTTGAGGGCAAACGACGAGTCAACGCAGCGGCACCCCGACCCACTCTAAATGTGGACTTTTGCAACATTCGGGGACTTCATTCCAACTTGAACGCCGTCCACTATCATCTAGAGACGGCGCAGCCGGCCTTGTTGTTTCTGACGGAGACGCAGATATCTAAACCTAGCGACACAGCGTACCTGTCATACCCCGGGTATAATCTAGAACACCATTTTATACCACACGCCGGGGTATCTGTGTTCGTAAGGGAGGATATCTGCTACCGTCGCCTTCAGGTTTTTGAAGGTCGGGACCTGTCTGTACTCTGGCTGCGCGTGGACATGGACGACCATGTCAGAGTCTACGCATGCCTCTACAGGTCCCATAGTGGTAATGCAGAAACGGATCAACTCTTGGGCCATGTTCAGGCGAAGATTGACGATCTGCTTTCACAGATTCCCTCCGCCGAAGTCGTAGTCCTCGGTGACTTCAATGCGCACCATACCGATTGGTTAGGGTCACGTGCCACCGACTACGCGGGGAGATCTGTGTTTGACTTTGCTCTGGCAAATGGTCTGTCCCAATTGGTCAAGACGCACACTCGTCTACCGGATGTGGACAGCCATATGCCCTCTTTGTTGGATCTTCTGCTGACTACACATCCCGGAAAGTACCAGGTCACTGTCGAGGCTCCGTTAGGGTCCTCTGATCATTGTCTGGTACGGAGTGTAGTGCCCATTCAACGTTCGGGTCGCACAACACCTGCGACTCGACTCGTTTGGCACTACAAGTCAGCGGATTGGGATGGAATGCGGTCCTTCTTTGCATCCTACCCATGGGGGCCGATTTGTTTCCCTTCCGATGATCCTAGTGACTGCGCTGCGGCTGTAGCTGATGTGATACTACAGGGCATGGAACTATTTGTACCAAGCTCTGTGGTACCACTTGGTGGCAGATCGCGGCCTTGGTTTGATGCGTCTGTCAGGGCTGCAGCAGCTGGCAAACGGCAGGCTTATCAAGCTTGGGCCAATGCGTTAGTCACTAAGGATCCGAGCTCTAGAGTTCTGAAGAGGAAATATAATCGTGCCTCCAGATTCTTCAAACGGCAAATCGCTAGAGCAAAGTTCAAGCATATCGTCAAAATTGGGGATCAGCTGGCAAAGTACCCGCCTGGCACGCGCAAATTTTGGGCGCTTTCAAAGGCCACTCTGGGCAACTTTAGCCAGCCATCCCTACCGCCGTTGCACATGGGGAATGACTCTCTGGCCCATACGGCAAAAGAGAAAGCCGATCTCTTGGGCACTCTTTTCGCCTCCAACTCGACTTTGGTCGACCAGGGGAAGACACCGCCTATCATCCCGCGGTGTCAGAGCTCAATGCCGGAAATAGTTTTTAGGCAGAAAACTATTAGGCAGTCTCTATTTTCCTTGGACGTTCATAAGTCGAGTGGGCCGGATGGCATTTCTCCATTGGTGCTACGAACGTGTGCCCCTGAGTTGACTCCAGTGCTAACGCGTCTATTTCGGTACTCCTACCTTAAAGGCGTAGTCCCGGTCTCATGGAAGCGTGCCCTTGTCCATCCGATCCCTAAAAAAGGTGATAGCTCGGACCCAGCTAACTACAGACCTATCGCCATTACCTCTCTGCTCTCCAAAGTAATGGAGAGCATTATCAATAAACAGCTCCTAACATACCTCGAGGATCACCAGTTGGTCAATGACCGGCAATATGGCTTTCGCCATGGTCGATCGGCTGGTGATCTTCTGTTATATCTTACGCACCGTTGGGCAGCTGTTATTGAAAGTAAGGGAGAGGGTCTGGCAGTTAGTCTGGATATGGCGAAAGCCTTCGATCGTGTATGGCACAAGGGGCTTCTTTCGAAGCTACCTTCCTATGGGCTTCCCGAGAGTTTATGCAAGTGGATCACCAGCTTCCTCACTGGGCGGAGCATACAGGTCGTTCTCGACGGTTTTTGCTCGGACCCCAAGCCCGTGAACGCTGGTGTACCCCAAGGCTGCGTGCTATCCCCAACCCTGTTCCTCCTGCACATCAATGATATGTTGGATATCTCCAACATACATTGTTATGCGGATGACAGCACTGGGGATGCGGTATATTCCGGCCGTGCAGGTCTCTCTCGGGAAAACGTCGACGAGTGCCGAAAGAAACTTGTGTCTTCTATAGAGACTTCCTTGGGGATGGTCTCTGAGTGGGGTGAACTGAACCACGTTCAGTTCAATCCCCTAAAGACACAAGTTTGTGCGTTTACCACTAAGAAAACCCCATTTGTCGTATCACCGCTCTTCGAGAGCACTCCTCTTAATGCCTCGCCAAGTATCAGAATACTGGGTCTCGACATTTCGAGCGACTGTCAGTTTCGTGGTCATCTGGAGAGCAAGGCCAAGTTGGCCTCGAAGAAATTGGGAGTGATTAATAGAGCGAGGCAGTACTTCAAACCTGGCCAAAGACTTGCGCTCTATAAGGCGCAGGTCCGGCCTCACATGGAGTACTGTTCTCATCTCTGGTCCGGATCACCCCAATATCAGCTTCTACCATTTGACCGCGTACAACGGAGAGCCGTTCGAATTGTTGGGAACCCGGTGCTCTGCGAACGGCTGGACTCTCTGGCATTGCGTAGAGACGTGGCTTCTTTGTGCGTCTTCTACCGCATTTACAACGGGGAGTGTTCCGAAGAACTATTCGATCTGATGCCTGCCGCCGAATTTCATCACCGCACAGCGCGCCATCGCCTCCAATACCATCCTTACCACCTGGATGCGTGGCGATCCTCCACTGTGCGGTTCTCAAGGACATTTTTTCCACGTTCCACTCACTTGTGGAACGAACTACCTTCGGCGGTATTTCCAGATCGGTACGACATGGGTACCTTCAAAAAACGCGTTTATTCCCACCTACAAGGCCGGCAACACTCCTGTAAGTCCTCGGATGTTGCAAGAGTTCATGGGCGGCGGTGATCACGTCCATCTGTGACCCGCCAGCTCGTTTGCCCTCCTCTTACATAAAAAAAAAAAAAAAAAAAAATCTACTATAAGAGTAGGGCTATAAAATACGGCAAGTAAAAGTTTAAATAAATTTCTATGTAAAAATGCTTTACTCTACCGACTGAAGATTGCGGATTGAAGATTATGGATAAAGAAATATAAGAACTGAGATATATAACAACCCCACCACCGGTCCGCTCTACACCGTCCGCGTCATTGTGAATAAGATGGAAGCCGGAAGAGAAAAAGAAGAAGAAGGTAAACACGGTTCCAGCCGGGACTCGGAGAATAAAACAACTATTTTCTGTATTTGCATTATTTTTGTTTATTAGTTTGTATAGTGTAGCAGAACTGTTTAGTTATTGTTTTTATACGTAATTTGAGCCATTACATATTAATAAATTTATTGAAATGTACGTTTTCAAATACTTAAGCGCTCAGATTTACATAATTATTTATACAATCTGTATTATTTGTCAAATTAAAAAAAAATAACGCAGTAAAAGCAATTTCACGTAAGACCATTACGATGGCAGTCCTCAAATAATTTTCTTAATAATAAATTTATATCATAAGATTTAGAATATAACCTAAAAATTTAATATGAGCACCTCAACTTAGCCACCCACCGCGTTTAAATATACAACGTCCCGTAAAACAGTGCTCTCGTCCAATATTATACCATTATCGTTGATCGTTCAGAAATCTTTTATTCAAAAATTATTGTTTTAAACATTTTTTTGTCGCCATAATTAAATGAACATTATTAGTAACTTTTTTTTATTTAATTTGAACAGTGTTTTAATAAAATAGATTAGTATAAAATTATATTATTAATGTTTATTAATTTTCTCTATTCAATTAAATTTATACATATACATTACAATAATACTACTGAGAAGTTTTTATGACATTTAGCGGCCCAAGTGTACGGATACTTGTACGAGTGACTGTATGGCTGCTTATAATAAACACATACACTTTGTGTACGATTTCACTTTAAAATTTAAATACCAAATTATTATTATCTTAAAGAAATTATTTGAAATTAACATCTAAAAGAAATGATTACAGATTAACTCGTTATTATACTCGTATCTAAGGCATGTGTAACAAAGCGCGGTTCACAATAAAACAGTAATTGATTTATATACTACAAATGGGAAAATCGCAAATCGACCTGCAAAATTATGTTTTAGACAATATTATAATAACCTTTGGAAACAAATTAATGTTACTAAGTCTTATTATGCACCTTATTATATGATCTTGGATAAAGTGGTTTATTCTTAAGGACTTTGTAATTATTAAAGAGTTATGTGAACTTCCGAGATGTTCAAAAGAAACACTAACAAACATTTTTATCGACGTTATAATTGAGGAAATAAAATTTAAAGAAATTTCCGCCCTTGTTAGATTTTCTAAATGAGAATTGATTTTCTCAAAAGAATCAGCGCTCAGATGAAACCGGTTTATTCCTGATTCGATTATCCCCAGTGCTTACAAAACAGAATTTTATCACCATTTAACACTAACCCGTTTCTCTTTTAATACAAAGAGCTGTGGTTTGATCTTTTCTAAGAGTAGTTATTATTCCATTGAATAATGAATCATATTTTTCATTAGACTCAGTTCATATTTTTTTATTCCGAAGATTTTAACTTTTGTGCTTACAAATTATAAAAACAAAAGTGAAGATTTTAGACACGAAACCTGGTTTCTTATTATAAAAAAATACTAATAATAAAAATATAATAATTGATTTTATTAGGACATAATTGAATGTGCAGCCAAAAGGACCCGTCAGATCATTAGATTTCATAATTTATAATACTTCATAATTACGATAACTTCGATTACGATAACTTCGATAACTTTGAGTTCCTGATTGTTAGCACTTCCTTCGTCTACTGATATCACTTGATAGTTTGCGTCGGTTTAGACTTCGCTATAATTAAACACGGTTATAGCGCCGGGAGCGTTTATTAAGAATCTAAGTTTAATCAAGTTAATTAACTAGAATATTATTTGTCAGTAATGAGTTGATATTTGATCATAACAATATATGACTATTAATATCAAACTTGTAAATTTATTTACACAAGGTTTAAATAAATTCGGTAATAATTAATGTCAAAGAAGATAACATAGTGATAATGTTTGAGTGAATTAATGTCTGTTTAAAGGATTCACATACAACTATGAGGTAGGCGTCGCTGTCCCAATGATAATGTATAATAATAGACTTAATGTCTATTAACCATGTATACCATATACAATGATTTAACAATATTACAATTTGTGATTAAAAAGAACAATAAAAAAATACAAACTGAAACTATATCAAGCAAAATGTAACGAAAAACTATTCATAAACAAACTGAGAACAAAATGTAAATCAATGAATTGGCCGGATTGGTTACGACGAAATAAAAGTTTATTCGCAACAACTTCAACAATACTCGATTTGAAAGCTTTATATTTAAATCACTATAGGTTATTGTTTATATTATATCCACTTCAATCAGGATTACAGAATTAAATACTGTTTAAAATAACATAATCGTTTGTTTATTGACTATTGTTTATGTGTGTGGTGTGTTTAAAATTCACACAACGTAATAATAAAAGTAAGCTTTATATTTGAATAGCGATTAACTTATTTTATATATTAATGCTATATATGTCGGAGACGTTCATGAGTACACACTAAACGAGACACAGCAGTTGCCCAAGTAGTGGCAGCACCGTCGCCATTATGTCTCCACATCAATATTTCGCTCGACACAGCTTACATTGTGGACTGTGGAGTGGTGCTAAGAAGCACACACTTTCATTCTAACCACACCGAAGACCAGGAGGAGCTATCATCCGTTTCGTTCATTGGAGATTAGTGCAGATATTGAAGATTACATATTACATTTTATGGCATTTGCTCGATTACCCAACGAGTAACCCACATTATGTCTGGTAAAATACCTAACAATAATGTTGATCCGAGAGATGTAAAGCGAGAGAATTAAGCGATTGATTTAATTTTATTCGTGTTCCTTAACAACTGGGCGAGGTCTCTGTTGTCATTTGAATAAACACAGTTTTAAACGATTAAAGAAAATTGTTCAGTTTCATTAACACCATTCTACACATTTTAACAATTTAATACAAAAGTGTTTATCATTGCTCAATGGCCTCGAATACATTACATTGTACAATACGTTATACAAGTAAACATAAGACCTATAAGATTTAAAAGGGGAGCTGGAGTATCTGGAGTACCGGCTCTAGAAATAGCGGAGGCATATTATTTTAAACTCTACATACTCGTATATTCTAGAAAACATTTATAAGTGCATGAATAAAAAATTCTTAACCATAAAAATATGACATAATAATAATATGTATCAGTTACTTACGGGATGCTTAATAACATTAATGTTGCTTTTACCAACAAAAACAACGAAATAAACCATACCGTTATTATTATAATATATACTCCTATGGTAAGAGCTATTGTAAATTGCAAAGTAGTAATTGTAGGTAAAGTTTAATTCTGGTTCGTTTGTTTCTGGCTTATGTTAATAGTATATTATCTTTAGTATTACATATATTAATACACCTGTTAAATGTTGATATTACAAAATAACATTGGGTGATGATTGTTTAAATAGTTATAAATATACATTCATAGAATATTTATGTAACAATAGCAGTGAGGTTCTTACTTATTCAAGAGACTGGCGACATCCGCAGGTTTGTGTGAAGTAAATATTATATTAACCGCTGGCTTTGGAGTGAACTGACGAGGACTCCTCACCGTTTACACATTAAGAGTTAATTTTATGAAATTACGTTGTTCTTGTATTGTTTCGGTTTCACGTGTTATAATTATTTGTGGGCGGCTTTTGAATATTTTTCAAAATCAAATAATGTTGATGAAATAAAAGCCGAAATGTAATAATGAGTTCCGTCCTTAAAGTTACAATATAATTATAAGCTACAGATAGCTGATGTATTAGAATACATACTCGGTAAAACCATATTTTTCACCTCAATTTGACATCACGCAAGTAAATTTTATGAATGTTCTACTAATTTACTGAATACAATAGGCAGAGCCTTTCGTCTTGCATTATATGCATTCGATGCTGAGCAGTCATTAGCGCGAAACGTGATTGGATAGAGAGGCGAGCCTCACAGGAGGTTACGAGCCTCACAGGAGGCGCCCTCCGGACGCGCGTTCCCCTGGGGCCCTTCAGGCCCCCTTTTTCAAGGGCGGGTCTCTGCACCCGTCCATTCCACCGGTGACGCTGTCATGGCCAGTAGGGCTAACAGCAGAGAAAAACAAAAAAAAAAAAAAAATGATAGAGAGAGAAGGAGGGCAGGCAACCATAGTTATTACATTAATAGGCTTACGTAATACAAGCCTTCCTGTCTTTATTAAGATTATCTTCTAAATAATTATGCGACACAAAACTACCATATTATGAGACAAAGTTAAGAAACACCTAAATTTATATTTTTTATCGTGTTTCAATTATATTGCAATAAATTATTCTAGTAAAATAAAGTTATTTGGAGGTCAGCGATTAAAGTAAGTGATTCTATAAACAGTTTTGTTTAGTTATTTGGTTATAAACGCACTGACGGACAGATACGAGCGCAACGAAGTAAGAGAGTTCGTTTAGAAAATGTTAAAGCAGTGTCATTCGTGGTGCTTAATTATATGATTACTTAATTACTAATCAATCAACAGATATTTTTCTACAAACTTTGCATTAATTTATTTTGAGTGTAATATTTTTTAATTCATTTTTTCATTATAATATTTAAAACTAATAAAATAGAACGATGTTAAGTTTCGAAGAGTAGTCTCCATGCAGCATTCAAATGTAAAACGGATGCGGCAAAGTTAAAACAAGACACTTTGTACCACTGAGACCAATTCACTAACACGATATTGTGACTTTTGTTGCTGTTTGTGAATTGTAATCATATTATTTTGAGTTAACATAGTTACATTAAGTTAGCTATTTTGACAAAACGTTATTTACTTGGCATAAAATGTATATTAACTTTCCAAACTTTTCATCTAATTAATAGAATAATCGTAATTTTATCAAAAGTCAATATTGATATTGGTAACTTTTTCATAATGTAATAATGATATCAAGCTTATAGTTTCTTAAAATATATGTTGAATTGCATGATCTGAACGATTAAATGTTTCCACTTGTAAAACTAAAGTAGTAAAGTAGAACTATAATAAAATGCCGTAGAAATATTTGTTTCCTGGTCGGATATCGTGTTAACAATCCATCAATCCAAAGGCAGACATCTTTTTGTTAAAAGTTATGTTGTCATAATCACAGTTACACAAAATAAATATGGTCATTCAAAAATAATTTTGTTTCATCGGAGTTTTAATATAACCATTTAATTCAAACTTTTAGGTATAGATGAACTTGCATAAATGTAAACGCATAATTTGCTTTTCTTTCTTAATATTCCATATGCGGATATTTTAAAAATAATGATTAAAGATAAAATCAACGCATTCATTCACTTTAATTGCCTCCGTGTGCCCGAGTTCGTCCGATTTCCCAAGTCCCGAAAGTAAATCATTAATAGCAACTGAATAGAAACAACAATTCCACAAAAAGTATTAATTAGAATAAACTTTAATAGTCTAAATTAGGTGGCCCCATACAGCGAGCCCGACGGCGCTTTTTAAGAACAGGCACCAGCAAGAAGAACTAAAGCGATAATCCTGTTTAGTTCGTCACTCCATACAACTACACCACAACAAACAATAAAAGACTGCTCGTTTGTTACCTTTCCTCTTTTATAAAAGCCAAATGATACGTCAAATTGATAAACTTTATATTTTGTTTAACTATTACACATTGCACATTGCGTAGTACAACTGCGGTTTGAAATGAATATATACCACACCTTATTATTTAGCTTTCAACTGCTAAAAAGTTGCAAAGAGTAAAATGCATATTAAACTTTCCGGCTAAAGTTATAATAAGAAGAACTGGTATATATGGCATTAGTCATACGTAAAGTTATAGTTTTATTTTCTCAAGTCACTTCATAAATTATAAAGCACACAAAGTTTGCCAATAAACTAGGAAGCTCATAGTTCTTTAACTTCAATGGAGGGTTTGTGCAGTTTCTACAACCTACGTTTATAATAGGCAGTTTTTAAGTTTCAGTAAATTTAATTAAATTTACGCTGAAACTTATTATTAATATCATTTTATATCTTTAACTATTGAAATTTTACAATGAATTTACATATAATAACGTATCTTATTTTTAGAAGTACTGATGGCATATTTAAATTACGTAAGTAGCATCACTTAAGTAATAAGGAATTTATCAAAAAGAAATCATAAGTATGCATAATAAAATCAATTAAGAATTGTTACTTTTATTTATTTATTTAAAAATTTAACACCCTCACATCGTCCTTGGAGCTTATTCAATGAAAAAGTTATTTGGACAAAAAAGTTACGACATATTAATTTATTAGTAAATATTAATAAACTTTTTAAAACTTTTTTCGAAAAGGTTAAAATATGACCGTTTTTAGATTTAATCTCCAATGTAATTCGCTATTTTTAAGTTGCACACAAAGAGAAAAACATATGGACATACGACAGCAACTTTTGCCCTAACTGATAAAACGACGCTTCGCTCTTCTTCGATCAATTATACATTCGTATTCGTGACTCGTCATGAATTTGGTCCTAAACTCGATAACTACAAATCTAGATATGATTTTGATTTTGCTTAGTTAAACGTTACCTTTGGTAAATGTTGGTTTTTAAGATTTTTTTACGAAAATCGTTACAAATATAATATAATTTAGTATTTCAGGACAGATGTGTGAGTATACGTTGTATATGCGAATACTGTTTAATGTTTAATGTTCTTAACTTTGATGACTGAAAGATCTATTTATCCTGGCTATCAGCTTTGATATATATCAATTTAGTTGTATCACTATTATGGACCACATTTATCGGTTCCTATACATTATATAGATTAATTGTACTAAGTCAGATAATTAACTACCAACAATTTCCCTTTATATCTCTCTATCAGAGACTTCTTGGTAAGATTAAATAGAATATATATATTTTTTTGTAAGGTATCATTCCTTGGTTTAAAAATGATTGTAATCAAATACGGCCGTATTAATATAGGAACAAGTATACAAAGTGTATTATTCATAAAGATATTATAAATAGATAAAAAAGCAAGGAAATGTAAGTCTATTTTAACTTCAATTCAATAAACATGTTCGTCTAAAGTTAGATCAAACGTCTTGAATTTACTTATCATAGGCACACAAAACTTTTAAGTTAATCATAAGAAGAAGCAACTCCTGTACTAGAAACATGACACTAAGTGCTCCATCTTATACATTATATTACATAAATATTACTCACCATCTAAAGTTTACCTGAAATTTAATCTCAGTTTATATTTTATCTCGTGGCTTGGAAGTGCTGTCCTTCTCTCGAAGCGATTCGGGCCATTCCGGCCATTCGGAATCTCTAAAAAAGCCTACTGAGACAGGGAATGGACTTTGAGGAAGCCCGTAGCCGAAGCGTGAAATAAGAGTTTAATTCCAGAAAAGAATAAAGAATACTACCTTTAACAAGAACTGAGATCCCATCACAAACATAACATCTAAAAAATGCCCAAGCCTCGCAACGTCGTAAAATATTTTTGAAGTCCAATCTAAACCAATTCTTTTAATTCAGTATACCTAGCTATGGGAGCAGCTTCCAACCACTTTGTCACAATTCAATCCTTGCTAGTTTGCTAACAACAATTTACTGTAACTATATGAATATTATTGGTTTTCTTAAAAGAATTTCTTCAAATTATTCTTTCCTATTAAAAATATTAATAGAATTTCTTCAAAATCCATTTGGTTTTTAATGTGTGGAGGCATAACGGAGAAACAGAGCTAGTTTTGCAGTTATAATATTAATAAAGGAGCATAGTCTATTTTATTCATTTCTTACAATCCAGATACAAACTATCTCCAAGGATTTAGTTTGTTGATTTTTCTGAGGGAGGTTTTTTTACAAGACTTTACAAAAGCTATATATTTATTTATAATAAAAAAATGTTTGTTTTTCCACTAGCTCTTTAAGAATAACTTAGACAAATAAAGTAGTAATTCTCTTCGGTTTGTTCATTATTACAGTATGTTCCGGTTATTTTAATGAAATGTTAAAAAGTAAATACTTTGGTAGTATTTATGCAAATTTAACCTGTAAGTCAAATTGGTTATATATATTCAGTAAACAATGTAATCTATGTTCGTTACAATGTGGACGTTGAAGATTTGTTTTTAAATTCCTTCCAACAAGTACAAGTTGAAAAAAATACGAAAAAGCATTACAAGCCAGGCATTGCTCCGCAGCGTTGTGCAGTTGACAGTACAATGGAAACAAAACGTGGCTTACGCTAGTATTACAAGTAATTTACGAATCAATTAATCTTTTATTTTGAGTAACTTGCATTTAAAATAACAATTAATATTATAATATTCTTATATTTCATGTCGAATTATTGAATTTCTTTGATAACAAAAGTATTTTTTCTCTTTTTAACATAGGACCCTGTTGTTGTAATTAATTATAATTGACTTTGTTTATGTTATGAGTTACCCTAATGAGTTGAGATATTATCAATGAACCGACACACAAATGCTTGATTCATAGAAGGTGAAATATAATTTGGTTTAAGCGAACACTAGGTTATTACTTACCTTTAGAAAACACCTGAGCTTTGAATTGTTTTCTTGTTAAATATTCTAACACAAAACAATGCTTTAATAGTACTTCAATAGTACCGCACTACTCGTAAGTATGTAAGTATGTACATATGTATGTAATATATCTATTTAAGTGGTAGCGTCTAGCTGTATTAATTTTATTGCAGGAAACGGTACAAAATGTAGTAAGAATTTATTATAAAATTATTAACTATTAATTAATGCTTTAGAAACAGCTGTAATTTTCAAACCTTCACTTAAAAAAACAAATTTCAATATTTATTGTGGATATTATGTTAATTTGTATTTTCCTCATACCTTTTGCAGCGATATTCGTTGAAGTTTAGTTTGTGGTTCACCGCTGACCACAGACCAGCTGGGTTAGTGTTTAATTTAACATACAATTAAACTAAACATATAAATAATTACATTGATTGTATGTTAAACTTTGAAGTTGTTACAAAGTACATGATAATCTATACTTATAATAAATCTGTAGAGAGGTCAATTCTGTACATGAAATATATTTACAAAATAAGTAGCAGGGGGTGATTAGTGTTCGATACTGATGCCAAAAATGCAGTTAAAAAAAATTTTGTCTGTCTGTCTGTCTGTCTGTCTGTTTGTATGTTATTTATAGAAAAAAATACTTATAATAAATCTGTAGAGAGGTCAATTCTGTACATGAAATATATTTACAAAATAAGTAGCAGGGGGTGATTAGTGTTCGATACTGATGCCAAAAATGCAGTTAAAAAAATTTTTGTCTGTCTGTCTGTCTGTCTGTCTGTTTGTATGTTATTTATAGAAAAAAAAACTACTCGACGGATTTTAACGAAACTTAGTACAATTATTCTTTATACTCCTGGGCAGGTAATAGTATACTTTTCATCACACTATAATGAATAGGAGCAGAGCAGTGAAAGGAAATGTTGAGAAAATGGGAGAAGTTGCTTGATTTTTTAAGCTTCCGTCGCGTGTGCAGCCTTAATGGTTAGAGCTACATAGAAACTATGTATAACGGAAATATTCTACATAAAAATACACGAAAAATATTCCAAGACAGCATATATCTACCTTTTATAGTTAACTCACAATAACACGCATAACTCTCGATAGCTTAGCAGTTCGGAGGTTTCTTATTATATTTGTTTACTTTTACGTTTATAAAACCAATAATGCTCACCATCATTCCTAATTAAAAAAAAAATAAACATTAGCACCAATTCAATAAAAAAAGAATCATTGAAATCGGTATAGAAACACCAAACTTATACTTACTTACATGAAATACGCCAACAAGACATCGCGCGTGAATAGTGAATCAAGCTATAAGGATTATTTTTGCGTAACGGTTGCCGCGCTCGACGGGGCTCGCGGCGGCAGAGTATAAAAGGGGCGGGAGGCGAGCGCAAGCGTCATTCAATATTTGGCTGTTGATGCGTTCAGAGTGTTGAACTTTATTGACAGACAATAATTGTTATTTTATAAACCGTGCTTATCAGCGCGACTTTTTGTCTTTAAATAGTTTATTTTAATTTCTTTTGTTGTTATTTTCTAAATTAGTTTTAGTTTTGTTTAAATTCTTAACTATTAATAGTTCCTATTTTATTTCTTTTTAAGTAGATTTAGATTCGATTTTTAGATTAGATAATAGATAGATAGATTAGATTATTGTTAGATTTTTAGTTACTGATAGGTTAGTTTTGGGCATTTTATGTTTAGTTTTTTTTTGTATTGAGTAGATAAAAGCGTAGGTAGGTACTTTTATTAATTATAGTATTCATAGGTATTTTTTATTTATTTTTAAGTGAAGTAGGTATAGGTAGATATTGCCTACTATCTACCTATACTGCACACGTGTTTTAGCTTTATTTTCATTTCTTTTTTTTTTGTACCTAAGTTGTAGGTAGGTAGGTACATATTTCTTAGTTTAATTCTATTAGAATATTAGGTATTTAAGTTTAAATATTCACTTAGATTTATATTTTTTTATTATATAGCAGCTGTACTTAGAACATCTAAGGTTTTTTTTGTATTAGCATAGGTACTTTGATTAATTACAGTAGTTGTAGGTATTTCTTATTATTCATTTTTAAGTGAAGTGGGTAAGTGTAGATAGTATTGCACACGCATTAAGTATAGCTTTATTTTCATTTTTTATTCTTTTGTAATTTGTAGGTACCTACGTACATATTTATAATTCGATTAGAATATTATTTTAGTTTTAATAGGCACTTAGATTTATATTCTATTTATTATATACTTAGCTATAGTTAGGACCTCTGACGTAAGTTTTTTGTTGGGTAACTAAATAGAATTTAAGTTACCGTCGATTAAAAATAAAATAAACGATGCCACCTAAAAAACGACCATCTTTATCTCGAACTTCGAGTCAAGCTAGGAGAATGAGAATGACGCGTTCTCAAGAATCGGAAGAGGAAAGAGCACATCGGTTAAACTCTATGAGAGTTAGTGCCTCAACATTTCAAGCTAATGAAAGCTCTCCAGAAAGAGAGATGCGATTAGCAGCTGAAAGAGCGAGACGAGCTACAACACGGGCTTCTCAAAGCTCTTCTCAACGAGAGCTAAGGCGTTCCATTGACCGGGAACAACATGCGTTATCCCGAGAAGCTGAAACTGCTTTACAACGAGAATTGCGACTCACAGCTGACCGCGAACGGCATACATTATCTCGCGAGTCTGAAACCTTCACTGAGAGGGAATTACGGCTTACAGCTGACCGCGAACGTCATATTTTATCTCGCGAGTCCGAAACCTTCACTGAGAGGGAATTACGGCTTACAGCTGATCGCGAACGTCATATTTTGTCTCGAGAATCTGAAACTTTTACTCAATATCAAGACCGTTTGACAAATGATAGGGCGCACCATAACATGATTCGATCTCTTGAAGATGAACATGAGCATGAACAACGACTAGAGTCGGGACGCGATTATTACAATTCTTTGAGACAAGAACAATTGATTACTTTATCTAATGAAAGATTAAGAATTGAAAATATTCGGTCGCTTGAAACAGAAGAACAGCGAGAGGCCCGTCTTACTGCAGATAGATTTCGACATGGTCTTAATGACTTAGATATACACGTGGTAGATCAATCTACAAATTCGGTGGCGTGGTCCGATAAATATAAAAGTGGGTTTGCTTATAACCTCACAATTGATTACAGATCATCTTCTGAAATAGGCGATATGAACGTAGTATGTTCCTTTTGTAATGCTTCGAAATGGAGGAAGGAGTCTGCTGGTTTCTGTTGTTCTGGAGGTAAAATAAATTTGCCTTCGTTCGAAGACCTACCGGAACCTTTAAAATCACTACTTTTAGGGGAACATTTGCAATCCAAACAGTTTTTAGATAATATTCGCACTTATAATAGTGCATTCCAAATGACATCCTTTGGTGCTAAACAAATCTCAGAAGGCCCTTTCATGCCTACTTTTAAGGTACAAGGTCAGGTTTACCATTTGATAGGGTCCCTTTTGCCTGAAGAACAACCTAAATTTCTTCAAATATATTTTGTATCCGATTACAACGAACAGTCGAATATAAGAAATCAATATTTTCCGAATTTAAATACTGAACTCATTTCACAACTTCAGAACATGTTACATCAGGTTAATTCGTACGTATGCAGTTTTAAATCGGCATTAGAAGCCCTTTCTCAAGATGGTAATAACAATTATAAAATTGTTATAAATGCCGATAAGCGTCCAACTCAGGAACACCCTGGGCGTCATAACGTTCCATCCACGAATGAAGTTGCTGTAGTACTGGTCGACCAGGAATGTGATAGGCGTGATATCGTTATACGTTCCAGAGACAATCGTTTGCAACGTATTTTCGAAACCCACAGGGCTTACGACAGTTTGCAATATCCTATGATATACTGTCGAGGGGAAGATGGTTATAATTTCGCTGTATACCAAACCGATCCGCGCACAGGCGCACCTAATTATAATAAAAAGGTGTCATGCCTTCAATTTTATTGTTACCACCTGCAAGTGAGACGGAATAGATTGGTATACTTTCAACGTTTTCGTGGCTTATTTAATCAGTTTATTGTTGACATGTACGCAAAAATTGAAACCGAAAGATTAGTTTATATACGATCTAATCAAAGGCAGCTGCGCGCTGAAGAATACGTGCACCTTCGCGATGCCATGCAGCAAGATAACGATACTGTGAATATGGGTCGTTTAGTTATTTTACCCTCTTCTTTTACTGGTGGTCCACGCTACATGCATGAACGTACTCAAGACGCTTTTTGTTACGTAAGAAAATATGGACGTCCCGACTTATTTGTTACTGTAACTACCAATCCCAAGTGGGATGAAATCACTCGGGAGCTTCTTGAGGGTCAGGCACCGCATGACCGCCATGATATTATTGCAAGAGTGTTTCATTTAAAATTAAAATCAATGATAGATCTTCTTACCAAAGATAACATTTTTGGAGAAGTATTGTGTTATATGTATAGTGTTGAGTGGCAAAAACGCGGCTTACCTCACGCACATATCTTGCTTTGGTTAAAAGATAAGGTTCGACCTAATGATGTAGACAGATTAATCAGTGCTGAAATTCCAGATCCGACTGCAGATCCCCTGTTATACGACATTGTTAAAACTCATATGATACATGGTCCATGTGGTGCATTTAACGCAAATGCTCCTTGCATGCAAGACGGTCGTTGCACTAAAAGGTATCCAAAAGCATTAGTGGATGAAACTGTAACAGGACATGATGGATACCCATTATATCGTCGCCGTTCAAGAGACAATGGTGGTTTTACTGTTGAAAAGCGAATGTCTGGACAACAGGTTACTTTAGATAATAGGTGGGTCGTTCCGTATTCGCCTGTATTGTCCAGAGCATTTCAAGCTCACATAAATGTAGAAATGTGTAATAGTGTAGAGTCAATTAAATATATTTGTAAGTACATTAACAAGGGCAGTGACCAAGCTACGTTTGCGTTAAGAAATGAACATGATGAAGTTACTAGATTTCAGTCAGGCAGATATATCAGCTCTTCAGAAGCTGTGTGGCGGATCTTAAGTTTTAATATTCACGAAAGATATCCACCTGTGACCCATCTGGATGTTCATCTGGAAGGCGGTCAACGTATATATTTTAACGCCGAAAATGTTACAGAACGATTAGAGAACCCTAGACAAACAACTTTATTGGCATTCTTTCGACTTTGCCAAACTGATAATTTCGCAAAGTCTCTTTTGTATGAAGAAGTTCCATCGTATTATACCTACGATAAACAACGAGGTGTCTTTAACCGTAGACGCCGAGGCAGGCCTGTAGATGGCGAGACAGGTATTTTCAAAGAACATGTTCTTGGTAGAGTGTATACTGTTCATCCTAACAACGCAGAGTGTTTTTATTTGAGATTATTATTACAAACAGTGCGAGGACCAACATCATTTATAGATTTGAGAAAAGTATACGATGTTGTTTATCCAACTTATCATGCAGCTTGCCAAGCGCGTCATTTGCTTGAAAATGATCAACATTGGGATGACGCTTTAGCAGAATCCTGTGTTAGTGATAATCCACGACGGTTACGCCATTTATTTGTAACATTACTCACATTTTGTAATTTATCTGATCCTGTCCAATTATGGGAAAAATATAAAGAAAAATTTGCAGAAGACTTTCTTCGGAATTTATCTCACAATAATGAAGGCGCAACTAATGATAATTTTCGAGATCTGGCTATAAATCAGTGCTTATTAGCTCTTCAGGAAGACTTAACAGCAGTAGGCGGTAAATCACTTTGTGAATATGGTTTGCCAACGCCAACCTCAGTCGGAGAGGTTACCAATAGGGAATATTCCGCAGAGATTGGTTACAACCCAATGGAACTGCTGGTAACATTAGAAAACGGTGTCCCAATGATGACTGCAGAACAACGCTTAGTCTATGATCGCGTGTGCGAGAGTGTGCAGAATAATTTAGGAACAATATGGTTTTTAGATGCACCTGGAGGAACTGGGAAAACTTTTTTGACTAAATTAATATTAGCTTATGTTCGAAATCAGCGTAAAATCGCTCTTGCCGTGGCTTCATCAGGTATAGCTGCAACATTGCTACCAGGAGGTAAGACTGCTCACACTATGTTTAAAATACCAATTAATTTAGATCGCACGGAAAGTCCAACCTGTAGTATTTCAAGAAATAGCGACAAAGCTAAGGTATTGCGTGAGTGTAATTTAATCGTATGGGATGAATGTACGATGGCCCATCGAAAAGGAGTAGAAGCAGTAGACAGAACTCTAAGGGACATAAGACAAAATGATCGACCAATGGGCGGTATTACGGTTTTATTTTGTGGTGATTTCCGACAAACCTTACCGGTAATACCACGGGGAACCCGAGCTGATGAGATTAGGGCTTGCCTGAAAAGCTCTTATTTGTGGCGTGATATACAATCGGTGCATTTGACTATAAATATGCGAGTGAGAACTGGAGACAACGCAGATAATCGTGAATTTTCTGATACATTATTGAAGATTGGTGAAGGTACCTATCCACAACTACACCAAGGAAAACTTATTCTGACACCTGAGTTATGTTGTATAGTGCAATCCCAACAACATCTTATATCTTCGGTTTACGGTGACATAACAATTATATTAAATAGGGACAATTCTTGGCTTTGCAAAAGGTCCATTTTGACTCCTCGCAATGACCAGGCATCTGAAATTAATAATAAAATACTGTCTAATATACAGGGAGAAAGCAAAGTTTATAGTTCAATAAATAGAATGGTTGATGAACAAGAAGCCACTAATTACCCGATAGAATTTTTAAATTCTTTAAGTATGCCTGGACTACCTTCTCATATAATTTGTTTAAAAATTGGCATACCGATAATTCTGCTCCGAAATTTAAGACCACCTCAACTTTGCAATGGAACTCGGCTAAAAGTAACCCAGTTGCAACAAAATGTAATCGAGGCTAAAATTTTAACAGGTTGCGGTGCAGGAGAAACTGTCTTTATTCCCAGAATTCCCATAATACCAAATAATTTTCCATTCCAATTTAAAAGAACGCAATTCCCAGTATCGGTGTGCTATGCCATGACTATCAATAAAGCTCAAGGGCAGACTTTTCGTGTTGCTGGAGTAGATCTCGGTGTTAGCTGTTTCTCGCATGGTCAATTATACGTCGCTCTTTTCCGGGTTAGCAATTCTAGGAATCTTTACGTTCACGTGCCGGACGGGTCGACTCTTAACATAGTCTACCCAGAAGCTTTGCGCTGAAACATTTTAATTTGATCTAAAAATATTAGCAATATATTATCTTAATAAAAAACAAGGAGTTACACGCTGACCGAGTCGTGGGTATAGCGTGGGTATATTATAATATTCTGCGGTTACTTATATTTTTCAACAGTTTTGTGGATTGGCATATTATATTACTATTGCCCTTCTATAATACGAAAGTGAATCTGCCTGTTACGTCAAAACTATGAGGGAGGACATCTGCTAATTTTTTTTCGAAAAACGACGGAAACGCGGACGAAGTCGCGGGCAAAAGCTAGTAATGAATAAAGAGTATTTACCAAAAGGGAAAACCTACTTAGATATTTTAGTAAGTTGCAATATGAGTTAGTTCATATCTAACATATTGAATACATACAATAATAAATTCAAACGGGACTTTGTTTTTGGAAACAAATCTATTAATATGGTTTCAATTGTTAAACCTACTTAAACCAAAATTAGCATTTCAACAAGCAAGCTTATAAAATCGTCGAATATTTTTCATTTTTTACAGCCAGACAGATTTTTTCATATTGAAAGATAAAATCCATAAAACTACCGACATTAAAGACGTATATATTTATATCTCCATTTAAACATATATTGTTGTAGAACAGACTTTTTATATTCTGAGTTTTGATTTAAGTAAGTTTTCTGTCAATCTAAAAATTTATTTTACTATGGGGTGTAAGGTGTGAAGAATTTATGAACAATGAAAATATAATTACTATGATAATTTGACATTCACTGTGCGACCCGGTGCCTCTACTGCTGCAGTTCTTCAATAAGTAATAATATAATTATGATCTGAATTAGGCATACGAGTACATGTACAAGTATCTCAGATGCATAAATGGATTTGTTTTGTTTTATTAAATTAATCTAGTTTATATATACACGCAAACATATACTCCTGAAGAATAAATAATTAAAAAGTGATAAAACAAGTTAAATTATTAGTAACATAGAAGTATTATCTGGTGTAAAGTGTACGAGTACGTCTGGTTGATATAACGTAATAGTGTAATGGTATTGTCGATGTCATAAGTTTCTTGTTCCTTAATATTATGCACCGCAAATACTAGTATTTTATAAACAAAAATATGAAATTAAAATAAAAGTTACATTGAAAAATATACGATATTATATTATTACAAGGGAACTTCCCGGCCCTTCGGGCCAGGAAGGGTCAAATGTCACTTATGAGGTTGGCACCTACCCTATTTTGTAGCCTGATTCAATAGCTTTTTTTTGATGTATAGCACATTATTGTGTGATTTGTGGGTGATAAGTGATGCGCGTGCATACAGAGTCAATTAGGTCATTATTATATAGTAAGGATTTTTTTAGCAATTAGTGTCAAAGAATTTTATAGACTTTTAATTTTATAGAGGCTTACTTAATACATGTAATGGTTGTATCCGAGTAGCTGTTGATTTAGCTTTCGGAAGGGTTCCAAAACTTAAACGTTATATACCATATTATATATTATATAACATGGTTCTAAATAGGTATTTATGAAATATATTACTTTCATGACAGTTATCTCTTCTGAAACAAATAATCTGTTACCTTTTAATTAATTATCTTCACAAATAAAGATATTTCTTTATAATATAATATCATGGATATCAACATCAAGTTGATTTTAAGCTTTGCAAACTCTGTGCGATTTAGCCACTTGAAAATTATATTACTGCTGAAATTGTAGTATTAATTGCTCATGCACTTTAAGTGAGAAAGACTTATTAGAAATTTCTAATAAAATGATATCTTACCAATCAACAAATTCGCTTTATTGCAATTAGCTTAGTAAAAGGACTCCCTAGTAATGTTTGCCGTCAGATTGATCCGACCCCGCACTCATTACTGAAATGATGCAATACTTAAAATACCTCTTAAAACGTTAGCTCAGATCATAAACTAAATTAACATATTGTTAATAATTACCAATTCACTGTCAAAATATAATAAATCATCATCTATATGGAATGTAGTTATTATATTCAAAACCTGTATATTTTATTTATAATATGTAGATACAGGTACCTATATATATGTTATTATGATTGCTGCAAGAGTGCGGTGACTTGGCTTCAACAACAAAATGATGTTAAATTTCAGATTATTTATCCAATTTTGCAATCAGAATTTCTGATATTGTTAATTAACAAGAGTATTATATTATTTTCCTTGAAGTAGAAAGTAAATAACAAATTATGATAGCTCATTGCTTGTTTCAACGTTTTTAATATTTTTATATTAATATTCATAAACCGGTTTTGCTATGAAGAAAAATAGTACTAGAATAGTATATACCTATATAAAATAAAAGTGACGTGTTTCCTTCCAATTACCTGAAGACAAACAATTGTACATCGCATAATTTATTATGTAATATTATTTTATATTCCATACACAATCTTATCTTTATATCGTTATATGTCTGTTAGTAACATCAAATTGTTAATTGTAACAATGATCTCGGAGACTGCGTTCATCACCTCCAAGGCGCCGTGCGCTGTGTGCTCGTAACTTAACTTAATACAATTATATTTTGATAGTTTTTCGGAAGGTCTTTTTTGTAATAGAATAAGTGATATCTTTATTGACGTTCTGATGCAATTAGTTCATAGATAAGGGTCGCTAGAGCTAACTATAGTCTTAACAAGTTTTGTTCATAACACCTTGGGGTTTTAGACTTGCAGCCTGTAAGAGACGCATAGCTCATTTCGTAATTAAGAATTTTAAAAACAATAGAGTGGTAAAATCAAAACAACTTAAGACGCACGCAAACGGAGGTCTTAAAACAATTCACAAGATTGCCAGTGAAGAATTTTCCCATAGAAAGAGTTTGTGCCGCTAAAGATAACTGGCCTCGATGTTTAAAGGATGCTGTATTGCTGGCAATGAGGTCTTCATTGCTTAATAAGCTTTATTAACGTTAATGGTTTAATATTAATGTATTAAATTAACACACTGTAATGGTAAGAATTGTTTCGCACGTTTTTTTTTTTATTTGTTATAATATTTTTGGCAAGACTTTACACTTTGAGGTATTCATTATACCAAAAGTTTTGTTAGTCTGCTCCTTACAGCGTAGAATAGAATAGACTGCCCAATACTGTCATTATTCGAGCCATCAAATGTTTGTAACGATAATGACGTAATAAAATCAAATACTTATTTATTACTACAATTAGGATTGGCGTTCTGCTCGTTAACTTAATAACGGTGTGAGAGATAAGCTACTAAATGCACTGGTAATGAATGAGCCTTAATTAAGTTAGGTAAATATACATTTAAAAGGCATTTTGATTTAGCTTTTTATAACAATTACTCTATACAATATAATCGGCACGTTGAGATCTTATTCTCTAAAGACAATTTATACGATAAATATATGACGATTATGCTATTATATTTTTAAATTCTAAAAGAAGAGAAAATATACTTGTATCCTTTACGACGCTTTTTATAATTGTATGAGTTTGATAACAATATCAATTAAATACTATTTAATTCAACAATATTTCACTAATATATAAAACCACGACTACATTGAACTAAAAACAAAACATAACTAGTCTAAGATCACCAGGAAGTAAAATGATAAATGGGACATCATTTACTTTAACTTGGTTACACAAACAAGTAGAATATGTTTAAAGTTTCATTTTAAAATGTTTTTATTTATATCCTAATGATTAAATACATAATTCACATTTACAGATTTATGGAAAGACGTTAATCGTGGTTGTTTTAAAATTGAAGAAATAAGATATTACCAAAAACACAACATTTTTGTATTTCTCTAATTATTTTGGAAGATCTAACAATAACAGACAAATTAATGTAAAATACATATTCCTTATTATATTAAATGTTAAAAGAATATTGTTTTTATAAAACTTTTTTAGTTTATTCTTATTAATTGAAAGTTATCTACCTGTATAAGCTACATAATTGTGGATATTTAGATATCTGTTAGAGAATAATGCCGCTCAACTTACTTGCTACGTTTACTCTACACTCTTATAACTTAGTCTCTTCACAAATACTAAATAAGGCAAAATATATCATTTATAATATAATAATTAAAAATTTAAGTTATTAATGTTTTTTTAAAGTTAATACAGAAAATATAATAAAATATAACATAGTTTATGAATTTCGTTGACGTTGAAAATGAACAACTACACATAAATAATGAACAAACAACCCGTATAATTACAAAACACGAGTTAGCCGTAGCCGACGCTCCATCGAGTCAATTATTAATAAAGTACATTAAGCTTTGTAAACCTTAACTTTATAGAAACAAAATATTATATTAGCTTTCCAAAAACTACAATAGTACGGGTTATTTCTATAAATTATCATTATTCAAATTAATATTATCAAACAAGGAAATGCTGAATACACCATTACATACACATGTCATACATTAAAAAGTTAAACCTTCTACGAAAGTCACATTCATCACATCAATTAATATTAGTAGTGACTTTCTGTTTTATCATCATTTATCACACGAAATGATATTTAAAGGTTAACAATAGATTAAAAAAATAATAATATCGAGTTTCAATGTTTCAATTTCTCTGAAACAAAACATAATAATTTATATTGTCTTACGAGCTCTAAACAATTTTGCTCAACAAGAGACACACAGAGTTCACACACACACAAACACACACACACACACACACACATACGACCTAACAACTAACACAACACTAATTACAAAGTTTAACATAAAATGAGATCCGTAAGACTTTTGCATAATTACACTCACGAGTAAATTGAAATGATTTGAGATTATTCTTAAATATTATTGTAAACATTTTTTTTTTAAATTATGAATTGTGTATATTTATTATCTTACTTTTGATGTATATGAAATACTAACAACATAATAAACTAAAACTCTAAAACTCTTTCTAATTAGTTTTGTATAGTATTCTCAGTTCCATTTAAAGTTACATCCATCCTTGTTCTATCAGATGATTTCAGACTGGGTTTAGTCGAAACAGCTATAATATGTGTGCTTTAAAGTCTAATATTTATTAATCTATACAAAGTGCAAAATAGTTTTCGTCACTTTTATATACGTTTGGGATCTCAGATTATTATTATTATTATCTGACCTTCAGTTATTTGTATTACAATGAAACACCTCTGTGCTGAGAAAGGGTTGTTAGGAGTAACGTGTAATTTATTATACTTAAGAGTGAGCGACGTTTATTTATACTGACTAATTGTAGTTTGTTTAAGCTTTACGTATTTAATACTACACTATATTTAAATCTATGATGAACTTACAGTATGAGTACTTAAGCAGTAGTACAAATTGAAAAACAATTTTTATAAATTATAAGCTATTAAGTTAAATTCTTTTATAGAGACGAAGCTTCTTAGCATTCCATGGATTCAGCGTGCGGGTGCCGGGCCTATCGCGTTGCAGGAAAAGGAGCACAAACAATGCCTGGGACTTGCGATCCAGGTGTAGGTTTAAGGGGCCCCTTTAGTATGCGCATACACGCTCACCTTCACTGTTCACGCTCCTCTCCCTACCTAACCAAATATCGTAAGAACCTACTAAAGCTGCCTTTGAAATACGTTCCAGAAATGAACTAATGATCGTTCTAGAAAGGCCGAGATCCTTAAATAAATTGTAGAGAGATTTTGCTGTTATACCTCTCGCTCCTACTTCTACAGCGTACAAATTAACTATAAATTTATTCCTGATCAGTTCGTTACACAGTTCGTAATACTTGTTAAGCTTAAATGTATGATCTTTGGCTATATTTGTTTCCCAGGGTACAGTAAGCTCCACAAGTATAACGCGCTTTAGTTGTTTTGAGGAATAAGTCCGGCCTAGATGACGAAACATAAACATCCCCAGGGATTTTGTATTGCCTTTCATACGTGTTTACCGTGAGAGTCCAATCAGGAGACGCGTCCAAGATGGAATAAGGTTTTAATTTAGATTTTTTGGACGAACCTGCCTTTACGAACTCTACTGATTTTTTGGTGGTTGTTATACCCCTCTGCGCTCTTGCTACAGAAAGACTAACCGCTTCTCGTATGATTTCTAATACTTTATCGTGGCGACGCGAGTATTTACCTCTATTTAATAGTACCATACACCCTATTAGCAAATATTTCGCGGTTCTTACTGCCCCCCCGCAGATGTTGCAAGATTTTTCGGTGGCTTTGCCCCATCTTACTAAGTTACTTTGATCTGGGAGAGTCATTTGGAATGCATTAAGATAAAATTTTAATCATGCTGGGGATCAATGATGAAGTAGGGTGCGCCATCTCAAAGTTAGCGGAATACAAAAATCTCCTATGGTCATCCATTCATTTTGCAATTCTAAGCTCATCGCGTGCAACCGGTAATTATCGTTTTCATCTTGCCGAATAAAGGATTTTGTTATTTCTAAGTCTTGTTGTTTCCTACTTGATCCTAACCCTGCTTTATTTGTTTGAGCACCTATCATAAATTGTTTACAGAATTGAAGTCGTGACTCTAGTTCTGTGGCAATTTTATCTTTTGGGAGAGACGTTTTAGTATCATTATTCGATTTTGAGATGATATGTCTTTTGTCACTCTTAGGTGTTTACAGAGTTCCGATGGTTTCTTTAATTTTAACCCAAAATTGTGTCGGTCTCTAAATAAGGTAGAAGAGTTCGCTGGATGCGCTAACCCGAGCCATGACTTCAATGTCCTTATGACGCTTGCATCTAACTTTAACAAAAGGGTCTTATTGATATCGTAAAGGAGGGAAGGCCAATTTAGATGTGATGTTAAGTAATTATCGTATATCCAAGTCTTTTTGATGTTACTTATTGGTTGATTGTCTACCTTTTTAGATCATTCCAAAAGCTATCGACTATTATATCTAACGATGCAGTGCGCCCTTGGTAATCGATTTTTTTGCCTAAGAATTTTAACGAAGCTGCGTCGGTAATTGTAGTAACGCACTTACCGCCTATTATAAGACCCGGATCGTAAGAGGTATATCTGGTGTTCCGCCTACCCAGACATAGACTGTAGCATTTATTTGGTTTTGTCCTCGATCCGTCCGTCCAAACACAGAAATCCTCCACAACATTTAAAAGTAGCTGACATTGTTTTGGATTACGTGTCAGTATCGCGAGATCGTCTGCGAATGTTAGTATGGATTCTGTATATTTATTGTTAAACTTGAACCGATAACCCCATTTCTTTTCGTTTTTAATTAATTTATCTATTAAAATATTGATTACTATGTTAAATATTATTGGAGAAATACAACAGCCTTGAAATAATCCTAAGTTGTAATTTAAGGGTTTGGAATGATTTTCATTTGTGATTATGGAAAATTTTAATTTTGAATAATATGATGCAATCATGTTACTAACTAACGTTGGAAAGTTATACCACCTTAGCGTGAACATCATCAGTTCATGTCGTACCGACCCGAAAGCGTTTTCTAAGTCTATCCAACATACCGTTATTTGTCTAGTTCCGTAGTAGTTCCGTAGTCCGTTCACTAGTTCTGGCATCTTTAAGGCTTTCCGATAGTAACGTGTTATGTTCGAAGCATCCAGAAATGCACGGCAAAAACCCTTTCTGGTGATTAGGCCCGAAATATTTATTATTTATCATGAATTACGTCATTTTCGTTTGTAAAAAAGAAAAAAATATTTTTGATATTGTGTTTGTAAGAACTATCGGTCTAGTGTCCCTAGGATCCGAGACATTGTCACGTTTGGGAATGAGGACAAAAAGAGAGAAAGATTTCCGAATGCTACCGGTGTTTGTCCTCTTGACCAGATTTTACCGAATATATTCAATAGATGTTTATGAATCGACGGACATTTTTACAAACTATATAAGGGATACCATCCGAACCTGGTGCTGACTTAGATGGTTTCTTTTTAATTATTTTATTGATTTCGTCCAAAGTTGGAGGGTTGGCATGAAAATCTATGGAAGGACTCTCAGGTTTTCGTTCGTTGGGATCCCCATACAGCCTTTGAGTTTTTGGCACTTCGTATGTGCTTTTATAATAATCAAAAATTTGCTCGTTGGTCAAGAGAAACTTACCTTTTTCGTCTTTGAAAATGTTTTTGGAGTACTTAAAAGGATTTTTGTCAAAGTCTACTTCGTGTTTTGCCCGGTCAAAGCTATCACGGTTTTTTGTTATTTGTTGTGATATGCCTTGTATTAATTTAAGAATTGACCTTAATGCCCAAGACAGTTGGTGACTAAGTTGGTTGTCACCCATGGCTTTGGCCCTACGAAGTTTCTGTATGAGGTCTCTTTTTTTCCTTCTCATTTTCAATTTAAAACCGTTTTCTTTATACTTGTGAGCATAACGATTCGAAGGTGGATAGTACTCATTGAAGTAGTCCAAAATAGTATAAATATATATAATAACATGTAATTATTTAAAATAAATAAACTGATAAGATCAGAATAGCAGACTTTAATAACATGTAATATAATATTATATAACACAGAACTCACTGCAGTAAAGCGAATTCAATATTTTCGGGGATTATTTATAATAAACTTAGTTTCTTATTATTTAAAAAATTACATATTCCAAAAGAGACAATAGATACTATAACTAATACTACAACTATATGTACGTAAATAAAATACGTTATATTTTTAAGACCATTATTAAATAAATTCAAAAATAGCCAGACTTGTTCAAAACTAACAATAAACTTTTGAGTGGAAAAAGAGGAATGTAAAGTTTCTACCCTTTACCTTGACCGAGATTGCTTTCAGCGCACTGAAAGTTGATATCCGATTTAAATTCAACATTGTTCGGTTTCAAAGCTTTGCATATAAATCAGGATTCTATTCAATCTAATATAGTTTATATTGTTCTCATCTACCAGGGGGTAACAGTAATATTTCCGAGTTGTTTTTATTTTAAATGTCTCACTTTGTTAATTGCGTCATTTTATTGTACGAGTATCTTTCATTCTGCAAAATAACTGTATAATGATCTACGAGTATATGATAAAGGTAATCTCTTTTGCCGTTATATCGTAGTAATAGATAATTATGGTAAAGCTTACTTAAGAACCCAATATTTTAAAAATCTTATATCTATGTAGATTCTTATACCTCTATCAATTCTTCTCGTTCTCAAAATGATCTCACAAAGACTTTGTATGAATAACACACGAAGTAGAGCACTAACTCCTCATGTTAGATTATCAGATTAGATTAGATTGCATAGCATCTACTTTTAATCTAAAATATAGTTACTAAAACAATGTCAAACAACAAATAATTGTTTGTTTGTGTTTGAATTAAACCTGAATAAAGATAATAAATATCTTAAAAAAATGCAACCATTCACTTTAAATCATACTTATAAGTATTTACTTTGTTCTATTTCAATTATAAATGGTAGATAGTTTTATGACTAATTTTAGTTCGAAGTTAATTTTAGAACAATAGTTGTGTTAATAATGTTTTTAAAGGTCCACGCGGGATTGTTGGGGATCCAACTCGGTAACGAGTTTCGGGAGTTGTGAAAAACTTTAGTGTATATTCAGGAGTTCGAAACTGAAATTATTGTTAATTAGCTTTTGTTATGTTTATTACATCTGTTATTGGAAAAATGATGTTGAATAGTAGTTATTTTATTTATTTTATTCTGACACCCTTGTATACCAAGAAATTAGTTAATATATTCCAAATAATATTATTAATGAATTATACTACAAACGTGTAACTCAAACCAAAGATGGCTTCATTGGGGTGAAGTTGTTATTACCGAAGATTGATATAAAGTCATTATTATAGTTTATTTTATATGATTATTGGAGGTTTCGGTAGTGCTTTTCCCTGCTTTTATAAGATCTCCTCTAATAGGATACATGCATTTTCTTTATATATCATTTGAGATTCCTAGACATGGTGCCACTTCATCATTAACTATTTATTCGCTTCTCACCTCTTAAATATAAAGAAAAATATAAATATATGTATAGCATTAATTTGTGCTTATATAAGGAAACTTTTTTTAATTTAGTATTAGTAATTAATTACGTAACTATGTATGTCTATGAATCTGTTATGTAGGAACTGTAACCAATTCTTCATCTACCATTCAACTGTTTGGAAGATATGAAATTTTAATAAGCTGAATGGATATAAGAGGTAAATAAAGGACTTAAATTCTAATTTATTTCCTTATAATTTTGTACTTAAAAAAACGATATGATCGACCGGAAACAGCAACCAACGTAATTACAGAAGTCCTGGCTGATTTGATCACTTCCAAAGAAGATAATTTTAAATATCAGTGTGTCTAACAAGGCAATGCTGAATTCTATATAGTTTATTTACGAGTAAAGCTTTCAGTGTTTAATGTATTAATAATTCTATAAAATTTGGGGTTGTAGTGAATTGCTTGCCTTGCAATCTGTCAGTCGGCCAGAAATGATGACATTCTGCAAATAACTCGTCAGCGATTCATAAACTCTCTTCCAGTGGCCCCAAGTAGCTGTTTTATTCAGCGGCCAGATCCCGGCAACCGCGTCGACTCGCGAGCTAAACCTGGAGGAGCGGACTCCGGTTACCCCCGGACTTGTGTCTTAGTTTATAGCAGACCGCTTCCAGCGGCAATCGCAGGAAGGCCTCAAGGCAACAATAGGATCTCGTTGTTATTTGCCAAACTGCCGCATCCGAGCTCCCTCCCGTCGTAGCGGTTCTCTTCTGAGCACTATAATATTTCCTGCGCATCTGACCGCTTATGTTTATTGGACTCCGATTTGCAAGTAAAGACTGATGGCGACAGGTTGCGGTAGAGTGGCTTGGCTTTAATGCAAGTAATGCAATGCAATGCAATGCAATACTGAAGTTAGGAAAGGTTACCAGCAAAGTCTAAACTCCAATTTATTGCCCTTCAGTAACACTGGTGATATTGAATTTGACTGGACAATCTAAACGTCTTCTATACTAGACGTGGCCAAGAACACCGTAGGCCTAAAAGTTAGAAAAAATGAAGACTGGTTCGACCAAAGTAATAAAGTTCTCGCTGAGGCAATAACCAAACACAAAAATATGTTACACAATAAAGTAAATCAATTTACAAGAAATAGTACAGAAATACAGATAAGGAACAGTGACCAAAACTCACAAAAGAGGTCAAAGATAAGTGGTGGCGTGACCAGGCTGATTATATGCAGTGGCTCGCTGACAGTAATCAAATGGGAGAGTACTACAACGAGCTTCGCAACCTTATTGGCAACAGTAGTTTTATAAAAGTTATATTAAAGTCAGCTGATGGCAATAATCTTTTATAGACCAAAGATGAAATGCTTGGACGATTGGAGGAGCATTTTAACACTCTTCTGAATATAGACCGACCAGCAGATTTATCATACATCCATAGTCTATCCCAGTCACAAATTGTCAATGAGCTTGATGGCACCTTGACCCGAAACGAGGTTGTGTCTGCTATAAAGCAGCAACAAAATAAGCACGCTATTGAATTTTATACCGGGCGAACTGCTGAAATATCGCGGTGATGAGTTGCATTCTAGGGTCTGGGAAATGTTCACTCGTATGTGGGAGGAGGAACAGGTCCATAAAACTTTTAAATTGTCACGCATTAGAACCCTATACAAGAATAAGGGTGACCAAACGGATTGCAACTCATACCGAGGTATCTCACTACTCTCAGTTCCTGGTAAAATCTTTGCAAGAGTTTTACTCAACCGACTCAAATCACTCTCTGAATGGATCTTGCCTGAAACCCAATTCGGTCATGAGGCAATAAGCATTAGGCTTGGTGAGGATGTCTTGAAGCAGGCCAATACTTTTCGTTATACACGATAACAGCTAAGTGTGACATTAACTGTGAAATCAACAGCAGGATTGTTGCTGTGGCCACGGCATTTGGTAAACTGAACACCAAGATCTTTAGTTTCCATGACTTCAAGTTATCTACCAAAGTCGCTGTTTACATGGCCGTAGTTTTACCTAACATACTTTACTCAGCAGAGACGTGGACTCCGTACCGCCATCACGGTAGACAACTTGACCGTTTCCACCTCAAATGTCTTCGTACTGTCCTTAAAATCTCCTGGTCAGATCGTGTACGGAACACAGAAGTATTACGACGAGCCAATGTGGGTGGGATTGAATCGTACCTTATGAGGAGACAATTTCGTTGGTGTGGTCATGTCTCGCGTATGTCTGAAGATAGGGTGGCCAAGCACATGATTTATTGAAACACAATACACATCAATTTAAATTGCAGCGGCGTACTGAGCTGGATGCCAAGCGAGAGGAAATAAAAGTTCGACCACCAGTGGCTATCAAATTCAACTATAGGAACGGTACTCTAAAGTGTCCACAATGTGCGAGTACCTTCACCAACAAGATTGGTTATCTAAGTCATGTTAGAGCACATCAAAGAGAAGAGCAAAGGAGAAAATAAGAGTCGTCATAGGCGAACTTGGCTGGAGGATTATTATAACTCGATAACATTTGTTAACTCGTTCTTATAAATATATATTATTGACATTGTCAGTAGTGTATAATATTCGATGTATATTAATTTGAACATGACATAAAATGTCTTTTCAGATATAAAAATCAATATACTCATGTATTTTTATATTCATATTATTTAGATCATTAAATTACACTACCTATTCCCCGCAACTGCGTCTGTGTGGACTACAGAAGGACGTGGAGACGATAACACGAATCATTAGTTCGTAACTATCTATTGATTGATTCTGGGAAGAAAACTGAAAAAGCAGGAACGCGCTTCCAATATATTATTGTATTTTTTATAAAATTATTTCCTTATTATGGTAACTGTGATGTTATGTAACTGGTAACTATCCTAAATATATGGCAATACAATACAAGTATGAAGAAAAAACCCTGAATTGTAGAATACATTATAACAAATAAGAACAAACAAACAAAGAAAAACTATTCCAGTATATTATTTTAGCATAGATTCGTATAGTTTGCAAACTATAAAATAATTACATTAAAACTGACAAAATATTTTATTATTTATAACATTACTTAATTCTCTCCTTTGGATAAATTCTTCAAGTTAAAATAATTTCTTAGAAAACTTCTTCCAGCAAAACATTATTAATCGAGTTCATAGAACTTTTAGATTATGAACAAAGGAAATCTGAGTATAAGGTGAAAGAAAATGCAAAAAGTCGTAATACTGAAAAGATATGTTTTTCTTTATTTTCTTGTTTTAACATAGAAATGCTTAATAAGATCTTAATAAATATGGATTTTATTTATAATATATATTTTCAGTTTTTTATTAATTAGTTAATTATTTCAGTATTGACGATCACACACGACACATCCACGATCATAAACTAATATTTTGAAATTACTAGTAATAAAATATTAAAATCATTTCTTTACGGCATGATGCTGCCTTACCAACGATGAAAACCAATAGTTCATTTGTCGATGATAAAATACTTTAATTCTGATTCCAAAGGAACAGACGGCAATTGTTGATAATCATCTCAAATTTTATGTTTGTTTGTTGGTAGTACCTATTAGAAATAAATATTTTATTATACTACAATTCTTTGCACTTCAAACAAACTTTTATAAATACTTTAAAAAATCAGCTTCATTTCAAAAATCAAATCATGTAAGAAATAAAATTATGAAAATGCGGAAAAAAATGTATGTAGGTAATATAATGTATGTAAGACGTGCATTTTTTACACAATACATGTAATTTAATATTCATCATATCTCTACATATTCTTAGCGTTTGCTTGTTTTAGAGAAATTATAAAAATAAACTACTAGAACAACATGCATGTATTTTTTAGGTGGTAGAGCCTAGCTGGAGTTATCTGACTGCTCGCTCGTATTGGACTGGCTCGACCGGGGAAGGACCACCCTCTCACAGAAGACCGACGTGTAGTAATCAAATTCATTTGGTTATGTTCCGTCGGTGATTGTGAGAATCCGGAAGCCCAACGCTTGGTACTACAAGTCAGCGGATTGGGATGGAATGCGGTCCTTTTTTGCATCCTACCCATGGGGGCTGATTTGTTTCTCTTCTGATGCTGTAGCTGATGTGATACTTCAGGGCATGGAACTATTTGTACCAAGCTCTGTGGTACCACTTGGTGGCAGATCGCGGCCTTGGTTTGATGCGTCTGTCAGGGCTGCAGTAGCTGGCAAACGGCAGGCTTATCAAACTTGGGCTAATGCGTTAGTCACTGAGGATCCGAATTCTAGAGTTCTGAAGAGGAAATATAATCGTGCCTCCAGATTCTTCGAACGGAAAATTGCTAGAGCCAAGTTCAAGCATGTCGTTAAATTAGGGATCAGCTGGCAAAGTACCCGCGTACCCCAAGTTCTGAGCGCTGTCTAAAGCCACGCTGGGAAACTTTTGTCCGCCAACCCTACCGCCATTGCACACTGGGAATGAATGAAAGAGAAAGCCGATCTCTTGGGCACTCTTTTTGTCTCAAACTCGACTTTGGACGACCAGGGGAAGACACCGCCTATCATCTCGCGGTGTCCGAGCTTAATACCGGAAATAGTTTTTCGGCAAAAACTCATCCGAAAAGCCCTCCTTTCCTTGGAAGTTCATAAGTCGAGTGGGCCAGATGGTATCTCTCCAGTTGTGCTACGAACATGTGCCCCTGAATTGACACCGATATTAACGCGTCTATTTCGGTACTCATACCTTAAAGGCGTAGTCCCAGTCTCATGGAAGCATGCTCTTGTCTATCCCTTCCCTAGAAAAGGTGATAGCTCGGACCCAGCTAACTACAGACCTATCGCCATTACCTCTCTTCTCTCCAAAGTAATGGAGAGCATCATCAATAAGCAGCTCCTAACCTACCTCGAGGATCACCAGTTGGTCAATGACCGGCAATATGGCTTTCGCCATGGTCGGTCGGCTGGTGATCTTCTGTTATATCTTACGCACCGTTGGGCCGCTGTTATTGAAAGCAAGGGAGAGGGTTTTTTTTTTATCGTTGGAAAAATCCGTTACGGATACCCGCCGACCAAGAAGGTGATGGCCGGAGGGTTATGTGGGACGGGATCGCTTGCGCACTCACCGTGACGCTGCGGCGGTAACCCCCCGTGTAAGGGTGCTCCGAGCAACTAAGAGTACCCTCACGACGTAGGCCTGTAATAGGTGAGAGAGGTCACCCTCCCCTCCCACCAAGGCACTACAGCTGGGGAAGGAAGCGGCGGGCGTACTCCCGCCTCCTTCTTCCCAGCCTTCCCCTACGGAGTGGGTCAGCGGTGGAGGCCTGCTCCCTGACTCGCTCCGCGGCCTCCTTCGCGGCGATGACATGCTCGCAGAAGGAGGCCATTGCGACCCAACACCTCTCGCTGCTGATCATTGTGCCTATAAGGCGCGGCAGCGAGAGGTCCCCGCCCACCACGGTCACCAGCTCAACACGCTGGTGGTCCCAGGCTGCGCACTCTGCCAAGGTGTGACGAGCTGTGTCTACGGCCTCGTCACATTGGTGGCAGGATGGGGTCGCCTCCCTTCGTGCGATCTTGTGCAGATACTCCCCGAAGCACCCATGCCCAGTGAGCACCTGCACAAGACGGAACGTAAGCGTTTCATGCCGCCGGTTCGCCCCCACAGTCGTCAGTCCGGCGGCAGGGGACCCTAGGTCCCTCTCCCACCTTCGAATCAGGGCTCGGTGAGCTAGAGCCCTGACCCGATTCTCCTCGGGCCTTACCCAGTTCGCCCTGGCTTCTGCCCGGTGCCAATACACCCCTGCGAGCACTTCCGCCTGTAGCTCCCAAGGCGGATCACTCGCCAAAAGCGTGGCCGCAGTGTACGACACCGTACGATACCCCCGAATCACCCTTACCGCAAGAATCCTCTGCGTTCTCCGCAAGAGGGTTTTGGGTTCGCGATAAGAACTCCCGACCAAATTGGGGAACCGTACAAGGACATGCTCCTCACGATGCCGGCATATAGACGCCGGCACGGAGCCTGCGGCCCACCAACGTTAGGCAGAAGCCTCCCCAAGGCAGCTGCGGTGGATACCAACTTCGGGTCCAGAAGGGAGAAATGAGCCCCGAAGTTCCATCTTCCGTCCAGGGTGAGGCCCAGATACTTCATCTGGGTCTTCACCACCACCTCCGAACTCTGGACGGAGATGGACGCTCGACGAGGGGGACCCCGGCGTGGGCCGTGGAACAGGATGGCCTCCATTTTTGTGACGGAGACCTCCAATCCCAACAGCTCTATTCGGTCCGCTACCAACGTAGCGTCGACGGTAGCCAGACGGGCTGCCTCCGCAAAGTTTCTTCCCCTGCAGGTGACGAGGGTGTCATCCGCGTAACACAACACCCTCATCCGGGGCAGGAGAGGACACCGGAGCAGCCAGTCGTAGCCGAGGTTTCACAACACCGGTCCCAACACGGACCCCTGTGGAACTCCACGGCATACGCTACGTCGGTAGACCCGCCGGTCGCCGCCTTCCCACATGACCTCCCGGTCCTGCAGGTAGGCCCCCAACAGTCTACGGAGATAGGGAGGTACTCCATGGAACCGGAGCGCCTCAACCAATGTCTCGAACGGTAGACTGTTGAAGGCGTTGGCGACGTCAAGCGAAACCGCTAGGACGACGTCTCCCCCGCGAACAGCCTCCTGGGGTCAGGTCTCTCAGAGCTCCCAGGGCGTCGATCGTTGAACGACCCGCCCTGAAGCCGAGCTGAGCCTCTGAGAGATCAGGACCCACCTCTTCGAGGTGCCGGACAAGACGTGCAGAGAGGATTCTCTCGAAGAGTTTACCCGTCTCGTCCAGCAGCACGATTGGCCTGTATGCAAAAGGGGAGTCGGCAGAACGACCGTCCTTCTTCAACAGGCACAACCTGCCCTCCTTCCAGGCTGAAGAGGCAGGCAGAACTGTCCAGTGCGCAAGCACAGGTTGAACAGTTCCCGAAGCCTGCCTCCCAAGTATTCCAGGGCGAGGAATAGAACTCGCCCCGGAATACCATCTGGCCCCGGCGCAGTGTTGCGGGCTCGAAGGCGATTCAGCGCGACCTCCAGCTCGGCCTCCGTGATGTCTGGGACAGGACCCACCCCCCCATTAGGAGAAGGGGGGCCATCACGGGAGGTGAGTGGCCGGTGGACTCCGGTAATAAGTCCCCCACCAACCGCTCGAGGAAATCCGGCTGAAGGGACTCCATGACCAGGGTGCACGCGGCGCGGAGTTTATTCCGCGCGACGTGGTACGGACGTCCCCATGGGTCCCTATCGAGACCTGCCAGGATCTCCTCCCGAGCCAGGTCCTTTGCCTTCCGAATTAATCAATTACAAGCCGCAGAGTCGATTTCGCCTCGTGGTATCGACTCCGCAGCTGGGCCTCCAGAACCGGGTCGAAGCCGTGACGACGGCGACACCGGACGAAAGCCCTGCGAGCCCTACAACAGACCGTCCGAAGTTCGCCAATTTCGGGTGACCACCAGTACACTGCTCTGCGCCGGGGCCTAGACCTCACCCTCGGCATGGCTGCATCACAAACCCGTAAAAGTGTTTCGCGCATGCAGCCAGCTCTTTCCTCCACGTCGGTCTCCTCGTTGGGCAGATCGGGAAAGGCCCATCCTTGTACGATGTCAGCCTCCTTTGCCATTTCCCGATCCAAACGTTTGATTGCCCAACGAGGAAAGCGACTCCCCTCCCGCGGTGGCCTGGCCAGGATCGGTCGGGAAGTGGAGTGGTCAAATCGGACGTAAAGATGGTCCGATAGAGTCTCCACCGCCGTCTCGACTCTCCAGTCGACGACCGTGCAAGCGACAGCTGGGGTGGCGAACGAAACGTCCACCACGGAACTCCCTTGCTGTCGCACGCAGGTCGCATCGGTCCCTCTATTGAGGAGAGACAGGCCGGAGAGGTGCGACCAGACCTGGACGGCCCTACCTCTAGCGTCCGTGGCGCGGTTCCCCCAGGCCGCGGATTTGGCGTTTAGGTCGCCGAGGAATATGAGTTTCCCCGACGCCTGTCTTCCAATCGCCGCACTGATGGAGTCGAGGAAAGTCTCGAACTCCGCCAGTCGGCGATTGGGGGAGAAGTACGCGCCGATGACGACGTATTCGCCCCACCTCGCCACGACCAAAACCGGGCCAGTCTCCAGGGTGGAGAAAGGGGGACCGGGACCAGAACCCGCAACCACAGCCACGGAACCGCTAGTGTCCCCCGCCCAGCTGGAAATAGGGGGGACATAGTAGGGCTCGCAGGCCACCGCTACACTGATGTCCCACTGCACCATGGCCTGGATGAAAAGATCGTAGGCCCTGGCGGAGTGCTTCAAGTTCGCCTGTAGGAAGCCATGTCGCCGTCTATTCATGACGACATGGCTTCAACTTGCGCCTGCAGGCGCCCTCTGCTTGGGGCAGCTGGGATGAAACCAGCTGTCTTGCCTTTCTTTCGGGGAGCCTTGCAGAAACGGCTCCCCAACTCGTGCCCTGCCGGAAGTCCGAGGTCGACACAGACGACGCAGCGAAGGACTCCGGTGCAGTTATTGCGAGAATGGCCCACAACTCCACACCGGAAACAGACTTCGCTGCGATCGACCTCGGATATGCAGCCCGCGCGCGTGTGACCAGGCTCTTGGCACCGGTAACACCGCATGGGCATCTCCTCGAGAAGCTCGACCCCAGCCGAGCTCCAGCCCACCAGCAGGCGACCCCCACCCAGTACCGCCTTTGCCACGTAATAACGGCGCCCATAGCCCCGTAACCCCAGCGAATCTCTCCAACCAGGACAGACTCGCTGGAGCAATTACCGACGCGGCAAATTGCGGCCTTTACTTTTTCGCTTGTGGCAGAGTCGTCCAGCCCTTTTACTCTTACTGCCACTCGCTTAACGGGCCGGACGACGTCTGCCACCCTATCCAACACCACGCGAAGGGAGGAGACGAGTTTGTCCGCCTTCTCAGGGGCCGCTTAGTCTTCCCGACCTTTTTACCCCTACCCTTACCCCCCCTTTTGTTCTTCCTCCTTTGTGACTCAACTGTTGCCGGCTGGACTGTCCGTTGAGCCACAACTGGAGGGTGGGACACTAGGGGAGGAGCCGCCGGCCTTGGCTTCGCCTTGCTACTTCTCCTCACCACCGAAGACCACGTCTCCGTTGTTCTGGGAGCCGGCGTGGGGGCCGGTGGTTTGCCCGACGTGGTCCTCGTCACTCTTTTGGTCGGCGACGGCAGAAGTGGCGAGATAGGTGATTGGCGGGATTCGGCAACCGCAGCTTCTTTCGTCCCACGGTCCGCAGCCAGAGGCGGGCGCAGGACCCTCTCCGGGAGAAGGCGCTCCTCAATGTTGGCGAAGCGGGCGTTAACCATAACGCCCTCTGAGGAAACGATAGAGCGCCTCCACTCCTCAACCGAGTCGGCATCCTAAGACGGCGCTGTCGACGTAGCGGCAGTCGCCTTTACCGCCGACGCCTTCAGCTCGGCAAACTCCCGCCTGTGAACCTTGACCTCTGCTCGAAGGTTATCCACCTCGCGGTGGAGGCGCGCGTTGTCCCTCGTGAGACGACGCGTCTCCTCGTCCACCGAGCGGCTGGCCAGGATCTCGACCGTCTCAAGGAGACCCTTGGCGGACTCCTTGAGGGTCTTGACTTGACCATGCCACCCTTGAGGTTTTGGGATTTCCGAAAAACCTCAAGAATGGCTGTGGAGCTACGCCCGGCCACTGCCCTCAGCTCCTCGACCCCCATATCCTCAGGATCAACCCTTGGTAGATGCTCGAAGGGATCCTCTTCGGACGTCTCGAGAATTTGGGAGTTTGCCGCCTTGCGGAAGGCGCGTTTCTCCAACTCCTTCTCGAAACTTCTTCCGCCTCCAGAGCAAGGGCCCGCAGATCGGCTTTTGCCCGTGCAAGCCCACTACAACGTGAGGTGACGCGTCCACGACGAGCGGTGTTATATTTAGAAGATGCAACACCAAGCTCAGAGTCGCTTCCGGACGCGTCACGCTGAATAAACAAAGCCTCAGAAGAAGGCCGCTTTCTTTTGGCGCCAACTTCATGGTCGGACATCTCATCCGCACCACGAGTCAGCGCCTTAGTGCCCTCAGACAGCACATCCTTTCCAAATGGAAGTTCAAAGTCCTTTCGCACGCAGGGTTCGTTTACGGCAGAGGCGACCAATGGGGCCATCTCTTCCGCAGCCAAATCATTATCTCGTCCATCAGTGAAATCAGAGTCCAAAGAAGCAAAAGCATTAGTCGTCGTCACGATAAAGCGGTCTTTTCCCCCCCCGGAATACGTGGGGAAGACGAAAGCCCAAGCTTCCGTGAGGGATTCCCGGCCTGCAGAGCAGCCACCGGTACCCTCCCGGGGTAGATTCTCTTTTAGATGCGCTTTCATGATTATTTTTTGGGGGGCGCCCTAGTCCTTACACAACCCCTCGGCAGGCGCCAGACCTTAGAGTTGAAAAAAAGAAAAGGAAATAGAAGAAGGATAGAAACGGTAACAAAGCGAAAACAAATAAGGAACTTAACAACACCAAGCAAAGGAAAAAAGAAGAAGTGACAAAACAAAACAAAAAAACGAAGAAATGACGTAACAAAACAAAAAAAAACGAAGAAATGACAAAACAAAACAAAGAAAACGAAGAAATGACAAAACAAAACAAAGAAAACGAAGAAATGACAAAACAAAACAAAAAAAACGAAGAAATAACAAAACGAAGACATAAACAAACCAAAAAAAAACAACAAAAATCCCCTTATTGTCGGCTATATACCGGGCATAAACCCCACCACCCCACCACCTTGGGCATTAGCAGACGGCTAACCCGACCCCGAAAGACCGGATTAACCATCCCCCAGGGAGCACCGGCCCGTACCGCTTCCAATCCCGCCGGACGAATCCGAGCAACATTGACAGCGGACGAGCACACGATGAGGTTCCCAGCGATGGCTAGTACCGGACACATATTCCGACTTCCTGCTCCCGTTTACCTACGCTGTCCGTACCACTCCGTACCGTATCGGCCAGTACCGGACACATGTCCCGACTACCTGCTCCGCGTACCTACGCTGTCCGTACCACTCCGTACCGTACCGGCCGATACAGGTCAGTACCATACGGGTCTAAAGAACCCATAGTGATAACAATAAACAAGCGAGAGCGGAGCGCGCGCGCGCGCGTGCGCTCGCGTCGGCTGCCGGCGGACGACTCAAGGGAGAGGGTCTGGCAGTTAGTCTGGATATAGCGAAAGCCTTCGATCGTGTATGGCACAAGGGGCTTCTTTCGAAGCTACCTTCCTATGGGCTTCCCGAGAGTTTATGCAAGTGGATCGCCAGCTTCCTCACTGGGCGGAGCATACAGTTCGTTCTCGACGGTTTTTGCTCGGACCCCAGCCCGTGAACGCTGGTGTACCCCAAGGCTGCGTGCTATCCCCAACTCTGTTCCTCCTGCAAATCAATGATATGTTGGATATCTCCAACATACATTGTTATGCGGATGACAGCACTGGGGATGCTGTATATTCCGGTCGTGCAGGTCTCTCTCGAGAAAACGTCGACGAGTGCCGAAAGAAACTTGTGTCTTCTATAGAGACTACCTTGGGGATGATTTCTGAGTAAGGTGAACTGAACCACGTTCAGTTCAATCCCCAGAAGACACAGGTTTGCGCGTTTACCACTAAGAAAACCCTATTTGTTGTATCACCGCCCTTCGAGAGCACTTCCCTTATTACCTCGCCAAGTATCAGAATACTGGGTCTCAACATTTCAAGCGACTGTCAGTTTCGTGGTCATCTGGAGAGCAAGGCCAAGTTGGTCTCGATGAAGTTGGGCGTGATCAATAGAGCGAGGCAGTTCTTCAATCTTGGCCAAAGACTTGCGTTCTACAAAGCGCAAGTCCGGCCACACATGGAGTACTGTTCTCATCTCTGGTCCGGATCACCCCAATATCAGCTTCTACCATTTGACAGCGAACAACGGAAAGCCGTTCGGATTATCGGGAACCCGTTGCTCTGCGAACGGCTGGACTCTTTGGCATTGCGTAGAGACGTTGCATCTCTGTGCGTCTTCTACCGCATTTACCACGGGGAGTGTTCCGAAGAACTATTCAATCTGATGCCTACCGCCGAATTCCATCACCGCACAGTGCGCCATCGCCTCCAATACCATCCGTACCGCCTGGGTGCGTGGCGATCCTCCACTGTGCGGTTCTCAAGTACATTTTTTCCTCGTACCACTCGAATGTGGAACGAACTCCCTTCGGCGGTATTTCCAGATCGGTACGACATGGGTACCTTCAAAAAAGGGGTCTACTCCCACCTTCAAGGCTGGCAACGCTCCTGTAAATCCTCGGATGTTGCAAGAGTTCATGGGTGGCGGTGATCACAAATCATCTGTGACCGCTCGTTTGCCCTCCTATTCCATAAAAGAAAAAAAAATGCATTAAGTTTACTTCATTAATTTCCCAAGAAGTTTTTTTTATTGTTGTTGTAGAATTCCTTGGAAATCTACATTTCTTGAAACGACCTAATTAACGAAACTTGTTGTTAAACACCTTATTTGCATGTTGACTCTAAGCCGCAGCTTCTGTTTGCACCCATCGTGTCTTTATTCTGAACCAGCCTTAATACGAATTATAGAAGGTACAAAAGTTAGAAGTAAGCTAGTACAAAGAGAAGCAAAACAGAATATAAATATACAAAGATTATTATAATGTAATGTTTGCGTTTAAAAAAAGGTTAATTTGAAATGTATATCTTAACATTATTTGTCTTTAGCGAAAATTTTTATTAGACTATAGTATTTGTCTATTTGTATACATTAAGGAAAAAGATAAAAAGATATAACCGACATATAATAAGAGTAGTTATCTAAACTGTCAAAAGGTTTAATAAAATAATATTTAATAATTAATCTGCTATTACCATATGCCGAGAGAAATGAGAGTTTCTATTTTAAAAAATTACAATATTATTCTCATATATTGATTTTGTCAGAAAAGAAGTAGGAAAGAAGAAGAAGTAAAAGGGGTAATTGACACAGGGTTTGTTGGTTGTAATGTAGCAAAACTTAACCAGAACCATAAGGTCGAGCTATTCAGTAACCACAAGTTGTGGAGAGAGGCACCAGCAGCTGTCTATATGATATGGAAGATTAAGACAAAAATGGAATTTGTAAAAGTAATAACATTGAGGACAGTGTTTTGAGATATAAGTATTAGTGCTTATGATACGATAATGCGACCTAGGTCAATAGTAAACATGTGAAGTTTATTGTATCAGCGGGAGAATCTAGGAAAGGTCCCGACTAGATTATGATTAAGAGAATTGTTAGTAATATCCTGGTCAAAAAAATACCGGAAAATATAGTAAATTATAATAAATAACTTATTACGCAGTTATATAGTTTTAATGTTTATGTGTAGTCTTATTAGCATTTTTAATTAATGAATAATCAAGTGTTTGAAGCCTGTGAAGCAATCCTTATCGTTACAAATAATATATATTATGTGTATCTATATATATGTACATATGTATATATATTGAAAAATACATAGGCCTCTGATCAATATGTATTTGTTTCAAAGACGGTGTGCTAAATTTGTAACATAAATTACAGCGAAATCACCAATAATGATCGCATTAAAATCAAAAATTTAAAATATATTCTATGTGATAAGAAAATACATAGACCACTCACTCGCAGGTCGATAGTTTTCAATTCTGTATTTATTTGAAATCTTAATAGGATTAAGACGGTTTATACAAATTTGTAGAAATGATAAAACATTAATACATTTATCAATTAATTTTCAAAATCTTAACATCCTCAAAAACATTTACTGAAAATTTCAAATATTGGCTTTATAAACTTAAAAAAATATATTTGAAGAGATTATTATAAAAATATAAATGTTAATATTAAAAGTAAAAATTGTTTTTGATCATCCGTAATACAAATCAGCGTCAGTAGAGACGTCAGTAATACAAAAGAGAATAAAAATAATTCTGGTTTTAACACAAAACCTCGGTGCGAAGTAAGACGCGTACAAAACATTTTATCAGAAACTTTCAACTCACCAAATAGGCCAATTAGGCCAATTAGGCCAATTAGGCCGCAGCGGAAGCAGGCACTGGCCTAGAGCCTTCCAGTACTATGAATACTGACCCTTAACCAGAACACATTTATGACTAAACATTTAAAACTTTATAATTTGTAATAAGATCCCAATATACTCGTAGTTTTACGGAGGGAGAAATTAATCAGCCTAAACATTTCACTTTAGTCACTTAATCAATATTTATGGCTTTTACTATAAATAATTCCAATACGTGAGCCTCTCTTAAGATAATCTAAGGTTACATAGATAAAACAGTTTTTTTTACATTTAATAGTTTATAGCTATGTAAGTTTTAGAAATATGTTTGTTTTATACAATATTAATAGTATCTTATGATTTCAACCACATTAATATTATAATTGTTTAACAATAATATGTTTTAATTATTATGTTTTGTAATGAATCTAATTTTTAAACATATAGTTACAATTTCAAATTTTAATCCAGCTGTCGTTATTATTATCAGACTTTGAAATTTCATTAACTGTTTCTAAAGACAATCGTACTGGTTGGTGTCTTTAAGTTTTACATACACTAATAACAAACTTATAAAAGGTCCTGACGAATAAGAAAAGGTATACTAGTTAGCCACGCCTCTTCTATCTCAAGAGTATGATGTATATCTCTTACTATAATTGAATGATGTCACCTGGAGTGCTTGAGTGTTCTGAGTTCACCTTGTAACTAGACCACAGTGACCACACCGTCTGTAGCGGTTATCTTATAATTACATATACATTGTTTTATATAATTATAAGTAGATAATAAAAACAATACGTGTTAATTTACTGTCTATTATAATATATTTTTGGTTTATTTCTATTCGCATTACATTAAAACAAATAAATACCTATTAAAGTTATAACTACTCATATAAAACTAAGACACGGATTTATGTACCTTTATAAATAGTAATAAAAACATATTAACCTCTCCATCACCCCAGTTAATCAGGCAAATAAAACCTTTCTCAAACACTTTTGTGGCAGTAGACAAACAATAATCGATATTCAGCATTAGAAGCATTCTTAGTCAACAGTCATTTGGCCATAACACATCAGCATCACAGAAGCCTCAACAAGCCATCCACATTAAAACAGCACCTGTATTCAATATCTTACATGAAAAGAGATCCTGGTATGATCGCAACATCTTGAAACAAGTAATAATACATTCCTTAAACCTTAAAGAAAATTAAGAAAATTCTGGGTTGCAATTGTGACATACGAGTACATTAACCGATTAGTTTACTGACGAACTGACTACACTTTTTTTTGTATTTTAATAATTGACGATTCAAAAGTGCGTGTAAATGCCTACTTGAATAAAGATATTTTGAATTTGAATTTGATCGACTTATTGTGATTAACCGATTTATTAAGTATACAGAAAGAAACATCGGTGCAAGAATTAGAAAACTTATTCTCGACCTTAACATGACTCTTTACTTTTGATTTACAATTCAAAATTACTTTGTAATTTAACCATGTTATAAAATCAAAAGCTTTTAGCAGTTAAAAAAATATTTTCTTAACCTTTCATAGTAATACCCGAGATCCTAATTAAAACATTCATACAGAGACCTAATAATAACAATGTGGATCAGCCGACCCACGCGGCTTCGTCCACGAGGACGTTGTGTAAAACCTAAAAGTAAAGATGACTCCATCTTTTCATCAAATGTTGACTTACTAGCTGTTTCTTGGAGAACAGTTATTATTTAACCGTCAAAAGTGTTTTTTGTATCATTCTAGGTCATAAGCTATTAGTGTACTAAATCTCATTCAAAGCTGCGATCTTTCTCTTTTGGGTTTATTCATAAAACCATTTACTTACTGTATCAAAATAAACTGACACTTAATGTATCAAAATAAAAATAGGTAAAAATTAAATCATTAAGTTAAAAATAAATTGACTTGAGTTATCTTAATTGAAATAAAGATAGATATTATATTTAGGTGTACTCGTAGATAAAAAATAGAACAAGTTTTGTGTATAGCAATTTTTTTCCTCATCAAAACATCGAAAATAAATGTTTATAATTAAATATTATCTGCTCAACGTATTGACTAATTTTAATAATGTAAAACTAAAAACATGTGTACGTCGTATTATTTCAATGAGGAAATAATTTTATTTCATAAGGAATTATATTACTACATGAAATAAATAAAGTCTGTAGCGATTATTTGATTTTATAACTTAGTTGTTGTAGACAGATCCCCTCGCAAACGTCTTTGTACATATTTTTAATCCCTACAATTCATTGATACATCGTATCGTCTTATCTTTAATCTTTTAACCAGCGCCCGAGAAGAAGGGACATTTTAGAGACAATTTTTTACGCTGTTTGGCGCATGTCTAAGTTTTTTAGATAATTTTTTGTATAGATTTATAGCTTACCTTAATACCTAGTAACATTCCCGGCTTCCTTCCTATTAATGAAAAATAATAGTTTAAAGCATTTCAGTAGTATTAGAGCCTTTTCTTATATAAGTGTAAATAGAAAATTTATTTATGCTTATTTTATTAGTTAATTGAATTTGAAGTAAGAATTCTTATATTAGGAAGTAAAATTCAATGACTTGATTTGATATTCCTAATCGTATGACACCTGAGTGCGGTCGCGTAGTGATCTACGATATATCATATGTGATTTATTTACAGAGTTCTGTGGAGATCAAATCTTTAAGTTTATTATAAAATGAACTGTTATATATGGAATTATTTATTTAATAATTAAGTCTATAATAAAATATTTTAAAAACAACAGATAATTGAATTATTAAAAAGATATATATTTCCTGAAAATTAAACACACGTTGCAAAGTTTACTCTATTCGTCATTTTGTTTAATTGAGATGTATTAAAAACAAATAAACTTAATTCCATAACACGTAACTCATTATTAATAACTTTGAGAAAAAATGATAATAAATTGGATTGAATTGAATAAATCGTTTTATTCAAATATTATTTAAATATTTTATTATACATTACTTGTTTTAAAGCGTAAATGAAATGAAAAATATATTATACTTTAGTTAATTAAGCAAATATTTAACAAATATTATTATAACAAAAACTATCATGTAAAATAAAAATATAAAATCATTTTCTTTTGTAATTATAATAGAAACAATTTTTAATGTAAGTTCTGTAAGAGTGTAAGAGTGTAAGAGTACAGGAAGTATACAGCGCGAACAACATTTTAACTGTTAACTCCGATAATAAAACAACTTCACGCAAATATTATTAAAAGAATGCAAACCGTGTTTAATTTTGTTATAGTCTAAGCAATTTTAGGGCTTTTTCCTTAAACTTAATTCATTCAACATTAATGACAATATAAATAGAAGACAAAATCAACAATACGCTTTATTTAAAGTAACGATTGAACAATCTTAGTAATATTCATTAATTTTATTAATTAAAAATAACAAACAATACTAACAACTACCAACCCCTCGTTGAACCACCTGTGAAGTCAACACACACGGACGCTGCGGATTTAAACAAATATTACTTAATGGTGATCGTCTCAGTCGCGAGTCTATCTCTGGAACAGTTATACTGGTCAATCGTCCTTACAGTACGTACCTTCCTACCTACCTACCTAGACTTGCTTACAGCAGGAATTATTGGAATCTCTCTCGTAAATGTGAACCGTAACATTATATTTATTAATCTATATTTTTATTATTTTATCAGTTATATTAAAGTTTTTAATATATTCGCAAGTTGTATTATTTTTTAAATACAATTATTTAGTAAATTGTTATTAACAAGTTTACAGTCCAAGCTCAAAAGAATAATATATCTTAAAGCAGAGTGCTACTATGTATATTATTATTCGGAAATTGAACCACGATGGCTGCTCGTACAAACAGAAATAAAACCAGACGAAGCGCGTCAGTGAACCGGTCGCGTTGGTGTGACCTTACTTTATTTTAACTTTGCATGTTTGTTGTTCTTTGTAGTACGTCGTAAAGACTGTGTTTTATTATTTAGTATTGCTCTTATTTCTCTGGATGCATGGCAACGCTGTTAGATAAGTATGCAAACCTAATAAGCAATTAAATTAAATAAAAGATATTAAAAAAGTAGAAATTTAAACTAATAAGTGGGTCTTCATTAAAGCAACATAAAAGCATTTCAAATAAAATGTAATATAAATAATACATATATATATTATATATTTGTAATATATTTATTAATATTGCTTCTATTTCCTAACAGTTTTATTAATTAATTTTAAAACCATTTATCAATATTTCTTCATAATAAAATTAAATTAAATTCAAATAAAAAGTATATGATATAATATTTTAATATTAAAGAGTATCAATAAAATTAGGAATACGAAGGAGGTGTACCGAAATCACAAAAATATATTTAATAATAAGTTTGAACTGAAATCAATTAAGAAGGTATTTTTATGACTTTATTTATTAATAATTGACTATAGTTAAAACGTAGTTTATGATCTCAAAGTTGGTTCTAAAAACATTTAACCCTGTATTTATAGAACTCAATAGTATATATTTTAAAGCCGTCACGTGACAAGTAAAACGCTAAATTATTGTAGCAAATATTCTCCTCAAAGCAAAAGTAAGTCTCAAAAACAATGAACACCTTTATCTGTAATGTTTTCATAAGATATTAATTAGCCCCTAAGCTGTATAATTCTTTACTGTGCAAGAGAAAATAAAAATTCAATAAAATGTATTTATTTTTAGTTTCAGACAACAGTCGTTGAAATATTTTATAAATCTAAGAAACAAACTCCTGATATTTAGGAGTCCTTTATAAATCAAGTGTAAATAAATGAACGGATGAACATAACGAAACTACAAAATAGTTCAGGCCTTGGATATGAAGTGATTTGGATAGCAATCAAGTCTTTCCTCTTTATTGAGGTGAGCGTAAGCGAAGCTCTTAACTGTTTGGGAGACCTGTTTTTGTGTTTAGTTGTCTCCAGAATGCTACGAGATAATTAACTAAAAATTATTGTTTTGCCGAACGCGGCTGTTGTATCGAAAACAGATTGAAAAAATGTTTAGCCATTCAAAAGTTATCAACGGTAGGCGGATCCTAGTAATATGAGTGTAGATAATAACTAATAATAACGGAGTGGAACTAAATATAAATCACATCTTCGTTGTAATATTTACCCAAAACAATTTCATTTTCATAAGCTAATATTTTAAATTTAACAAAAATACTATATTAAAATCGTTAAAAGGCCGGTGTTGGGTTGGTGGGGTTGGTGGGGTTGGTGGGGTTGGTGGGGTGCCGCAATTTGAACCGTAGTTCAGTTGTTGTTTATTTAATTCATTGGATACTAAAGTTTTGAATTCCGACTACAAAGGAACAGAGAGTAACTGTAGACCTGATGATTGCCTACAATTAACCTCTGTTACATTCTCTTTGCTACAGAAATCGCATGCCGGGTTAGTCGAAATTTTAGGTATTTGGTCATAATAGGTATCAAAAATAACAAGCTAATTGTTCTATAAACTTATTTTCATTATATGTGGTATATAAGATGACTCTGCGTGAAATTATATTATCATTTTCATATAGTTCAAATCCAATTCTACAAACTAGTATAGAGCTTATCTAATATATAAAATTCTCGTGTCACTATTCTATCTACGATACTCTTGCGAAACGGCTCGACCGATTTTGATGAAATCAGTAGGACCAAGAATAGAATTTATTTTTTGTGATGTGACATAAAAAATGATACAACCATTTTCACCATCAATCCCTATTTTTAATAGGAGAAGATGATGAACTTTTTAATTAAATCTTTATTCTTACTTGGTAATACATAACGATATATTATATATTTAATATCCGTTGTTCTTACTAACGTGTGTGGAACATTTTAACGATAGGCGCAATAAATAGTAATTAAGTTATTTTAACTTCTTTGCAAGCTTTTTGTTTAATATCTTTATGTTCTTTTGGTTATCAGTTTTCTATAAAAAAAAAACTAAATATTTTGCAATAAACGTCATTTTAACGCAATAAAAATGTGAAATAAAATTATGCTTCGAACACTGTTGTTATTCTACGATCACGGCGGGTCGTCGAGAAGTGTAATGCAATCAATTATTTCACTCGCGTTCCAACTCTGCTGCATTCAAATTTAGAGGTAAAATAATTTATATTCAGCACCAACTGATAAATTATAGTCCGTAAAGGATTTTATCGGGAAATAAATGCAGTTAGATAGTAAATGTATTATAAATTCACAATTTATACAAAAATAAAAGAAACAAATTTATTTTCAGTGTAGCATAATGGTATTTTAATAATGAAATGTAAGTACGAATACTGGCTCAAATCTAAAAAAAATAATAATGGCCTATTATTATATTATGAGAGCTTTAATATCAAATTAAATTAATTGACTTCCCATAGCACATCAATACGTTATCCTAGTTGTTTTTATATTTCATTACATTGATTGTGACTATTACAGAGCTCCATTACTCTCGGTTTGATGATTCACTACATTGGTTCACGATACAGTGTAAACCACGCAAGTAAAACAGACAAAACAAATAATATATGTCGCGATATATTTTTATCTTTGACGTTTATTTATTTTGCAAACCCATAATTTAATGAGCGTAATAACAATGCGACTATAAACGGTGCAGAGAGGGTTGTTTTTGTAAAAAAAAGGTGAGAATAATTTAAGGAGTTTAAGCATCAGACTCAAAGCTAATTTCAGCCCATTTCCATATTTTACGAGCACTAACTTTACTTTTATAGCCTTTGCCGTCGAATTAGGCTCGTATTTTCGGCTTACAAAAATATGTTACGTCTATGGTATACAAAACTTCATGTATCAGAGTTGGTACAGTCATTGAATTCAAAAAAGATGTTCTGTACTTTCGTGCTGTTTTAAATTAAATATAAAAATAATTTAAATAAATATTATATACGTTTGGAATAAACTTATATGTCGAGGGGAATCATTAAAAATTACGTAAACAACTGAAATAGACGTCACGCCAGGGTTTATGCAGGAGATTAGCAGGTCCAAGATATGTAATATTCAAGATAAAATAATAAACGTACAGACAGGCCGACTTCTTCATTGCTGCAACATATCAATGCTCGCTCCGACATATACAGGGTGGGCCATGAATTAGTTAACATTTGAAAAAATCGTATAAAAAAAACCATTTAACATATTTTAGAAATAGTTTATTTACAAGAAAGCTAATTAGTTGTAATTTATTTTTTTTAAATTATGTCGTTTAAATGACCACCGTTTCGGTTTTTGCACTCATCTAAGCGAATCCTGAAGTTTTCGAATACTCTTCTGCAAAGAGACCGCGAGATCGCCGACATCTCTTCGATGATTTTTTCTTTAAGTTGACGGAGTGTATTCGGTTTATCAATGTAGACACGACTCTTTAAATAACCCCATAAAAAGAAGTCTGCTGAGGATAGATCTGGACTTCTGGGCGGCCATGGGATGTCACCTCGTCTGGAAATCAGCTTTTCCGGAAACATTTCTTTGACCACCGGCAAGGACTCGTTCGATGTGTGACACGTGGCTCCATCTTGTTGAAACCATGTGTTACGATTATAGCCAGCAAATTCCAGTAGCATCGGTGCTAAAAACTCCCGTAACATTTTACATACTCGGCAGAATTAACAGTAACTGAACGGCCTCGAGAATCTTCAAAAAAGTAAGGTCCGATGATTCCTTTTGCTGAAATTGCAGCCCATACAGTTACCTTAGGAGAGTGAAGTGGCCTTTCATGTTTAGCTTTGGGATTTTCGCTGCTCCAATACCTGCAATTCTGTTTGTTTACATGTCCATTTAGGTGGAAATGGGCTTCGTCAGAGAATAAGATGTTGTCAAAATTACTGAATCGAGTTAACATTGTTTCGGCATATGACTTACGCAAATTTAAATCATTAGGGTTTAGTTCTTGCACTATCTGGATCTTATATGGATGAAATTTCAAATCTAATTTCAAAATACGGCGTAATGATGTGCGGGATAATCCTAATTCAGCCGAACGTTTGCGCGTCGATAAATCTGGATCACGTCGAACCGAAGCGGAAACTTGCTGCACGTTCTCTTCGCTTCGAGAAGTCCGCGGGCCGCCGGTTTGTTTCACATTTAGTGTAGATCCCGTCTCTTCGAACTTCTTCACCCATTTCTTTATTAAAGGAGGACTTGAACACTGACTTAAGTCGTGTAAACCATATTCAACGCGAAATAAGCGTCTCACAGTAATGAGCGAAAAGTTGTTTAAATAAAACTGTTTCACACAGTAAGCGCGTTGTGGCCCCGTGAAGCGATCCATTGCGACTAAATTTCCAAGAAGCGAGCTATTGCCCCCGCACGCGCCCGCGCCCCGCGCGGCAATAGTTTGCGTGGTAAGTTACATTTAAATGTTAACGAATTCTTGGCCCACCCGATATAAGTTACAACTTTAATATTGAATTATAAAATATTATTATTTGAAAATAAACCTGCAATGATAGTTACGCATATCATGTAATTTACATTTACGTGACACGTGTGAACGAAACGTAAAATATTGCGCTGGTGTAATTGTATTCCGTAGTTATATCCGAGTAGTATTTCAATATAAATTGTGACAGCCTTAAAATGTTTCGAAATATCAGTATTAATAGTATAATAGTTTAAACTTGAGTTTTTATTTCTTTACAATAAATAATAACATTATCAAAAATAGAAAAAAGTATTGGTTTATTTAAAATATTAAGGACAAAATAAAGAAATTATTTCTATAAATAAATCTCTTGTTTCTATAATTTATAAGAAACTTTTCACTCTTGTTTCTAGTCTCTAATAGTGCTGAAATTTTGTATTTTGGAATACAGCTAGTAAAAATAAAAAACGATTTAGATCAATATTGGATCGAGAAATTGGGTAAAATTCATCGTTTTGTATTTCTGTATTTTTAAATTAAGTTCACAGCTTCACCACAAATTATATTTGCTTAAATTATCAGGGCCGTGAAAATCAGGAATTGGCAAGCAATGACTACGAATACTATCATAAATATTTTATTATTATAAAACTTTTTTTTAAGAGAACTTATTACTTAGAAGTTAACAAATGAATAAAAAAGATACCCAATATCTAAATTAACTACGATATTAAGAGTCCGTCAGAAAATTGAAGACCAACATTTTAATCCATTATCGTAATATGTTTTACTTCGGATATTTCAATACCACGTGTGTTTTTCAGAAATAATATTTAATTCAGCGCATGAGATAACATTAACGAGCATGTCAGATAACCTGTCCAGTCTAGACTAGTCTAGTCAGTAATTAGCATAACTGGGCTATACTAAGATATTTGGGAACATTGTTCAAAGGAATGAATTTAATATTCTAGGAATATTTGGATTTCAGTTATATTAATGAACTCTTAAGTCCTTTGATATAACCGCAAATAGGCAGAACTTTATAGACCTATCTCACTGTGGCCTTTGGAGCCAAATTGCCTTATTTAATAACATTTGTATTGTGATTTATATTAATTAGACAGTGAATATTATTTGTGTAATTATATTCAAATATAAGTAGAGAAAAAGAATCAGTTCAGCTTATTGTTAGTCAAATTGTTTAGTTTTGTATTTTAATTGATGTTTTTACTGTGTTATTATTCTTTACTTCGCTATATCTTCATTAGCATTCATACAATACAACTCGTATTAAAATCTTTGAGATGCGACGCTAATAAATAATTTTAATCTAATATGTTCTCATTATTTATTTCAATATTATAAAATACACGACACAGCAAAACGAGAAACAAGACAAATCAGATTTTCTTGTATATGTAAAATCTTTTACATAATGTGTTGTAGGTTATTACATATTATATTATATAAAATATTATTTCATTGATTTACACCAGTTGGTAAGGTGAATAATTGTTAAAGGATACTGAATAAACATAAAACATACACTTACAGATCCATTTGATTGATGTTAATATTAAAGTAGTCGTTTTTCTAATGAAGTACCAATATAACATATTTACACAATTCCATTTATATGATGATATGAGACTATGGAAGACCTGGGTCCAAGACTCGACGATCTTAGTGGAGGCTCCGAATGAGTAAGCCTTAAAATGTACGATGATAAGACGTAACTGACGTCTAATGCTCTTGTCGTACCTACTCAACTAGTTGCAGACTTATGACTCGTTTACCATGGCTTTTAAGACGGCTGAAAGTCACCCGCAGAGCCATGGAAAAGGCTATGCTCGGAGTTTCGCTTCGAGATCGAATAAGAAACAAGGAGATCCGCAGAAGAATCAAGATGGCCGATATAGTTCAAAGTATTGCTCTTCTGAAATGGCAGTGCGCGGGATACGTTATATTTCTTATTATTATTATTATTATTATTACTTAAATATTATTAGTATATATATAGATTTTGAAATTTTTAATGTACCCACATAGTTCGTCAATTACAAGGCACTTACTCAGGGGTGGCTGGAAAAGATCTCTTCTAAGAGATAAACTATCCCATGTACATATTTTATAATTTTAAGTATCTATGTAATAATGAGGTACATGAATAAATAAATATAAATAAATTTAAATACATCACTCTGCAACCGAAGAACGATGGGGTCGAAAGTTTATCAAGTCAAGTTGCTGGATGCTGCCAACGCAAAATCAATCATCGTGGCGATCTTTGGGGGAGTCCTTTGCCTTGCAGTGGGCGTCTATAAGCTGACGAACAAACATTGTTAAATTTCATTTAAAAAGAGGAACTGTTCAGTTTCTGGCCCGTTCTTCTCAGCAGAGCGGCATTCTGAGCCGGTGATAGCTTTCTCACGGACTTGTACACTGGCTTTTTTTAAATTCTCAACTTGAAAGCGCGTGTGTGCGTGACATCACTATTTGAAAAAAGATTTAGAAACTTTTGAAATTGATTTAGGGTTTATAAAAAAATATATATATTTTTCTTCTTGCCTCGTACCGTTCATTAATTCAAGCAGATTAACATGATACTTTTTTTTTGTAATTATATATAATCAACCTGTACCACAAAGTTTTGAAAGAAAAACAAAATATAAAAAGATATAAATAATTTTTTGAAAATAATAATTGTCACAACTAATGCAAAAAGTTGTTAATGAATTGGATGAACAAATTACTTAATTAACCGCTATTTTGTTATTCTTATCATAAAATATAATATTTAAAACAAAAAAAACTCTAAAGAGAGATTCAAAAAAAGTAATAATTTCTTGGTAATATTGTTACTTATGTAAAACTTTAAAATGAAGATAAATCCTTTTTAATATGTATCGAGTGAGTGCGGCTGGACGAGCTCGTTACAATGCACTGCACGTTACTGAGTTAACGATCTGTCGCGGGAAGGGTAATCTTGATTGTAATGGTAAATCAAATTTGATTTTACAACATCATTATCATTTTATTTATTCCGAGGCACATTTTATATACATATAATTACAATTTACTGCTAAAACTAATACCACATTACATAATTTGAATGAAGAATAGTAAGAATAGGGACTTTACATAAAAATAAATCCTTATAAAATTAATGTTATTTTATTTACTTTGATTTATAATTATTAAGCGAATAATAATAATTAATCATAAAGTAGGTACTATACTTAGAGATTGTTTTTTTATTACTGTTTATGTTAATTTATTATTAATGTATTAAAACTAACAAAGTGTATTTTTGTTTATTGTTGGCTATTTCTTGCAATTAAAATTAGTTTTGCGAATCCTGTTCCGTTTAAAACTAATATAAGTGTTTCATTAAACTTCATCTACTTTGTAGCTTTATAAACTGTAAAATTGTATATATTTATATACAATTTTACAGAAATTTTATTTTAACATAGAATATATATTAAAAGAGTCATCAAATTTATAAAGCATATTTTTTTTTTATTGTGGGAGCTGTTATAACTTGTACTTGATTATACATTTGGTACCGACCACATTTAATGAGGAAGATTATAGTCAATATACGTTACGTCCATGAATGCTACTACCATTAGCGGCTTTTCACAAATATGTAACGAAAGTGTTGTACGTGCGTGGCATAAATAAGTGTAATTGGGTTTACGCACTTTCTTTCGCGGGTTTAATGAGTTGTTCTGGACTGCTGTAGTTATTTCATTAGTAGTCAGTGGAATTCATTCGCTAGTAGCGGAGTAGTGAATTCGATTGTATTTATTTATCGATCCTTTCAAGGCTTCATAGGTTCTTAGGAAAGTGGTGTTTCAGAAAATGCAACTTATTTATTGAATGTTCTTGTAAGATATTTTTTATTGTCAAAGATAAGACAATTTGTAAAAAAAAAAATTAAAAAGTAACGCATAACAAATAACGACAAAATTTAGAACAGTTGCTATCACTAACTTTACTAGTATATATATATATATGAATTTCTTGAAAATTTCTAATTTTTTTATTACAGTAATATATATTTTTTTTCTAAAATAATCTTAAAATATCAAAGATCTTAAAGCAACTGTTCTGAAAACTGCGGAAAAAACAACGATGTGAGGGCCGAAAAACTTTCAAGAAAATTACTTTCCACCAACTAATTTAGTAGATCAACAAAAGGTTAGAAATGTTTTTTGAAAGGTTAGAAAGGTTGTTTTTGGTAACTCGAGTTAACAACATAAACGAAAAAAGGAATTGAAATAAATCTCGAAACTTCGAAAAGGTTTTTTCCCCAAACCTTCATTATTGTTTAAAACAACATTCATGCCAGTCAATGACGAGAATTGAATAAAATATGATAATTTTTAATTATATTAAAATAAATACCCTGAGTCTTGACATAGTTAGCGCTCGAAAACCGTCTGTCTCATGGTACATTATATATATAGTCAACAATGGGCAGCAGCATCAGCAAACACAATACACTACTACAACCAAATAAATAATTATATGCTTTTAGTTCGGTCCCACTTATACAAAAAAAAGTTTCTTATAGTTTTTAACAATAGGAAATTTAAAATTGACGAAATAAAAGTTTTGTGAAAGTGAATAGTTTTTAAAAAAACAGTACTAAATGAATAACGCTATTGAGCGTAGTTTAATTTAATAAAATAATATCATGACGCTCTAGAAGAGATTTCATAATTCAAAAGTAGTGCTAAGAAAGTTGTTAAGATACGGTTCACCTCTCAAAACTTATATCAGAAATACATCAAGGATCATCGAATACGAATAAAAGTATTATAGTAGTTATAGATCATATTATTTATACGTTTTGAGTCTAATTGACTATATTTGTATATGAATTATGTTTGAGGCAAAGCTTTTTAAGGATATTTTACAACTTTACACGTCAAGTCAGATCGGGAGACCAAAACAAATATATGTTTTGTTTTCAAATGAAATAGATAACAGAAATGTTGCTTAAGATAAATAGTTTACAATAATACCAATACATTTTATACAACTCATTACTTATATATCTTATTTATATAATATATTTAAGACGTTACAATTTTAAAGTGGTTTGTATATGAATATTTTTCTTTCAATTCGTAATGATAACATCTCTTAAACGAAGAAATGTATATATAACTCAATACAGTAAAACTAATATAAAATAAAAAAAAACATAATATAAGATTGACATTTATTTACCACCAATGTTTTAAAATATCTTATGTATATATATATATATATATAATATTTTTTAATATTCCCGGTCGTGTAGACTTTGATTTATAATATATTCATATAGTGTCAATAAATGATACGCTGCCTTTTGTCCAGCTTTAGAAAACTAATTATATTTAAACATAACTAAAGACTACGGAATGATTTTACTATTAGTAAACGAGCAAAGGTAAGCTACTGAAGCTCATTAAAAGTGAATAACAACTGTTCTGTAGAGTTTATAGTTACTCTACAAAGATACGGTGTCATTTGACATCATTAATTACTTCAGATTTCATTTATTACTCTTCAGACTCCAGATTTCATATGTTACTCTTCAGACTTCATAAATCTGTCATGAAGTAATTGTCATTTTTATTGATATTTCTATTAACTGTGTAATTTATTTTAGATACAATTATTTGTACAATCGTGTTTTAATGTTAGCATTATTTCAATTATTAAACGACATTTCAATTATAATCCATGGTTTCCTGAACTCAATACCTGAGAATTAATTGTTACGCATTGACTGAGTTACGGAAATGCTTTACTATTTAGGTAACGAACAAATAAAAGTTTGAAAATTAATAACAGAATATTTTATGAAGTAATTAGACATGACGACAAAATATTGACTTAATGATCAAAAAAAATTTTTTTTTTTAAATGCTTTTTAAAAATTTTTTTTTTTTTTAAAAAGCATTTTTTAAAAAATACAATACATTTAACCCGGACAATAAAATTCGGCAAATATGGTCGAAAACGCGATTAAAACACGTAGGGGTGGCAAACAGGGGTCAAAAGGGGATGTTTTCTTCGGGTAACCCCATTTACTTGTATTGTCACCGGAGCCGAACATGTGCTCTAATTTTCATCGAAATTCATTGAGTCTGAGTATTAAAATTTCGCGTTACAAGATTTGATCCGATACATGTCAAGTTAAATAAAAGCATTTAATTATTGGACCTTCTCAAATAACTTTTTGAAGTAACTCAAGATTATATGGAAGCTGAAAACCATTCTGCTTAGCACAATGATTTATTAAGACCCCTGTTTCCTTTTCTTTTTAAGTTTTTTATAATTTTTATGCAGATTTGAAGTTTTTTTGTAAGATTTTAACTGCAAAATCACGGGTATACATTTGCAATAAGCGATATGGTGATTTCAAATTTTAGGTCTCTCACCATATCTCCAATACGTACAACATTGCTAGTCCTAATATTTTCCGCTTGAAACAACATAAATGTCCGATGTCGCCAGTTGTTAAATCATTTCTCTTTTTTAAGAAATTCTGTATAAACATATAACTTGCATTCATACGACTCTTTTATTTTGACTAGAATTGAAAATACAATTTATATCATAATACTTTTGATCCTGTAATACCTGTACATGGTAATATCAGCAATAAATATTTTGTAAACCGAATTGAAACAACACTGATTTTAATCAAATGTGTAAATAAAATTGATAACAGGCAAATAATATTTAAACAATTCTAAATGGAACCTCCGATATAATAAATTAATATGAAAGTGAAAGTTTATTTAGAGCACGGTTGTCTGTGTCCTTATTTAAAATGTTCTAAGTTTAATCATATATTATTTTACGATCAAGCTTAGAAAGAGCCGGAAGAGCGGGTTTTCACTCTCTAAAATGTAAACTTCTCCTAATAGGAATTAGTGAGTACGAAAATATATATCTCATATATGAAAATACTACTCTTATTACAAAGAAGTGATTGTATTTCCAACCAATTTCATTCAACATGAGTTTTGTTTCAAGGAATGTATACTACATATAAGAATTTAATATTATTTAATACAAAAAATTATATTACAGTATCTACAAATTTTAATAGATAATAACTGTCCTATTAAACAACCTTAAATGTATTTGTAACACGTAACATAATACACAGTACACGAGGTATATTGTAAATGCTATCTCAATCCGACATCCGACATCCGACATTTCGATTTGCTAACAGTTTAAACACATTTATTATTATGGCTTCTCGCTTATTATTTGTTAAACTTATGAAATACAGAGTAATGTTGGTGCCAAATTAATTATTTTTTTATGGTGTATGATATTTTTAAGTATTTTATTTAAAGTTGTAAGATTAATGTTATAAGAGTAGTTTAAGGAATAACTATCAAATATACGACAATGTATTTGGTAGTTCATATATCTTTTATTTAAAGAAAGATCTTCTACCATAATTAGATGTGGAGTATTTGTTAAAATATTTTCTCGAGCATTAATTGTTGCCCTTTCCTTTCTATAAAAGTAAAATGTTATATCATCTGTTTTAATTTTATAATTTAAGTTTTGTAACGAAACTTTGAAACGACTAGAATACATTTGATACATGTAATGTATTCTATTAATAAACGATACGTAACATCTTTTTCACAGTTTATGTCGTAAAACGACACTGATTATAATTCTCAGTACTGTAAAAGTACTCTTACCTTTAGGTATATATATAATATAAATCGCTCGCCGGACCCTCGCAATTCTTTTTATATTTACACTTTTAAAAAATCCAGTTTACCAAATCTCTACTATTGATGGGGCTATGGTTTTGGATATATGTGATGTGGACGTAGCACTGAATAAATTCTACGAAGTAGTTAATTCAGTTATTCAAAAATATGTTTCAACGAAAACGTGTAAAAGTGCACGATATCCTCCGTGGTATACTAAATCGCTCATGAAAATAATTAACGAGAAGTTAAAATTTCATAAAAAATGAATAATATATGGGAGAGGAAAATTTTATATGAATGTCCACGTCTTAGTTCAAGAAATCAATCATTATTTTTTGTACCTCGTTGTAGAAATTATGATGCCAAAAATGTATTTTTGTTACGTGCGTGTAAGAATTATAAAAAACGCTGTAAAAGTTTAGATATATTCAACATAAAATTAGTAATTATAAGAAAACTTCGTGTAAATTGTCATAGGCTGTAATATTTAAACTGTTTCATAGTTTTGCTTTCTGTTTTTATTTATTGTATTGATTTTAAATTTTCAGTGGAAACTTAATTGATTTATGTTAAACATTTTGTAATTTTTATTGTATAGGTGCTATTATAATTGTATGTTTCCCAAACATAAATAAATAAATAAATAAATAAACCTCATACTAAAATGATATAAAATTCTAATTCAAATTCAAAATATCTTTATTGAAGTAGGCATTTATCCGCACTTTTGAATCGTCAAATATTACAATAAAAAAATCACAAGTTGCTCTTTTTAAAAGAAATGTAACAATTTTAGATGATGGACATTATAATATAAATCGAGCAAATAATTCAACAACTTAAGTTCCACATATTTCGACCCACTAAAAACCCTTGAACGTTATAATAAGATTTATTTAATAATAAACTTTTGGTTTTAGATTTAAAACCAAGAAAAGGAAGGTCTAAGATATCTTGTGGAACTTTATTATATACGCGTATACTCAAACCCATGAAAATGAAATAAAATAATCCAACTGTAGTAACATGTTCCCAGTCGGTGGTCAACATAAGATATTTACATAACAGAATTCAGACGCACTCATATGAACGACCCGGTACATGGACGGGGTTCGTCGTGGACGGTGAGTTCTGACAATCTCTGTTTAATATAATCCAGCCAAAAAGCATCAATCAAACTTTCTTTTTGTTTTAACTGGCGAAGTGCATACCACACATTGGTAGAAATATTTATTTTAATATTAAAATAATTTTTGTTTCTTAAAATATGTTTTGTCGTGATTGTTATCCACAGAATCTTAAATATTTAGGTCATACTTGATACGTTTATAATCTCAGAAAGTTTAAATCAACCTATGAAACCATTTTTGAGCAGATTTTACAATTATGAGATAAAAATTTTAAGATTTATTTGTAATACAACATTGTATAATAAAAGAGCTATACTTGTTGTTTAGATCCATGTAGCAGATCGCTAAGATGAGAATTCTATTTCATTTTAAACATAAATTCTTTTAAAATGTAAGTTAAATTCTGCGGCTCTTTACAGTCGGGTAATTCAACATCGTATTTCGATAAAATCAATACTTTGCGAAATTTAGACTTCAGTTTGTTTGTTTTATCTAGTTATTTTAGAGAAAGTAACTCGAAGCTATTATAAGTATACGACAGTAGATTATATTAATAAATATTGTGAACTGTAATTCTTTTCAACTCAATATAACCCCTGTGAATGATAACACAAAAAGCATACCAAAAGCATACAAAGTCTTGATCACAATAAATATATAAATTTGCCGATATATATATTTTTGGTGATAAACTTTTAAGTAACTTAAAAAAATATTTTCTCATTTTAATGGTAAAGGTTTACAATTCGTAACGATAATACGAGAAAACAATTCTGCACAATCTTCTATTTGACAACGCTGGACGATGCTAACTCACTGCCGGCGTCGCGAGCTAATTAGCACCGAGCTCAAGGTTTAACACAAAAGGTGATTTGTGAGGCTTACCTTGCACCTTGCATCGTTGTCAGCGCTGTAGCCAGCAGTTTAATGAAATATTTCTAGTATTCCATGATAATTTTTAATGTTCTTCATACTTTTCGTTTTTATTGATACTAATATTTTTCCATCAACCTTGATGCTATCGGCTTTTTAAGACAAGAAGATATATTAATGTTTTAAATATACTATATGGACTTGGTAATTGCATAGCAGGTACAAAGCCTTACTGCTTAGATAATTGTTTTCGTGTACTGACATTATTTGAGTAGTTATATTAATCATTGTTACTATTGTTTTAACAATTTTTATTTTCTCTTTGAATATACTATTCAAAATATTTTCAATATCATAAATATATATGATAATTATAAAATCATAAAAATCTGAGTAATAATTGCTTCTTGGTACAAAAATGACCCTGATAACAAAAAAGTCATAGATTTTATTCTCACAAGGGACAATTCTTTATCTGATTCGAGATTGCTGTTTTGAGTCCGGCTTTTCTTCGTATTTTCAATATATTCCGCGAACCCCCTGACACAAGGATTATAAGGACATAGGAATAATATTTAACTGTATGAGCTAATAGTCGTATTAGTTATACAATTAAAACACAATCGTAGACTTAGACTGCTGATCTGTATATGATGTGAGACATTTAATCTACATTTTTAGACATAATATTTTAAGTATAGGCTTAAAATATTTTAAACTGATACTAGTTTCGTTGTTACCAATAGTACTATCTACTCTGAATTGTCAAAAGCATAGATCAAACAAACATGTCACAATTTGTGTGACAAATAGAATAACGCAAGTATGACTTATCCTTTGTATAGTCAAAACTCAAAGCCATTTTTAAATAAAACATTGCAGCTTTATGTTTAATGTTTTAAACTTGAATCAGCTGACCCACGTATTTGATAATTAATTGAAGCTGCTCTACTTTCATCGTATTAATTAAAGCTTTACTACAATCACTTAATAATATTAGTTATAACGAACATCTGTTGATGATAAATAAAGAAATCAAGTTACACATATACCCGCAGCACCCAGCGCCTTCCTATGTGTTTGTGAAAGAGTTTATTTTCAGTTTCTGATTTGTTTTATACCGTGTAGTGATTTATGTTCGTTTTGAAGAAGGATTACAAAACACAATGACACGTGATTTATTATACGTACGGAATGAAAAGTGCAACACAAATATCTGGTTGTAATCACTATATTTCACGAGGAACGGTACTAACAACCGATAATCCAATTTATAAATATTGTTATAAATTTTACGCAAACTAAAAAAAATGTGTTGAGTAGCAAACTGGTATTATTAATACAATATTATAGGTAAAATAGGTAAGTAATGTTAAAAATACTGTTTTTAATCTTTCATCAATTCTTGTAAATTTACCGGAGGTAATATTATAAACCTAAAAAACATAAACCTGATTATGATATCCAGACATTATTATGTATAATATTTTACTTATACTAATTTGTGTTACCTTTTCATTGTAATTTTAATATATTTAACAAATACTTTGAAATCAGGACAATCCAGTATAATATATGAAATATAAAGCTCTCTTTGTTCACGTGAACTCTAAGAGACAAGTACTCTTGAACTTAACAAAGAGACTTAACTTAAGAACTTAAAGAAAGCATATTGAAATATGAAAAGCTCCGGCTTTCTTTTAGAATAACGACCCATTCCTGAAGAATTATTAAAGTGAAAAAGGTTTCACAGCGTTGCCAAAGGTTGTGTCTCTTTACTGATCCATACACCTAGAAAAAAGAGTTAGCAAGGGTATCGAGTTAATATATTATTTTATTAATCAGATTGTGAGTATGTTACTCGTGTAGTGCAAGTCGCACATAATATGAAGAATGATTTTAATTATTTTTGCTGATGTAAAAGAATTTATTGCATGATTTTTTTTACACTCATCAATGAAGAATGTAAAATGCAAATAGTTTAGATCAATAAATGCACTTGAAACAGAACTTTTATTTAATGTTTCATTAAATAATTGACACCAAAGTTTTCACGAACAATACGTATTTTTTATAACAAAAAATAATATTTTTGTTTATTTGTAAAAATTTTTAGCCAGTCAACATTGAATCGGGATGCTAAACTATCCCTGTAATAATATGAGTATTTATAATTAATGCTTAAATCCAAATATATAATAATAATACTCGTTTTGTATCTAAGCTTAGACTTTCCTCAGCCTTGGTTGCTTAAAATGTTGTATTCACTTTAATTATATCGTTATTTTGTCAAGAAAATTCATCAAATCGTCTATAAAAGTATGACTGAGGTCTAATTTCTAACTCTAGTCTAATCTAACCATTAACTATTAGGCTATTAACCATGTGTATATTATCACCAGTATTATGTTTCACTCTAATTTTACCTTAGAACAGCTAAAAAGTGAATTTCAGGCACTGTTGTTCACTGAAATAAATAGTGTTAACATTATAATTTTCAAGTACAAAGCCTTATTAAAGAAAAATACGACTAGAAAGTATATCAAAAAGTTAAGAGAAACTTTTGTTAAAGAGAAGTGAACAAAATATCCATTAATTAGTTTTTCCCGAATTGTTTCACCGCACTGAAAGTAGATCCGCTACAAATACAGGTACAACAACCGATTTTAAAGCTTTGCATTTCAATCACGATTTTGTAATCGAATATTATAACAACATTGAAACATAACATATTACTTACCGGTTTTTACCGAAAATATAATATTATAAATTGTTTTCAAATATTATAATTTCTTTTTCAAAAGAAATTATAATATTTCAAATGACTTCGTTTACTATACTGCTGGAAAAGAGTTATTCCAAATTAAACAATAATGAATTAAAGTAACTTAGACTCAAGATTTTTTTCTGTCTCTATAAGAACTATTAACGGTCTCTAAGATCTGTAAAAGTGTAGTGGAGGCTTATAAGTGTTAATAAAAGTTAAGCAATCTTCGCGGGACGAGTTAAGTTAATGTATGTGACAAAATAATATATTTTCAAAAATATACTTAACCGAAGAAATATCTACAACCCATAAATTATCACGCATTACACTACTTATTACGCATTACACTACTTATTACTTATCTTTTTCTTAAATGCTTCTTAATTTATTTTATTCTGTAAACGGTATTGCCTTGGGATGTGTAAATATAATTGTTTATATTTCATTTTGTTTCAAAATAGTAAACAATTTTATTCTGTGGCCTCTCTTTTGCGTACCGTAGTTAGTAGTAGTAGTTGTATTGATTTTACCATACTATTTTTTTTAATTATTAGCTAAGAAATGACCTGTGCATCTCTTATAGGCTGCAAGTCCTAGGTCATCTTTTAAAATAAGCTAGGCTAGCTGCTGTCTTCATATCCCGAGATAAAAACTTTTGCTTTTAGACAGGATTTCTTTAAATTCTTTCCCTTTTTGCTTTGATGACCTTTTTCGTACAGACGAATATCAGAAAGCAAATAAATTCAATAAAGATAATATATACTTTTTGTTTTAATAAGAAAAAAAATAAGTTTTTTGTTTTCAATCTCCAATAATCACAGATTTAACTAAAATATAACAATTCATTTATAACAACAGCAAGACTTCACAATAGATGTCGTGAATATGCTGCTGCTGTTCGTGGGCTTCAGACTGCTGGCCTACTGCGCCCTGCTGTGGAGGACGACGCGGGAAGTAACACACACATACACACACACCCATACAAACATACATACATACACATACAGGGTGCCGAAATATATTATACTAACACCACTAGTTGTTTTATTAATTATTAATCCTTTGTTAATATTTTAACTTTTTTTTATATATTTTAATATTTTTTTATTGTATTTTTCTTGTGAACCGTGTTTTCTGTTTATGTGCTCTGGTTTGTAAATAAACATATATTTTATATGGTTTTTTCTTTATCTACTTAAAGAAACCTTCACGGAAGAATAGCAGTGAGGTTGTTATTTATTCAATAGTCAAGTCAGCCGACAACCGCAGGTTTGTGTCTCCTAAATATTAATTATCTGCACGCTTTTGAGAAACTAACAAGGCCTCTCCGTTTAGCCATTTTTTTTTTCTTTTTTTTTTTTTTGGTCTCTGCTGTTAGCCCTACTGGCCATGACAGCGTCACCGGTGGAATGGACGGGTGCAGAGACCCGCCCTTGAAAAAGGGGGGCCTGAAGGGCCCCAGGGGAACTCGCGTCCTGAGGGCGCCTCCTGTGAGGCTCGGACCACGGCTCAGGACGCCGTTAGGTGGGAAGCGAGGGTTGGATGTGGGTTAGGATTTGACACTAACGTCCTCCGACGGCAGAACGCCGGAGCAACGTGCTTGGATGGGGGCCTCGTCTACGCCGGCGAAGACGCTGTGTGTGTGTGTATGTGTAGTATTTATGTACGCTTTGCCGCTTTTACGTAGCGTTCCCTAACGTAATCGCGTCGTCCGGATCGAAAAGTACCGACTTGGGTCTTCTCTTTCTGACTTTAGGAGTCTTACGGGCCGTGTATCCTGTGGCCTTAACCACCAGCGTGTTTGGGTGTCCCACAGCATTGTCAAAGTAGCTTTTGGAGAGCCCCTTGAAATACTGTGCGATCGTCGGTAGGTCTAAGTCTCTGTGCAAGTCGATATTACGCATAAACCACGGTGCCCCAGTGGCGAGCCGCATGAATCTCTTCTGAAGCACCTGAAGGGGCTTCAGGTTCGCGTGAGCGAAGGAAACGCTTGCATAGGACATGACGGAGCGTATGCAGGCTTTGTAAAGTGTGACCTTATTTCTAAGGGACATTTTACTCCACTTGCCTAACAGGGGATAAAGTCGCCCTAGGATAAAGGCCGCTCTGTTGCGAACGTCCTCGATATGTGAGGTGAATATTAGCTGTTTGTCCAGCGTCACTCCTAGGTACTTGGCCTTGTTTTTCCAAGGAATCGGATTGTCAAAGAGTTTAATCTCCGGGCCCCTTGTGGATCGTGACCGTTCAAAGAGTACCGCGGTGCTCTTCTCCGGGTTCCCCTTAATCCTCCATTTCCGAAACCAGATCCCGAGGGAGTCGGCTGCGGATTGGAGGCGTTGAGAGATCTCATAAGGATCCCTTGAGGATGTGTAAATTGCGGTATCATCCGCGAACATTGCTAATTCTACTTTAGAACGCGGCCTAGGAATGTCGCTGGAGTAAATTGAAAAAAGAATTGGTGAGAGGACTGGACCTTGAGGGACGCCCGCCCTGATGGGGCGGGGAGTCGACATCACGCCTTCCACTCTGTAGCGGAAGGAGCGATTCGACAAGAAGTCCCGTATGATTAGTACGAGTCTGTCCGACACCCTGAACTGGTATAGCTTGTACACCAGTCCATTGTGCCAGACCCTGTCGAATGCCTTCGCTACATCGAGGAAGAGCGCTCCTGTCCTACGCAACTTGCGGCACAAAGTGGCCCCAGAAAGAATGTGCTCCGTGAGGCGTTGTACCTGGCCAAACTGCTCATTCGGGATGATGTTCAGTCTCTCTACTTCTGAATTAAGTCTATTGAGGATAATCCTCTCATAGATTTTCCCTAGGGAACTAAGGAGACTAATTGGACGGTAACTAGTTGGAAGATTCCGGGGCTTACCCGGTTTGTAAATGCCTATCACTATTGCCTCTTTCCACTGGGCCGGAAACCGGCAACCGGCCAGTAGAGCATTAAAAATATTAACCATTAGGTAAAGTAAAGGAGGCGGAAGGAGTTTGATCACTTTGTTGGTGATCCTATCTGATCCTGGCGATTTTTTGGCGTGGAGCGCCTTAACTAGGGTCGTCACCTCTTCGAGGTTCGTTTCCTCTATGGGGGGACCTGCTGGTGGTTGAGAGCACATGATTCGAACAGTGTTGTCGACGACTTCGACATGTTCGCTTTAGACCGGTTGCGTGCTAATGCTACACTGGCTCTCTAGGCTGTCGGCTAGACATTCCGCTTTGTCTCGGTCGTCGAATGCGGGCGTGGAGTTAGGTCTATCGAGCGGGGGCATTGTCGAGACAGTTTCGGCTTTCAGGGCTCTCTGCAATGACCAGTAAGCCTGGTGTGAAGGAGAGAGCTCTGAAAGCTTCTTGTCCCAGCCTCCATCTCTAAAGGTGTCAAGAGCTTATCTCAACTCCCTTTGGAGGCGGCGTAGCTCCCGTCGATGTTCGTCTGTCGGATATGTGTCATGGTTCCTGATCGCGGCGTTTTTACGGTTAACTAGGTGCCTAATTTCCGGAGGGAGTGCACGGCTCCCATCGAAGGTTGCGCAGATCTCCCTCGAGGACGTTCCTATTATGTCTGATAGATGGTTTGTGAACCGCGTCGCGGCTTTTTCAGCGTCCTCGACCGTTACAATCTGGTCAGGTATTTCGTCGAGGTGCACTGAGACGGGGGAGTGGAGTTGCTCTTCTAGCGTTCTCCAGTTTATTATAGTTTTTAACGCGGGTGCCGTAGGGTGGAGGGGTCCTAGCTGGATTAGGACTGGTCGATGGTCGGAGTCTAGCTCGGATAGTGTCTCGATTGATCGCAACTGAAGCGTTACGTCTTTCAAGAGCGCTATGTCGAGCACGTCAGGTGTGTCGTGTCGGAAGTCCGAGTCAAAGTATCGCGTGGGGCACAAGGGCGCTATGATCTCAAAGTTGAGACCAGGCGTGTTGCTTAGCCTATCAAGAAGACGTCCTCTAGTATTTACGATTCTAGAGTTCCAGCGGGGATGTTTACAGTTTAGGTCGCCGGCCAGAATGGTTGCGTTACCTAATTGGAGTAGGGACTTAAGGTCCCCCTCTAGTAGGTTCTTATTCGGGGAGAGATATACTGATGCTAGTATGATCGGCTGATGGCCAGTCATACCCACCTGACATAGTGACGCCTCTATGTTAACTAGGGGGGGCGGATCGAGCGGGGTACAATGAAGAGACATTCTGTAGTAAATGATGGTTCCCCCCATCGCGGTTGCCCTATCGTTCCTAACTGCGTTGAAGTTTGCGATGCGCGGATCGCGGTTACACGGTTTTAGAAAGGTCTCTTGGATTAGCAGTATGTCTATCTGGTGGGCAACTACGAAGTCGCGTACCTGATCTATCTGTTTGAGCAGTCCGTTCGCATTGAATGTCGCGACAGTCAGAGAGCGAGGTTTTATTCTACCGTGTGATTTCATTTAAGATGACATTGTGTGTTTGTAAATTTGACTGATTAGGACGGCGTGCTTGAGGAGCACATCCATCCGCGCGGGGGGATTCTTTTCCGTATCCCTCATTTCGTTCGAGAACGCGAGTAGCTCCTCGATGTCTATTACACCGAAGAGGCTTGAGACGCACGCGAAAGAGCCCGCAATTCCATCGGCGGAATTGCGTACCGGCGGCGGCGGTGTCGGTTTCGGCGCGGGCGTGGGGTTCACCCTCGGGGGTTTCACCCACGCGTTCGCGGGTGCCTGAGGGGCCTGGTTTGCTTGAGGGGCCGCGTTCCTTCCCGGGGCTAGAGGAGCCCAGGGAGGCTGAACGAAGCTCCGTTTAGCCATCAAAACATAACGTGATACACTTACTTCATAATAGTGATATGTTTATGCTTTAATTTACATAGCTTGGTTTATGGATTATATAACAATTTTAGAACCCATATATTTGTATATACCTAGTACTGCTGTATATAAATACAGTAATAAAAACATATGTGATATGGAGTATGAGGTTTTAAAAACTGACTTTAATATGTGTCATAATAAATGATTGTGGGTGTTTTGATTAATATTTTCTTTAACCTGTACTTATGTAAAATAATAATAAATTAATAAAATTAATTATCTCCTGCTGTGCCACAAAACGTTGCATTGCATTGCATTGCAATACTAAGCTCCGAGCGGTGCGTGTACGCGGTACGTGATTACACAAAGCACTTCACCGAGATGATCGTCTAAATTAAAATGAAATACAACATATTATGGCATTAAGTTTAATATAATAAGATCATAAAACTTACTTTTATTAAATAACAATTTTTTTATTTAATTATTTCTGTTACATAATTATGAAAGTTAGAACAAACATTTATGCAAACGAAGAGTTATTTATGATTTTGCGACTTCTACATTTAAACTTAAAATACATACCATCGGAATTTCATCACAAAATATATATAATTAAGAGAGTATTCCAAATTGTTTTAAAAGTCAATGTTGAATTTGTAAACCTTATTTGGCGGTAGTCGTGTTTCTTAAAAATAATTCTTATGACAGCATAAAATAAGAAATAAACTTGCGAATTGAGAACCATCCTCTTTTAAAGTCAGATTTAAAGCAGAGCGCTGTAGACGCAGCTATTTAAATGTTTTATTTTGCTCTAAATTGAATGTGAAGGGAAAGTGAAGCATCGATAAGCACTCAATGCCTCCGACGATGCGGTTAAATTATATAGGCAAATATTTTACGTTTTATATAGGCAAACGTTCAGAGTTAAGAGAATAACACACCACGTGTTTCCCGATCACGTTATAATAATAAACAACAACAACAACAACAACAACAACAACAACAACAACAACAACAACAACAACAACAACAACAACAACAACAACAACAACAACAACAACAACAACAACAACAACAACAACAACAACAACAACAACAACAACAACAACAACAACAACAACAACAACAACAACAACAACAACAACAACAACAACAACAACAACAACAACAACAACAACTACTACAACAACAACAACAACAACAACAATAATAATAATAATAATAATTATTATTATTATTATTATTATTATTATTATTATTATTATTATTATTATTATGTATGTTATACAACATGAGTTGAAATAAAATTTTGTTTACAATTTGTTTGTAAATATTGTCATAGGCATTTCTAGACTATAGACTATAGACACTTCTGTATCATCGCAAGCTTTCTTAAGGGCTCTTAAATACCTAAAGCTTCAAGAGTTTTTCTCGTTTGACGAATTTATACAGAAAAAATAAAATATTTACTTTGAATATGAAGAACTCGTTTTTGTTTTCAGCTGTTTCTAAAAATTGTTTAGAAAATAATTATGTCACGAAAATGTTAATTAAGAAGTGCTAAAGTTAATAAACAATTTCTTTTTACTATTTTTTTACCTCTATTTTAAAACTAGTCACATATATAACACAAAAGTGAGAAACCTGACATTTCCAAATTTGATGATCTCATTATCATTTTGATCGAGCTCTAATGTATCTAAATAATCAAAGTAACTTTAGTTATATAACTTATTTTACAATTCTTAATTATTTAATTGTTTAATAATTATGTCCTCTTCAATGTATAAACTTACATTCAATACTCAGTGATTAGTGATATCATGTATATAGTGGTATTTGTTTATCATTTAGTATGAACCAATGACGAAGTACTACTACAAGAAACTACTCAACTATAAAAGAAAATAATATCAAATATCAATATATTACTTAAATTATCCTATCCTAAAAACTTATCATAAAAGAAAGTTAGAACAATTTAGGACTCTAAATAAAGGTAAGTTCAATGCAGTAAACATAAAATGTATAATATATAAGAATGCAAGTGAGATCTGAAAGGCTGTTGTAGGAGGCCCAAGGAGGGTTTAGACCTGGAAGAGGGTGTATAGATCAGATCTTTTCCCTCCGCATGATCAAGGAAAAGTTTTTGGCCCTATACCAAAAGGTTTTCTGTGACTTTGTGAATTTGGAAAAGGCGTTTGACAAATTCAAATTCAAATTCAAAATATCTTTATTCAAATAGGCATTTACACGCACTTTTGAATCGTCAATTACTACAATACAAAAAAGGTTAGTGTAGTCAGTCCGTAAGTAAGCTACCACCGGCTCGGAATGCTGCTCTGTTGAGAAGAGCCGGCCAGAAACTCAACAGCTGCTCTTTTCAAAAGAAATATAACAATAGGTGATGTACATTATAATATAAATCCTGCAAATGATTCAACAACTTAAGTTCCACATATTTCGATCCACTAAAAACTCTTGAACGTTATAATAGGCTTTATTTAACAATAAACTTTTATTTTAGATTTAAAACTAAGTAATGGAAGGTCTAAGATATCTTGTGGAACTTTATTATATATGCGTATACTCAAACCTATGAAGGATTTATTAACTTTTTGAAGCCGAAACTTTGGCGTTACGAGTTTGTTTTTATTTCTCGTATTTATCGCCTGTCTGTCACTGTTTTTTATATAACTATTTAAATTTTGACGTATATATAATATGTTATTAAATATGTATTGCGAAGCGACTATAAGAATACCTATTTCTTTAAAAACATCTCTCAGAGAAACTCTAGCTTTTAAGTTATAAATAGCCCGCACAGCTCTTTTTTGTAAAATAAATATAGAATTAATTTCGACAGCACTGCCCCATAATAAAATACCGTAAGATAAAATACTGTGAAAATAACTAAAATAAACAAGTCGAGCCGTATTAACGTCCGTTAATTGTCTAACTTTCCTAATTGCAAAGACGGCGGAGCTGAGTTTGGCTGCGAGTGTTGAGAGATAGGGGTTCCACTGGAGCTTTTTATCTAATGTTATACCTAAGAATTTTGTTGAGTCAATCAATTCTAACACTTCATTGTTAAGGAGCAAGTTGAAATTTTTACTTTTTACATTAGGAAGTGTAAACTCTACGCATTTAGTTTTCTTAGCATTTAACACTAAATTATTAATTTCGAACCAATGCAGGACTCGTGACAAAGTACTGTTTACTTCGTCATAATTAATCCTATCACGCTCAACTTTAAAAATAAGCGAGGTATCATCAGCAAAGAGTACAATGTCACACAGACCCTTAACAAGACAGGGTTGTGAGAAAGAAATTATCGGAGATACTGCCCACATACAATGTGACATACAATGTGAGCGGACCCTTGCTACAGGCTGTAAAATCTCTTTACAGAGATCACTCAGCCTGTGCGAGTAGGAGCTGGCATGTCTCCCTGGTTTGACATCCAATCGGGTGTTAAGCAGGTTTGCGCTATGTCAGCTTGGTTGTTCAATTTGTATTTGGATAGTTGTCTCCAAGGCGTGAAAGACAGTGACATGGGAGTGAAAGTAGGTGACCCTAAGGTCAATTGCCTGCTATATGCAGATGATGCAGTGCTCATTGCATCTTCTGAATGCAATTTGCAGGCATTGGTCACCACTCTGAAACATGGGTATGAAAATAATGGTCTAAACCTGAATTCAGATAAGACGAAGATTCTGATATTTGAAAGAAATGAAGAAAGAACAGAATGTAAGATCAACGTGAATGGTAAGATAATAGAACAAGTGAATGAAGTGGTATATTTGGGAAGTATGTTTAGCAGAGACGGAAGATACGAAATGGACGTGGAAAGGTGTATTGCTGTCGGTAATAGAGTCAACGTTGCTTTGGCTGCATTGTTGAGACGGCGAAACGTCAGCATAGATGCACGTTTGGTTGTACACAATGCAGTTTTGCTACCGACGCTGTTATACGGCAGCCAAACGTGGGTAACGCAGAAGAAGACTGTAAGAAAGATGAATGCTGTGGAGATGAGCTCTCTTCGCCGAATTTGAGGAGTCAGTTTAGCTGACCGAATTCGCAATGAAGAGATCCACAGAATGGCAGGTACTAGCGAAGATGTAGCAGTGAGAATGAAGAAGAACGTGCCCAGGTGGTTTGGGCACGTCGAACAAATGAGTGATGAAAGAATGGTAAAAAAGTATAAAAGTATGTATAATATATATATCCGGAAAACACTACAATATGTGCAATATCTTATTTCGTTATCTTTGTTTCGTGTTAAATGCATACTCTTTTGTTGTTTCACCAATCACGTACATAGTCCACGTCCGCAGCGCCATCACACGCGCCGACGACACACATAACACAATCAGTTATTCATTATCAGTTCGCTTAGAAACTATTAGTATAATAAAACACATCAGAAGTATTTAGTTCATGGGCTGACGTCGTTTTAAAGTTCCATCTTCTTTTTATGTCAAAGGAGATGAAACGAGCGTGAGGAGATCAATTAGAGGTATGAGTGAGTATACGCCTATTTTAAAGGTACCCCGTCGTATCGATCAGGAAATACCGCTGAAGGGGGTTCGGTCCACATCTTAGTGATACGTGGAATAAAAGTCCTTGATAACCGCACATTATAAGATTGCCAAGCACACAGGTGATATCTACTCAAAGGCGTTAAGCTTTATGTGGTCACAGTCACAGTTAAACAAAAGAAATAGAGTTCAGAATCTTATTTAATTGGAAAGACATTTGTTTTAGTTAAGTAAATCAAACAATAAATTATCGCTTTTTTAACTATGAAGCCTACATATTTTTGTATAATTTTAGGCTAAACGGACTAAATAATAGCAATATTGTAATGGAGCTGCTAATCCTAGTAATTGTGTCTTATTATACGAGGGTCAAACTGAAAGTTCTTAGAAAATCAAAAACTAAGCATTCTAGCAAGTTATTAGTTTTATTGTACCTTTTCAAAATAGCGTCCATTTACATCAATACATCGCTGCATTCGATGGAATCATTGAGAAAAGCACCTTGCCCACTCGGCCTTAGGGGTCTCTTCGACGGCCTTTTGAAACGCAGCCACTGCTTCTTCGGCGTCTATAAAACGTTTTCCTCGAAGTTTTTCTTTTATTTTCGGAAATAAATAAAAATCGCAGGGTGCGAGGTCGGGGCTATACGGCGGGTGACCCAGTAATTCCACGTTTGAGGTCACCAAATAGTCGATTAACCGTTATAGTACATTAACCGTTTTCTGATCCTCTAAGACTACTGTCGCGTAATGACCTGTCTTTCCGAAGAACGAAGCCACCATCTTTTTTCCAACACTTCGACCTCTTTTCACTTTAGTTGGCAACTCTTCGGAAGGAAACACCCACTGAGCAGACTGTCTTTTGGTTTCCGGATCATAACAGTAAATCCAGCTTTCGTCACCCGTTAGTATGTCGAACACAGCATTTGAGTCACCTCCGTTAAATTTTTGGATCATTTCTCGGCACCAATCAACACGGCGTAGTTTTTGACCCTCGGTCAAATTATGCAGTATCCAGCGGGCACAAAGCTTCCTGACAGCTAAATGTTCATGGAGGATTTCGTGCACTTGACTCATACCTATGCCTAGACTTGTCCGAATCTGCTGATAGGTCACTCTTTTGTCAGTCTCTATCATACGCCGCACAAAACTGATGTTATCTTCAGTCGTCGCTATAGAAGGCCGTCCCTCACGGAAATCATCAGTGAGATTAGTTCGACCACGTTTGAATTCATTAAACCAGTTGTAAACCGTGGCACGAGATGGGGCTTCATCGTGAAAAGCCAATCGAAGTCTATCATAACTTTCTTGTTGACTTAAATGACATCGAAAGTCATAAAAAATCATTGCACGAAAATTTTCTCGGCTTAAATTCATTCTGACGTGCACAGACAATTTTCAATTTGCAGCCAAATCGTAAAACAAATGACAAATGAATGAAATGTACACTCAATAATATTGGTAAAGAGTTCTATTTTCAAAATTTAAACTATTTTTTTTAATACAATGCTTTTAAGTGGCCAGTTCTAAAAACTTTCAGTTTGGCCCTCGTAATGCAACTCGATGATGAATATATAATTTATTAATTTAAAAATATCTTTTTTTAACCTGTAATTTGTTTCATGTCAATAACCTCGGCTTGAAATGAACGTATGCCATATTATTAATGTTTTAACGGCACAATGAAAAAAAGTATAAAAGTAACATATAAAGTTACATATCGCACTATCCTGGAATATTTTCAAAGATGCATATCTCGCTAAAACTAGCTAACTTAACTTATGTTAGGAAGAACTTGTATATACCTTTAGTCATACGGAAAATTAAGTCACTTCATAAATTATAAAGTGCACAAAGTTTGACAATAACTAAGGAAACTCATCGCTCTTTAACTTATATATAAAATAAAGAAATAACCAATGATATACTCGTATTCGTATATAGTTAGAATTATCCATCTTACTTATATTTGATAACACGCAGTTTTTAAAAGTTTTAATTAATTTCGTTTCTTTAACACAGATATTTATGAATCTTTATATTTATAACTATTAAAATGATTGAGTCTTTTTATTCTTTCCAATAAAACCGTAAAACCACGTACAAGAAGATATATCCTCATATAACAATTACGCTTAATAAAATCGAGTAAAGATTCTCTATTTTATTTTAATTATAATACCAGCGGCTCTGTAAGATGTAGATACCGCCTTGCATACAGGACTCCTTGAAATAAATGTTTCGACAAAAAAGTTGCATCTATCCTGAATTTCAACTTTTGTTTAATTTATATTTTATAGATCATAGTTAACCGTCTGTGTAAATTATCTTGATTTATTATATTAAGGAGGATAACAATGACTATTAAAATAATTAAATAAATGTATAATTAATTCTTATGTAATGATGTGTATTGTATGTGATTAATCTACAAAGTGTTATCTCAAAGTGTACTTCGTCTCATATACTCGTATGATCGACATTTAAATATAATATTTATTATCGTAGAAATATATTGAATAGTTAATAAATTTAATTTATAATCACCTAAATGTAATAAGATGTTCATCTGAAGCGTTTATATGCGAATATGAAACTTTTGAATTTACTTCGCAGATGAAGGTGAAACTTTTAAGTTAATGGTAGTGATGAAGTGATCGTTGCTTTGCACCTCAGGGAAAGCAACACCTCAGCCCAAAACATGACAGGCACTAAATGCTCTTTATATATTATATTCTGCCCTATGTAGATCAGACATTTAACTTTTGTAATTATTTTAAATTTAAAAACATGTGTGTACTTAATGTTTATATAATCTTTAATTCTTTAAAAACATCTCATCTGCATCCAATAACAATTATCGATGGTTGAATTAAATATTAATGAAATGTAATAATATATATATTATTATATTTAATACAAAAATCAATATATATATTTTTTTGTTATGTTGATCAGATAATAACTAAAAATGTGATATTTAAAAAATCTCAATAAGAAATTCACGGAGAAATAAAATGCTCAAGAATTAGCGATAAAAGTATGTTTATTATAAATGAATTATTTGTTAAGGATTTATTTACTCTCGATAAAAAACTAACACGATATAATATTTTTGTAAAAACGTGTTCTGTTTGTCGGTCAACTGATAATTTTTTATTACTTAATTTACGTAATATATTTTTTTCAAAAAATATTGTCTTTTTCATTTATCCAGCGCCCAGACGGACCTGCTATAATATTCTGCATTATGGAGATTTTTCGGTGAGATAAGTACTATTTTACTTTTAGATGTAAAATAATTTTGTGTAATTAATTATAATTGACTTCGTTTATGTTATGAGTTAGCTTAATGAGGTGAAACATTATTAATGAACTTGACGCACACAAATGCTTGATTCATGGAAGGTGATTAAGAGAGTAACGCGACGCATTACTCCTCAATTATAATGTGCTTTAAGAGAATATTCGGTTATTTGTAACGTCAAGAAAACACCTGAGCTTTAAATTATTGTCTACTTAAATATTCAGACACAAAAAAAAATCCTTATTATACTATAATTTGTTCGTTAAAAGTTTGATAGAAATTAATTTCAGTGGGCAGAGCGTGCGGTCGATTATCTACATAAAACCACAGATAATATAGTAAATACGTGTTTTGTAAATTTAATTTGCTATAACACTTTCAAATTTGTTAATTTTATGAAACAAAAGTGTTTTATTTATACGTCAATATAAACATACACACATTCATGTATACACACCGTAGTTGATTTTGATACTCGTAGAATGAACAGAGAAGCTGTTTACTCTTTTTATTATTTTACATTATTTATTACATTTAAAGAAGAGGATTTTTTTTTAATTCTTAATACCCATCTCAACCTAAACTTTAATTTTATATATCAATATATTCCAGATATTAAATTGATAACCACAATTTACCATCTAGAACATCCATTTCTAACTCCATCAAAATAATATATAAAAGAATTATAAAACTCTCTAATTTGTATTAAAAACTGTATATACTGTACTGTACTGTACCGTACACCGCTAAGTATTTACAAATATTGATACATGAGGCTATAGAGAGTTACAAAGTTTATTTTAATGTTTAAATTAAATTGTATTTTTCTCACGCCTTTCAATCCCATATCCAAAATTAAGTTTATGGTTCACCGCCGACAGCAGACATGTCTCGCTGGCTTAGTATTTAATTGTACATACAGTTATTGCCTGTTTTCAAATTACAAAAGAGGTTAACTTGACCGACTCAGTTTATCCAGAGCGAGTATTGGATATTCGATAGAATTTCTGTTAACCCTATCTGTTATCTTTCACAGTCAAACCCGAACTGAACAAGTGTTAGAGGATACAATAGTGTCGAATACAAAGGCCAGCATTTAAATAAGCAAAATAACCTTGTCCTTGTCGTTACATGTTGAAGTAAAATTTTCTAAATATTAATATATATTCAGAATTTAAGTCCATGTTAAACGTTAATAATAATAATAAAGCTTTAATAAAATATAATTCTATAGCTGACTAATAAATAAACATAAAAGTGTATAATTTACATTCGACTGAGGAGTAACGTATCACACACACGTCTACACATCTATCCCGTCCCAAACTTATAGCTGAGTTGGTGAAATACTTTAAAGACCTGTCAAAACACTAGCCGAGAATGTAATTAAAATATTTATGTATGATTCTATATAATACTTATCCCTTAGATATCAAAACATCATGAATCATTGGCGAAATAAAATAATAAATTACAGTTTAATATTCTGCGTTTTTAATAATCTGATGAATGTGATTGATACTGTGATTTGGAAATAAGTGTTTTTTATAATCAAACTTATAACTTAAACGTAACTTAAGTTACGTGGCTATACCTAAGTTTATTAGGAATAACAAATGAATTTGTATTGTTAAATTTATGAACATTCCATCCAGAAACTTACCATTTATATTTATCACTTAATATAATAATAAGCTATTAAAAAGATATAAAAAACTACGAAAAACGATTTATGTGTCAAGATAAAGCATGTAAAAAAGAATCTTTATCTCCAAAAGCGTTTAAAATTAATTAAAATTATAAACAGAATTTTAACCTATTTTCGGAAAGTTAACTATGAAAAAATAATAAAACAGTTTAAGAGTTTATAACACAAATAGTAATTAAGATAAATGTTTGGAATTTTTTGATACAAAATGATGAAAAATACATCACACGTTAGGCATGTTAAATAAGCTTGTTTATATATTTCATGTATTTTGTTCAAAAGGCTAAATTATTGAAATGTTACAATGAAGTACCATAATTGAGCTGAGCCTAAGCAAAGCTCTCAACCGTTTGGGAATCAATTTTATGTTGCCATCACGTAAAAACTTCTCAGTCGATCTTCATCAAAATTGACATTGCTGTAGCTCTTATTGACGGGCTTGTAAATAAAAACTGATTAATAAAAACGTAATTTGATTATAAAAGTTATGGTCGAAAAACTGAATCCTCATAGACTTAAGCTTAACTGTTCTCGCGCGCTCTTGCCGATCGTCTTCCTCAAAATGAGCTGAGTCGCTTCATCACATGAAAATTACTAAAGTGATTTTAGTCAATTTTAGCACGAAGGTAGAAGTAATAAATAAGCATCTACAGAAAAAAACAGACTGAAAATAGCTTAATTTAATCAAAAGTTATAAAGAAAAAACCAAGAGACTCGTGATTGTTTCGCTCGTAGTCTAACTTTCATGACGACAAACATTTTCAATTAATTGTTTATTATTGTTATTAAATATTTATTTTTTTCTAATGGATTTTCCTGCGCTCAGCTCAATTCCTACCAACTAAAATGAATTTATAAAAAAAATAAATATCAATATATCATATTGTATAAAAATGATTTATGAATACAAACTTGTAATCGAAACAGTTGATCTTTCATAAGCTATTGACTTTTATCAGAATTAATAACAAAGAGCTCTTAATATTAATTGAGAACAAAAAATGCTGTAATTGTATATTATTCAAACCGTATTAAATATCTTCATGAACTCATTCCAATGTGATGTTGTAACATACTCGTATAATTGGCAGATACGTGTTAGGTGATTTGATGGTTTTATTTTTTATTTTGATGTTTAATTAATTATTTCTGTTCATTTTATGAAATATTTACAACTGGAGAAAGATTTGTTCATTATCACTTTACAATTATTTCTAAAGATCTGCTTGTGATTCTGGAGACGCTGTCTTACTGCACATTTCAAATGAGACGAAGCTTCTCAGCATTCCATGGATTCAACGTGCGGGGGCCGGGCCCATCGCATTGCAAGAAAAGGAGCGCAAATAGTGCCTGGAACTTGCGACCCAGGTGTAGGTTTAAGGGGCTCCTTTACTATGCGCATACACGCTCACCTTCTCTGTTCACGCCCCTCTCCCCACCTAACCAAATATCGTAAGAACCTACTAAAGCCGCCTTTGAAATACGTTCCAGAAATGAACTGATGATCGTTCTAGAAAGGCCGAGGTTCTTAAATAAATTGTAGAGGATTTTGCTGTTATACCTCTCGCACCTACTTCTACAGCGTACAAATTAACTATAAATTTATTCCTGATCAGTTCGTTACACAGTTCGTAATACTTGTTAAGCTTAAATGTATGATCTTTGGGTATGTTTGTTTCCCAGGGTACAGTAAGCTCCACAAGTATAACGCGCTTTAGTTGTTTTGAGTACAGGAATATGTCCGGCCTAGATGACGAAACACAAACATCCCCAGGGCTTTTGCATTGCCTTTCATACGTGTTCACCGTGAGAGTCCAATCAGGAGACGCGTCCAAGATGGAATAAGGTTTTAATTAGATTTTTTGGACGAACCTGCCTTTACGAACTCTACTGATTTTTTGGTGGTTGTTATTCCCCTCTGCGCTCTTGCTACAGAAAGACTAACCGCTTCTAGTATATCTACTTGCGACTGTCGTAAAAAAATAATAAATTATACTCGTGTAATACTTATTACTGTGACTAAAGTTATTATCCTCCAGGATTTTGTAAATGAAGGAGGAGTATCTTAGAAATAGAAGTGACATGGTCAGTGATTCGAGTCTTTATTTTAAGTTTTACTTGGGTTCTAATATAATTTTACACATCATCATAATTATAAATATTTTTTTTATAAATAAAAAGTTTAATGAGGATCCATTGAATTTTTTGTCTGTTCTACTTCATTACTCTTGTTTTGTAACCGTGCAAGTGACATCTAAAAACTGACTTTGACTTTGAATGCTTTTTTCCTATAAAGCGCACATGGAGGTAATTAAATATTTAACACAATACTCATCTAGATTGTTTTTGAAAAGTTTTATACGTATACATGGTATATAATATATACGATTTAAAAAAAAAAAAAACAAATTATAGAAGACCTCGATCGTTCAGTGACTTATATGACATATATATTGTAAAAAAATTGCTCTGACAGACTTTCGTAGTTAGTAATGTTATAATAAGCTTTATTTAATAATAAACTTTTGATTTTAGATTTAAAACTAAGAAATGGAAGGTCTAAGATATCTTGTGGAACTTTATTATATATGCGTATACTCAAACCCATGAAGGATTTATTAACTTTTGAAGCCGAAACTTTGGCGTTACGAGTTTGTTTTTATTTCTCGTATTTATCGCGTGTCTGTCACTATTTTTTATATAACTATTTAAATATATGTTATTAAATATGTATTGCGAAGCGACTGTAAGAATACCTATGTCTTTAAAAACATCTCTCAGAGAATCTCTAGCTTTTAAGTTATAAATAGCCCGCACAGCTCTTTTTTGTAAAATAAATATAGAATTAATTTCGACAGCACTGCCCCTTAATAAAATACCGTAAGATAAAATACTGTGAAAATAACTAAAATAAACAAGTCGAGTCGTATTAATGTCTGTTAATTGTCTAACTTTTCTAATTGCAAAGACGGCGGAACTGAGTTTGGCTGCGAGTGTTGAGAGATGGGGGTTCCCCTGGAGCTTTTTATCTAATGTTATACCTAAGAATTTTGTTGAGTCAATCAATTCTAACACTTCATTGTTAAAGAGCAAGTTAAAATTTTTACTTTTTACATTAGGAAGTGTAAACTATAGAGTTTAGTCAATAATTTAATCAATAATTCAATAATTTAGTGTTAACACTAAATTATTAATTTCGAACCAATGCAGGACTCGTGACAAAGTACTGTTCTACTTCGTACTTCGTCATAATTAATCCTATCACGCTCAACTTTAAAAATAAGCGAGATGTCATAAGCAAAGAGTACAATGTCACACAGACCCTTAACAAAAAAGGGCAAGTCATTAATATAAAGTAAAAACAAAATGGGACCCAGAATAGATCCTTGTGGAACACCCATCTTTAGGTGAGAACCAGACGACTTAGAATTATTTTCGTAAACTGTCTGGACTCTTTGATTCAGGTAAGAGGCAATAAGATCAAGCGCAGCGCTACGTACACCGTAGTGGTTTAGTTTGCATAGCAACGTCCGATGGTCCACACAATCAAAGGCTTTGGACAAATCGCAAAACACCCCAATTGCATTCTGCGACTTCTCACATGCGTCGTAAATGTGCTTAATAAGCGCGGCACCCGCATCAGTCGTTGATTTGCCTTTGGTGAAACCATATTGTTCACTATGCATGATCCCACTGCTATACACAAACTCTGAAATCTGATTTAAAATAATTTTCTCGAAGACCTTACTCAAGGTCGGTAAAACCGAGATAGGTCTATAATTTTCGGGATCCAATCTATCGCCACTTTTAAACAAAGGAATTATTTTACTGTTTTTCATCAAATCTGGAAATATACCGGTTTCGATACATTTATTAAAAATAAGGGATAATTGAGGGGCAATATCATTTATAATAGTGCTAAGCAATTTAATTGACATACCCCAGAGATCACCGGTTTTCTTCGAATTTAAGGTTCTAAATGTGTTAACTATTTCATCTGATGAAACAGGTTTAAAAACAAAACATTTATTATTGACTTTGACAATTTTTTTCAATTCGGCGATTGCAACAGATGATGAGGAATTTAAATTACGTGTGACTGTTATTGGGATTTCAGTAAAAAAAGGTCTCAAAAACAGCCACCTTTGATTCTTTATTTATTTTAATATTATCAATTTTTAAATTTATAGGTCCATTGGCAGCCCTAGATTTTCCAGTAAAACTAGATGAAACATCCTTAGTTGCCTTTATTTTATCTTCTGAATTTAAAATTTATTTCTTATATAAGTGGACTTGGCTTGTACGCCAACGTTCTTAAATATTTTAGAGAAATTTCTAACTCTATTCAAGAACACCAGATCATGATTCCATTGCCTCTCACCATATAAATCATATATACTTTCTCTACTTCTATATATTCCTACGGTAGCCCAATCACTAAATCTAATTTTAAAGTATTTCGTAAACGTTTTTGGCTTAAAAATATTATTAAATTCATTTAACAATAAATCGTAAACTTTATTATATAAATTGTTCGGATTATCATTGGTAAAATTTTCTTTAACCACTATTTTCGCAACATTTTTTTTTAAAGTGAGCATACTTTTTTTTTGTTATCGGTCTGCAAGTAAATTTTTGGGGTCTTTCAATTTCATGATTAATTAAGAGAGAAAATTGTTGACCACAGTGGTCTGAACTTAAATTTGATATTATCCTCTCTTCATATACATTACAGTGACAGAACACATTGTCAATACGAGTCGCGGAAACACTAGTTATTCGAGTAGGTTCTGAAAAGACGTTTAACAAGTTATAGGATTTAAACAAATTTAAAGTAGCAATTTGTTTTTTATAATACCGAGGCAGATACATTGTACCTTTTGTCATTCTAAAACTATTATAAATAAATTTATTTATGTCAAAATAAAGAAAAGCGTCGCTATGACGGTATGTCAAATTGTACAATGTCATATTAAGATTATATACGTATTTGTTTTGTTTGTCCGAATAAGATGGTGAATATGGAAATGAGCACAATACAAATTTACAATTATTTTTGCTATTTATAATTAATATTTTTTCCATATTTTTAATAATTTCACTTTTCCTAACGGACAAACCATCTCAAATTGAAGCTCATAATTTTATTTAAGTGATGTTGGTAACTGGCTCATACATAATACATTTAGATGTAACTATAACTGTAGCACTGTATGTCTACAGTTATACTACAGCTACAGTTATAGTTACATATATACATAATCATATGACAATATGATTTGAAAGTTCTCTATTTACAGCCCCAAACTAAAAACCTTCTATATAATATCACTTTTAATTAAAAAAAAATGATATTTACATAATAAATTGCCATAAAATGATATTAAACTGTTACTATTAAACTAAAATATTATTTTATAATGTAAATATTATAACATGTTATTTAGTTTATATAATACTATTGTACGCTGTGTAACCAATAACTTATCATGACAAATGCCAGAGGGGATGGCGTGGTATTGGTCCTATTTAATTTAATGTATATTTCAAAGCTGTCATAATAAATGTTATGTTACTTGGTATGATCTTGGTTACTTCAAACATTAGTTTATTAATCTTGTTAGATTATGTGATATATATAAAGATTTTGAAAGATTAATAGAAAAGCTCAACGTCTTAACTCCTTAAGATATTGATTTTTAACATTTCGTTATAATTTATAAGTCTTGTAATTTACAAAAAAAAATTACAATAGTATAGATTATATTGTCATCTATCAAAATTATCATTTCGAATGTATTTGTACTATGAAGTTCACCTTATATATAGTTTAGCTTTTAAAACATTACATTTTAAACCAACCACAACCAGTCAGTATAAATAAATGTCGCTCCCTCTTGAGTGTCATAAATCACACGTCATTGTGTGTTGCAATCCTTTCTCGGCGCGAGCGTACTTCACTGTAATAAGAATAAATGAAGATCTCAAAATAAACACTTAAAAGTGGTAGAAATTGCTTTGTACCAATAATTTTTAAATATGTAGATATATAGCTATAACATCAGGAAAAAAATATACTCACATTTATCATTTAATTATCAAAGTTATTCAAGTATTTAAAGTTAAACTAAACATCAGAAAGTAACCTACGAGATTCAGTTTGCTTTAAAGTACGAGTATGAGGAGTATTAGGAGCGGAGTTCTCTCGTAGATGACGTAAGAATATAACTTATTAAAAAAACTGCGAATATTATACTTAGAACAAAAATGTTTTAGTTATGTAGTTTTAGTTTGTCTGTCGTTGTTTCGTATGTACCAAAAATAGAATAATGATTTTGTATACATTAATTCATATTTGTAAAATAATACAATTTATCTCGTAATCTATAATGTTCTTACGGTAATATTCAAAAGAATCTGAAGTAATTTATATTTAAGGATAATTATTTTAAAGTTACTTCCCAGTGACATTCAGACTTAACCATAAGACGAATATTAATAAGTTGAGAAAAAATGGAAAATGTGCATTGAAAATTAAAAATTGAAATGGCGGCTTGAGCACAAAGCCTCTGCTTTATAACAGAGTAAGTTTCACAAATCATATTTTATGTTAAACTTTGTAATTAGTATTAATTAGGTCGCAGCGGACGGACGGACGGACGGACGGACCGACGGTCTATTAGCACCGTCCAGTGTTATGAAATGAATCCTTGTCGAGAAATATTTCTAACAACTCAAAATGAAAATATATAAATTATTACTCTTAGTTTTCAACAGATGCAGTAAATAATATTAAAAAGTCTTTAAGACATAATTATAAAGATCACATGATAATCTGTTGCTAATGTATCGACAGTATACGATGTGTATCTACGGTGAATAATGATGAAAAAAAAATTAAGTAAATCAAGATTTCATCCATTTGTAACCTAATCTTTATTATGTTAAATTAAAGATATATTGTCTTTTTTTTTCTATACATTATACACATTATCAACGACATGTGTCAAAATACTATATGTTTTAACAGTGTATGTTCTGCGTTTCTCGCTGTACTTTGAGAATATGAATAGTATAAATATTTTTTGCTGTAATCATTTTAAGGACCATAAAAAAATTAAGTTTTCAATTTAGATATTTTAAATAGTTTGAAGGATATCCCAATATTACATTGGCTAAATAGTGCTCGTAGTGAACGAAATTGTCTTATTTTCTGCTTGAACCGAAATACAAGCAAGCAAGAATTCTATACAAGCATCGTTTGAGGGAAAAATAAAGAAAACGTAATTAAACCAGTCAATCTTTTTTATCTTCAAATCACATAGCTATGCAGTCTTCGACAATTTCACTTATTGATAATATCACCTCATTAAAAAATACTTCCAATAAATTTGGTAAATTTATTTGAGTAGGTAGACTTTTCTTTTGATTATCATTCAAAAGTTTTTTAAATATTAAACATAAAATTACATATTTAATTTGTTACAATAGGTCCAGGTATTTATTAATATTTCAATAATAAGCAAATGAATAAGAACTCCCGAATGCGGTTTCGGTTTCGGTCGGTCGGAATTTTCTATCGGACACTTGTCCGTAAATACGAGTAGATGCAGAATAGAGAATGGAATAACCGTGACAAGCAAGTGACTTTGAAATGGTTACTTCTTCATCTCGGCTCTTAGAGCATACACATACTAGAGACACACATTCAACGACACATTTGTAACAAACTCTGATTGTTTTGCCTGAATGATGTCGCAAACCTCATTTATGTGTTATTATCGTTATGGGGTCTCTAGATATGTACCTCAATATCCATTAATGTATAATGTGTATTATATTCATGGTAAGTAAATTATTATTCCATAATTGATATTTAAACGAAGCTTATGAAAATTAGATACATATTTTATTCATAGTAAACTCTGAGCTTCTATAACAATTAAAAAAGCTTTTCATCACAAATAATGAAATAAATATTTCCAATTTCGTGTGTTCAGAGAGGAATCACTTATTTTAATATAAGTGTATGAGTTTCCTTCTTATTCGGCATTTTATTAAAAAGAAAACCCTTAAGAGCAGTTTAAACTAATATACTTAAAACATAGTTAACTTAACTTAAAGAAACCAGTAGGTCTTGCCATCTTTTGGACCGATGTAATTGTGGTTTGGATATTGAAAGCTTTCAGGGTCCTCGAGATAATAACAATAGCGAATTTCGAGAATTCTCGATTACAGAGCTTTTAAGCTACCTCGTCGTTTCTTTAATAGATTTTCCTGACACATGTCAAAAAGAAATTTGACGGAATGTCTCAGATTGGTAAGACAAAATTTAGATATTTAATTTTTTATTTTCTTACAAGATTTCCATAAATATTAACTAAACTTCACTAAAACAAAGAGACTGTTCATTTGTATTTAAAGAGTATTGGGTTACCAGTGAAAAAACAGTTTTTATTAATTAGTTAATTACACAGGCACACAAAAAAAAAAGTCATGAACCAGAGGGGAGACCCCATTATTCTTAGGTTTTTAGGATCGCTGAACCCGAATATGACAATAAAAACTAATTTTAAATGCCCGTTTTCCCGCTAGCACCCCCTTACTACCTCTTAAGGGGTGAAAATTGAATTTTTTGTATAAAATCAAGATAGATGTGTATTTCTACGTTTTTTGGGATGCTGAAACCGAAAATGATAACTAAAAATTAATTCAAGACCTCCATAACCTATTAACACTTTCTTACTACCCCTTATGGGGAGTGAAGTTTTCCATTTTTGTATAAAATAAAGATGAATGTGTATTCCTATGTTTTTTGGTATGATGAAACCAAAAATGACAACCAAAAGTGAATTTGATACCTCTTTTACTCAATACCACCCCCTAACCACCCCTAACGGGGGGGGTGGGGGTAGTTTAAATTTTGTATAAAATCAAGATGTATGAAGAAATTTTAACGATTTACAGTAAATGACATGTTTATCAAACTAGTTTGAGGTTACTCTTAGCTCTTATATTAGAAATTCAAATGCTTTATCGATCAGAAGTATCTGATATATATTCATGATTTAATTCTACTCTTAGCGTAGCCCAGGAACAACGGCGTGGACGTAGTAGATTTCTGTTCCCTTTTGGGGTGCTGGATTAAAGTGAGTCCCCTTGCCTCTCACTATCCGGGGTGCTGAATTAAAATGAGTCCCCTTGCCTCTCACTATTCAGCGTCTACCTGTTTCACGAACTCTCTTGTTGTCAAAAGTTCTTCTAAGTGGTTTCCGTTTATTGGTTCTTTTCTCTTCTGGCAAATCTCTTTTTAAATTCCAACAGTAGTCTGCTAACATATTGACATTCCATTCACCCTGATAGCGCTGTTCCATTGTCTTAACATCCTGATGGAACCTTTCACCTTTCTCCTCACTGTAGTTTCCCAAATAATCAGGAAAATAGTCCCTTCTATTTCGGAGGCATAGAATTAGGTTCAGCATCTTTTAATCTCCTAAATTGTCAGGAAAATAGTAACAATTCTATTTCGGAGGCATAGAATTAGGTTTAGCATCTTTTAAGCGTTTTACAAGACTGCCGGATGGATAACAGTATAAGTAAAATTAAGTAGAAAAAAATAAACAAAAAATTAAAAAAGCTTGTTAAGAATAGGACAAAAATCATGCTTCAGTCTTAGCATCATAATAACAAATATATGCATACAATAAGGTTACCATATACTTTATAATCATTTTTTCTCTCTGCATCCCAAAAAAAGTAGAAATACACATCTGTCTTAATTTTATAGAAAAAAATTGAAATTTTCACTCGATGTAAGGGATGGTAGAGGGTGATAGTGGTCATGAATTTATTTTTAGTTATCATTTTCGGTTTCAGCATCCCAAAAAACGTAGAAATACACATCTATCTTGATTTTATACAAAAATTTCAATTTTCACCCCTTAAGAGGTAGTAAGGGGGTGCTAGCGGGAAAACGGGCATTTAAAATTAGTTTTTATTGTCATATTCGGTTTCAGCGATCCCAAAAACCTAAGAATAATGGGGTCTCCCCTCTGGTTCATGATTTTTTTTTGTGTGCCTGTGTTATTATTTAAAATAAATTATTGTTCCACATTTAGAATTTTCAACCGCAATGGTTACAGACTAGGAACATGGTGACCAGAAATTAGATATAGCTTATATTATTGATATAACAAAATAAAAAATGATTCTATAAATATATATATAAATATAAAGAATTTATTTATAAAGCATTTTTAATTAATGTTCCATAAAACTTTCCTCACTTGATACATAATATTTACATTTAATTGTAAATTCAGATCAAGACCTCCGAATGAGATTAATAACCGTGATTTAACTGTACAGATATCAGGAGCATCAATTAAAATAATGAATTCATCGATTACGTAATTATTAATATTTATCATAATTATTTTATTTTATTTCATTTTATTTTGTAGTTGACAATAAGAATCATATGGTACATGTTTTTTAAAATTTACAATTTAAAAATTAAAATCAATTATATAACTTACGTCCGGGTTTTGTTGAGACTTAAACATTCAGTGACTTAGTTAGCCAGTCATAAATACTTATTACTAACGACTTCTGACTGAACATACCGCAGATGAAATTGATATGGAGTTTCCTTTACCAATTTTATATATTAGGTAGTTACTCTACCATTAATCTATAATTACTTAAGCGTACCTAGCTGTGATAGGTTGTTATTCTTTGAATTTCGTTATGTGTTACCTTTTAAAAGTGATTTTATTTATATCTACCTACAACAAATTGGTTTTCAGAACTCCCGACTATTGACACTAACATAAATTATTACTTGTAACCCCAAAACTTTGCAAACGGCTACCTTAATCAAAATGTGGTTTATACAACCTCATCATATTTTCTGAATTACCTTTCTAACGATAGCTCACCCGGTATTCTACTATGAGAAAAAAACTTAGCCCCACTTTCACTGTTAGGGGGAGGTACCATATTTTTTTTTGTTTTCTTTTTTTTTCTACAGTTTTATTGGCATATAAAATATCTATATCCATACTAAATTTCAACACCGTAGCCACAAAGTGCTAAGAGCAAAGCAGCCAACAGACAGACAGACAGACATGGCAAAACTATAGGGGTTCCGGTTCGTTGACTACGGAACCCTAAAATCTAATAATTGGAAGCATCTGTTTACAACCACAATCGCGAGCGATGCAGCTCGCGTTGTACAGCGTTGTTCAGAGACAGCAGAGGGCGGGCAGGCGTTCGGAGGCGGTAATAACAAAGGAGCGACTTCTTCGCTACGCTTCATCGATATTTAATTTCTCTCCCGGAAATTTTAGTCTTGCGATAACTCATTATATACATATTTTTTTCTTGTAGTGTAAATGATAATTTTTATCTACATTAAATGCATAACGTATATAACGTATTAAATTCAACAAAGGTTAATACTGTATTGTTGAAAATAAGTTCGTAAATAATCCATCATCTTATTGTAATATGTAAAAGCAAAAAATGGTTATTGGGGGTTATTTTTGGAAGATAGACATATACAATAACGAACTTATTTGTAGATCTATTAAAGAGTATATAGAATAGTATATTCCCACCGTACATTGTTTTGTTATAACTCAAAAGGTTCTAGCAGAGTTTTCGAAGAAAGTTTCGGTGGCTACGAGACAGTTTGTCAGAGATGGAGCGGTCGAGTCCTACGCATGTTGGAAAATTTACATTCTATGTTTAAAATTTGAATAAGCCCTAATAAATTAAACGGTGCTATAAATTTTTCTTTAAATTTGGTGTTTTTTGTTCCGATCTGTGTATATTCGAGTAGTTACTACAATATACAATAAAAAAATAAGAATTGAAGATTGAAGAGGTATTAGTATTATTATATTACCAATGTTTTAAATAAATGGAAGATATTGTTAACAATAAAAGCCCTTCACACAGATGAAGTTGTGTGGTCCTCGTATGAAAGTAACCTAGTCTGTTAGTTTGTAGACGTCTGAGCTAACGATTCCAACCCAACACAACTGCAGTATGTGGATTGTTTTAAAGTTCAGTACCTTGTACTATACACGTTAATTTCTCTTGCACTTAAAACTTTAATTTCTAAATCCTCTTAATAATGGTAATTAAAATAATAATAAATAAACATAATTTTAATTTCCACATTACCACAATATTTGTTTTTTCCACTTTTGATATTACTTTATTATATTTTTACATCATTTAAACGTATATTTATAGTAAAAAAAATACGTTTTTGGTTTGTTCATATCAAATAGAACGTGGCTGTTAGTGCTGCCACGGTGGTATTACTCATACCAAACAACATGTTTACACTAGGATCCGCCCATCGTGCGTGGCGGGAATTGAGCTGAGCGCAGGAAAATCCATTAGAAAGGAATAAAAGGAAATAAATATTTAATAACAATAATAAACAATTAATTGAAAGAGTTTGTCGCCATGAAAGTTATATAGTACGAGCGACACAATCACGAGTCTCTTGGTTTTTTAAATGCTTTTTAAATGCTTTTATTTAACTTGACATGTATCGGATCAAATCTTGTAACGCGAAATTTTAATACTCAGACTCAATGAATTTCGATGAAAATTAGAGCACATGTTCGGCTCCGGTGACAATATAAGTAAATGGGGTTACCCGAAGAAAACATCCCCTTTTGACCCCTGTTTGCCACCCCTACGTGTTACGTGTTAATCGCGTTTTCGGCCATATTTGCCGAATTTTATTGTCCGGGTTAAATATATTTCACGAAAATTAGTCTTTATGTTATATTTTAGCTAAAATACAAGTGGGTTTTATTTCTAAATGCTTTTTATTATATTAGATATACTTTAATTTTAATATGTTTATTATACACAGTTTTATTTATTATTATATCATCGAAAAAAGATTATGGAAAATAAAAATGTTACTCATGTCAAAATTTCGAAATTGTATGCAAATAAAAATTCAAATAAAAAATTACAAAAAAATATTTAAAAAAAATATTTTTAAAAAATTTACAAAAATAATTACAAAAAATATATAATGAAAAAAAATTTTTTTTAATGCTTTTATTTAACTTTGTAAAAAAAGAACTAAAAAGTAAAAAATATTTTTTTTCAAAAATATCAAAAAAAATGATGCAAAAAATTATTTACAAAAAAATTGATTCAAAAAATTATTTACAACAAAATTGTACAAAATATTTTTCAGATAAATCGTTAAATAAAAGCGTGGCGCGTTTTTACATACACAACAAACAATTTGGATTTCAAAAACAAAAAAATACATCACAACTCTTAGCTTCATTTTCAGATGAAATTAATACTCATTTAAATGAAAAAAAACATGTACTTGTTCTTTTTATTGATTTTAGTAAAGCATTTGAAACTCGAAAACATGACACGTTATATAAAAAAATGCAGCAAAATGGTATACAGGGCCCCGCATTGGAGTTATTTAAAAATTATCATACCGATAGATATAATGCAGTATGCATAGCTAATGAATATAGTGAACTAATTCCAGCTACCCGAGGAACAGCTCAAGGATCAGTATTAGGCCCTACAGAGTACTTAATATATGTCAATGATATGTGCAACATACTGCGATACGGTTCTGTGTATCAATTTGCTGACGATACATGCTTAATTACCGCACATCATAACATAGAATGGGCTAATAATATGATGCAAACAGATTTTAATAATCTGTGTAAATGGGCGCATGATGTTAACCTTTATATTAATTATTCAAAAACTAAGTTTATGTACATACACTCACCGCATAAAACAGCCAACTACATACCTAGCATTGTGGCGCATGACCATAGTTGCATGCATGGACGTCATACCCCGTGTGTATGTGAGTCAATTGAAATGGTTAATCAACATATGTATTTGGGTCTAAAAATAGACCACCATTTTAATTGGAGTCCTCACATAGACGAAGTTTGTAGTAAACTGAGATCTATTTTGGCAAAAATGAGTATACTCAAACATAAGCTTCCCTATACAATTTTAAGACTTTTGTATATGTCACTTGCAGATTCCATTATAAGTTATGGCATCTCAAGCTATGGCAGAACCTATAAAACTCACTTAGAAAGAATTTATAACCTACAAATGAGAATATTAAAATCAATAGTCCCGCTAAAAGTTAAATATACATTTAGAGATAACTACGACTATTTATTTAAACACTGTAACATAATTAACGTTTACGAAAGAGTAAACCTAGAAATTACAGCGCAATATCAGAATAAAATTAATACGCTAGGAAGAAATGACAGAGTGGATTTCATGCGAAATCTATCATATTTACCATATTTTACAGAACCCAAATATAACAATGTATACGGAAAGAGAATTTGGTCCAACATCCTGCCTTGTTTCCTTAATAAGTTACCAAAAGAGTTGATTACAAAGATTAAAAGCCATAATTTGAAACAAACAAAGAAAATTGTCAAGAACTTTTATGTAAAAATAAGAATTTACCCATATCACAAATCTAAGGCTATGAACATGTATAACTTTGTTTCTTTTCTATTTTTTGTTAATATAAGTTTAAGATTAATTTTAGTATAAGATAATAAGATTAATATAAGTATAAGATAATGTTATATATTAATTAGTTATTTAGTAGTTACAATGCTATAAAGCGTGTGAACTCCACGAACGCGACAATCTTTTAGATAAGATATGCGTTTAGGAGCAGGTTATATTGTAAAATTTAAATGTAATAAACAGAAATAAATAATAAAAAAAAATCGCTAGCTTCAAACGCTCCAGTTGAAAGTTGAAAATGTTTTTAATGGAATTTAAATACTTATATCAGAAACAGTGACAGATAAATGATAAATACATGAAATAAAAATAAACTCGTAACGCATAAATTTTATCTTCAAAAACATAACAGATCTTTCATGGGCTTCAGTGTATTCATATGTAATAAAACTCCACATGCTATCTTAGACCTTTTCGTTTTAAATCTAAAATTAAAAGTGTTTTATTAAATAAATCTTATTATGACATTCCAGTTCATTATAATTTTATATTATAATGTATATCTCTAACATTGTTAAATTTGTATTAAAAAGAGCAACTGTTGAGTTTCCGACCGGCTCCTAGTAGAGCAGCATGCGGAGTCGGTGGTAGCTTACTCACGTATAGTCAACACAGACCTTTTTTATTGTAATAATTGACGATTCAAAAGTGCGTGTAGATGCCTTCTTGAATAGGAATATTTTACATTTTTTATTTTTATGGTGAACCTTTAGCTCCTGGACCATACTTCGACTGCTAACCTGTTTGATTATTTCAGTAACATTATCGATACTTTCGACGACGGGCCTGACGATGCGAGGCGCAATGTTAACCTCTAAAATGCCTGAACGGAATCGACGAAACCAAAATTGCAGATAAATAGCTGTTACAGTATCGGCACCATAAACACCATTTACAATTTCGGCGGCCCGGGTTGTATTTTCGCCGTTATCAAAGAGAAACTGTAAAATTAAACAAACTTACTCTTTGTTGACTTACATTATTAAGACCCTGTAATTCACAACGGAATGGAACAAACAAAAAACAGAAAAATATATTTTGTTTGAGTGAAATGTGACCTTAAAAGCGAGCATACACTTGAAATAATTTGATCTATACTTTAGGAGATATCGATCACTACAGCCATCTACCGAGAGAGTAATGGATATATTTTTCCCTAACCCTTTATTATTTTATGTAAGATATACTATATAAAATAGAGAGAAAACTAAATCCATTGAGAATTTTAACTAAACTCTCCTGAGGCAATATTAATCAAGGATATTAATTATTTAAAGAATTGTTCATATTGTTTAATAATTGAATAACATATTAATTGAAGTAAAACAGTATTATATTATGAACAATGCTGTTAAAATAAAAGAACTTTAATAAAAAAACAACAACGAACAACGTTGAACAGCGTCACACTTGAAGAACATTATTCTGTGGCCGATATTTAAAACTAGTTGTTGCCAGTGGTGGTGGTTATATCGCTATTCTATCATACCATAGTTTAAGATTTTGTTACTAGAAGTAGAAAAATGTTATTACTTTGTATCGATAAATCCAAAGTCAATCTGATTAAAATTAACCAATTAATACGATGTTCGTTAAGTATCACAATAAGTATTAAAAAATAACTAAATGATCTCAATTTGTAATGTAACTAACTATTAGACGATGAATACGAGTAGTAGTTCGAAGTAGAGGTGCTTTGAAGGTGTAATGTACCTATTACAGAATGTTGACTTCAAATTATTTTTCTCCCATGAATGAGAAACTGCGTTAGTATCTTTTTTAATTTCTTATAAGTTCGAGTTTCGCATTTTCAAATTCTAATCTTTGTCACAGTCCATGTGAAAAATTACAATATTAAAATAGCTTGACACGACAACAGTTTACCAAAATTGTGACCTGTAGTTTTGTTGTTGTTAATTTAATTCCTTGGATACGAAAGATTTGAATTCCGACTACAAAGGAACAGAGAGTAATGCAGAGAGTAATTGTAGACAATCATCTGAAGCATTCTGTTTGTTACAGAAAATGTATTCCGAGTTCAAATTCGGTTTCGACTTCTAGATTTAAACTTCAGACGGTGATGTTAATAATTGTTCTATAACATTACGTACATCGTTATTCTGTCTGTAAATAACTAATACGCAACAGTTTTCTACGTAACTTTGTATCGAAGCTAAAACTTTGAATAAGAATAACTATAACAATGTTATGCAAACCTCACTTACGGTCATCTGTAGCCATTGTCAAAACTTTTGAAGTTGGCCTCAATCTAACAACGAACAAACAAAATTATTTTATATAAAGAGAATTAGTTTTCATACAAAAATAAATATTTATTTTTTATAAAGTAATATTTGTATTTAAAAAGAAATATATTTTTTTTATCACTTCATATCTTTGTTTTATTTAATATTTAATCTAATCGGAAACATTATATTTGTGAATATTTTAATACTTACCAATTAATTCATTGTCTAAAAAAGCTACTTTTAAATATCTTCAATTATTTTACGGCTGTGTGCGGCCTTGACTACAAGATAGTGAAACAGTGACTCACTCACTCAGTTATAACACTAAAGATATACTACTACAATTTCATTATCATAGATGAATATAAATTAAGACTTAACATCCTACGAGATAAGTTTATTCTCACTTAATAAGAAAGCTCTAAGTAATGTTAAGCTCTTAGTTACTAGTATCTGTAAACCACTTACTTTGCTACAGGTTATTACTAGGATCACCAACAAACACTCAATTCGGACTCGCTGCGCTCATGAAATCTCAGGTGCCGTTTGTATATTGAGCGAAGCGAGCCCAGTATAATGACTCATCGTTTCCCATTGACTTTAATGGTATATCAGTGTTTTGACATACTCGTACATACAAACGATATTATGTAATACACATCTAACACGTAACATCATGTAGATGTATGTATAAAATATTGTAGAACGTCGTTTATTTAGCGATGAATTGTTTTTAGTTTGTTATTAAGACATAAATAGAAAATGATTTTGTGTTTTTTATGCTACGGTAAATATTAGTAGGGTGGTGATTGTTGCTTTGAGCTGCAACTAGAGGGAACATCCAACAATGCGTGATTACACGTTCATTAATTTGATGTTTAATTTAAATATAAATTATTCATCTTTAAAATAGATATATTTCATAGAATTAACATTTAATATTATTTTCAAGTCACGACTAAAGTACCCAAAAAAATTACAAAAATGTCGGCACACGAAGTAAAGACTAAAACCAGTAACTAAACTGTGATTTTAAAGGCTCCTATGATTCTGCTGCTTCTATTATTTGTATGGTCATAAAAAGTTGTTGCAAGGTTTTTTTATTTTATTAATTTTGGTTGATATTTTTTCATAACATATAAATTATATTAACATTCAAACCATTCATACCAAGTCCCTTGAATAAATGTTTAATGCAATAAAAATGTAAAATAAAATTATGCTTCGAACACTGTTGTTATTCCACGATCACGGCGGGTCGTTGAGACGTATAATGCAATCAATTATTTCACTCGCGTTCCAACTCTGCTGCATTCAAATGTAGAGGTAAAATAATTTACATTCAGCACCAACTGATAAATTATGGTCCGTAAGGATTTTATCGGGAAATAAATGTAGTTAGACTATAAATGTATTTCAAATTCACAATTTATATAATCTATATATCTTTCATAGTTAAGATTAATTAGTGTGGGTTAAAATACTTTTAATAGATCTTCTACACAAAAGAAACTTATTTAACTTATTTATTTAAGCCTTAATCGTTTGTCAAATTGTTAGTTCGCGGTTCTTTACAGCTTAATAGTTTTCCCCTCCATCCTTCCCTCCCAAGGCATAGGCCTTATTCGTTTTTCAAGACATGGAACCTCGATTGCATCTCTCTTTATGTTTTATATTCTGAAAGATAATATCCTTTTCAAATATTACAATCATTTTACTTCCACTACATCAATGTTCTTCACGTAAAAAAAGAATCAATCAAATATCAAAAGTGAAACTATAAATATTCTACTTTTATTTAATATCTGTATGTATACTTGTTAAGATATACTAAAATAATTAATAGAAGTTACTGCCGATGCCAATAATAAGAGCATTATACTCGTATATCAAATCTATTACTGAATGTTCTTTTTTATATTTTTTTTACAGTACATTAATTTTTTTATACTTCACATTTTTATTAGTAATAAAAACTATTTAAATAATTTATGACAAACATAATAATATTTCTCTTGCACTTAAAATTAACTGTAACATTACTCCTAACAGACATACAGTAGAAAATACTAATAACATACTTATCAAATAAATAATATAAAGTTCATGTCACTATTATATAGATTGATCGGTCTCTTCACCTGTTATTATAAATTTATGTGCAATTTGTTGCTGTGATATTTTTTAACTTATCCACGACTTTAATGAAGTATTAATTAGAAAGTCCAGCAATAAAACCATTTAGTACAGTTAAGTAAAATAAATTAACAAAAATAAACTGTTTCCGAGCAGAACCAATATTAGTGTTGTAAAATGACTGCTAAGATGCCCTGTGCACACTTTAACACGACAAATATTAGAGACTCATTGCACGAGTGTTGTTTGTTGAGTTGACTTCGCTATCTGCATGCATGTGCATCTACGTAGTAATATTGTACTGAGGAACTAATTACGATTAAGTAGTCAGGAAAGAGTTCTTGAACTAGAGTATGTAAAAATAATAACATTAGCCAAATAACCTCATCAATGTACCACCAAACAAACAAAATGCAAAAATTGTTGTTATAAAAAATATAGATCTAGATCTAATCTATTTTAAAACTTTTATTTCAGAAATACATGATGCAATATGCATTGTAGAATATATACATACTTACCAAAATAAATAAAAAAACTTTTTTTCATGACCTAGTTAATAATTTTAATTACCCGGAAGTATGTGGTAATTAAGGGTATATGTATTATATTTTGGGGAATATTGTTTTAAAAACAACATTTAATATTACGGACAGTTTTCATGCTCTCTAAATTATCCTAGATGCTTATTGTTCCAGTAAGTGATCCAAGAGAGTAGATAGTGATAGTTCAATTCAAAACATTGTTCGTGAAGTCTCTTTGTCGTAGTCGTATATTTAGTCTTTTTTTTAAATCAAAAATAATGCCTTTTTATTTCTTAATTTTTCAAGAAAGTAAGTTTTTTTGAGTCTGTAACTGAATGTATGTATATGAATACACTTTGTTCAATATTAGAGATCGATAGACGAGATAACTACGAGTAAGTACTGCTTATTTGATACAGTTATAATTATAATATTTTTATTTTACAGCAACATGCTGCAAACAGTGTTTATATCAGAAAAAAGATTAATTATTTATTTAGGTATAATTGTTTAACATTTAAACATTTACTTACTTCTTTGGTCAGTCAATTTGTAAGAGATAAACGATGTCAACGACCGTTTAATAAAAGAATAAACACATCCATCTAAATATAATATAAAATAAAATGTTATTCTCTTAAAATAACTGTATACGTGCAGTGCTGGATACGTCCAGCACGTTGGAGAGTCGTACGTGTTCAATGATCGAACAATGATTTAATTTCAGGAGCTGCTTCAGCTCTGACGGCCCACTTTGCTTTTTTGTTAACAATTACTTTTTATAATTAATTTTAGACTAATTTAGTGAGAAACTAATTGTTTACTATAGCATAATACACACAGAGCTATGACAAATATATCTCGGACGGCAATGAGACGAGAAACCCAGAAGAAAGCATCGCGCAAAACACGCTACACATACTGATTAGAGACATTAAAACCAGGGAGACTTTTATAGAACTCTGCAAAACAATAGCCTCTACTACAATGAAGAAAAATATAATATAATTAATAATATATAATAAACAGACAATTATACAGAACTACAGTCTCGCCAAATTAATAAAAAAAACATTTGTACACAAACGTCTATTAGAAAGTTGTTATTTTGACAAGACTTCTGGGAGTAGTTTCGAATTTCCACATTTTTAACACCTCGTTGACGCTTCGGCCAGGTTTACACATAACGTATACACATACTACTAATAAATGTAAAACATAAATATATTTTTAACATACCTTCTTTTTTCTTGAGGCTATTTCAGAAAGGTTTTTAAAATAGTTTATGATTTCAAACTATTTTTTAATTTATATCTTTTACCAGTTAATCCATACCAGTGATTACTTGTGTACGTCAAATGGAAGTGACTATTTTATTACTTACTGTAATAAGCCTACGAGGGTTCCAAATGCACCTCGGTCTGAAAAGAACCACAAGAACAAACTCAGACGGTTTTTTTTATTGTGATCACTATTTCACAAACATCCGAACGAATAAGGATCCTCAATGTAAGTAGAGTCTTAACACCTTACTAATTGGACTGCAAACTACGGTATTAAACTATTTCATAACAAGTCAGCAGCGATTTGCAAACGTATTATTCCACTTCAACGGTTTTATTTGAATATTTTAGTGTTTCATAAATTTTAATAATTTGATTGAAATAAATGATTTTATTGCTAATTATATTTGTCTCGAATTTCATTAATACTTTATTTTATTAAGTCTTATAAATAAGGCAGAATATCTCATTATCAACTTTGTGACTTTCTCTACTTTAAGACTATAATCAGAATATTAGTTGACTTGGTATATTCATTGAAATCATAACAAGCTTTTCATAATGTATCAGTATTAGCAAAGTTAGATGTGATTTCTCTTATATAAAGTGAGTCCTCTTATCTTTTTTCTTTTGCCTATTAAAGCAATCAAAATTAAATATTATATTTCGACTAAGTTCAATTTCAATTTTTCTTTGTGTGGAAGTAAGCCTATTACACCGCCATAATTTCTCTAGGGGATTCTGATTCTGTTCAATTATTGACTATAAAAAATATCAATTTTATTACATATCTATTTATTTTGTTGATTATTTAAAAATTCTTTCGACTCTGAAATATATTTTAATTACATACTAGCTAGAACGTTGAGCTCTGAATTTAAAAAAGAACTCATTAAACTCCATGAATTGTAGTTGAACATTTATCTAATATATTACTTTTTGTGTACATTTTTATTTATTATATATCTAAAACACTAATTTATTCCATTTATTTTATAATGAGGTATTAATACATTAAAATAGGAAGGTCAAAGCAGTTTCCAGCAGTCATTATCATTGTATGTATTATAAATAATCTTTTAAGATCTGAAAGTGATTAAATCAAGTGTTACACTCATACGTGTTGGCTCCACGAGCGGCCTTCTTGAATTTAGATCAAAATTATTAAAATTTAATTTTGGTATTGTTATATTTCAATTTGCTACAAATTTAAGTAGGTACAAGATATTTCACCCACTTTTAAGCTATAAAACATAACGTTAACATTGTGTAGATTATGACGGAAACATTAAATGTATTTATTACAAAGCATCTTTAAAACTATCCCATAATTCTTTAAATAATATTTACTCCTAATTAGGTAGTTTGTAGAGCGGATTATAACATAATCGCAAAAATATAACTTGTAACTACGAAGAATTTATAATAAGCCATTTACTGTTGTATTTATTGTTGTTTCTAATAAGAATTTATATTTTCAATGTTACCTCGTCTAATGGATATGATACGATGTCCTCACAAAGTTGGACTGAATCGCTTTAGGATCAAAACTGATTGTGATTCAATCTATGAAGACAGTGAAGACTATGAAGACTATGAAGACCGTCCGTTGTAACAATCAATACGATATTAATTGATCTTACGAGTATGAGCTTGAGTCTAATACTTTTATGAATTCATGAATGTCATGAATATAATGAACAAGATACAAATATTAAACCTGCTTGGTTAGTATTATTTACATATCACTTTTCAGAGTAAATTCATTGTACTGTTAAAATATATCTAACTAAAGTAGAAAAAATATATTAAAATCAGAATTTTCCTTCATTTGTACACTAAAGTGACAAATATACATAATTTATTTGTTATTTACATAAGAAGAAAAAAAGTCTATCTAATTTACTACATATTTGCAAATATTTATCAATAATATTTGCTTTATCAATAATATTTGCAACAATTTGATAAAATAGTATAAATAAAATAATATAAAAGCTTGGTTTATACGAGTACCTCTAGCACATGAAGCTCCAATGAAAATTATTAATCTTATTCTTATTGGTCGTAAATAACGTAGGAACTCTATTACATTAATTATATTACTGTAATCGAAGAGCTTTTGAAATGTTTGTTATAAGATTAATATAATACGAGCAATAATTTAATAATATAACTTAATATATATATTTAATTCCAAAATCAATAAATTAATAGCTTATTTCAATGTTACTATAGAAGAGCGAAAACATAAAAAGATAAAGGGAATAAGTAAGGTGAATAAATCAACAAGGCATTAGTTTCATGTTGCACGAGAAGTTAATGATATTGGCGGTGCGACTGCTCCCGTTACGCTCTGTTTACAATATTATATTAGCGGACAGTGACAAACATACAAATGTAAATACAGGCTTTTCAAATATATTTCCTAAAGAAAATCTATATGACAAGTACGTACAAACATTACAAAACATTAGTACAACGTACAAACAAATTAATACCAACAAATAACAGAAAACACATTAACACATAACCAACCAAATACAATCAAACAAGTCACGGAATTAACGTTTGACAATGATTTTATCTAAACTGTAAGTGCCGATATAATTGATTGGATCGGTCTGTCATCGGCTGGGACTCTTGATCTCCACACGTGGCGATTAGTTTATATGCATCAAAATCAAATCAAGATATTATAAGTTAACTAAACTGCTGTACAGTGAATGTACCGCAGTGAGTAAATGAATGTATTATAAAATTACTTTCATTAATTAAAGCTCTAATAAACACTTCATTATAATGTTTAAAACACCTATTGGTATTAAATTAGATAACATCGATAACATTTCATTGAAGCATGTTTGTTCTGTTCTTTTATTATGTCACGCGAAAACTACTAGACAAATTTTAATGAAATTTGTCTAGTAAATTTCGCGTTTTCATAAATAGGATACTTACTCCGGAAAATCCCTTAATGTTAAAGGATAAATATAAAATAACAGTGAAATGAAAAGTGAATGGCTTAAAAGAAAGAAGTTATGATGAATGACTGATTATTGTTGTTCAGTGGTGTTATGTACTTAAATACACTTTGAATAAGTATTAAGAAATCAAAGTCACACTAAGATTACAGGACACATAATTTAATCCATAATACTTATGAGATACTTAAATCTATTATCTGTACAATTGAGCGCCAGGAGGGTTATGCACAAGGTATTAGGTGGCTGATGCCCTTCCACATCCAGAATAGCTAGTCATCGGTTCATTGATTCGAACTTAGATATCTCATGGGTTGCCTCGAGACCTCTTCAAGAAAAGGCGTTTCGATAGGCTATATAAACAAAACAAAAACAAATTTAACACTAAACTTAACTATATTACTTACTTAATCTACTAATTAATATTGTGCAAAAACTCACCCCTGGACTAAACAATAAACTAACACCAAAGTATGATTATAATACACGTCTCAATCGCATTAACAATATCTCAAAGCCATGTACAATAGCGGAATATTATAATTATCTAAATGTCGGTAAATTGATATTTTCAACTCGTTACTAGTACACGACCACTCACATTGAAATTACTCTTAAAATTATTCTAATAACTTAATATTACAATATAACACTACTTGCTAATTATTTTTAAATAAACTTAAAATTAAATTAAAAAGATAATAATACGGAGACTCGTTGGGAGTCGAACTTGCGTCGACCGGCTACAGACTTCAACCCGGTTCTTTAAACACGACACCCATTATACGACATAAATTATATGTTAACAGATTTTTCGAATTACTTATAGTAGTCAAACACTTTTACCATTACAGTGGGTTAGGGGAATATTGTTTTAGTTTGTAGTTTGAACTCCCCAGTGTAAGAAAGCTCCAGGGCATAGCTATTATGATACTTGATGAAAAAAAGAGAATATATACATCTCGGCGTAATTTAAAGACAATAATTACTCATTCTATTAAAAGTTAACCAAAGCTTGTTCCTCCTGGGGTCATTTAACAGACATCTCGTAATTGGAAACATTTTTCGGAACATTTTAATTTTCTTTATTTACTTCTAAGAATGGCCACCTAAATAAAAAAATACTTTTTGAAAATACACATCCATTTATTTTATTTTTTCAATATTCTTAATTTTTTTATGATATAAACTAAGGTATTAAATTTAAGATCGTCATACGCTCCAATTTAATAATTTAATTAGAATTATAACAAACATACTAGTTAGCTACAACTTCTCTGTCTCATGAGACTGATGTACTCGTATACCTCACAGTCTAATTGAATGATGTCACCTGGTGTGCTTGAGTGTCCCGAGTTCATCTTGTAACCAGGGCCGCACTGTAGCGGTACTGTAGCGGTTATCTTGACATGTCAGAAGATAATACATATCTACTCTAACTATACATATTCATTGTACTTTATTATGTAAATAAAGTGAACATAAGTTACAGAGTGAATTAATTGACTGTGTACTGTCTGTCTGTAAATTACTAATACTCAAATAAAAACAAAGTCGTACATATACGACGTAACGTAAACGTAATCTAAGATATAAAATCCACTACTCTCTCTCTCTACCTCAGCTAGTAGGCACTCGTTGAGAATTCTGTTTGAAAAAACCAGTTGGTTTTTAGTGTTATTTAGTGTTAGAGTGTTATTTAGTTAAATAACCAGTGATAGAATTACAGCATGACAAGTCTGCCAGCATCTGCAACCTAGCATGTCTGCATCGTTTGTATATATAGAAGTACCATACCAAGTAAGACCATTTTTGGACTTCCAGTCTGCTTGTTTCCTTTACCACTTTACTGTATAAAACAACCCTTATAATGTATGCACCTTTTATAACCTGTACTATTATGCAGTTTTGTAATTCTTATATTAGAAAGTAATATTCAATAAGTTAATTTGATATTCACAGTCGCATGATACTTTGAGTGCGGTCGCGTAGTAATCTACGATATATTGTATATCTGATTTATTTACAGTCACCGCTGCAGGTGCTCGCTGACTCGCCTTCGACATGTAGTATTGAATCTTTTATTATATTTTCATTCTTATGTTTATAATTTGGGTACATACAAATTTTTATTAGGTGCTTTTTAAACATGAGACATGTAGAAATTAAATATAAATTCTTTAGAGAGCAAAGCTGTAAGTTTATTCTAAAATATAGTATTATGTATAGAAAAACTTAGTTATTATGTCTTCCCAATTTTTTAAATGGTTTCTATGACAATTTTCTTTCATAGGAAACCCTTATTTTCTGAACATTAGTCCACATTAGAAAGTTTAATCCATCAGTCTAATTAACATAAATAAACGTTTTTCCAATTATCCTTTGTCTTTTCAGAATACGAAACTTATTATTTTCTATAATGTAGCTTACTTTGTGCTCATTGTCCTACCGACACAGGATAAATGGATTTATAATTATAATTGAAATAGTGTTTATGCGTATTATTCGTCGTTATATTTTTCGAGATGAACATGAAAAAAGAGATGATTTAAAAGACAGGGAAAGAAAAGTATTATTATTAAGCTCATGGTAGTTTTGTATATTTTTAAATTGTGTTAAATATATTGATATTAATATTTTATAGAAACAATAACTGTTATCGCGACTTTGTCCTCATCCGCCCCCCCTCCATCACCTCCGCCTCCCTCCCACTTCGCCTTCCCGTTCTCAAATGAAACACCACCAAGTACTCGTAATACAGACATATCGATTTCTTGCATTACTTGCAGTGTAAATTGAATTCTAGTTTTGTTGTCTCCAATAATAAACACACACTCATCATTTTTTTTTCCAAATATATTTAATAGTTATTTTGAAAAAAAAGTGTAATACATAATCATGTTATTATGATAAAATTCAGAACTAAATAAATCATTGTTCTTCATTGTTAGCAACTTTTATTAATTTTCAATCGCGTGTGTTTCTGCTCGGAATTGAAATATTTCCTTCACGGTAACAAAACTAACATTCCCGTGATGATTTAGAGATTAAACAAATATTATTTATGGGGTGATAGTCTGATCCACGGGTCTGTGTAAGAATTCCATAATTCTGTATCTCCGGATTATAATATTTATAGTGTTCATTGTTATTAATGGGCTTAGTTTCTAAGTTTATATTAATTTATATCTTTCTCTGTATAACTTAACTGTCTCCTCACTTTTCTATAAAAACGATAGTTTATATTGACTCACCAACCACGCTTCCGAACAGCGAATGGCATCTAGCAACTAGATAGGCTATAAAGAAGAAATTATTGAAATTATGCTATTAAGAGTAAGCCGTAAAGCTATAATTAAGTTAAGTGAACACATATTCAAGTTGTGTATTATTAATAATATTATTTTATAATAAATTGTTTTTTATAGTAGTTTCGATGTGAAATTTTAGAGGAACAACAAATATTTCTAAGTTAAGCTGAGTGATATATTACTTTCATGATGAAAGGTAATGGCTGCTTGTTGCGGTGGCATCTACTTAATGTTAACTTTGCCGCATCTTTGGAATACTTTGTTTGTAAAGACTATATTTGATAATTGGATACATATTCCAAATGTAATCAAATGTTGTTTAATAGTTATACAACGCATAATCTAAAATAATGCATTTCACAATTAATAAACTGTAAGAATGATTCACCGATGCGCTCATATATTTTGTTTTTTTCGGTACTACAGGGTGGGCCATGAATTAGTTAACATTTGAAAAAATCGTATAAAAAAAACCATTTAACATATTTTAGAAATAGTTTATTTACGAGAAAGCTAATTAGTTGTAATTTATTTTTTTTAAATTATTTCGTCTAAATGACCACCGTTTCGGTTTTTGCACTCATCTAAGCGAGTCCTGAAGTTTTCGAATACTCTTCTGCAAAGAGACCGCGAGATCGCCGACATCTCTTCGATGATTTTTTCTTTAAGTTGACGGAGTGTATTCGGTTTATCAATGTAGACACGACTCTTTAAATAACCCCATAAAAAGAAGTCTGCTGGGGATAGATCTGGACTTCTGGGCGGCCATGGGATGTCACCTCGTCTGGAAATCATTTCTTTGACCACCGGCAAGGACTCGTTCGATGTGTGACACGTGGGTCCATCTTGTTGAATGTATGAATCGTAACACATGGTTGTTACGATTATAGCCAGCAAATTCCAGTAGCATCGGTGCTAAAAACTCCCGTAACATTTTCACATACTCGGCAGAATTAACAGTCACTGAACGGCCTCGAGAATCTTCAAAAAAGTAAGGTCCGATGATTCCTTTTGCTGAAATTGCAGCCCATACAGTTACCTTAGGAGAGTGAAGTGGCCTTTCATGTTTAGCTTTGGGATTTTCGCTGCTCCAATACCTGCAATTCTGTTTGTTTACATGTCCATTTAGGTGGAAATGGGCTTCGTCAGAGAATAAGATGTTGTCAAAATTACTGAATCGAGTTAACATTGTTTCGGCATATGACTTACGCAAATTTAAATCATTAGGGTTTAGTTCTTGCACTATCTGGATCTGATATGGATGAAATTTCAAATCTAATTTCAAAATACGGCGTAATGATGTGCGGGATAATCCTAATTCAGCCGAACGTTTGCGCGTCGATAAATCTGGATCACGTCGAACCGAAGCGGAAACTTGCTGCACGTTCTCTTCGCTTCGAGAAGTCCGCGGGCCGCCGGTTTGTTTCACATTTAGTGTAGATCCTGTCTCTTCGAACTTCTTCACCCATTTCTTTATTAAAGGAGGACTTGAACACTGACTTAAGTCGTGTAAACCATATTCAACGCGAAATAAGCGTCTCACAGTAATGAGCGAAAAGTTGTTTAAATAAAACTGTTTCACACAGTAAGCGCGTTGTGGCCCCGTGAAGCGATCCATTGCGACTAAATTTCCAAGAAGCGAGCTATTGCCCCCGCACGCGCCCGCGCCCCGCGCGGCAATAGTTTGGTAGTGGTAGTTGGTAGTGGTGGTGGTAGTTGGTAAGTTACATTTAAATGTTAACGAATTCTTGGCCCACCCGATATATTCCCACTTTAATAAATTAATTGAGATTAATTTATTATTTAGTAAGTAGTATTTTCCATCTACATAATATAGATATATATATTTGTGAGTTTGTCCTACAAGAATGTTTGTCTTTGTATTAACTTAATAAAATATGAATTTAGTAGGAATGATTCCAAATTCATGTAAATATTTCCCTCGATACTAACTCACAAGATACTCACTCACCTGTGCTTATCATATTTAATGTTATTTTTTATTCTTTGTATTTTTAAAGCGCGTATTATTTAGTGGGTTAAATGCTTATCTTTTTATAGTTCTCGCCAAATTAAACATTATGCACTATTTACATGATTGATTATAGACCTAATAGTTACATTATAGTGCTGTTCTATCTCAAGTTTTAAGGTTTAACCCGGCAGTAATAAATACCATCCCGAAACCCACGTTCATAAAAGTATCTATAGCCTCTTCTAAATCTGTCTTCTCATCCTCCTTCTTCTGTATCTAGATGCTATGTGTTCTGATGACACTGTTCTTTGTGTGACTGGTGATTAGACTGTGAATGAAATTTGTGTATCGACTGATGATCAAGGTCAGGCCGACATATCTCCCTCCTTTGGACGTTGAATGTTTGTGACAAAGACGGTATCTCCTATAACTTTACTCATTAGAATTGTTTTGTTTATATTATTCTTTATCCATACTTACACATAATTGATAGTAGTATACATAACATAACTTAATCATATAATAAATAAATTTATATTGTTGTTTTCTTCGCGCTCTATAACTTTGTTGTATTAGAACCTCCTTCTACCACATCCTATTTACATCCATCTTATTCTATTGGGCCAGACACCTATGAGATTATATAATATGAGATGTACTGGATGAGGTTATAGTGTCACCTGTCGTTATAAGTGCCCACCGGTTTCTTACATCCGTAAAGTTTTGAGCGGATTCATCTCTAACATTTACCATCTTATGTTACAACTGATCCTGTATTGCATTAATTATAATAAAGATAATAAAGAATATTTATAATAATTATAATAAAGAATATTTACAAAATTATTCAAAGAAATATATATTTGAAGTAACGAAATTGTATGTTTGTCTTTAAAAAAGAGCCCACAAAGTATTGTGACAGTTCCGTAATAAGCTTTGGGATTACCTGCGGGGAATACTATTGAGGAGTCTCTCAAGCAACGTCAGGTTTTGTCCTTTTTCATAGATGACCTCGACAAACTAAATCTACAATCAAATATATTAATTAAATCTTAAATTAAAGGTTAAAAATTATTAATATCGTTTATAACAATATTCTTGTTTGTGCAAAGAAACAATTGAATTAAAAAAAAACTTTAAAAATAAATAGCATTATTTCAAATAAAGACCAGTATTTTCTGCGAATTTATTAATTATTTGAGTTTTGCAAAATATGTTACTCAGTTTGTAAATTTATTATGCATATAAATATATTTAAATAATATTTGTAAAGTGAATAACTCAAAGTTCACTATTTACTGACCATTAAAAATAAATGCAATTTTTAATTATTACATTGTTATTTGATACCTATTTATATAATATTTGTACATTTTACATCTTACAATTATACTACAGAGTAACATCAAGTATATTAATAACTGTATACAGTGTTGATATTTTACTTGGTTTGTCTAAAATTGTCTCTAATATAATACTGTCATCAACGAATACACATTTTAAATGATTTCTCTACATTTAACTAGAGCACCGAGTATTTAAAGTGAAGCTTCATTATTACGATGAAATAATAAAGTTTTTAATCACACCTCGCTCGTTATGTCGAGTCGTTGTGAGAACTTCAATGTGGAATTATTAAATAACGGACGAAGAAGTTGAGTACAGGTACTACCTGGCTTAAGCAGTATTCACACACAATGCTTAGGAGATATTTAAAGTGTGTGAGTGTGAATACATTTATATAAATGAAAATAAAACGAACCTATCAAAGTTGCATGTCAATATTGTAATCAGTTTTATTCGATACCACGGACTATTGACATTTATAGTTGTGGTCTTAACCACCCAATCAAATATTGTTAAAAATATGTTACCTTTCTTCAATATTTATACTACTACTAATACGATGATGCAACTGAACTGATATTAAATAACTGAACAATGAACAGAAATAGATGTTTAGTTATTTATCATCACCACAATGTTACAGATGAAAATAAGACTTTACCCTTTCCAGATTGATTGCCCTCTTATTATTATTATTGTGAAAAACAGTTAAAATGTGTTTTTATAGTATCTGTAATTACGTATTCTGTTACAGCTGCATACGAACAGTGTTGTATTGTATATTGATAAAATGAGTTAATATAAATGAACGTTTGTTTTATGTACATATAACCCCGGCTCACAAACAAACACAAACTCGACCGTCAAGAAACATTAACAGGGCGCCTAATAAGGATCACAACTATGACAACATCACCCTCCAGTGGGCTCTGTTCGCTCAAACGAGCCGTTAAATTGAGGTGAGGTATTACACGGGTGGTGGTATTACAGTCCTACGTCGTTGTAAAGTGGATATAGAAGAAAACATAATATTATTCAATAAAACGGTTCCTGTCTGAACAGTATGAAGATATTTAACATGCTATCAATTGGTCGCATGGTTTGAGTAAATATGCCTAGTCTTATACGAAGTAAAAAACTCTTCAATTGAGATAAAGGCATTTTGTAACTATAAAAAGTTAGGAAAATGGTTATTAAATATTCTTCCGAATTGAAACATTTAAAACGTTAGTTATAGGTTGAGAATTCAAAGTTCAAACGAAGAGGAAAATCTTGAAGATGGCAGAATAAATAAGAATCTGATCTGAGAAAATATCTGATTTTATATGAGCTCTGGAACATAACTTTTACTTACTGAGTTTTAGGTTAAGAAATGTTTAGATAAAAAATGTTTAATTAAAAAATGTTTGGATAAAAAATGTTTCGCGAGTGGAGTCGCGGGGCAACAGCTAGCATAATATGAATATTGATGAGACAGTATTTCTGACCGACATAATACCTAACACGTTTATTATCATATTAATTAAGTCCTGTCTATGAATATTTATACGTGAATTTTTTATCAAAGGAACAGAATAACCATCCAATTATTATTTAATCTTTATTCGTTTAAAACAAAATAAAACCGACTCGGACTCTTAATTTATTATCCTTCACATTCATATTAAAAAATATTTAAGTTTTTTGTATCATCTGTATTATATCCGTACTTATTGTACATCTCATTGATTCAAGTCAGAAGTATGTATTATGGAAGATGTACAGTTTGGTCAAAAAGAAATGATCAATACTTTGGTTTTTTTATACTATTAAAAAATACTTAAAGGTTTTAAATAGATATGTATTTTTCAAAAAGGATAGCATTACATCCTTTTTTATTAATCTATAAACATGTTTAGAAACTTGTTTGTTTGATTTCTTTCCAATACAATTTGAAGTTTTATTCTTTTTAAAGTCGAGCTTAACAACTTTCCAATACTGCGAAAGAGAACGGATTTGAGAAGAACCGTCTTGAATTATTGGAGTGTAAAGAACCGCATCTCTTTACTGAAATATATTCTTTGAAGTATTTGGTTTCATTAATCTTAACATTTTATAACATATCCTATATCAAATCTACTTAAACATTTCACAAGTAATTTTAAAAACATTTAATCTATATATATGTATAAGCGATTTACCACTCACTGACTCTATCTATCTGTCCGATTAACTTAATATTTTATATAGTTACTTCTTTTGTGACTTAGAAGTCCCCTAAGAACGGATTTTACGGAATTCCTATCCCCAACGGATTTCAACTTTTTGTATTTCGAAAAGTTTTAAACCTGTAGGAGCTATACACTTAACGCTCCCGGTTACCATTGCAATGGTCACCACAGCAACCAGAGTTTAGATGAGGTCGGGGAGGTTCAAAAAGTTGAAATTTGTAAATAAAAAATTGTCATAAATAAAAAATTAAGGACGTAAAAATTCAATTGTTTACGAAATTGAATTTATATATATTTGAATAATAAATAAATATATTTAAAAAAATATATATTCAAAATTTGTATGCTGTGAATTTTTTCGTGGTGTAGGCCTACTGGGGATCCCGCCACATTACATAACGGGAACGCATTCCAATACACAGTACCTTATAGGTGATGTCAAAATCCGTGTATTCACTGACTGGCATTATATTTCTTTATTTAATATTTTTAAAAATTACACTAAATATAAATTAGTAAATAAATATTTTGTCAATACAAGAAGTCTAAGTTCACATACAAATTAATAGTGAGCCGAGCGAAGCGGGAGGGAATCAGTTAGTAATATTATAGATTCCGATTTCGATTGCGATTTAAGTTTTGTTTTTTGTGTGTATGCATATACATGTGTGAAAACATATAATAAGTATCCATTTATGTAATTATTTAATTGTTATACTAAAGACAATACCAATAATGAATAACTAATAATCTATGATATATGCATGTAATTCTGTGATTCCTTAAATTTAACACAATTTAATACAATGCACTACTAAGTATAATAGATTACAATAGTGGAAAGGATTTGATTTGTTAATTTAGGTAGCCAGAGACGACGGAGCGCCAAACGCTACGGTCCCTGCATCCCTCTTTCGCCTCAACCACAGACATTAACCTCTTCATACATGCCCTCCGGGGGGTCCTCATGCTTTTTACGTGACCTTCCTCCAGTATCGTAGCTACTGTGTTTTCGAAGGTCACTCGAGGCCTCCCCCTGTCTCTCATACCGCTCACTTTTCCTTTATAAATCTTTTTTACCATTCTTTCATCACTCATTCGTTCGACGTGCCCAAACCACCTGAGCACGTTCTTCTTCATTCTCACTGCTACATCTTCGCTAGTACCTGCCATTCTGTGGATCTCTTCATTGCGAATTCGGTCAGCTAAACTGACTCCTCAAATTCGGCGAAGAGAGCTCATCTCCACAGCATTCATCTTTCTTACAGTCTTCTTCTGCGTTACCCACGTTTGGCTGCCGTATAACAGCGTCGGTAGCAAAACTGCATTGTGTACAACCAAACGTGCATCTATGCTGACGTTTCGCCGTCTCAACAATGCAGCCAAAGCACCGTTGACTCTGTTACCGGCAGCAATACGTCTTTCCACATCCATTTCGTATCTTCCGTCTCTGCTAAACATACTTCCCAAATATACCACTTCATTCACTTGTTCTATTATCTTATCATTCACGTTGATCTTACATTCTGTTCTTTCTTCATTTCTTTCAAATATCAGAACCTTCGTCTTATCTACATTCAGGTTTAGACCGTTATTTTCACACCCATCTTTCAGAGTGGTGACCAATGCCTGCAAATCGCATTCTGATGATGCAATGAGCACTGCATCATCTGCATAAAGCAAGCAATTGACCTTAAGGTCACCTACTTTCACTCCCATGTCACTATCTTTCACGCCTTGGAGACAACTATCCAAATACAAATTGAACAACCAAGCTGACATAGCGCAACCTTGCTTAATACCCGATTGGATGTCAAACCAGGGCGACATATCAGCTCCTACTCGCACACAGGCTGAGTGATCTCTGTAAAGAGACTTTACAGCCTGTAGCAAGGGTCCGCTCACACTGTATCGGGGCAGTATGTCCTATAATTTCTTCCTCACAACCCTGCCAAACGCCTTTTCCAAATCCACAAAAGCAAAGAAAACTTTTTGGTTTAGGGCCAAAAACTTTTCCGTGATCATGCGGAGGGAAAAGATCTGATCTATACACCCTCTTCCAGGTCTAAAACCTCCTTGGGCCTTCCACAACAGCTTTTCAGATCTCTCTTGCATTCTTCTGGCTAATATTTTAGCCTAAATCTTACCGCCCAAGCTAATCAAACTGATAGCCCTATGGCTTGCACAGTCTATCTGTGAACCTTTGCCTTTATACAAAGGTACGATGACTGCACTTCGCCAATCGTCTGGGACCTCCCCCGATTTCCAGCATAAATTGCACAAAAACCAGAAAAAGTCCAAGACGCGTGGCCCACCATATTTGATCATCTCGGCGGTATTTTATTTATTTATTTTTTATGTACGAGCTGGCGGGTCACGGATGGACGTGATCACCGCCGCCCATGAACTCTTGCAACATCCGAGGATTTACAAGAGTGTTGCCGGCCTTGTAGGTATAAACGCATTTTTTGAAGGTACCCATGTCGTACCGATCTGGAAATACCGCCGAAGGGAGTTCGTTCCACAAGCGAGTGGAACGTGGAAAAAATATCCTTGAGAACCGCACAGTGGAGGATCGCCACGCATCCAGGTGGTAAGGATGGTATTGAAGGCGATGAAATTCGGTGGCAGGCATCAGATCGAATAATTCTTCGGAACATTCCCCGTTGTAAATGCGGTAGAAGATGCACAAAGAAGCCACGTCTCTACGCAATGCCAAAGAGTCCAGCCGTTCGCAGAGCACCGGGTCCCCGACAATTCGAATGGCTCTCCGTTGTACGCGGTCAAATGGTAGAAGCTGATATTGGGGTGATCCGGACCAGAGATGAGAACAGTACTCCATGTGTGGCTGGACCTGCGTCTTATAGAGCGCAAGTCTTTGGCCAGGTTTGAAGTACTGCCTCGCTCTATTGATCACTCCCAATTTCTTCGAGGCCAACTTGACCTTGCTCTCCAGATGACCACGAAACTGACAACCGCTCGAAATGTCGAGACCCAGTATTCTGATACTTGGCGAGGCAATGAGGGGAGTGCTCTCGAAGAGCGGTGATAAGATAAATGGGGTTTTCTTAGTGGTAAACGCGCAAACCTGTGTCTTTAGGGGATTGAAATGAACTTGGTTCAGTTCGCCCCACTCAGAGACCATCCCCAGTGAGGTCTCTATTGAAGACACAAGTTTCTTTCGACACTCGTCGACGTTTTCCCGAGAGAGATCTGCACGACCGGAATATACTGCATCCCCAATGCATCCAACAATGTATGTTGAAATTATTCAACATATCATTGATGTGCAGGAGGAACAGAGTTGGGGATAGCACGCAGCCTTGGGGTACACCAGCGTTCACGGGCTTGGGGTCCGAGCAAAAACCGTCAAGAACGACCTGTATGCTCCGCCCAGTGAGAAAACTAGTGATCCACTTGCATAAACTCTCGGGAAGCCCATAGGAAGGTAGCTTCAAAAGAAGCCCCTTGTGCCATACACGATCGAAGGCTTTCGCCATATCCAGACTAACTGCCAGACCCTCTTCCTTGCTTTCAATTACAGCTGCCCAACGGTGCGTAAGGTATAACAGAAGATCACCAGCTGATCGACCATGGCGAAAGCGATACTGCCGGTCATTGATCAACTGGTGATCCTCTAGGTACGTTAGGAGCTATCGGTTTATGATAATCTCCATTATTTTGGAGAGAAGGGAGGTAATGGCGATAGGTCTGTAGTTAGCTGGGTCCGAGCTATCGCCTTTTTTAGGGATCGGATGGACAAGGGCACGCTTCCATGAGACCGGAACTACGCCTTTAAGGTAGGAGTACCGAAATAGACGCGTTAGCACTGGAGTCAACTGGCACACGTTCGTAGCACCAACGGAGAAATACCATCCGGCCCACTCGACTTATGAACGTCCAAGGAAAATAGAGACTGCCTTATAGTTTTCTGCCGAAAAATATTTCCGGCATTGAGCACTGACACCGCGGGATGATAGGCGGTGTCTTCCCCTGGTCGTCCAAAGTCGAGTTGGAGGCGAAAAGAGTGCCCAAAAGATCGGCTTTCTCTTTTGCCGTGTAGACTAGAGAGTCATTCCCCATGTGCAACGGCGGTAGGGACGGCTGGCTAAAGTTGCCCAGAGTGGTCTTTGAAAGCGCCCAAAATTTGCGCGTGCCAGGCGGGTACTTTGCCAGCTGATCCCCAATTTTGACGACATGTTTGAACTTTGCCCTAGCAATTTGCCGTTTGAAGAATCTGGAAGCACGATTATATTTCCTCTTCAGAACTCTAGAGTTCGGATCCTTAGTGACTATCGCATTGGCCCAAGCTTGATAAGCCTGCCGTTTGCCAGCTGCTGCAGCCCTAACAGACGCATCAAACCAAGGCCGCGATCTGCCACCAAGTGGTACCACAGAGCTTGGTACAAATAGTTCCATGCCCTGTAGTATCACATCAGCTACAGCCGCAGCGCAGCCACTAGGATCATCGGAAGGGAAACAAATCGGCCCCCATGGGTAGGATGCAAAAAAGGACCGCATTCCATCCCAATCCGCTGACTTGTAGTGCCAAACGCATCGAGTCGCAGGTGTTGTGCGAGCCGAACGTTGAATGGGCACTACACTCCGTACCAGACAATGATCAGAGGACCCTAAAGGAGTATCGACAGTAACCTGGTACTTTCCAGGATGACTACACATCCTGCAGCAGAAGATTCAACAAAGAGGGCATATGGCTGTCCACGTCCGGTAGACGAGTGTGCGTCTTGACCAATTGGGACAGACCATTTGCCAGAGCAAAGTCAAACACAGATCTCCCCGCGTAGTCTGTGGCACATGGCCCTAACCAATCGGCATGGTGCGCATTGAAGTCCCCGAGGAGTACGACTTCAGCGGAGGGAGTCTCTGAAAGCAGATCGTCAATCTTCGCCTGAACATGGCCCAAGAGTTGATCTGTTTCTGCATTACCACTATGGGACCTGTAGAGGCACACGTAGACTCTGACATGGTCGTCCATGTCCACGCGCAGCCAGAGTACAGACAGGTCCCGACCTTCAAAAACCTGAAGGCGACGGTAGCAGATATCCTCCCTTACGAACACAGATACCCCGGCGTGTGGTATAAAATGGTGTTCTAGTTTATACCCGGGGTATGAAAGGTACGCTGTGTCGCTAGGTTGAGATATCTGCGTCTCCGTCAGAAACAACAAGGCCGGCTGCGCCGTCTCTAGATGATAGTGGACGGCGTTCAAGTTGGAATGAAGTCCCCGGATGCTGCAAAAGTCCACATTTAAAGTGGGTCGGGGTGCCGCTGCGATGTTGCTCGGGGAGGGGGTCCCCGGCTTCATCAAAGCCGGTACCCTCCTGGGGTATTTTCCTTTTGAGCATAGCTTTCATGTGTGGGGCGGGGGGGGGGGGGGTTTGGGCATCCGGATTCTCTCACTCACCGACGGAACATAACCAAATGAATTTGGTTACTATTCGTCGGTCTTCTGTGAGAGGGTGGTCCTTCCCCGGTCGAGCCAGCCCAATACGAGCTGCAGTCAGATAACTACAGCTAGGCTCTACCACCTTACAAAACTTAAGTAAACTTAGTAACTTCATCTGCTCCCGCAGCCTTACCACATTTCCGACTTCGAATCACGCTCTCTACTTCTTCCAAACTGATTTCACCATCTGCTACATCTGGACTCAGCATTACGCTGGTAGTCAAGACCGAGGCGTCCTCACGTTCATACATCTCCTTGTAGAATTCCGCCCACCGCTGCAAAACGTGTGCTTGCTTAGTTAAAATTTCACCGCTCTTCGAAAGCATTTTCATTGTACAGGTTACCAAACAACCCCGAGAATCACCAAATTCTCGTCAGACAAGCTTCGTGTTTTCCCGGAAGTTGTTCGTCAATCTTTCGTCCCTTTCTCTCTCAGAATTTGCACGCTTCATCTTTATAAATGCTTTCGTATTGTACTTTTGCAGCTTGTACTCTCTTTTTCTTATCTCTCTCATACTTTTATCCTTACCCTAGGCTTTATAATCCAGCCATTCTTTCTTTTTTAACTCTACAGCGTCTTTCACTTCATCATCCCACCATTCATCGCGCTTTTTACTAAAACCTCTTTTTCTTTTACCACATACCTCTGTCACTACTTTCACCATACCATTCCTAAGGTTCTGCCAGCATACTTCAACACTTTCATTTCCAGAGTCACAGCTTTCAAGCTTCTTGGAAACCCTTTCTTAATATTCCTCTCTGATCGGTGGATCTTGAAGCTTCCAGCTTCTTATGCGATAATTCGACTCCAAGCTAGGACACGTTGGGCGGCTGCGCCAACCTGCAAACAGACCTCTTATTCTAGCAACGACTAGATAATGATCCGTTCCCAGATCAGCACCCCTAAACACTCGCGTGTCCATAACTTGGCTTCGAATACGCTGATCCACTAGGAATAAATCAATCATACTTCTTTCTTCCGCTCGCTCCCATGTGTACATGTGAATTTGTTTGTGATCAAACATCGTGTTTGCCACAAACAAATTTTTCTCCTTACAAAATTCCAAAATAAGCTTTCCAGCCTCATTTACTCTCTTATCACCGTACTTACCTAGCACGCTTTCGTAACCACTTCGCGCGGTTCCCATCCATCCATTCCTATCTCCACATACTATCAACTTTTCATTATCTCTGACACTACTTAGAACATTCCTGACACTCTCCCAAAACTCCTCGAGCTCACTCACTGGAGCTAAGGATACTGGCGCGTAAACGGCCAACAAGAATACTCTTGTTATCCCTAGCTTAAAGCGAACCCAAAGAAGTCTCGGGTTGATAGCCTTGTATTCTACCATTGCATTAACCATTCGAGAAGACAACAACACGCCTACACCTTGGCAAACTCGCTCACTCTCTGGAACCCCAACCCAGAAAGCGACCCGGTTGCCAGGCAAATCTGTCGTATCATTGCCTTTTCGCTTGGTCTCAGACACACAAATAACATCCAGATCCTTGTCATCCATCACATCTAATAATTCATTCATCTTCTGTTCCATTCCTCCTCTTACATTCCACGTAGCTATCTGTAGCTCCGTCCTCCACCTCCCGCCGTTCGGAATAGTGCGTGTTGGTTAGCGGTCCCCAACGCAGCATTGGTTCATATTAAAACATGTAATCACATTATAACATACTTGTATTTACAATAAGAATACAAAACAATACAATATAAAATGTCAAAAATTACAATTATTACTTAAATTTATTATTATTATTATTATTAATAATTATTCTTTTAAAAATATATATAATACAGTTTTGTCCAAAATTACATTGATAATATTAAATTTATTATAATTATTACATTATTTACATAAATTTTCCACTTAAAAATTAAATAATAATAAAGACATGTCAAAAATTTAACTAATTCCAATTAACAATTTAATTATTTATTATAAATAAAATGTATAAATATAACAAAAAGAAAAATGTATAAAATTAATTAATAAAATTAATTAACAAATCTAAATCTTATAATTATTTTCACTTTTTTCAACCGATGTAACTGAGATTTGAAACCGGGCGACGTATATTTACCTACCGACGATCGCACAGTATTTCAAGGGGCTCTCCAAAAGCTACTTTGACAATGCTGTGGGACACCCAAACCCGCTGGTGGTTAAGGTCACAGGATACACGGCCCGTAAGACTCCTAGTCAGAAAGAGTCGGTACTTTTCGATCCGGACGACGCGATTACGTTAGGGAACGCTACGTAAAAGCGGCAAAGCCTACATAAATACTACACATACACACACACACAGCGTCTTCGCCGGCGAAGACGAGGCCCCCATCCAAGCACGTTGCTCCGGCGTTCTGCCGTCGGAGGACGTTAGTGTCAAATCCTAACCCACATCCAACCCTCGCTTCCCACCTAACGGCGTCCTGAGCCGTGGTCCGAGCCTCACAGGAGGCACCCTCAGGACGCGCGTTCCCCTGGGGCCCTTCAGGCCCCCCTTTTTCAAGGGCGGGTCTCTGCACCCGTCCATTCCACCGGTGACGCTGTCATGGCCAGTAGGGCTAACAGCAGAGAAACAAAAAAAAAAAAAAAAAAAAAAAAAAAAAAAAAAAAAAAAAAAAAAAAAGGGCGACGTATACCCTTACGTTTATGATATACACTATCGAGGACTGGTTGCACATTTCGAAATAGTACTTTATAAAGTAGGACTTATAACTTCAATTCCGATTTTTTAAAAATAACGTAGGTAGGATGGAAAAAGTGTTGCTTGTTCATTGTGATCACTAGCATTCCAAACAAATTAAATAAGGTTTTTTTCAATACTTTGATCACTTTGTTCATTATAACTCCATTATTTCGTTACAAATGGTTGTCACTGCTTTTTCTCGTTCACTTGACGTAATTCGATGATGCAACTTGGTATATCCGTGGCACTACTTCAAAACAACACCGAAATCGAGTTGTTTTACAATATTATATGCAGGAAAACTCCATCACCGGCACCTACTATTGAGTTGTTTTATATTAAACTAATACTTTCACAAATATAAATGGCATATACACTTTTTCAAATTTTTAAATACGGAGTACGGAGACACAGAAAACACCACCATCCGTCAAGACAGTTGACAGCTGACCCATTAGCTGAGCTATTTTATTAGTTAATATGATTTAACTAAACGAAGTCTGATATTAGAGTCATTTAATAATGTAACAATTATTTAACAATAATTTAACAATATATATATAACTTACGAGTATATTGCCTGTACTAATTTTATTTTGATAAAAGCGGTAGAAGATACTTTGTTGATATAAAATACATTATAAAATATCGAAAAAGTAATACTTAAATACTTTATTTATAATTACTGTGACTAATATATTACAGATAATATTTCTAATTTATAATGTACAAATATAGAAACCTATAGTATTATAATGACCTAATATAGTTTTCATTAAAATATTTTATCTCCTTGAGATAATATATGCAGTATGTGATGTTAAATGTATTTTTTTTCACGGGACCTTTCTACGATGAACTTTGTTAAGCCGACCAAACGAAAAATTGTAACAAAGAAAAGAATGAATAGAAATCTAAAATATGATAATTTGAAGTTCCTTTGAGACTCAGCCGAGTGATTAATACGACCGGTTCACGGACACAGAACTGACGTTAAGATATTCAGATATCATATATAATATGTAATATGATTTTATCTACTTTAAATACAAATAATCGTTTGTTACAATAATTGTAAATACTGTGTAAAAATATTGAATTACATATATATTAAAATAATTTATAACTTATACAAAATGAAAAAGAAAAAAACAAAATAATCTTTCATAATCGTCTTTAAAATAAGACTTAATGCCTACCTTAATTTAACAACCTAACATCCCACGAGTTTAATATTTTAATTTGTACTCTGCGTCTTGTACAACAGCTGTTGCGACCTCTAGGTTGAGTATACATATTACTTTACTAGAAGTTTAGTTTTTCACTAAAACTCTCATCCATTTGTCAATAAACCAAGTTCTAATATATTATCTATTAACGTAACCAAAGCGGGCGTCAGCTAGCTCCGAGTGACGAAAGCACCCATAGTGCTGAAAGTCTAACTCGGGTATATATACGCGCAATATCGAACTTTTTATACAGGAGACCTTCTGGTATGAGTGTGGTATTTTTAGAAAGCCCTTGGCCCATAGACCCAGAAAATGCATTTACACTTAGCAATATACCCACCGCCTCCACCTCTATGGCTGTTTGAAATATGAGACTAAAATTTAGTTTTTGGCTCCGCACCTTTATAAAATCACTTATTTCCACCTTGAAGATTCTTGTCGAGACCTTTCCAACAAGCCCAAAAACGCCAAAATCCGACCACCGGTTGATGAGATATGACATTTTGAAAATTTTGACTGGCGCCTCCATCGAAGATTTCTTGAAAGTACTTTGTCTGTTTGTGTGTATGTTCGAAGTTTCAACCGATTTTGTTCAAACTTTCAAGGATTGAACTACATTAAAAACTAAGACTTTTTTGTTCTACGACTTGGCCGCCATGTTGGCCGTGGCCGGCCCTCGAAAGGCCAAAAACGGCCATTTTTCGTAGAGGCACTGTGGCCAAACCAGTTGACGTACATTGACAAATTGGGCATTATTGGAAAGGTCCTAAGCTCATCTTTCGAATGATATCCGTTTTGATGTCAAAAACATTTGTTGGCGTGACATTTTTGGTCAAAAACCAAATAATGGCCGACTGGCCGGGGACATATCGGCCATTTTCTAGAAAACGGCGCCAACGATTTTATCCAAAATTTTCTCATTTGTAGCCCCAAATTAGAGCTAAAATTTGGTATATAGCAAATATCTGGGAAAACTCGTTATTTTGAGATTTGGCCGTGAGAAGTTCAAAAATCCAAAAAATGACTTTTAAAGCCAGAATCGTACTCACAGCACGGTTAAAATTCAATTGACATCGAAAAAAAATATATTCCATAAGATACCAATTCCCACTCATGTGTATTTCTAACCAACACCAACTAATGAGCACCATAAATGATGCAATTAGATGAAAATTCCCGCTGATTTTTTTTTATTTTTCAACTGTTCAATGGATATTGGTTTTAAAATTGTTTTTTAAAGCATTCGAATTTTCTTTTCTGTACATTTTGTTTTGTTTCTGACGTTGGCAAAATTTTCATGATAATTTTACTAGTTGCACAGTGAATAAACTCACTAACGCATTGCCGACTGTGAAAATAAAACAAAATTTACAGAAAAAAATCCGAATGCTGAAGAATTTTTTTTTTGAAGCAATGATTTAAAAAATAAACGGAAACTGAAAAAATCAAATGAAAAAAAAAAATTGGCACCTGTGGGAATCGAACCCGACGTCTCGTGTTTGTCATTACAACGCTCATCCTCTGAGCCAAAGCACTCTCATTTTGTCAGAGGCAACTATTCCATATAAATGAGTATATATTTGCATGAAAAATAATCGCACAGCATTTTGTTTTCAATCCTTTTACAAAACTATTGATATCAAAACAAAAACTTCTCAACGAAGTAAATGCCGAGTGACGAAAACGAATCCACTGACACAAAACTCCTGATATGAATTTTGCGACGAAATAAACCACGAACATTTTTGTTCACAAACGTAAACAAACACAAAAAATGTGAATTTTAATGTAGCTGGAATATAAATCCTCCTTAACGATAAGTTACTACTTGCTTACTTACTTAGCTTTACGCCATATCCCTTGCGGGATAGCCAGAGACGACGGAGCGCCAAACGCTACGGTCTCTGCATACCTCTTTTGCCTCGGCCACAGACATCAACCTCTTCATAGATGCCCTCCGGGGGGTCCTCATGCTTTTTACGTGACCTTCCTCCGGTATCATAGATACTGTGTTTTCGAAGGTCACTCTAGGCCTCCCCCTGTCTCTCTTACCGCTCACTTTTCCTTTATAAATCTTTCTTACCATTCTTTCATCGCTCATTAGTTCGACGTGCCCAAACCACCTAAGCACGTTCTTTTTCATTCTCACCGTGACAAATTAAATAATAATAATTAATTAATACTTATTAATACTTATAAGTTAAATGAATAAATAATTAATAAGTTAATTATTCGTTTTAATGTTTAATAAAATAAAACGCATTTAAATTTACATTTTATAAAAAATCATATACCTTTTTGTTAAAGATGCAAGCGTCGTAAGGACATTGAAGTCATGGCTCGGGTTAGCGCATCCAGCGGACTCTTCTACCTTATTTAGAGACCGATACAATTTTGGGCTAAAATTAAAGAAACCATCGGAACTCTATAAACACCAAAGAGTGACCAAAAGACATATCATCTCAATATTGAATGATGATACTGTAACATCTCTTCCAAAAGATAAAATTGACACAGAGCTGGAGTGACGACTTCAATTCCATAAACAATTTATGATAGGTGCTCAAACAAATAAAGCAGGGCTAGGATCAAGTAGGAAAGATCAAGACATAGAATTAATAAAATCCTTTATTCGGCAAGATGAAAACGATGATAATTACCGGGTGCACGCGATGAGCCTAGAATTGCAAAATGAATGGATGACCATAGGAGATTTTTGTATTCCGCTAACTTTGAGATGGCGCACCCTGCTTCGTGATTGATCCCCAACATTGTTAAAATTTTATCTAAATGCATTCTAAATGACTCTTCCAGATCAAAATAACTTAGTAAGATGGGGCAAAGCCACCGAAAAATCTTGCAACATCTGTGGAGAGGCAGTAGGAACCGCAAAACACTTGCTAGTAGGATGTATTTTTAAATAGAGGTAAATACTCGCGTCGCTACGATAAAGTATTAGAAATTGTACGAAAAGCGGTTAGTCTTTCTGCAGCAAGAGCGCAGAAGGGTATACAACCACCAAAATATCAGTAGAGTTTGGTTCGTCCAAAAAATCTAAATTAAAACCTTATTCCTTCTTGGACGCGTCTCCTGATTGGACTCTCATGATGGACACGTATGAAAGGCAATACAAAATTCTCGGGGATGTTTGTGTTTCGTCATCTAGGCTGGACTTATTCCTGTACTCAAAACAACTAAAGCGCGTTATACTTGTGGAACCCTGGGAAACAACCGGTAATTATCGTTTTCGTCTTGCCAAATAAAGGATTTTGTTATTTCTAAGTCTTGTTGTTTCCTACTTTATCCTAACCCTGCTTTATTTGTTTGAGCACCTATCATAAATAGTTTATAGAATTGAAGTCGTGACTCTAGCTCTGTTGCAAATTTTATCTTATGGGAGAGACGTTATAGTATCATCATTCGATTTTGAGAGGATATGTCTTTTGGTCACTCTTAGTTGTTTATAGAGTTCCGATGTTTTCTTTATTTTAACCCAAAATTGTGTCGTCTCTAAATAAGGTAGAAGAGTCCGCTGGATGCACTAACCCGAGCCATGACTTCAATGTCCTTATGACGCAAGCGTCATAAGGACTTTGAAGTCATGATAAGACCCTTTTTTGAAGTTAGATGCTTGCATCTAACTTCAAAATCTTATTCTTATTAGTCTTATTGATATCGTAAACGAGGAAAGGCCAATTCAGACGTGATGTTAAATAATTATCGTATATCCAAGCCTTTTGGATGTTACTTATTAGTTGTTTGTCTACCTTTTTTATATCATTCAAAAAGCTATCGACTATTGTATCAAACGATGGAGTGCGCCCTTGGTAATCGATTTTTTTACCTAAGAATTTGAACGGAGCTGCGTTGGTCGTAGTAACGTACTTACCGCCTATTATAAGACCCGGATCGTAAGAGGTATTTCTGGTGTTCCGCCTACCCAGACATAGACTGTAGCATTTATTTGGTTTTGTCCTCAATCCGGCCGTCCAAGCACAGAAATCTTCCACAACATTTAAAAGTAGCTGACATTGTTTTGGATTACGTGTCAGTATCGCGAGATCGTCTGCAAATGCTAGTATGGATTCTGTGTATTTATTGTTAAACTTAAACCGATAACCCCATTTCTTTTCGTTTTTAATTAATTTATCTATTAAAATATTGATGATTATGTTAAATATAATTGGAGAAATACAACAACCTTGAAATAAAACTATGTTGTAATTTAATGGTTTGGAATGTTTTTCACTTGTGATTATGGAAAATTTTAATTTTGAATAATATGATGCAATCATGTTACGTTGAAAAGTTATACCACCTTAGCGCGAACATCATCAGTTCATGTCGTACTGACCCGAAAGCGTACTCTTAGTCTATCCAACATACCGTTATTTGTCTTTCACTAGTTCTGGCATCTTTAAGGCTTTCCGATAGTAATGTGTTATGTTTGAGGCATCCAGAAATGCCAGGCAAAAACCCTTTCTGGTGATTAGGCCCGAAATATTTATTATTTATCATGAATTGCGTCATTTTTGTTTGTAAAAAAGAAAAAACTATTTTGGATATTGTATTTGTTAGAGCTATCGGTCTTGTGTCCCTAGGATCCGAGACATTGTCGCTTTATGAACCGACGGACATTTTTTATAAACTATATAAGGGATACCATCCGGACCTGGCGCTGACTTACATGGTTTCTTTTTAGTTATTTTATTGATTTTCCCCAAAGTTGGTGGGTTGACATGAAAATCTATGGAAGGACTCTCAGGTTTTCGTTCGTTGGAATCCCCATACAGCCTTTGATTTAAAGTCTACTTCGTGTTTTGCCCGTTCAAAGCTATCACGGTTTTTTGTTATTTGTTGTGATATACCTTGTATTAATTTAAAAATTGACCTTAATGCCCTAGACAGTTGGTGACTAAGTTGGTTGTCGCCCATGGCTTTGGCCCTACGAAGTTTCTTTATGAGGTCACTATTTTTCCTTCTCATTTTCAATTTAAAACCGTTTTCTTTATACTTGTGAGCATAACGATTCAAAGGTGGATAGTGCTCATTGAAGTAGTCAAAAATAGTATTTTGTAGTGTCTCTACTTGCGCGTCGAGTACCTGGTTTGAGCCCGGATGCTCTAACAGGTCCGCTATATTTTGGTCGTGTATTTTCCATGTCGATTGTTTAATATTGGGAAGCTAAGACGCCTCCGGATGGTCATGGACTCCTGGTGATTCGCATTCAATGGCTCACCATGGGATATATGAGGTTAAACTCTATCCGAAGTGAAAACTGAAGATATTACAGGGGTATTTTTCTTATTTGGACTTTTAGCTTAACAAGTATTACGAAATATGTAACGAATTGATCAGGAATCAATTTATAGTTAATTTGTACGCTATAAAAGTAGGAGCGAGAGGTAGAACAACAAAATCTCTCTACAACTTATTTTAGGATCTCGACCTTCCTAGAACGACCATCAGTTCAATGCTAGAAAGTATTTCAAAGGTGTTTTTAGTAGGTTCTTATGATATTTGGTTAGGTAGGGAGAGGAGCGTGAACGGTGAAGGTGAGCATGTATGCGCATCGTAAAGGGTATACACCTAACCTACACCTGAGTCGCAAGTCCCAGGTACTGTTTGCGCTCCTCTTCTTGCAACGCGATGGGCCCGCCACCCGCGCGGTGAATCCATGGAATGCTAAGAAGCTTCGATTCTCTTTAAAAGATTTATAAGATTCATATAATATTTATGAGAATGCGTATAAGTAAATCCAATAACTGTAAATAAATAAAATATACATTATTTGTTTTAAATTCCACGCGACCGCGCTCAAAGTATCATCCGACTGCAAATATCAAACTGTTGTAATGACACAATAAATCATGTTTTGTTGCTGAATAACTTGGTTGTATACCTACAGTACTATTATATATTAAACTATCGTATAACTGTGTAGACTTAAGTATATGATTTTTCTTAATTTTTTTGAACGCCAGTCAGGAGAATACGGTCACTAAAAAGGTTATAAATACCAGAAAACCGTGTAGGGTTTATTCTATGCCACGATATACTCCAGGTATTTTTATATGAGTCCGGAGACTTGTTGAATCAAACAAATTTAAATATTTTACATTTTTAACGGATAACGTTGTATGTCAAAGTATAAATAAAAATCTTTATAATGCTGCAGATCTAACTAACCGGAATGCCAAGGGGTAGTACAAGTGGTGTGTAAGTTGGATGTACCTACACTTAGAGCTTCAGGAAGTGTAGGTTTACAGACGACAACACCAACAGAGGAAATAAAACAAAACACATCAAAGGAAATTGTACAAATATTACATATAAGTTACATTTTTGATATTATAATATGAATTGTATTCCGACTCATTAATATATTTATAGTAGAATATTAATAAGAATGCATTCTTTTAGTAATCTTGTTTCTTCATATGTTTTTATTGTCGCTTGTGATTCCTCAGATTGTAATATATATTTTAGACATCGATAAATTATTTTAGGAAACTTAAGGACTTGGTTTTTATATATAAGACAATAAATGTAAGTATTACGAGTATATGAAACAACGTTTTATTTGTTTAATTATTATTTACTTGAAATTATGTAACAACAGAAATATTTTTCTTGATGCTTCTTTCCTTGACAAAAATATATAACTTAATTTAATAAAGAAAAAGTTTTCAAATGGTAGTCAAATTTTTTTCTATAAAAAAACTATTAATGTATTTAGTTCATTTCCTTTTATTAAATTCAATAAAAGGAAATAATAAATTGAACCGCGTCGCTACAAAAACCGAAATCGATATGTCATGAATATTTTTTTCTAAACTTTTAAAATGTAAATTGGGTGGAACGTGTATTATTGTCGAATACAGACACAATGAACAGAGCCACCTCCCGTAAGATGTGTCTGTAGTAGTACCTTGACATTTACATCTTTTCTTTGAACACTTTTAAAATGTATATTCTGATATAAATGTTGTAACACAAAGCTAAAGTTACATTGGTGATATTCTTAGTTATTTTTTCTGTAATTTCTGTTGGTTGGGTCGTAGTTAACGTGCTATGAAGTGATAAATGATATTACTTAAACATAGTGATAAGTTTATATTTGCTACATCTTTTTGCTATATCAATACAATTAAACCTCGTCAGAGATCAATCTTGATCAACGCCCTGATACTGTAATGTATTAAACATGAAGATTTGCAGACTGGATATTAATTAGCTATCTACGGTAACTCACTACTCCATATTTATAACTAAACAACAAAGATTTGTGATGTTGTGGTACTTTTTCATTCACTTTTAGTAAGTCAGTAAGTTTAAGTAAAAACAAATATAACGTATAACCAGCTAAGGTTTGATGAAAGGAAAAGGAATATCTTTTTTATTTACTGTAGTAGTAGTAGTAGTAGTAGTAGTAGTAGTAGTAGTAGTAGTAGTAGTAGTAGTAGTAGTAGTAGTAGTAGTGTTGGGGTTAGGGTTATCACCAAAAATAAAAATATTTATGTGGCAATAACGTAATATAATAATATAATCTTGTTTTTTCAAAGTTGCCAACAAATTAACAAAGAATATTTGTAAACAATAATAAAATTATAAACTTAAGTGATAAACTGCAAGGAAAAATAGAATTATTTTTCTTGAATAAAATTTCCTACCTTTATAATAAAATAATACTCTTTAAAAGAATAGACGAAATTCCTGTCGAAAACATTTATGAATTATACATGGCATGAGTAATATACATTTTATTATAATTACATAAACTATAGCGACAAGACTTCACAAACTACCGGGAGCCGCGAAACGTTACTAAGGATGTGAAGAAAATGTGATTGCTGATATTGATGAATGCTAGTTGAATTCGAAAAATATTTTGCATTTGCTATCCCCCGGGTATTGGTACTGGGTGGGTAAATGGGTAGTTATTTATTTCCGGCCTGTTTGCGTGCATCTATAATTATTTTTAACGTTTCATTATTTCCCATGACATGATACAATGTTATTCATATTTTTAATACTTTATGATATCTTTCTATGGGTTCGAGTATCATTGAAATGATAGAATCTTTTTTCCTTTTATAATGTACACATCTTATTGATTGAAACCAAACCATGTTCCGAGTAAAGCGATATTTAATGAATGGTGAACATGTTCGTTATAAAACGAAACGGAACGGAATATTTACTACGCCATTACGAGTATTACTCACTAATGGTTATCGAATATATTTGTTAAAATATTATTTATCAACATAGATTATACATTTTAATTGATTATTTATACCGTTATGACCAATATTATATTCTTATTACTTAATTATTTATACTTAGGAATCTCTTTTTTTTATATACATACTACTAAATACTTATTTATAATGTATAACTGAAGCGATGACCCGACTTTAACTTCCGTTATATTAGTATCGGGTATCGATTATTCATATCGGGTCTGTGAAAATGGTAATAGGCGGACAAGCAGCAGTCTATTGTCGGCCATTGTCGTGTGGTCGCAGCGGCATTGAGTCGCGGCTAAATGACGTCTGAGTCACGTTACATCACACATTTCACTGAACACTCCAACTTTATTCATAACTAGTTGATTCCCGCCCGCTTCGCTGGACACACTATTCATTTGTATGTGAACTTAGTTTTCTTGTATTGACAAAATCATTAATTTGTATTTTATACTTAATGTAAATTTTTTAAATTTTAAATAGAATATTATAACGCCAGTCAGTGAATACACAGATTCAACATCACTAATGAGGTACTGTGTATTGGGATGCGTTCCCGTTATGTAATGTGGCGGGATCCCCAGTAGGCCTAACCCACGAAAAAATTTATAGCATACAATTAAGGACTAATTTAGTTTTTTTAAGAATGTTTATTTATTTTTCAAATATATTAAATTCAATTTCGTAATCAATTATATTTTTACGTCCTTGATTTTTATTTATTACAATTTTGAATTGAAAATTTGAACTTTTTATACCCTCCGAACCTCATCTACACTCTGTTTGCCACGGTAACCGTTGTTATGGTAACCCTTGCTATGGTTACCGTTGTCAAGGTAATCGTTATCATGGTAACTGTGGCTAAGGTAAACATTGGTATGATAACCGTTGCTATGATAAGCTTTGCTATTGTAACCGTCGCTATAGTAACTCTTATCCATCTATGTACACACTATATTAATTATATATTAATATTAATAAAATCCGTTGAGATAGGAATTCCGTAAAATCCTTTCTTAGTGGACCTCTACGTCACAAAAGAAGTAACTATTTAAAATGTTAAGTTAATCGGACAGATCTTTCGGATTTTTCGTGATGAATCAGTGAGTGGTAAATCGCTGATATATTTATAGCCAACTGATGATTAATGATAGTAACATTTTATTATTATTTTTGTAATTTATTTTTTTTATTTTGTAGTCGTTACCTTAAAAGTGGGCATAGTTAGAGAAATATATCGCAAAAGGGGAACTAGAATAACAGTTTGGGTATTATTAAAAATTATTTGTGTCAGTGGCGTCACTCGCAACAAGCGAGGTTTGAACCTTGGTTTGTAAATGTCTTGTTAAAAATAGGTTTACAAAAAACGAATACCATTTGTAAATAATATATTTCACTACATAAATAAAAGATATATTCCCTAGTGAGTATGAAATAACATTCAGATCTATTGTGTAAGTAGATAAATTCTTAAATTGATAATATATTGTTGAATTGAGGTCTCATAACGAAGCATCAAGGTCTTGATATGTATGAAGTGACTGCGCCGCACGAGACCATTACTCGTACAATCTTACGAGTATGTTATAAAGGATTGTGACTGTCGTGTTCCTCGTTACGGTATATGTGTTGTTTTGTAAATTATATTATAAACATTATTTTTTTATTGAACTATGTTCTTGTGATATTTTTTATTTATATCACTTGGGTTGTTTTTTTTATAAGTACTTTTATAATTAGAAAAAAAGCAACCTTCTTAACTAACACAGTTACAAAAATCAATCGTCAATACCCCGTTGTCAGTTTATTTATATATTTAATTTATGGCATAATGTTAATATTAGTTAATGCCGCTGATTTACCTGTAAATTTAAGATCATGACTTTAATTTAAATCGTCTTCTACATGCATTGTTTCAAATAACATTATAGTAACTTTTGCCTGTGGCTCCGTCCGTGTAGACTAAGGATAACTTTACCAAGTAGGTGTGGTCCTTAAAAAACTTCTTAAGAAATCTTAATAATATGCTAAAAGTCAGATGCGATATCTCTTGCGCCCGACCACGCCACGCCCCCGCCCGGGCCGCGCGGGTACTTGCTCTGATATTCGATATCATATGGGCTTAACGAATATTGAAGTACTTTAATTTCATAAGTATTAATATTATCAGATGAAAAAATGCATCTAAATTATGTAGTGTTCATTTAATAATTTCAAAATATAAAACGCTTTTTATAGTTTAGCTGTTATAGACAGATTTTCTGTAGACTTTTTTAGTTCTACAATTCATTGGTACATAACTTCGTCTTATCTTTGACCATTAAGCTGCACAAGTGAAGAAAGACAATTTTAAGACAAATTTTTACACCTTGGTTCACATACTTTTTTTTTCAACATACTTATATTACTTCCTGATAAACTAGCTTTTCCTCAGTGAAAAATGGTTAAAATTAATCGAGGAGCATTTCTTCATAATACTAGTGTTGATAAACTTCTTGTAAAATAATTTCATCTCTATATTAATATGCGTTATTACATTCTAACTTTGATTAATGATACAAGAAAGATATTAGATACCAACTTGGATTGAGGAAAAGGAGCGATCCAGGCCAACGGCGGCGACGACCGCGGGACGGAGCAGTGTCATGTCTCTGATTAACGAGCGCTTCGGATTGACATAAACTTCGAAAATACATTTCAACTATTAATTGTCTTCAAATTTTTAGAAGCTAGAATTAATAATTAAAAAATGTATAAGTTATTAAAGAATATATTTTATTAATAAGCAGTAACCGAAGTATCTCGTTTTGGTGAATATGATAACATTGTATGACAGGGTATTGGTTGAGGAAGATTGTATACCGTGTACGTAGGAGCCTCTTATAAATATAACTAAGTGTTGTAAGAGCGCTATACAAAAATATGACAAAATGCCGTTTTAGGTGTCAATTAATTCTGAAGTTAATAAGTATATGTATTAGTTTCGTTGTATTTATATAAACCACTTTATTGATGTTTGTTCCGCAGTAACAGTTATTAAATATTCATAAAATTAATTTATATTTTCTACAAACAAAGCCACAGTGTATATGTATATATATACCCGAATACCGTTACCGTTCCGCAGTGAAGTCTACTCCGGCAAGAGAACACGTAGTGAGTAAGTTTTATCTCTAACAATCCTAACTCAAGATGATTGCGGTACGTGTTGTTATTTTTAAAGGTCCGTCTTCATTCTCTCGGTTAAAGATAAGTTAAAGAGCTCTTGTACCATTCTGTGTAAAGTATTTTTATAAATCCATATAAATAATACAAACCCGGGATATATATATATATATATATATATATATATAAAAGAGAAGCCTAACAAAGTCATTTGGATAAATGATAAAAGTCATCGACACTTCTTCATAATCACAACTTCGGTGTCTACTCTTAATAACACTATTCCGATAATGTGTTTCTTCTGTCTAATAGATCGGTAATGTGTACTGTTGAGCTAGTTTCCTGCAGTTGGATGAATAAATAAAATTCCCGACTTGTAGCGTAGTTTTGCGCTGATTAATTGCACTTCGCAGAGTTTTATTTTTATACTCACCGGGAGGGTATGTTTAGAAATTCTTACTGCTAATCTTTGTATACGAAATAAAAGCACGTAATATTTTTGAATATTGTTACGGTCGATCAATCACGAATTATATTTGAAAAATGTGATTATACATACACATATAACGGACTTGCTTGTTAATGTCGCGACACCTCAATTACTTTTGTCGAATTATCTGTTATAATAAAATCCCATTTCATATTTCACTCACACACACCGAATCAGATATCTTGTAAACATGGAAAGGTTAAATCTCACGCGAAACGTACTTGATCTCATATTCTATAATTATATCACAAATAAATGGTTTCGTATTTGAAAAATAAAAAATCAACAACAAATATGAAAGTCAAGTATAAAGGTATAATAAACTACGAGTACGCGGGAGTCGCACATCACTGACCGACCTACACTGTGAAAAGATAAAACAATTTGTGTAAAAGTACACTGAAACTCTCTGAACCGAAATATACAATTTATTTTTAGCATGGGTTAATAAATACTTCCTCTATTTACAAAGCAATCGACGGTTTAATGAAACGATAGAAAAAGAACTTGAAACAGTACCTACTCGTATCTATTATTTACATAACACGTATAAAGTGCACCTAACATATCTACTCCTAATATAATTATATTTTACGAAGGTTATTTTATAAATTTACTTCTAAAGATATTAACAAATGTTTGTTATGAAGTAAATGCTTTAGTGTCATTCATTAAATCACTGTTTTTTCACAAAATTATTATAACATCACCTTTTCTATGTCATACATTTTAACAAACATATGATAGAATATACAAGAAAATTAACGTAAATAAATTGTACTCGGAATTGCGAAAAATAAACCGACGAGGGTTGAAAAACTCTTCAAGAAAAGTAATTACTTTCAAAGAATTATGAATTAATGAAGTAGTTCAACATGAGGTTAGGAATGTTCTTAAAAGATTGTTTATAGTTCACATGTCGACAAAATAATTGTAAAAACTATCAGAAATAAATTTCGAAGGCTCTGGAACGTTTTTCTAACAAATAATCATTAATAAAAGACTAACAGACCCTTGATAATGTTCGCGCTCGAACGCACGCCGTCGCACGGTCGTGTCGTGTCGTGTCGTGTCGTGTCGTGTCGTGTCGTGTCGTGTCGCGCACGCCACACGGCGCCTACACAGTACACGCAACACACAAAGCCACTAATGAAATAAACCCAATTTACGTCAATATAAATTTGTTTTAATCTTATGTTACACTTAAAGAAATATACGAAAGAGATTATTGATTTTGTTCTTTATTTTAGTTTGAAATAGTAATAATATAAAATAAACGGAATTAAAATTCTTTGATTGTGTATTATTTTTATTTACATAAATGAGCAAATCAGCTGTCGAGGCTTCGTTTGAGAATATAACGTTGTTATTTCCTAAAAGAAATTCATAATTAAAAAGTAATCTTAAGATAGTTGATAGTAAATTAAAAGAATTTTTTATTGAGAAACGTTTATCTCCCTAAGTTTATATTAAAAGTAAAAATACACTTAGCGCTTCGCCATCACTAAATAATTATAGTATAATATAATAATATATAATAAATACTAAACATTTATAAATGATTTTGTATGAAATATATTTTTAATCAACTTACAAATACCAATCATCATTAAAAGGATAGAGAGATTGTCATAACATTTAGCAGTAAGGAAGATAAGCTATCTATGCTATCTCATACATGGCATTAGACAAGTTAACTTATACTTATATTATAGGTACTTTATGTCATCTAACAGACAGTTCCTAAAACACGTGTTCTCGTGTTAATAAAACATTACAAACTCACTATTGTTGCTGTTGTTACAAAGATATATCGGTCCCTAAACCTACTCCGCGACAATATCAAGAACACCACAAAACTGAACATGCAGAGTCTGCGGTACCTTTAAAGTGATATAGGAGTTAGGGAACACGCTATTTGTATCGTTAAGCTTAATTATTTAATGAATACGTAGCCGTCAAGAGGCACAACATTACAGGCTTTTGAGAGTTAGCGACCATGAGAGGTCAAACAGAAATATGATTGCTAGCTATGTCTACTATTATAAGATGTATTTATTATTTTATAAAGCAGTCACTTATTGAGTTCAAATAAATTAATACTTTTTATTTGCTAACCCTTCCTAAGGGGAAGTCGTACTTATAAACGGAAACTGTTATTTTTATTAGTGACTTACAAAATGATAATACTATTTTTAAACGCTTCTTCTTAACAAAACATCATTTTTGCAAGTTATATACATAATATGTATTATGGATATTTTAAATAAATTAACAAAAGTTTTCTGTACAAATTGTATTTTTATTTGCATTTTAAAAAATTGTTTTAAAATAAATAGCGATTTACTTATCCTAAACATCCCAAAAACTATTTTAGAATTCTCGATCTTCTGGTATACCTAAAACAGCAGCAGATGTGTCTTAAAAACAGCCCTTTTCCCTCTCCAAAGGCTGGCAACCCTCTTTTGCTTCCTAGCATATTTGAAGACACCTAGCCTTGAGCGTTCAATTACTACCAGATGACCCGCGTGCTCGTTGAGGGTGAGTAGTCTCAGTACAAGTAAACAGTAGTAAGTTGGCAAAGCGAGCTCGTATATCACACTAGAATTAGCATGTTATAACATTGTGTGTTAGTGATCGTATTTACCTTCATTTCCTGTAAACTCATCAGCGTCTGTAACTTAACATAAGTTTTAATGTAAAGGAATATATAACAGTCTAGTTATAATAGTTTTCTATTGTATGAAAATAAATAATCACTTTTAGATACATCAGCGTCGAAAGTATAATGTTTAATTGAAAGTATAATGTTTAATTTACGACGGTTTTTTAAATATTTCCTTTATCTAAATTCCCACTAATATCCGAGCTGTGATGACGGGCCTGCTGCGATACAGGTGCCCGATATATATAAACTCAGGGGTAATACATTTCGGATATAGTTTGGATTCGCTTTCAGGCGCTGCAGCCGGTCCGTAGCTTTAGGGTACTCGCGATGATCTAAGAGTCTTTATTGTGTAATACTATCTTTCTACTTAATGCGTTTTAGAAAATTATTTGAATTGAAATTCCATTAAAGGCATACATATTTGCATGATTACAAGAGTATTTTATACTTATTGTGCTCAAGTTCTCTCTACAGCCTAAAAGACAATCGAGCAAACAATGTTATATCAGAAGTAGTTGTCTACAACTACACTTTCTTCTTTGAACAAACAGTATATTTTATGTTCCAATATCTTTTAATCTAATATTGTTTACTGGAATACAATATTACGGTTAATTTATAAATATACTCGTATTTCTTAAGCATAAATGATATAATTTTGAATATCCCAAAATGTTATCATCAACACTTTATAACGGATATCACGTGATGGTTAAATAAGGCTGTTCTACTTTTATCGTATTTACTGAAGCCTCACTTTACTCACTTCACGGAGAGTACGATACTCTCCATGTGCTCGACTATCGTATAAGTAATCAATTGAAATGTATATCTTATTATTTATTAATTATTAATTAATTGTATTTTATCGAATACTTGTAAAATATATTATTTTAATTATTTATATATTATATATATATATATATATATATATATATCAAATGAGTAAATAACATTTACAATCGTACTGCCACATTAGTTGATCGATATATAATCTTATAGTATAAGACACAGGGTTATGGTACGCTATGGACACACTCGCACGCGGACACTGTGGTTACATTCTCACTATACACTTACTTAAGGGGGTTTGCTAATTTTAATCACGATCGCATTTTCCTTAATTCATTTTTGACTTTCCCTTTGCTTATCCAAACCCCTTCCTTTACGTATGTCTCGGTCTATAATTACAAACATACCAACAAACAAATAAGTCGAACTTTGCTGAAGTGATTTCCATCACATGTACAACATGTGGATATTATTTTTTTAAGGAAAAATTCTATTTGATGATATCATTTATATAGCAATAATAATAATAATAATGTGTAAAATATTAATTCTTAGATTTCATTGTTATCATCATATATGCTGATGATATTTTCATTTTCTTTGTCAAAATATCTATCGAAGTTATTAATTATTGATATTAAGATTATTTTGATTTACATACTGTTTAGATACGTAATATTAACGTATATAAAATAAAAATGTTAAATGTGACCACCACCACCAATGTCAACCATCACCTGACGTTGTACTAGTTTAGAAATAATAACTAAAACTCAACCCTCAACCGGCTTATTAGCGATAAGAGGTCATTACCAAATAAATATATCTAGTATATCTAGATAGATACTCTTTAGAGTTATCGTCTATAGATCATAACTTCCTATCCCTTAAAAATATGCAGGCATCTATAATTTAAGAAGATCTAGAGTTTTCACTGTTCGAGAATATTGTTCATCAAGTTCCCAAGGATTCAGTCAAAAGCTCGTTACCGAGTTGTTAAAATACTTTGTAGGCCATTAAAAACATTAGCCTAATTAAAATATTCATAAGATCCCAACATCTCCATAGTTGACGTAAATAAAATTATTTTAAAATAAATCCCCTTACCATTAGTAACATTCAAATTTATGAAATATATTCTATTATAATTATGTGTACTTTTATTGGTTAAATATTACTCGTATATAGATATTGCACAGTGCAAAAGCCCCGATATTAAATACATAGCTCTTTTCGTTCACTTAAACTAAGAGACAAGTACCTACTGTTAAACTGAGTGTTAAAGAAAACATAATAAAATAAGAAAAACATCGACTGTTTTTAGAATTGTTATTGCATTGTTGCCGCGGGGTTACAATCCTGTTGTTGGGGCCTGTGTGTAGACTGTACGGCGGAGGTATCAATAGTATCAATATTTTTTTAGACTTTACATTAAAATATTTTTTAACTACACTCGAATCACAATAGCAAAATATTTACTGCTATCGTGTTCTTAAAACGATAATTAACAATATCAATTAAAATTCATAAAATCAAAGCGTTATTTAACGAGTTACACATGTTTCTATTAATAAAACGATAAATTCTCGTCTATTCGGTACACGTGTTATTAATAAGTTTAGTTTTATTTTATATTGTAAAAAGACATATTGATTTATATAATATATTAAATTAAAAGTTACAAGAGTCATTGAATAAATTTGAATAAAAATAAAATTCTTTTTGATCCCTTGTACCAAATTGTCAAGAAAGTTAAAATACTCAAGTGTCACTCAGCTGTAAGACTTCAAATAATCAAGAGTTTCCCAGAAAATATTCTAAAATAATTAATAAATTATATTGTTACATTGGTTCTCAGCAGTTTTTATTTAAATTAAATAATATAAAATGAACAGGTATGAGCACAATAACATTATGAAATGACTCGTACCTGATAGTATTAAAATATGTGTTATGCTTAAACCAAACTACAAAATACTTTTAATCTGTCTCGTTCTGAATTGCATAATTTTTGTTTCATTGTAATTTTTCTATAATGTAGGTGTTTTGTTTTGACACAGTCGTATACGATAAGCTTTGGGGAAGTTGGGTGGGGCTGGTATTCCGGCGGAAATAGTACTCTTGTTACAGGAACGGTACCGCTGTCAGCGTAACCAGTTGAGATGGGATGGAGCTCTGTCCGAGCAATACGGTATGGAATGCGGTGTCAGGCAAGGTGGACTAACCTCCTCTTTATTATTTAACCTTTACATAAATAATCTCATTGCTGGGCTCAGCAGCACTCATATTGGTTGTCACATTGATAACGTTTGTGTCAATAATATAAGCTACGCCGATGACATGATGCTGCTGGGGCCGACAGTAGGATCTATTCGCAAGATGTTAGATGTATGTGTTTCATATGCGGTGGAACACGGACTGTCGTATAATACTAATAAAAGTAAAATACTCCTTTTCAATGGAAAATTATGTGGACCCGCGCGGGTCTGTGTTCCACCTATTAAAGTGTACGGTGAAGAATTACGGCAAGTAACCAGCTTTAAATATCTCGGGCATATTGTGATCTAGAGTGGGAGCGCGGGGCACTGGCGGTCCGAGGAATATGATAGCCCCTGGATTCGCTCGATGCTCAGTTCCAGTAAAAAATACCTTATTTAAAGCCTACTGTCAATCTTTTTACACGAGCTGCCTATGGGTGAATCATACCTGTCGGGCCGCCCGAGTCCTGCGTGTTCAGTATAACATCATTTTTAGGATTTTGCGGCTGCCTCCATATTAGGGCAAGAATGACTGACGTATAGTTTTATTTTTTATTTTTTAGGTTTTCTCTTTATTAATTATTTTGACATTATAACTTGATTTTTTCTACAATAATGTTTGATATCGACATATATAATTGATATTTGAATGAAAATAATAATTGAAATTGAATGTTAAACATATGTGATAATTTTGTAATTGAATTTGTAATATTAATTTGTAATTGTACTAACACTAGTTTTGTGCATCATTTGAAAGCAATCGTCTCCGTAGCACAGTTTCTTATCATCGACTGCTGCTGCGCTGTCCGCTGGGAGATCGTATTTTATGTGTATTTTATGTTATCAATACTATTTTGACGTCCCTTATGTAAAGTACCTCCAAATTAAATATCATTTACTATATTACAAATCCTCTCTCCTTTTATGATTTGAAATGGCCAACTTAATAATATTTAGTGAAATTTAGTTTATAAAGCTTACTAAAATCAAAGAAATGTATTATAAAGGTGGTTGTTGTATTATTATTTTTAAATAAAATAATCAAGCCTCAGAATGCAGTCTCGCTGTCTCTATAAAAATTATTTACGGTCTGTAAATGCTATAAAAATATAGTAAAGACTCTTTAATAAAAATAAAGGAAAACAGCTTTTGCGAGGCGTGTTTGGCAAAAAAATTTGCAGAGAATTGAAATGTTTTATGATTTGTAGAATAAATTCTGTAAGGTGATAGAATTGAGTTTTTCGCGGTATTTTCTTTCAGCGACCCGACACTCGTAGACATAGTTTGTCACGTTGAGATCCCACGATTCGAAGGCTAGCATCAACACCGCTAAAACAAGATTTCCTCCTTTTATCTGTACGTGAAATATTTTATTTCCTTGTTATTTTACTCATGCATTTAATTTCTTTTTTACATTGAATTATGTTTATATATAGTTTACTTCAAATACACAAATAAGCACACAGTTATAACATTGTTTGCAACATTGCTGTGACATGCTGACATATACTTAACAATAATGATAACGTCAACGCGCCTCAGAGTTTATTTATAGTATTACATATACTTTTGTTACCTACCGATGACCTTTCAAGTTAATACTGCATTATTCTTTGGGTTAAATGTTTGTTTTGTCATTTATATACTCTGATGAAGGTCTTACGAGTATACCGTGTAAAAACATTGATAATATATAAATATAACATTTCTTCAGAAACACTCTAATAAAGACTTGAATATATCTACATCTTATATACATTAATTTTTTATTATACTTTTATTTTCCATCTCGAATCGTAACATGTCAGGGATTACCATGCAAAAGAAACTTTCTGTAACAGAATTTTAATTATTTATATTATTTATATTTTAATTATTTATCTTCACGCCATATCCCTTGCGGGGTAGCCAGAGACGACGGAGCTGCAAACGCTACGGTCCCTGCATACCTCTTTCGCCTCGACCACAGACATTAACCTCTTCATACGTGTCCTCCGGAGGGTCCTCGTGCTTTTTACGAGACCTTCCTCCAGTATCGTAGCTACTTAGTTTTCGAAGGTCACTCGAGGCCCCCACCTGTCTCTCTTACCGCTCACTTTTCCTTTATAAATCTTTTTATCATTCTTTCATCACTCATTCGTTCGTAGATTATTATATTCATTATATTATATTCATTCACATATTTAAGTAATTTATAAAAACAATACATAATACATAATGTTAGTATTATGTTTTCATATTAAAAGAACATAATATGTAAGAGGACAATTTTTTTTTGATAATAATTTAAAAGATATATTAGTTTTTAAATACCAATTTTGTGTCCTTAATAAAAAAGGGAAAGGGAATAACAATTGGTATTAATTTATTTACTTAACAGGTTCTGTCTGTATTCAGAATGGTGCAGAATTGGAAAGCAGAAGAGTAAATGATTGATTTCATTTCTTTCGAACTCATCGTAACGGTTCCATGACACGGCTCATGACGATTAAATGGAAGCCTCCAGTTCAGCTTAAGTAATGCAAAGTTACATATTAACAATGTAATACAAAAGTTTTGACAAAATGAGTTATACCTAATGTATTAAGCTACGCTATGCTACCTAAGGACTGAATTGATTTTTAAATGTTTCCTCTTGCTTAACGTTTTCTATTTTTCTAGTCAAATAGCTTTTATAATCTTAAAAAGTATATTTCAGATTTAAATATATTATGGCCAATACATAGAATTACTTCCAGATTGTTTTCCAAAACATCACTCGTCATTATTATTAAGATAGTAACTTTAAGACTTCGTGATATTTTAAAAACATGTGAAAAGAGAGCATCATTGATTTTAAATTATAATTCAGTAATGTAGCATTCTAAGATAACAACAAAAACATATTGAAACGAGTGTATGAGTAAAGAAAAATATCAATTCACTCCAAGATAAAACAATATAACAAATATATAAAATTACACTATACATAAGATTATTTGTTTATTAATCCTCAACAAACAATTAAGATTGTAAATTGAGCGATAAATCAGGAAGCTAAAACTAATGGCCTCGTGCCAACTATACACAGCGCTTTTAAAGGATACTATCACTATTTGGGTATTCAAAATAAATTATATTATGAAATTAAAATTGCAATTGACATAACTACGAATAACATTCATAACCAACATATATATCTACGAATATGAATACATTGGTTTGACATCTATGACGGGAATGATCTGTTTGTAAATAAAATATTAATGAACCAGATAATGAAACACTTTACTGAGAAAATGTTAATGTAGGGATTAAAAAACACATCTTCTTTTTGTAAAAACCATTTGAACCGACGATATTCCAGTACATGAGATTAACATTTTAAACATTCATTCTAAAATAAAAATCTTGTGTATTCTAACGTGAATACAAAAGTTAAGCCTTTGAAAATATCTGTTATATTTTAAGGGTACTATTCGTGAAAAAACACTATCTGTGTTTTTTCATTTAACTTTATTATTTACACTTAAAGTTCCAATGTATTATATTTAATAAAAAATCTTAATTTAATGGAATTTAACAACTTATTTAATTTACTTTTAGAACATTTTAGACTACATGCTTGTATGGTTAATAAAGGCGGTCTATAGTTATTTTTTATTAGAGATGATAGTTTAATAGATTACTATTAATGACTACTAGCAATTTAGCATTTTCTATATAATCGTTTTTATCGGGACGGAAATAACACCTATTAAGCTTCATTTAAAAATTAAATTAATTACTTTTATTCAACAATGCCAAGTGATCACGTCATATCAAAATAAATCAATTATTTATCTCGCAATCCTATAACGATGTATTGCTGTACGTAAATAATTTATATTTTGTATTAATAAGTTAAAATTCTTTTACGCCTTGACTTTTTCCTTCAATTTTTGTGAACTACATTAATAATAAATAATAATATAGACGAAGATCTTAATATTTTGAATGGTCTGCTTTGGACGTTAATCTCTCAGCAGTGCTGAACACGCCGCAGACCGTAGTTATTTCATTAATCGGATTACGAGCGTTACAACGCTCCTCTCTGTGCGCTCAGATGATACTCTCAATTATATGACACTATGTAACATAGACGTGTTGCAACATAATGTTGAGAAGAAATTGAAGATGTCTTAACTACAGTAAATGTGTTAATGCAAATAATATACACTTATCAACCCATCTTGATCCAAATTGTCAAATATTCAAGAATATGAATATAAATGAAAGTATCTGTTTTTTATTACATTCACAAACTAACAGATGTGTATGAACTAATATTAGTGTGTTTAATAATTAATATATGAATGTGTTGTCTCTTATCTTATCTTAAAGGTAATTTGACGGTTGATTAGTATAGTATAGTATAGTATAGTAACACGGAGGGGCGCAATGTAATGACGAAGATCAAGCGACTTATAGCGTATTTTTACATGTTTTTCATGACTTTTTTCTTTTATAGCGTTTGAGGCTTACGAGGATCTTATGAATCTTAGAGAGCGAACACATGGCCCAGTCGATGTGGTTATCAGAATATATATATACATTTTACTTATAATCAAGTAAAATAGAGTAATTGAAAAGTATGAATGTAATGCGGTATGATGACATTCTAATACACACACATAATACAGTTAAATCTCAAGCTTGGCTCATCTGTGTAATAAATATAAACGGTAATTGTTTCACATTTTTGTTTTAGTTGACTGATTATATTTACACTTTATACCCGTGACAGTATTCCTTATGATATTTAATTCTTAAACATCTACCTTATATATGGGAAAGAAGAACAGCATTGATTGCCTGTACAGTGTACAATATACCTGTAGCCAGTAAACAATTCATTAATATGTGAAATGTCTCATTTTTTGTCATAATATACAACTATAATAAAATATATTATAACTATTCACACGGACAGACGTTGAGATAATCATCCAACGTACATTGTTTTGTAAATGCTTATGCTTAAACAAAAAATATAATTATTAGCGGTTTCACAAACAAGGTTTATTCTTACTAGGAGTCGCACGAACTAGAACATTTTACTTAGCCACGTAACTCCAATAAAAACTAATTCAAACTTCTATTTACCGATCAAACCTTCGTTTGCTTTTATACATGTACCATAAGTAACTATGAAGAAATATAAGTGCGTGTAGGTACTTTTGAAGTCTAATATCAGCAACATTACAACTAAGATGTAAATCGTATTATTTCTATAATTTTATAATTCAATGCAATGTTGTGTCGGAGATACGTAATAGAAACATGTTTTACTTTTAAATAACTAGTTGTAGTTGTAATATTTCAGCAACAAATTATATTACACTTTTAGTTTTTAAACAAAATCTTTCAGTTTATTTTACAAGATTCATATTAAACTGACTTAACTCGCATTAAGAATAACTTATATATTTATTTATTTATTTATTTAACTTTACGCCATATACCTTACGGGGTAGCCAGAGACGACGGAGCGCCAAACGCTACGGTCCCTGCATACCTCTTTCGCCTCGGCCACAGACATCAACCTCTTCATACATGCTCTCCGGGGGGTCCTCATGCTTTTTACGTGACCTTCCTCCAGTATCATAGATACAGTGTTTTCGAAGGTCACTCGAGGTCTCCCCCTTTCTCTCTTACCACTCACTTTTCCTGTATAAATCTTTTTTACCATTCTTTCATAACTCCTCTCTCACTCTATCCAAATACAAATTAAACAACCAAGCTGACATAGCGCAACCTTGCTCAACACCCGATTGGATGTCAAACCAGGGCGACATGTCAGCTCCTACTCGCACATGGGCTAAGTAATCTCTGTAAAGAGACATTACAGCCCATAGCAAGGGTCCGTTCACGTTGTATCGGGGCAGTATCTCCCATAACTTCTTTCTCGCAACCCTGTCAAACGCCTTTTCCAAATCCACAAAAGCACAGAAAACCTTTTGGTTTAGGGCCAAAAACTTTTCCGTGATCATGCGGAGGGAAAAGATCTGATCTATACACCCTCTTCCAGGTCTAAAACCTACTTGGGCCTCCCACAACTGCCTTTCAGATCTCTCTTGCATTCTTCTCGCTAATATTTTAGCATAAACTTTACTGCCCAAGCTGATCAAACTGATAGCCCTATAGCTTGCATAGTCTATCTGTGAACCTTTGCCTTTATACAAAGGTACGATGACTGCACCTCGCCAATCGCCTGGGACTTCCCCTGATTTCCAGCATAAATTGCACAAAAACCAGAACAAGTCCCAGACGCGTGGCCCACCATATTTGATCATCTCGGCAGTAACTTCATCTGCTCCCGCAGCCTTACCACATTTCAGACTTCGAATCGCGCTCTCCACTTCTTCCAAACTGATTTCCGAGAACTTATATATATATACTATATTTTTCCATATCACTAATGTTATATATACATATATATATTATAGTACGAATTCAATAATATAACTAATAAAAAAACCCCGAACTAATTGAGCGTGAAGCAACTCTTTGTTGAATCGACCACAAATGGTTGTACTGAGTGCAAGGAAATCGCTTTATATTAATTTAACTTGTTTTTAACTGTTACATTAATGCGTTTGAGTTAATTTTCATATGTTTATTTTATTATTATAAATTGTACAGTTTACCGCTGTCAACACATCTTAGTGAATCAACATTGAATATATACAAACAACATGTTTATACATGCAAAACTTGTGTTCTCCAGCCTTTCTACCAGTCACTTTATTCTGAAATCATGTGCTTTTATTTGATTTTTAATCTAACTTTCCTATATTGGTGATACTAAATAAAGTTAGAAATGTAGATGCACTTATAATCATATATAAATATATCTATGTCAGTGTTTCTTAACTTGGTAATCTTTAATTATCTGTATTTTTTTTAGTTGTCAAACGCATTTCAAACTGTATTTAAACTGTTTGAAAATAGAATGAAAGTAGGTATATCGCTCAGACAAAAACGTATATTCATTTACGGAACCCAACTAGCCATATATTATTGATGCACATAGTCATATATTATACCTATATACTACAATTAACACACATACTCATGACACATGTCATCAAATTATCAAAGCATTGCTGATGTTAATTATATCGAGAGTGGTGTGATATTGAAGAGTTGGATTTTGAGAATATTGTAAATTAGTTGTTATACAGTTTTAGATATTATTTTATAATATATATATATATATAAATAAATATATATATAACATTAGTGATATGGAAAAATATAGTTTCTATATCCAAGTAAGTTCATAAAATATAAAGTACCCAAAGTTTAGCTTCAACTCAACTGAGAACACTCAGAAATATAAACGTAAATGATACTTACCTTCATTGTATTTTAGTCATAAAGATTATATATATGTATACAAACTAGTAACATTGTTTCCTGTTTATTTACATATTAACTTTTAACCAATAATCCGTCAACATACGGAATACTACTTTCATCTTCGACACATCCATGTGATCCATATCACAGTTAACAATCCGTATAAATGATATTGAATTGTTGTAGTAAGACAGTCGAGGACCATCTGTCTCATGTCTGTCTCTCATATTTTTTGGACAATCTACTTAAATTGTAACAAATATTAACGCATTCAATATATAATTAACTATAACTTCATTGAACTGTATTGTGTAACGTGTCCTTCGAAGTGGTAAGAATTGTTTAAAATTAATGGAGCACATCCCTGGACGTAAAACTTTTAAGTCACTAGTAAAGTGATCGTTGTTGCGCACTTCAGGGACAACACCACCTGAGCCACCATCTCGTAATATGAAACATGACGAGCATCAGGTACTCCATCTTCTATATATATATGCTATATATGCTATTATGTTAAGATAGCATATATATGATATATATGCTATCTTAACTTACGTTGACTTAATTGTATAGAACGAAAAACTTAATTAAAATACATACATTAGTTAAAATTGATACTATTGCGGTATTTTCGATAATTCGACATTGAGAAGGGACATATTCATGAAGTGGAAGGATAATTAACTTCCCTATGCAAGTATAATAAATGTTTTAAATTACTTATTAGTTTCGTTTATTTTTTTCTGTTAATAATATATATTTTATTATGAGTACAGTCCCAACTAAACAGTCGATATGTGCCGACTGAGGCACTGAGTTATATTTTTTTTTTATTTATTTACCTACACGCCATATCCCTTGCGGGGTAGCCAGAGACGACGGAGCGCCAAACGATACGGTCTCTGCATACCTCTTTCGCCTCGGCCACAGACATCAACCTCTTCAAACATGCCCTCCGGGGGATCCTCATACTTTTTACGTGACCTTCCTCCAGTATCGTAGCTACTGTGTTTTCGAAGGTCACTCGAAGAACTCGAGACAGGGGGAGGCCCCTGTCTCTCTTACCGCTCACTTTTCCCATATAAATCTTTTTTACCATTCTTTCATCACTCATTCGTTCAACGTGCCCAAACCACCTGAGCACGTTCTTCTTCATTCTCACCGTGACATCTTCGCTAGTACCTGCCATTCTGTGGATCTCTTCATTGCGGATTCGATCTGCTAGACTGACTCCGCATATTCTGCGAAGAGATCGCATCTCCACAGCATTCATCTTTCTTACATTCTTCTTCTGTGTTACCCACGTTTGGCTGCCGTATAACAGCGTCGGTAGTAAAACTGCATTGTGTACAGCCAAACGTGCAGCTATACTGACGTTTTGCCGTCTCAACAATGCAGTCAAAGCACCATTGACTCTGTTACCGGCAGCAATACGCCTTTCCACATCCATTTCGTATCTTCCGTCTCTGCTAAACATACTTTTCAAATATACCACTTCATTCACTTGTTCTATTATTTTATCATTCACGTTGATCTTACATTCTGTTCTTTCTTCATTTCTTTCAAATATCAGAACCTTCGTCTTATCTACATTCAGGTTTAGACCACTATTTTCACACCCATCTTTCAGAGTGGTGACCAATGCCTGCAAATCGCATTCTGATGATGCAATGAGCACTGCATCATCTGCATATAGCAAGCAATTGACCTTAAGGTCACCTACTTTCACTCCCATGTCACTGTCTTTCACGCCTTGGAGACAACTATCCAAAAACAAGTTGAACAACCAAGCTGACATAGCGCAACCAAATTGTAACTTGCTCCTTAACAATGAAGTGTTAGAGTTGATTGACTCAACAAAATTCTTAGGTTTAACATTAGATAAAAAGCTCCAGTGCAACCCCCATCTCTCAACACTCGCAGCCAAACTCAGCTCCGCCGTCTTTGCAATTAGAAAAGTTAGACAATTAACGGACATAAATACGGTTCGACTTGTGTATTTTAGTTATTTTCACAGTATTTTATCTTACGGTATTTTATTATGGGGCAGTGCTGTCGAAATTAATTCTATATTTATTTTACAAAAAAGAGCTGTGCGGGCTATTTATAACTTAAAAGCTAGAGATTCTCTGAGAGATGTTTTAAAGAAATAGGTATTCTTACAGTCGCTTCCCAATACATATTTAATAACATTTTATATATACGTCAAAATTTAAATAGTTATATAAAAAACAGTGACAGACACGCGATAAATACGAGAAATAAAAACAAACTCGTAACGCCAAAGTTTCGGCTTCAAAAAGTTAATAAATCCTTCATGGGTTTGAGTATACGCATATATAATAAAGTTCCACAAGATATCTTAGACCTTCCATTTCTTAGTTTTAAATCTAAAATCAAAAGTTTATTGTTAAATAAAGCTTATTATAACGTTCAAGAGTTTTTAATGGATCGAAATATGTGGAACTTAAGCTGTTGAATCATTTGCAGGATTTATATTATATTATAATATACATCACCTATTGTTATATATCTTTTGAAAAGAGCAACTGTTGAGTTTCTGGCCGGCTCTACTCAACAGAGCAGCATTCCGAGACGGTGGTAATTTACTTACGGACTGACTACACTGACCTTTTTTTGTATTGTAGTAATTGACGATTCAAAAGTGCGTGTAAATGCCTACTTGAATAAAGATATTTTGAATTTGAATTTGAACCTTGCTTAACACCCGATTGGATGTCAAACCAGGGCGACATGCCAGCTCCTACTCGCACACAGGCTGAGTGATCTCGGTAAAGAGACCTTACAGCCTGTAGCAAGGGTCCGTTCACATTGTATCGGGGCAGTATCTCCCATAACTTCTTTCTCACAACCCTGTCAAACGCCTTTTCCAAATCCACAAAAGCACAGAAAACCTTTTGTGATCATGTGGAGGGAAAATATCTGATCTATACACCCTCTTCCAGGTCTAAAACCTCCTTGTGCCTCCCACAACAGCCTTTCAGATCTCTCTTGCATTCTTCTCGCTAAAATTTTAGCATAAACTTTACCGCCCAAGCTAATCAAACTGATGGCCCTATAGCTTGCACAGTCTATCTGTGAACCTTTGCCTTTATACAAAGGTACGATGACTGCACTTCGCCAGTCGTCTGGGACCTCCCCAGATTTCCAGCATAAATTGCACAAAAACCAGAAAAAGTCCCAGACGCGTGGCTCACCACCACCGCGTGGCATATTTGATCATCTCGCAGTAACTTCATCTGCTCCCGCAGCCTTACCACATTTCAGACTTTGAATCACGTTCTCTACTTCTTCCAAACTGATTTCACCATCGGCTACATCTTGACTCAGCATTACGTTTTAGTCAAGACCGAGGCGTCCTCACGTTCATACATCTCCTTATAGAATTCCGCCCACCGCTGCAAAACGTGTGCTTGCTCAGTTAAAATTTCACCGCTTTTCGAAAGCACCCCTTTCATTCTACAGGTTACCGAACAACCCCGGGAACCACTAACTTCTCGCCAGAAAAGCTTCGTGTTTTCCCGGAAGTTGTTCGTCAACCTTTCATCCCTTTCTCTCTCAGAATTTTCACGCTTCATCTTTATAAGTGCTTTCGTTTTGTGCTTTTGCAGCTTGTACGCTCTTTTTCTTATCTGTCTCATACTTTTATCCTTACCAGAGGCTTTATAATCCAGCCATGCTTTCTTCTTTAACTCTACAGCGTCTTTCACTTCATCATCCCACCAACCATCGCGATTTTTACTAAAACCTCTTTTCCTTTTACCACATACTTCTGTCGCTACTTTCACCATACCATTCCTAAGGTTCTGCCAGCATACTTCAACACTTTCATTTCCAGAATCACAGCTTTCAAGCTTCTTGGAAACCCTCTCTTGATATTCTTCTCTGATCGGTGGATCTTGAAGCTTCCAGCATCTTATGCGATAATTCGACGTCAAGCTTGGACACGTCGTGCGGCTGCGCCAACCTGCGAACAAACCTCTTATTCTAGCAACGACTAGATAGTGGTCCGTTCCCAGATCAGCACCTCTGAACACTCGCGTGTCCATAACTTGACTTCGAATACGCTGGTCCACTAGGAATAAATCAATCATACTTCTTTCTTCCGCTCGCTCCCATGTGTACATGTGAATTTGTTTGTGATCAAACATCGTGTTTGCCACAAACAAATTTGTCTCCTTACAAAATTCCAAAATAAGTTTTCCAGCCTCATTTACCCTCTTATCACCATATTTGCCTAGCACGCTTTCGTAACCGCTTCGCGCGGTTCCAACCCATCCATTCATATCTCCACATACTATCAACTTTTCATTATCTCTGACACTACTTAGAACATCCCTGACATTCTCCCAAAACTCCTCGAGCTCGCTCATTTGAGCTGAGGATACTGGCGCATACATGGCTAACAAGAATACTCTTGTTATCCCCAGCTTAAAGCGAACCCAAAGAAGCCTCGGGTTAATCGCCTTGTATTCTACCATTGCATTAACCATTCGAGAGGACAATAATGCGCCTACACCTTGGCAACCTCGCTCACCCTCTGGAACCCCAGCCCAGAAAGCGACCCGGTTGCCAGGTAAATTGGTCGTATCATTGCCTTTTCGCTTGGTCTCAGACACACAAATAACATCCAGATCTTTGTCATCCATCACATCTAATAATTCATTCATCTTCTGTTCCATTCCTCCTCTTACATTCCACGTAGCTATTTGTAGCTCCGTCCTCCACCTTCCGCCGTTCGGAACATGGGGTGTTGGTTGGCGGTTCCAAACGCCGCAAAATTATATAAATAAAATTATATAAATAAAAATTATAAAAATAACCGCAAAATAACCAAACAAAATTACATCTATATCCCGAAAATCATATTTTACACACACAAACACATAAACAGATAACATTTTCAAAAACTGGAAAACTTTATATTGTTTTAATCTCTCCTGCAAAAAATAATTACATCTTAAACGTCCACGATTATCATATTTTTATAACATATATAATACGTTTACATCATTCAGTGATTGTCTTTTTATTATATAATATTATTAATATAATTATTATAATTTTACTTTACATTGTCAAGATACTTGGATGAGGTGAAATATTATTAACGAACTTGAATTACGTCGAGAAAACACCTGAGCTCTTAAAGATGGTATGTTTAAACATTCCGATAGAAACATTACTTCGCTGTTTTAACTGTACTACTCACCCTAACTTAATTTCATAATTATACGTGTTGAGTTTTAAGACGCTCATGCTGTTGTTATATCATACAGTATATAGTGCTCTCGTCTCTAATTGTCAATTTATTAATCTTAATTGAATTGCAGTACAAAAACAAGTAATAAAATAGATATTTAAATTTGAAACAACAACAAAATGTATAAAATGGAGATTTTTCAGTGACAAGAAAACAGAAACAAATTGGCTTCAATTATCAAATCGAGTCAATTTACATTTTAATCGGGCTCATAGAATCCGCGCACGTCAACATTTATTACAGATCCTCTATTGGCCTAAACCACAGTATTAACAATACATACCATATGTTTTGTTAATACTTTAGTTTAGGCTAATTTTATCTATCTATATTTTTTTGTTATTTTCTTAAAGGAGAACTATAACTGATGCAGAAAAAAATTTCTACTCTGAGTTAAACTTATTTCCTTTTCTATTATGAAAAAATATATTAAGATTATAATTAACTATATTTCCCATATTATTAAAATAATTTAAAATACATGGGATCATTCGGTTAAATTATAATGATATAGAATTAGCTGGAAGTTTAAGGATGCTTGAAAATACTAACATAATTTAAACAAAATTATAAATTCCTGTACATTCTTTTCATTTTATATTATGAAGAACGTTTCCTGAAACAAGCTAATGTGTCCGTAAGTCTATAAGTCCCGGCTAATTGGAGCCGCTGCGGATGAACGCAATTTGCACAGGTCAAGGTCAAGCCACACTGTGACTTTACTTGACTTTTTAATTACCGGGCCAGGATTATTTAACACGTTAACAATAACCAGTTGTTGCAAATGGACTTTATAATGTATTTAATAATAGAAATTCCTAACTTGATTCAATATAATGATTAATTATAGTAATTTAAAGTAGGTATCAATAATAGTATAAACCATTTATATGGAGTTATATAGTCAACGTAACCCTAGTCTATGTAGTCTAGTTGATAAACTACATCTATACAATTTTGATCCAATCTTCCCCAGAACTATTATCAAAGCGTCGACATCGAAGTTGATTAGGATCTAACTTGAGAGCAGCGCCACTTGTTAAACGTAACAATCAGATACACATATACTCGTACAACTATATGAAGGTACTATTTGATATAACAAGTGTATAAATTGGTAGGAGTGGCTTGTATAATGCGGTAGCGACTGTAAGGATCTCAACGTACTGCTCGCCTTTTTCTCATCCTTCATTGATTAAACAACGCGAAGAGAATGTTGAACGATATTATATTTGTTGTTTTTTGTAATATATTTTCACTTCTCGCCCTAACTTTGTATGTGCCATAAAAAATAATTCAATAAAATTCAAAAATTTTAAATAGAATTGTTTTTATTTCATGTAACCAACCTAATTCTTAATTTAAAGATGTCAACTGCCTTTTACTAAGGACTAGTAAATACGAGTATCTCATGTGTGATGGGGATCAGTAGTGGTGAGGCGTCGTCGTCGGAGTGGTCGGAGTGAGACACAACGATCACTTCACGCTGAGAGATGAGCTAGAGAATAGACACCGATGTGTAACGTAACTATGAAATAGTAATAGAGTTAACTACTACGTTAATTACCACGTAATAATACATTTAGGAGACCTTCATTTAGATATTTAAAAGTGTAAATAATATTGATAAACTAAACGTTACGGGAGTCAATGAACGTGTGTGCGGACAGTCGTAGTAAGGTGAGAAGGTTCTCAGCGACTACCGTGTAACAATTTATTATGGCAGAACTTGTTTATGATATATAAATATATTATTAGTTGAACAAATTAAGCGCGCTTAATTACAATATCTACCAATAAAAAGAATTAATATTATCAATATACATTTAAATTATAATAAATGATGACTAAAACACATTACGAGAAGCACAAACACGTTTTAAAATATTTTTTATTTATATTTTAAACATTAAATTCCTCATTGTAGAAGTAAGCCTGCGTCGTGGTGGCATTCACTAACACAACCGATACTAAATATCTCTAGATTTGGAAAATCATTGTATGCCCTGTATGGAATTATGAGACATTAAGAATTAACCACCAATTATTCACGTATGATATGGCTTGTGGAGAAACACTTTTAATTCTCTTACACTTTTAATTCACATTACATAATGAGGAAACAGTACCTATATTACATGTCTTTAGGGTAGTTTGATTACATACATCAAACCAGACTACCTACATACTGAAACTAAACTACTACTGGTATACGAGTACGTACCAGCAGTGTTTATGTATCTAGGTACATATACAATGTGTCAACAGATTTAATAGAAACAATGAAATGTAAACTACCAATATTCACAAGGTCTAATGCAGGGACAACTTTTGAAATATTGAATACGTGTGTTGAGAACTAATGCAATTAACGAAACAGCGATCCTAAATTTACGTATCATTTATAACACGATGATAGGTTTTGTTGACTTTATTGGTTAATTTTATATTATGTTTCACTCGGCTATTTCAATCCTAATAAAACTAGGTTTCTCAAACCGTGCGCGGATGGTGTTGAGCTGAACCCCTCTCCTTTCGTCTTTTCTTGATAACTTTTGAATGGCTAAACATTTGTTCAATCTGTTTTCGCTGTAGCATCCGCGTTCGTCTTAAAAATACATGGGAAAATTTTTAGCTAATTATCTCGTAGCATTCTGGAGACAACTAAACACAAAAAAGGTCTCCCAAACGGTTAAGAGCTTCGCTTGCGCTCAACAAATTGCTTGTAAAAATTACAGCAGTAAAATCGGACAGTAAATATAAGCAAGTTTTTTAAATGTGACAAGAATAATATTTCAAATTACATCTTTGAAGTCATTACACTTTAATATGGGTTGTTGAAATAAATAAAACAAACAAAATTAATATTTTAAATTCTAACATTAAATTGAGGAACTAATATTAACTTAAATAAATCAACAACCCGAGGTGCTTTGACTCTGAGAAGCCGTTGTAATCGATATTGATATAATATTTACCAAATCTGCGGCTACAAAGTACTGGTGTAGTAACTCGTCCACTCGTATCACGCTGGCCTGTCTCCTAGCCGCGTCTCTTTACACTAATTTATTTTAATAATATATCCATTATATTTATATAATAGATAAAACCCTCCTCTTGCTGAACCATTAAAGTGATTGTCTGTCAAAATCTATCTCAGAACATATTGCTTCTTCCTTATATTTAGCTTATATATAATGAATGGTCGCACTGTATTTGTATGTTAACTAACGATTAGTTGTCATTACCGTACATCACACAAAGTGATGTTTACAAATTATTAATAGATTAATAGAGAAATAGATATATATATATATATATATATACATATATATGTTCATACATTAATACGGTAAGAAATATGTTTACAATAATAATTTAAAATGAATTAGAAGAAATATTTTCTCCATTTTCGTTTGTGGCATTAATATTTGAACTCTTCATAAGGGTGGCCGGTGCCAATTCAGTAATTTCGTCCGCTGCGGCCGTTCTTATGACCACTACGAGTAGTAGCAGAGTGCTTGAGATCACTAGTATCACTTCGCTTATGCTAAATGCACCATTTTATCTCTTAGTCTTTGATACATTGATTTTTTTATTACGTTCATTCACTTAATAACTTAACTTATTTATGTTATTAATATTCGTCTGCGAGTTTTTTAACATCAACGGAAATTTATGTGACTGTTCATAAATATACATGATTCAGACATGAGATCCATTTCAGTGATATCCCTATGTTAGTAGCTTCTACCTTTCTGTATATATTAGAAGTTATAAATTAGAATATTTTTTTTATTGTTTGATTGTTACAACATCAATAAAATAAATTTATTCTTGAGATTTGTATTTTGTTGTTATAGAATGCAGGATATATTGGATGTATTGCAGCCTGCAGTTACCACGAGCGAGCTGTTCACTGACACCAGCTGTTCACTGACACGAGCTGTTCACTGACACCAGCTGTTCTTGACCATTGAAGTACTAACGTACAGTAAAGATCATTATTATCATAAATTAGCTTCACTTACTTAATAACATCAAATTGTAAATATAATATTTATTATGTTTTTACATAATGAAGGCAAAAGTTCTCCCCACTTATGATTGAGAGACGGCAATATAATTATCTATTAATAATATCCTATAGTAGTATTACAAAGGTTTAATCCCAATAGATTATCAATAAATCAGTCAATTGATGATTCAATTAATTTTAATTGAGTATTTTGTCCAGCAGTCTTTTATAAATTACTTCTCAAAATACGCATATTTTAATTGGGTCAGTGAGTAAATAAAATAATATGGATAATATTAGAGATTTCTTGTCACTCACTTGCTTAAAAAAATACCTTTTTATCGAGACCGGAAGCAAAGTAACCTATCGCTTATTTGATTTCATTAAAATTTTTGAACACATGATATGTCTTCTGTCGCTTGCGTGTTAACTCTGCGGGTTAGAGTTCGCATCCTTCCTCGGTATGTAATGAGCTACCAATACCAGTTTCCGTTAAACCCGATAAAACTACTGTCTATTTAATAATTAAGAGGAAGCTTGATAACTCTAAATCTGATAATAAAATTGCTCCAATAATATATCTATTTGATAGAAGAATAAAATAGATGAACAAAAAGAAGGACTAACATTTTGATAAGTTTGAGTTTACGCTCGGTTTGAGTTACGGTGTAGCCGTCAGTCTATAGATAAGCATAATTGTCGTCTTAATAGCTGATAGATATTAACAGAAGGGTAAACTTAGAAGTCCAAAATAGTTTTAGCATTTTTATACAGAAAATGCATCTGCAATATCTTTTGAGAAACGGAAATCAAAGAAAACTGCTTCCTCGCGATAGTTTCAAAGCAGGATTTGAATTTCAGAAAAATCTGGTTTCCAAATGAAAGGCGATTGTTCCTCTGATTGTAACGAGTTCTTACAAAAGAGTAATACTATTAATAATAAATTGATTAAAAATAAAAAAAAAAACATGATGCAGAGATTTCACCGTTTTTGACAAGAAAATCTATATTGTATCATACGGAAGTCAAAGTCATTAATATTACACTTACACGATTCAATGCGCCGTATGTTTGTAGAAAATATAAAGAAACTCACAAGTCCACGAGTGTTCCTTAAAATAATTTTATTAATATATGATGTAATATCAATTTGATAATACAAAAATATAAAATATTCCTGTGTGAAGTGTGTCTTATTATTATTCTAAGGAACCATTTGTCTGGCTTCGCTTCAATAGAAATGGAAAGTAACAGTGACGGTATTTTAAAAATAATTCACTTCCAACTAAATCCGTGAGTCCTGACTCTTAAAGACTTATATATTTTTTTAATTATATATTATCTATATTCTAAGAAAGTAAATGTATGTATATATTTTAATAATAAGTTGATAATAGTTTAAAAAATTAAGTCTATGTCAAATATGTCCGAAGAAATACCACCACCAGAAGACACCAGTCAAAAATACAGACAAAGCGTTGGATTGGTGTAATCAATAATGGATTGACATGCAAATAAGCATCGTAACGTAGAACCACTGAATACCATTTTCAGACTTCAAACAATTTACAAAAACGGATTGGATTGGAGAACGTGTATAACGGTGACACGAAAAAATAATAAATTAATATTCTTTGTATAATTTATGTATATCTGAAATCTCTTATCATTATTTCTTATTTGGTAACTGATTTATTATTAGGGAAGGTCGCGTGTCGGAATATAGCTTAAAAGATACTATTTAGTTGAATTGGTTCTTTATAAATTCTGTTCATAAATTTATTTGTCTGTTGTTATCGAGTTCCAGAATTGACACTTTATAATGTTGCGTAACAACCATTCAATAAAGATGTTACGCAAGCATAGCCAAGGGCAATTGTTATAGTAAGCACCAACTTGGTTTCACACGGTTTAATGCTGACACCAAGCTTCGAGTATGCTGAAGACGACATCATACGGCTTGCATTCTCACCATCGATGGGAATCGAGGATAAAATATATTCATTCTTGTGTCAATCGCTGACTTACAAGCTTACCTTACCTTAGTTTTAATTAATTGTAATTTTTATTTCAATATATTTTATTAAGTAAATTGTTTTTTTTTGCATCCTTCACTGCCACCAAACTTAATTAAGATAATGGCAAAGCAGCTGTAAACAATACACAAACATTTGTTTTTGAAAAACACAAAAGGTAAGTTTAATTTAAAGAGTTTAAGCATGAGACTAAAAGCTAATTTTATCCTCTTTACGTATTCCATGAACGCTGAATTTACTCTAAAGCCTTTGCCGTTAAGTATGGCGGGTACGTTTGGCTCAGATTTTTTTTGTGTCTAAGGTACGAGTTTATAAATTTCTAATTCTAATAAATAATTTTGGCGCAGTTATACATACACGTACAATACATATAACACTAAGATATTGTATTTCCTCCGACAGTGTCTCCGGATCGATACGACAGGATTACCTTAGAAAAAGGCATGTACTCCACCCTTAAGGCCGGCAACGCTCTCGTGATTCCCTGGATGTAGCCGGCGATGAACACTTTTCATCAGTCAGCACGCTTGTTACATAAGAAATCGAAATTAATATATTCCTAAAAATATTATCTATTGCAAAAATCATTAATTTATGGATCATATAATTTTGTAAATTTTAGAAAATTTAAATTTAATAGTTACAGTTAGAAACATTTTGTCCCGATCTTGTAGACAATTTGGAATTCTGTTCAATATTTTATTTGATATTTTAATATTTATATGCTATATGAGTCTTGTACTAGGGTTTCAGGTAAATTAATCTTCTTACCATCACATTAGATTTGTAATATAAACGTTATAGATTAAAATCTATATATAATCTTTAGAATATGACATACAAGTATTCATTTAAAATAAGCATAAATACATAATTACTGGTCAAAAGTGTGTTTCGATGTTCGCCTACTCCTCCTAAGCCATTTGAACTAGAGCTTTAAAATTTTGCATATGCATTCAAGAAAGTGTCTCACTTGTTTAGCAGTTCTTTGGTGACATTCGTGATAGTAGATTTTGATTAAATGGTCAAAAAGTGATACTACCCATAGATCAATATATATTTTTTAACTTAGCAATTCTTTATAACATAACTTTGCTATAATAATTGTGACAGGCGTTAAAATATAATAAATAGATACTGCACAGGACCACTCACAAGGGCATTCTTTTGTACGTTTCAGTGACGTGTTGGACTGCTACTCGTAATTCTAATAACTTCAACGATTATTTTTAATTATTATACGTATAAGTTTCACTTTCACTTACAACAGATAATCTGATTCAGAATTCCCCCAATTGTGTGTTTAATCAACAAATTAAGAAAAACTTTTACGTCATTATTATTATCTTTCAGTAAAGTTATCTTTCTATTTTAATATTCATAAATGAGTCAGTGCGGTTTCGTCACTGTAGTCCTAATAAATCGATATTTCCTGTAGCTATTCAGATGAAAGGAGAGGGGCTCAACTCTACACCCGCCGCGCAGGGTTGGCGGATCCTAGTATATAAACTATTCTACAGAGTGGGCCAAAAATTTTTGCAAATAGCAACACTTGATTTCTCCAAAACCGTGAGAGCAAGGGGCGCGCGGGTGGCGGGGAATTGTGCGTCGTTTAATGCAATTTTAGTCACGATGGAGCGCTTCACGGGACAACAGCGTGCTTTTTGCGTAAAACAATTTTACAAAAACAACGATTCCTACGTTACTGTACGACGCCTCTTTAGAGTTGAATACGGATTACAACGTGTAAGTGAGTGTCCAAGTGTTAATTTAATTAAAGCTTGGGTTAAAAAGTTTGAGCAAACGGGATCAACAACGAATATTAAACAAACTGGGCGACCACATTCAAGAAGAAGCGAAAAGAACATTCGGGAGGTTAAAATTTCTGTAAGGGACGATCAAGAATCATCTACGCGTAAGCGGTCGGCGGCTCTTGCTATACCAAGAACTAGTCTGCGGCGAATCTTGCATTTGGACCTTCAACTGCAAGTTATTTGCTGACACTATACTGGAGCGATTCTCTAGCCTTGAGAATGTATTGTTTACGGACGAGGCCCATTTTCACATTAATGGTCACGTAAATAAACATAATTGTCGATATTGGAGCACGGAAAACTCTCACTATAAACACCAAAAGCCTCTTCATTCACCAAAAACGACAGTGTGGGCTGCCATATCCGCAAAGGGCATAATCGGTCCATACTTCTTTGAAAATAATCTAGGAAATAACGTAACTGTGAACTCAGTGGAATACGTGAAAATGTTGCGAGAGTTTTTGACACCACAGTTGCATGAATTTGAAGGATACAATAGCCGGACTTGGATGCAACAAGATGGAGCAATATGCCATACATCAAACGTGACTTTACCGGTGGTCAAAGAAATATTTTCTAACAAATTGATATCTCGCAGAGGTGATATCCCATGGCCTCCCAGGAGCCCGGACCTTACACCTTGCGATTTTTTCTTGTGGGGATATCTGAAGAGTCGAGTATACCTTAATAAACCGACGACCATATCCCAATTAAAAGAAAACATCCACGAGGAGATAGCCGCGATTCCTCGCAGCATGTGTCAACGAGTTTTCCAAAGTTTACGTAGTCGATTGTAGGAGTGCCAACGACGAGACGGAGCACATCTCGACGATGTCTTTTTTAAAAAATAAATTTTAATAAATGATAATTACGTTAAATAAATCATAAACAAAATAACATTTGGACTTTTATTTCTAGACATGTTTCAAAAGTGCAAATATTTTTGGCCCACCCTGTATAAAAATCAGAATGTTTGAAATTTTTATAATTTTTATACCTTTTTAAAATATCTCAACTTTACTCTAAAATCCTATTAACAGATTCTCTTATCCTATTGTAACTGTTATTATAAATCACTAAAGTAAATAAAATTAATAGTTATTGATAAGAATAGGTTAAATGTAAACTTTCAGAACCTAACGTTTTAAATTGTTTATCAATATGTAATTTACGAGAAAAGTATGAGTTAAGTAATATTATATTATTTAGATCATTAATTATAAAAGGTTTAGTATTGAACAATACACTGCAATAAATAATACTTAAAATACCCGCCGGTGAAACTTTAAATGGACACAAAATTCTGTACAATTTATATTTACAGATAAAAAGTTTTTTATTTAAACTTTGGTGTCTCCTCCGTCTTTGGCATCCGTGTCGATTGAACTTGTTGTTGACTACTCTGATTGTGGAGATGTTGAATTCCCGTGTACGAGTATATCCAATACAAACGTATCACAACACTTTTCGTACGGATGTTGATCGATAAATTAAATTCGTATTCGAGAGTATTCGATATAAATATTCATCTATCGTAATAGGTAAAATATCATCTTATTTGATTAGAGGGATCAGATTAAATATTCCTAGAGTGCCTGGAGTGGAAGTAACCTTCATTAGTACTAAGTGTTCTGCGGAAGATCAGCGACCGACCTTTTTAATCCATTGTCCCAATTAGATGGCCTTCAGGTATTTCAGTATCTGATGAGTTTCTGCACAATCAATATTTAATTAATTACACTGACGTTGATTAGTTTGATAGATCAATTATCTATCACTAGTTATTATACCAACTGAGTTTCATGAAGATATTTAATAACATAATCCAAAGGTATATTAATTGAATATTCTAGAAATGTACGATGTCTTAGATCTATTAATAAATTCATAAGTCCTTTGGCAGAAACGCAAGGCGTGTTATTACATTTTCAGAGAAATGTCTCCCCGTAGCGTTTCCCATTAAATGTCTATATACGAGTAGGTAGTATGTATAACCATTCGTACTGTTACCTATAATTATTCGTGCATGAGAGATATCAAATAGCTATTAATATAATTAAACTAAAATCGATTACATTAATTTATTTGCTATCAAGCTATACTTGATTTGCCTCATAGATATTATTGAAACAATTAAAAATCGAGACAAAGTTCAAATGTACGTTAAGGTTTTTTGTGTTCTTTTATTTATTTATTTTCCGGTTAATGCATTTGTCACTCCGAGACTCCAACTAAATTTATTTGTTTTATTCGTTAGATGAGAGAATAGTTTCCACAATTTATATTAAAAAATATATACTTCTTTAATTCTATCTGTATCTATCTATATTTACATTTATGTTATATGTTAAAATATTTTATCCGGTATCTTCAGTAAATAAATGGTCTTATCTTGAATAAATAAATGGTTTATTATTTATTCAAGATAAGTTGATCTTGAACCTTTTTGATAAACAATTACATTGTAACTTAGATGTATGTAATTACTGTCTGACTTAACTTTGTCTCCAGAGAGTAGAGGCCGATAACATAATTAAATGATGTATTTAAAGTTTCATTTATAAAATCTTTCTTATATCTTAGAATAATATTGTATTTGTATCAATATTAAATAATCCATAAAAGACAAGTAGGGAGTATAGTTTTTAACAACTACAAGTAAAAAATCCAATCAGGCCGTTGAGCCGACGCTTTCGATCCGATGAAAACATTATGAATGAAAAAAACACATTTTTTTAAAACTTACTTGTAATAGACAATTCAGATTTTCGCCTAAGACGATTTCATTGACTTTAAATTCGATAATATTTTATACAAAACTTTGTAAATAACAACACTGAAAGATTTGTTATATTTATGTCATGTACATAATAAATATTTACAACTTATAAGATATTTTCATTGACACAAGTGTTTTGCGTACGTATATTTTGAGGCTTTTTCTATATTAACGTAACGAAAAGTAACTTCGTACGTGAAAATACGTAACATAAAGTACATAGTAAGTAAGTACGTGCAAGAAGACATACGAGTAGCACCGTGTTTGGGTCAAGATCACTTACACTGAACTCATACACAACGTTAATGCTTCAATGAATGTGCTACGAGTACGTGTTTGTATTCGTTAAGAGCAATGCATAGTTTTTGCCGTGTTTTAAGGCGTCTGGAAGCTTAACTTTATTTCATCACAAATGTTATTTCTCTGAGTGCTATCTAATTTTGGATAATATTTTTGCTTCTTTTGACTTTTATTACGCCATATTTTCTTATTTATTGCGGCAAAGGTTATTTATTACCGTTACGTCATATAAAAAGGTTAGGATTCGGTTGAACTATTTATAACACCAGATCAATGTATTATTAATTAGAGGTACCTAAAATAAATACGTATTTTCTTCTTTATTTTGTTGTATTTTAAATTTATAAAATCTTAGTAAATGAAAATAATAATGAATAAACGATTATAAGATATACGAAATGCATATTAAGCTACTTTCTAATAAAAATTGTATTTATTATGACAAAGGTTCACAGGTATTTACTGAATCATGAAAACTAAAATGTTCGACAAACTGCTTCGTGTATACGATCATAATTCTTTTAATTACTATACAGAACACTGATACTTACTTTGAAAGTCAACGAGGTTTAATCAAATTTATTATTATTTTTTATTAGAGGATGCCCAGTATTCTGATACTTAGCGAGGCATTGAGAGGTGTGCTCTCGAAAAGATACGATAGGTTTTGTGGTAAAAGCGCACACTTGTGTCTTTAAGGGAGTAAATTAATCGAGGGTCACTTCACCACATTTTGAGATCATCCCCAGCGAGGTCTCTATAGAAGAGACAGTTTTCTTTCGGTACTTATCGACGTTTTCTCGAGAGAGCCCTGCGTGGAAGGAATATACTGCATCCCTAGTATTGTCATCGGCAAAACAATGTATGTTAGAAATATTCAACATGTCATTGATGTGTAGGAGGAACAGAATTGGAGGTAGCACGCAGCCTTGGGGTACACCACGTTCACGGGATCAGGGTTCGAGAAAAAACCGTTGAGAACGTCCTGTATGTTATCCAGGTGATCCATTTGCATAAATTCTCAGAAACGCTGTTTCTAAAGCAGCCCCTTGTGCCAGACTCTCTCTCTTGCTTTCAACGGACAAAACAGCTTCCCAACGGTGCGTAAGATATAATACAAGATAACCAGCCGATCAACCAAGACGAAAGCCATATTGGTGGTCACTGGTCAATCAAATGGATATTCTCGAGGTACGTTAGGTACTGTTGATTGATGATGTTCTCCATTACTTTGGAGAGAAGAGAGGTAATGGCAATAGCCTTTAGTTAATTGGGTCCGAGCTAACACCTTTTTAAGAATCGGATGGACAAGGGCACACTTCCTTGAGACCGGGAATATACCTTTGAGGTAGGAGTACTGAAATAAACGCGTTAGCAATGGAGTCAACTTAGAGTACGAATGTTCGTAGCACCATTGGGGAAATGCCGTCCGGCCCACTCGACTTATGAACTTCCAAGGAAAATTGAGACTTTCGAATGTTTTTTGTCGAAAAACTATTTCCGGCTTTGAGCTCTGATACCGTGGGATGTTAAGCGTTGTCTTCTCTTGGTCGTCTAAAGTCGAGTTGAAGACAAAGAGTTTGCCTAAAAAAATAGACTTTCTCTTTTGCCGTGTGGGTAAGACAACCATTTCCAGGTTGCAATGGCGGTAGGAAACGTTAAAAGTTTCCCAAAGTAAATTTGAAAAGCGCCCAGAACTTGCCAACTGACACCAATTTTGACGACATGCTTAAACTTTTATCTAGCCATTTGCTGTTTGAAAAACCTGGTGGCACGGTTATATTTCTCTTTCAGGACTCTAGAGCTCGGATGAATGATAATGACTAACACATTAGCCCAAGCTTGATACGCCTGCCATTTGCCAGCTGCTGCAGTCCTGACAGATGCAGTAAAACAAAGCCGCGATCTGTCACCATGTGGTACCACAGAATTTGGTAGAAATAATTCTATCCCCTGTCACACCAGCTACAGCCGCATCACAATAATTAGGATTATTGGAAGGATAACAAATTGATCCCCGTGGGTTGGATGCAAAAAAAGAGCACATTCCATCCCAATCCTCTGACTTGTAGTAGTGCCAAAAGTATCGGAACGCAGGTATTGCGCGAGCCGGACACTGAATGGACACTACACTTCGTACGGAGCAATGATCAGAGGACCGTGACCTGGTACTTTCCGAAATATGTGGTTAGCAGAAGATTCAACAAAGAGGGCATGTGGCTGTCCACATCCGGAGACGAGTGTGTGTCTTAACCAACTGGGACAGACTATTTTCCTAAGCAAAGTTAAACACAGATCTCCTCGCGAAGTCGGTAGGTCGTGGCACGTAACCCTAGCCGATGGTAATATGCGCGTAGAAGTCGTACGTACAGCAAAAAGTACAGATAGGTTCCGTCCTTTAAAATTTTAAAGGTGACGGTAGTAGATACCCGGCGTGTTGTATAAAATAATGTTCAAGTTTATACCCGAGATATACTAGGTACGCTGAGTCGCTTGGTTGAGATATCTGTGTCTTCGTCAAAAACAACTCCGCCAAGGCCAAGTTCTCTAGATAGTAGTGGACGGCATTTAGACTGGAGTGAAGTCCCCGAACGTACTACAGGTAGACTCTACCACCTACCTGTAGTCATTTGACTTAACTCATAACCCAGTAGGAATAATTACTGTACAAAATCTAACTTCTCAGTCATAGTTTAAATTGTTATATATATATATATATATATATATATATATATATATATATATTAAACAAACATATAATAAATATTCTATTTATCGATAGAATATGTTGTTGAATATGTTAATGTTTTTTTTACATCACGTTACAGGAAAACAATAAAAAGTACAAACATTTAAAAACCTCAAATTCTGAATAAATATACTAAATATAACACGTATGTTACTGTTAAAAGTCGTCAACTCTCTAGATTTGTGATGCATGTGTTTGTGATTAAATTATTTTACTACACTTATATTACATTAGTAATTTTATTATAGTTATATTTTGACAGTAGCTATTGAAACATTGAACACACATTGACTATGTATCGGTAGATAGATGGGATAAAGAGGGTTTAAGTCTTGTTTTTTTTCTGGTTGTTACTAAAGGTTATATGATTGTTGCTTAGTAAATGTATTGAGTATTATGTATAGTTCGTTGGTCCTCCCTAATAGGAATAAATCTCACATTATATACATTTAAAATAAAAATATAAAAATACTTATAAATTATTAAAACGACAACCAAGTATCTAAATTGCTCAGCAATTTACAAAATGTCTTTTGCATTCTCTTCCCGCTTCAACCATAAATCAAATAAATATTGTAAATACTTAGTCAATTTATTTTAACGTGCCAGGCGGTTTGTGTCGTATTATATCGTAGAATAATTCTTTACAAAGCTAAGAATATTCCTTGAAACGACCTAATTAACGAAACTTGTTGTTAAACACCTAATTAGCATGTTGAGTCAAGACCGCAGCTTCTGTTTGCACCCATCGTGTCTTTATTCTGAACCAGCCTTAATACGAATTATAGAAGGTAAAATATTGTGCGCTATCATGTAGGGCTCGTACTCAAAATAAGTCACGTATAATTTCTTGACCTATTCAGTTGACTCACGTCTTTAGTCAAAAGGTAAGGTCAATTAAGAGACGGCGAAATTTTTACGAAAATGTTGAAAAATAGGCTGTTCGGATGTCCGTCTCAAGGTGTTTTTTTCTATCCCTGAGTCACAATACTTTTATTGGGATTTAAGCAAGATCCTTTTTTACACCTAAGAACATGTAAGAGACATTCAAGATGAACGTTTGAGTGCTTGAAGTGTGAACATATAATAAACTCACATGCAATATTGAGCTACCTGCGAGCCTAGGAAATATTCTCACATCTGTATTAGAGTGCCCCGACATATCTAAAACCTAAAATAACAATGACCCTATAGATGTTTATTTATCGCATTAAGTGCACTGATCGAAATAACTTTATATGGATATACAAAATTAATATTGATTTAATAGATTACAAAAACATTTTAACATCGTCCGAAAGTTTCAAGTATTTAGGCGACTAATAAAAATAATTAAAATAATGATGTTTTAAACACCAAAGCCTCGGTGTGAAGTAAGACACATAAATAGCATAAACTTTCAACTTACTGCTAATTAGGCCGCAGCGGACGTAAAGCCTTCCTGCATTAGGAAGATAATGCGCTTCGCTATACATGTAAGAGATAACATTTTTTGGTTTTAATTTTATATAATTTTACGAAGATAGAAATTACACAATTCATTAATGTTATTAACAGGTGAGGAAAGTTTAAAGACTTTTACCCTCACTTAAACTCACACCTGCAAATATAGAACATATTACTAAATGTATTTACTAATAATAAAGACGCCTGAATAACAAATGTGTGTGCAATTACACACTGCTAACAATATTATCAATAGCAAGGTTTCGAAGTTCTGATTAAGAGATACTGAATATGACAAAGATACCACCGACGATTGACCTTGGCACGATATAACGTGAGAACGTTGCGGTCTGACGAGAAGTTGTTGGAACTGGAGGAAGAGTTTCACAGGTTATACTGGAGTATCTCACAATTGTCTGAAATCCGTAAAGAGGGAGAAGTTACTATAAATCTTAAGTCTAAAGGTAACTTTAACTACTTCCGGGAGAGTGAACAGCTTTCCATGGCAAGCGCCGGGTTTCTTGTCCACAAGTCCCTTCTCTACAACGTAGTAAAAATCGAGAATGTGTCAATTAGGGTTCGTACCTAATACTCAGAATAATCAAACGTTATTCGTTGGAGGTTATACGGTATACGCCTCGACCTCGACACCGATGAGGAGTTGGAGCCAATGTATAAGGATGTTAGTAGAGCCACACGTGCCTCCAAAACTCACTACACCGTTGTCATGAGGGGCAGCGTAAAGCTGGGAATACGTTGGGTCACCTACTGGCTGGATTCTCGGAGAAAGAGTCTCTTTATGATAAACTCCTTCTTCAAAAAACGCGTCTACAGGAAGTGGACCTGGCTGAGCCCAAACAGCATGACGAAAAATGAGATTGACTTCATCATGTCAACGACAAAGCGGATATTTGACGATGTCTCCGTTATCAACGCGGTGAAAGCAGATCTTCAAGACGTCAGACGGTTCAATTAGTTCGGCCCTCTAATAGATCAGGAACAGTCAAGCGCCAGGTGAAGATGGAATTATGGGTGAACTCCTGACGGCTGGTGGACGTCTAATCTTGGAACACCTTCAAAAGCTATTTAATACCGTACTTCACGAAGGCACGACGCCATAGGCTTAGAAAAGATGTATGGTGGTGCTGTTTTTCAAAAAAGGTGATCATACCTTGCTGAACATTATAGACCCATCTCACTTCTGAGCCATGTCTACAAGTTGTTCTAGAGGGTCATTACGAATCCTCTCACACACAGATTTTATGACTTCCACCTTCCCGAACGAACCAGTTTCCGTAAACGTTTTAGTACTATAGACCGTCTATAGTTTTATACTATAGATACCTACATACGCTGCGGCAGATTATACAGAAGATTGAAGAGTATAATCGGCCACTATGTTTGGCGTTTATAGAAAGCTTTCAATAGTCAGACACTGCAGTCTCTCCAACGGTGCCACATCGACTATCACGGTACATCCGTTGAAATGCTTGTATGAAAGTGTCTGGCTACAGGGCCAAATTTCGAGACCAATGCAGTTGCAGAGAGGTGTTAGACCGCGAGACGTTATCACTTTAAGATGTCTTCAATCATAAACATAAACAGCGAATACATTCCTCACTTTCGGTGACCACGAGCCGGTAGACGCGGGTTGGGTAATGGGCTCCCACTAGACGGATCAACTACATAACCAAGGTCGCGGGAAGTCGCTGGATGCGGACTAAGCAAGACCGGTCATCGAGGCAATCTTTAGGCGAGGCCTGTGCCTTGAAGTGGGTGTGTATAGAGTGACAAGAAAAAGAATAGTATATCTGGGTTGTCATTTATTTTTTATTTACGAAAAAGTTTAAGTATGTACTATGTGTAAATTCATAAATGAGATCACCAGAACAAAGAAGACCCTTGACAAGTGAGTCGCGTTGAGAGGTATATTTAGGAACCTCACGACGGGAGGTTTGTATTGCGTTAATATTATATTATCCGCCCCTTTTAATGTGGAGTTATAAAGCTCTCTGCAGCACAGTGCTTGTTTCGTTTCGTCCCTTTCTCAAACTTACAACCTTTCCAAACCTTTATCGCTCATTGTTAGTAATTATTTAAAAAGAATATTACTTTAATTTCAAGATTTAATGATTACCTGAAAGTAGGTAACAAAAAAGAAGATAAATCTTTAACGAAATAATAAATCTACTATGCAAGAACTGACGAATACTCTAAATTACCATCTTGTATTTTATATACTCGTACGTACTATTTGTTTTGTTTACTTTTTCAACTAACTGCTCCCACGTCACTGTTACTGTTAATGTTAACGAGTTAAAGATTATGTTTATGGCATGCGTGCACGCTTCTGTGAATGTATGTTTGTATGTTTTTTTTTAACACCAACAATTAAACAGGTAGCGATGTAGCGATTTTGATAAAATATACATCGACAGGTTTATTTGAAATGTGTAAGTGGATAAACTAAAACAAAAACCCATATATACATATATATTAAGTAAAAACGCAATAGTGATACAATCATCATCACAGATTTAAAATTTTACTTTTAACAAGCAAAAGGATTTAGCGAGAATAGTAATATTAGTGAAGAGGATCGCATTTTGTGTAACTATTAATATTATATTAGAGGACAACGATACACATATGTTACACACACACCTAGACATAGATACATAAACAAGCTTTATACAAAACATTGCATAATATGTGTATATGTAATACGGATAAGCAAGCAGTCATTTCACAACGCTTTTAGCATTTGATAGGGGAAGTACCGATATTGTTATAATTGATTGGCTCGGTCCGTTGTCGGCGAGGACGCCTTGTCTTCTCCACGTGCGCCGGGCGGTTTACATATCTTAACATTTCAACGGGTAGAGTAGCAATAAAATTTTACATTTTTAGTAACCCTATATATTTATATACATATATATATATATATATATAATATTTATTAAGAGATTAAAAAGGAGTGGAAATCTCTCTGGGGTCGAGTCGAATAAATGTTGAATAATCAAATATTTGTTATCTAAGATACACATTACACGTCAGTTAGTTAAGAGGTAATACTTTCTTTGACTTTTCAAAACATTACCCGAGAACCTTATTAAAATACTCATATTTAATGTAAAGAATTTTAATTATGTTATTAATGAAACAGCTGTATATTTTAGATTTTTGTTAGAATGACATTATGCAATTTAACTTACAAAGAAAAAGAAAAAAGATAACTCTAAATACAGAAAAAAAGGTGAGATTGCGAATTTTCACAATGCACAGAAAAGATTGACGATTGACTAAAAGATTGACAATTGACAAATATTGTGATTGGCAATTAGTATAATGATTGACAAATATTGAATGAAAAAAAATACTAATAATAAAGTAAAATGTTAATGTTATGACCGCTGACCGCTTTTAGCACTACTGCTGCTGCTTTCTATGATTCTTTGTCTTCTAAGCTTTTATACCAATTCACAAAATAAGAATCATACGAATAATATCAATATAATATATCATAAATTTTTAGTAGTTACGCCTGTTTGTTCCTTTTTTATTTAAAATGCCCTAGATATCTATTATTCGATATTCGATTCGCGACGTCGAGATACCTGAATATCTATATTATTGTTGGGTCCATTGACCTCGTTGTAAACACATGTTGTTCAACACATGTAATATACAATATCACCAGCGCATTGCATTACATCGTAAAGAGCAAGGGCAGTGTCCAATGCATAGCGGTTAGGCAAAGTTAAAATAATCGAACTTTATGGAACCGAGACCTATTAGAAAAGATGGCTCTTCTCTCTTTTTCATTTTGAGAATAATATAACACTATTCTCTGCTTCCGGGCTTTGACTAGATGTCCTCTATTTATAACTACTGATTATATAATTGTACTGCACATATCACATGTGAGTGCACTGTAACGATATGTTAAGTACCAGCTACTTTTCAGCTTGGTTATATTTTAAAAGTTGTTAATATAATAAAAGTATGGACCATAGTTGCAATTTGACAGTTAATCTATCTCTAATTCCTAAAGCCAGTGTGTTCATATCCACGGCATCTCCCGTGAGGTAAGCGTAAGGTGAGCGTAAGGTGGCGAGTACACGAAACCTTTTGTATAGAGCAGCGAGCAGACAATTGACTTACTACCTCAACTGACTAACTCGAGTTTTTACTTTTAAAAATACGCTATTAATCCTTATGAACAGAAAACTAGATCTGTACTCTTCCACAGACAGATAGACTCTCGAATGAGACTATCATCCATTAAATAACAGTTGTATGCGTTGACTTCACTGGCAGTTCAACAAGGGATTGAACAACATACATTCCAACAAATTGAACATTACAATGTTAATAACATTTCTTTGTTGATGCGCAGAAGTAAAAAAAGTTAATGGTAAACCACAACCAAACAACCAGTTGCCGGTTGGATAATAAACACAACACGAGCTCCAATATGTTTCACTATGCGCGTTATTGAACATTACGGGTGCGCGTTCTGTGAAGCCGACGGATAATTGAAAATACGATTATTTGCTCCAAATATATCGTTGTTCAACAAATGGATGGATTAAACTTTGCTACGCGAGTACAATGTTCAGGAAACAATGGTTTGCATGAAACGATTCAAATAAATATTTTCGCAGAAAAACCTTTTCATATCTACGAGACAAATCTAATTGAGCGAATCGAGCGGAGCGCTCTACTGGAGACTTTTACACATTCTTTGTTACGGATAGGCTAGAAAACTACTTGACAGAAAATTATGAACTTTTGCAATCAAAAAGACACATTGGGTGATGGTTTTACAAAAAAAATAATTTAAAAATGTCATGTCGTTGAGGAATTATCGTCATAAAACTAATATCCTATTGAAGCAGTGGGGAAAAAAAATCACGCAAAAAATTTGCTTTACAATAAAAGCGCGTGAAAATTTTTTTAATCGAACCCCTGTTCGATTTTTTTTTGCGCGAGCTCGCTTCGCTCAACCGGTACCGGAGATTTCGCGAGCGCAGCGAGTCGAAATTAAGGGTTTGTTGACGCCCCTAGTTATTAGCCATTTCCATACATGACTTTCATTTTAAAATGTTCGACTTAGTATTTCAATTCCTTTAAGTATTTTTATTACCTAATCTTATGTTACTTATTTAATTAAGATTATTCTCGGTAATATATACTTACATAATAGTAATCTAATTTATAGTAAATAAATTCAATACGCCTGACGAAGTGAAGTCAGCGAGCGAGTTTTTTTTTTGTTTCGTAAATTTAATGTGCTTAATAATTTGCAGAAATTGACAAACGCACGTTTGAACATTACTATCATAATTACTTTTTCAATAATTCAAATTATTTTTTTTATTGATTAAAAGAGATATAGATCAGAAAGACAGGGCGTTAGAAAGCAAATAATATATATAGAAGATATAAACATTGTCAGTCGTGAAGGTGTAAGCGAAACGGCATCAACTGTAACTTGATTCGTTAAATCTTTTGTCCTTTTTAAGCGCTGAACTGATCACGGCTCACGAATGAAATAATTGATTGGATTTTACCTTCCAACGAGGATCGCGACGTGACCTTCATACAGTATTGGTGTAATGTTATAATGGCACGCAATTGAGTTTTTAAATACTTTTTGGTTGTCTTTATACTTATACCTACCAAAGCGTACCGTTATTTGAATATTTAAGCATTTCGTGATGATATACTCCATTCAAAATGAATCCAGGGCTTAAGTGATAACAGTGAAACACAAGTAACACAAGTCACTACAGTCATCCGCCATCGTGCTCGTTTTGTTGAAACTTTCAAACTATACTATTCACTATTGTCTATTTCCATTTCTTTAAGCTCTCGATGACAGTTCTAGTTTGATAGTTGTAGTGTTGTTACCAAATAAGTAATGATATCAATCGCATATGTTAATTACAGTGACGAGTTATCAGATTTTTAATAAAATAAATAAATAAATAAAGTTTACCTGTCGTTATAATAATTTCGTTTCATTGTCGAATACCTACTTATTTTACAACAGCTTCGAAAATTTTAAAGAAGTTGCCACTATCAATTAAGATTTAATACGTGTATATCAACATATCGTTATGAAAATATAATTAGTTAATAAATTTGTACAAAAGTGTCCGGCAGTTTAGTTTCTTAAATTTTGTAAAAAAAAAAATCGGGTCTGTTACCGTGTTATGTTTATCGATACGGCTCCATCTCTATCAGTTTCTTCGACTACGGTATAACCTTGTTCTTGTATAAACGACATATTTTATAAAATAATGCATATATAAATTAAAAAAAACGTTCGTTCAAGTTTTCACATGGAGCTGTTATTGAGACCTTAAAAAATGGAAATAGTATAATAACGTTTGGCCATATCAAAGATGCGTTCTGGAATTACTTCAGAACTTTGACTATGTTATCTTCGATTCAGATGAGCACTTTTTTTTATTAATGATTTCATGCAATAAAAACAAACTCGATCTGCCTTTAATGAGTAAATGAATAAGAGCAACTTTTTTTTTCTTTTTAAAAAATAAAAAATAATTTAAATATAATAGTTACGGTTGGACGGAACTGTCCGTGTGAGTCTAACTAACATTTAATTGTATATATATATATATTCATTATTTATAGAACATAAATAAAATATCTGAGAAAAAATTATTGAGCGAAGCGAACGAAGTGAGCGGAGCGTTTTACTGGAAACTTTACATTCTTTGTCCCGAATTGGCTCGAAAACTACTTGACGGGAATTTATGAAGCTTTGCAATCAAAAAGATATTTGGTGAGGGTTTAAAAAAAAAATTGAAAAATGTCCTTAAAAAAATATATATTTTTTTTAATGTGTCAAAAAACTAATTCCATTCCATTGAAGTCAAAGGGAAACGATGGGTCAATACACTGGGGTCGCTTCGCTCAGTATGGAAACGGCACCCGAGATTTCGCGAGCGCAGCGAGTCGAAATTGAGGGTTTGTTGGCGTCCCTAGTAAAAACTTTGTTTTTAATTTTGACAATTGAATAAAGATTGAAAATGATATAAAAAAATAAGTTAAGAAAATGTATTTTAATAATTGCCTAGTATTAAATTAGTGAAATATTTGATAGCATTATATTGGGTAGACCTCGAAGAATTCGGTCTGCCCATTCAGGTGTACTTTCGAATTTTGAAAAATTTCTTCACAGGAGGTCATCTTATGACCTGCTGAGTCCGAAATGACCATTGGTCAAAAAGTTTATATATATATGCGTGCGTGCGTCCAGATTCGACTTTTGTCAGCACGATAGCGGCCAGTTTCGCTCGGATCGCTTTCAAACTTTGCACAAAAATCAATCATCCAAAAATGAAGGTCAACTTCGTTAACCAGACAAATCCGGCCACGGGGGGCGCTAGGGCCTCACTATTTCTGATTTCAGTTTCACGACCATAACTTTTTCCCTATACAAAGTAGATCAATCGCGTTCATATTATTTGATGGCTTAGATGAATACCTATAACTAATGTAGATAAACCGAAAACCTAACTATTCTATTCTATTCTTAGGTAGTGAGTTATATTTTAAACGAGTTACAAACGAGGTCTACCCACGCGTGTCCCCCTGCGGGCACGGATTTTTTTTTTTTTTTTTTAATGTTATCTTCATTTAACTATTTCTATTATTGAGGGTTCCGTTTCCGGTGTCATAAGTGTCAACACGTACTTTCATTCGCTCCCGCTATTTAAAATAAAAACACCGGCAAAAACACAACTCAAAGTGAAAAATCCTGTTATTATTGTTTAACTACTATCAACCAGTATAAATAGAACCAAAAACATTATAAAATCTTGTGCAGAATCGAAATATTGTGGTAAATATAACCTTAACTACAAACTCACTAAACGTCATAACCAATCTGTCAAAACGTCGGTGTTGCCACTAAGAAACCAGGGTGACCAGGAAAAAGAAAAGCTACTGTTTATTAGAATTCTCGATAGAAAATGGATAGACAGATGGAATTGCTTTTAGAAAAAGTAAACGAATTGATGGGCAAGAATACAAAGGAACTGAAGGAAGAGTTTAACAAACAAACCATTTCTTTAACATCAAATATGGAAACAATTATACAAGAAAAGCTGAAACCCCTAGTTGAAGAGAATTTGAAACTGAACCAAGAAGTGACTACACTTAAAAAGAAAGTTAACAATCTAGAAAGAGAAGTGAGGAAAAATAACATAATTCTTCACGGTTTACAAGAAACTGAGAATAACAGCACCGAGCTCATGAAACTAGTTGTCGATGTACTAAACCGTGTAGGTAACGTATGTGGAATACGAGAATTCGACAAGTGGGAAATCAGCGCGGCCCAAAGGCTAGGCAGAAAAGACGAGAAAAAACATAGACCTATATTAGTAAAACTTACCTTAGCCTGGAGAAAAATAGAAATATTGAGGAACAACAAAAGTTTCCCAGTACCCACATATGTCACTGAAGATTACCCCAAGGAGATCCTACAAATTAGGAAAGAATTAAAACCCAAATTAGAAGAAGAAAAAAGGAAAGGTAATGTGGCTATCATACAATATGATAAGTTGGTAATAAAAGGCAAGGCGAATCAAGATGACCAGGGAAATGAAAAACGAAAAAGGTCTCCTTCAAAAACACCAACTCAATCAAACTATGAGAATGGGTCAGGACATAGGGCTCTTAATAAAATAAACAAAACAAATGCATTTGAATATATGAATCGCTCTAGGCAAAACTCACTATCAGGAACTAGTAGCCAATAGCAACCAAAAGAAAACCGTAACCGGAAGCCGAAGAAAAGAAAAAACAACAAACTACATAACAAGAAACCTCATTCCCCAAGCCGGCTGGTCCCCGTGGGGAATAATGACCAATACCCTCCATCAATTAAAATCAAACATAATAAAAACGACAGCACAGCAAAAAATAATCACAGCTTAAAAATATGCACATACAACGTGAGATCTTTATCTAAAACGACAAGAATGATAGAACTAAACAATGCAATAGAAAACTTGAACTGGGACATTATCGGATTAGCAGAAGTAAGAAAAATGGGGTGTGACATAGAAGAGCATAAGGATTATATATTTTGCTACATAGGTGAGTCGGTAGGCCTACATGGAGTAGGCTTCCTAATAAAGAAACATTGTAAAAGCAACATTGTAAAATTCTCAGGAATATCAGAAAGAGTAGCCTTATTGAAATTAAAATTTAAAGCATTAGAGCTGTCCCTAATCCAGGTTTATGCCCCTACCGAAAGTGCAACAGAAGAAGTTCTAGCCAAATTCTACGAGGATGTTAAGACGGCACAAGACCTAGGTGACAAAACATTGATCATCATGGGAGATTTTAATGCTCAAATAGGACATCCAAAACACCATGAAAATATGATAATGGGTAACCATGGATATGGAAAACGGAACCCGAGAGGAGAACGCTTAATACAACACGCACAGGAATACAAACTAGCAGTAATGAATACATATTTCAAGAAAAGAAAATCTCGCAAATGGACCTGGTTATCGCCAGACCACAAAACAAAAAATGAAATAGATTTCATTCTGACCAACAACCCAAAATCGGTAACTAATGTTGAAGTACTTAACAAAGTAAACTTCCCCTCAGACCACAGGATGTTAAGGTGCACCCTAAAATTAGAGATAACCAAAATCAGTAGAAGAACACTTAAAACCAATCCCAATTACCTGAAATCAGAAATTGAAAAGAAAACTTATATTCGCAACCTGAAAGGAAATTTGACGGCACTATCTCAACTCATGGAAGACACAAATGATTTACAAGTCCTTTATAACAACCTCGAAACAGCAATCATAAATAGTCTTACACTAGCAGATAACACAAAAACTAAACAACCACATAAAATACTCAGTGATCAAACATTAGACTTTATACTTAGGAGAACGAAACTGCTGTCAACAAAAAACAAGACGAAAGAAACGAGAGATGAACTAAAACGAATATTCAAGAAAACCAATAAACTGATCAAAGAAGACTATGAAAATCACAGGAAAGCAATTATCGAAAAGAATTTGACAAAATTCAGAAGCCCAAAACGAGCCTATAAAGAACTAACGATACACCGGAACTGGATACACTGCCTAAAAGATGGTATAAAAGAAGTCAAAGACAGAACAGACATCATCAAATGTGCGACAGAATTCTACAAACAGCTATACAAAAAACCACAACAAACAGAGGATGCAGAATCATGTAACAGTGTAATTGAAAACAAGACAATACAGCAAATTGAAAAATTGAAGCCAATAAGTGAAGCAGAAATCTTGATACATATTAAGAAAACTAAAGTCGAAAAGAGCCCAGGACCAGACAACATTACTGATGAAACTTTAAAAATTGGAATACGTCTATTGCTACCGTACATAATGAGAATTTTCAATATGATAATGATGACTGAACAAGTACCAAAACAATGGTGCCGATCAAATATAATTCTGATATACAAAAAAGGAAATCCACTAGATATCACTAACTACAGGCCTATTAGTTTGCTGTCATCAATGTATAAACTATTCGCATCAGTAATACTAAGTAGAATAGCACCAAAAATCGATAAAAACCAACCAATCGAACAGGCCGGTGTCCGGCCAAACTACTCCACAACAGACCATATCCAAACCATAGAACAAGTAATAGAAAAATATAAAGAATTCAACAGACCACTGTACACAGCCTTTATAGATTATTCCAAAGCGTTTGACAGCATAACACATACTTCGATATGGACTGCTCTCAAAAACAATGATGTGGAAGAAAAATACATAGGTATCATAAAAAACATCTATTCCAAGAGTGTTAGCAAAGTCAAACTAGAAAGAGAAGGAGACGAATTTTCAATAGAAAGAGGTATGAGACAAGGGGATCCGCTCTCTCCAAAACTTTTTATAGCTGTTCTCGAAGACGTCTTCAGAAAAATGGATTGGAGAGATAACGGCCTACGGATATTGAACAAAAAACTCTCTCACTTAAGATTTGCAGACGACATAGTCCTATTTAGCGAATCTGCTGCAGACTTAGAGAAGATGCTAAAAAGCCTAATCTTAGGGAGTAAAAAAGTCGGACTAGAGATGAATGCCACCAAAACTAAAATCATGACAAACAGCCACCAGAGACCAATTAAAATAGAAGACAAAACAATAGACTATGTTCATGAATATGTATACCTGGGCAAACTAGTGTCTTTTGGGACCAACAATAATGAAAACGAAGTAGATCGAAGGATTAATGCAACGTGGAAAAAGTATTGGGCCCAAAAAGAAATATTAAAAGGAAACTATAGCCTTAAGATGAAGAAAATAATAATGGACTCTTGTATTCTGCCAAGTCTCACATACGCAAGCCAGACATGGGTTTACACTAAAAAGATAAGGAACAAGATCTTGTCCTGTCAACATGCGATGGAGAGAAGTATCCTAAAACTACGGAAAATACAAAAAACAAAAAACTCAGACATAAGGAAGAAAACAAAGCTAACAGATGCTCTCCAACAAGCTTTAAAGCTAAAATGGAGCTGGGCAGGGCATTTATCTAGGTACAGAGACAATAGATGGACAAATTTAGTAACAAAGTGGCGAGGTCCGATTGGAAAGAGAAGTGTGGGGCGACAAAAGAAAAGATGGGCTGACGACATAGAAGAGGTAGCCGGTAAGGATTGGATGGAAATTGCTAAAAACAAAGAAAAATGGAAGGAGATGGAGGAGGCTTTTACCCTCAAAGGGACCATACAAGGGAAATAAATAAAATAAATAATTTAACTAGTAAATAATATAGTCTAAGTACATTTGAAATGTAAACCTTATGTATGGAAATAAAGCTATATATATTATTGAGGGTAAATATTAACTACCAAATCCGTTTGTCTAAAAGAGTCCAGAAACAAAATTGTCAGTACACGAAGGTAAGAACAAAAGGAAATGCTAACAGAAATAGAAAATTTTATAAATAAGGAAAAGGAAAGTATAGGAAAGGATAGTAAAGGAATCAGCTGTAATATATTAATAGATACAAAATAGGTATTATATTTCAACAACCACAGCTTGCTAATGCAATGTTAATACATCAAAATTTCTTAAGAAATTATCACTTCCTTACCATAGCTTCCATACCTACATCGTCTAATGAAATTACAAGTGTAATTTGCTACGTTCCGATTAATTTAAGCCATAAACAAATATTCATTGCTCTATCTAGTATTACAAATATAATTTCTGCGAGACAAGTCATGAGGAAAGATAAAAATGGTGACATGAATAGCTTTGTGCCATTTAATAAAGTTTGTAGAACATTCTTTTGTCCAACATTACCGGATTTTGATAACTTAAACAGTTGGAGATTTGATACGCAACCATAGGGTTGGTGGTACCTAGGTACCACCGGTATTGCAATGCCTTTGGTGTTCCATCTGCACCAGTAATCATAACTTTAAAGAATGTACCACAGATGCAAAGCTAGCCAAATGCTATTACAGCAATCACATCTCTTTCTTCAGAATGATAAAAATTTCTCCAAACTCAGCCAAACAAAATTAAAATCACTGCTTAACTAAAAGTATTGTGCACTCCAAAGTATTAAAATTATTATTCTCCAATTTTTAATTACAAATTAAATATTTAATTTTTCGATACTTAGTTCTAACAGACAATGGTTAACTTGAACTAGTATTAAGGAATGCTCAAAGCTTATCAAGCAAAACAACATATGTATTTTTAAATATTTTATTAGGTTTAACAATATTGATTAGATTCTGACAACAAATGGTATGGCAATAATAATTCATCAAATCACATATGCTTTTTAAAAATCATAACTATCATTAGCACATTTTGCCCAAGTACATGTCATTTTAATAAATCTAAGTTTGAAAATTTAATGAATATCCTACCAGAACTAATACTTTTAACAGGAGATAGTATCGTTATAACGGTGTCTGGAGCTGCACCACAACTAATTCTTGTGGTCAAGATATTGCAGAAGTATTCTTGCTAAAGCTATAACACAAAATAAACATAGATGTGATTATACTTTTAAGATACCTCATATAGACTTAAATGCCGCTGTAAAAGAGAAAATATATAAGACATGCTCACAAAAATGTAATGATTCATTAAGAAATAAGGCAATATGGTATGCCTATGTTAATAATAATATTAGAAAGTCCTGGTTCACCAAAAGCAGTAATTAAGTATATGGCACGAAACTTTTAGATATTAATATCACGTCTATATTTTGGACATGGTCGGTTTGAAACACCACTCACCTGGAAGGAATAAATATTACTAGTGGTCGCCCAGTGGTCGAAATTCGACCATATAATAAATTTAAATTGTAAGTGACTTAATATACATTATTAAAATAATTAATATACATTATTAAAATAATATTCAAACATTATTAAGGTTCTACTGTTGAAAACTAACTACTATAACCACAGATTTTACCGAGACTGTTATTTGCCAATTTCTTTTTTGAACAAATTATATGAAATTAAAAGAAATGTTCAATTCATGTTCAATTCTAAGTAGTCTGTTAAATTGTTGTAAACTTCAGACCTAAGACTTGTTTGATTTTGTCGAATGAAATGTAATCGTGAACCCTCTATTCTCACATACATATCAACAATCCACTGCAGAAATAGTTTTTGTGAATGGTGTAACATGCTGAAATCATCTCTAATTGCTAGTCGATTGGCTGTATACTGAAGCATGGTTAATTTATTTCTGGGTGCTCTTGAATTAAATGTAGTTGGTGTATTATGAGCAATATTGACATGCCACCCAGTATCACCATTGGGAAAAAGCAATGGGTACGCTAAAGGGTCTAATGATGAGTCCAAAACTGAGATATTCTTAATTATACCATTAACTTTTGAAAAACAAATCATATTTCATTCAAAAGGTGGCTTACCATCAACTGTATTAAATATTACTGCTACATCAGTTTGAACTGCATCATTAAATCGGGGTAGATCTAAATGATGATTTACTTTAATGAGCATACAAATTTCTTTGTTTTTATTTTTGACTCTCTGACAATGATCTTTCATTGCAATGAATGACCGCACAAAAGGATTACTGCCTTCCAATTCCAGTGAAATTTCATGCATTATGTTGTTGTTACATGTTTGATTAACATGTTCTTGTAATCTATAATTAATGGCAGTGTCAACATCATAAAAATATAATTGTGCATAACATGGTGAGCGACCATATGCGGCAGTCATTGGGCCTGATCTGTGATAAAAAACATCATGTATTTTGAAATGATACACTCCCCTTGTAACTGCCTCAGCAACTTTGGCTTCTGAGCTAACCATAGCAAAACATGAATTATATTTCCTAATATTTTCAAAATAATTTTTTTGATTTACTTTTTATTGAAGGTTCATTTGAAGTAAGTCCATCATATAATATTTTAAATCAAATATTCATTTTGACTTAAGGGTGGTAATATTGCTATACCCTTGTGACAACATGAAGTGAATGCAGTTTGGTCGCCTAAAGTCACTTCAGGTTCAAAATGTTAATGTCATAACTTAAAAACACATTTGGAATGACATTTAGAGCACACTTAAATGCATCTCTCAAAATCATATTACTATCTAATACTACTGATGAGGAATTATTCCTTCCTCTTAGAGAAATATTCCTTCTTCTTTGTCTCTCCCTCCGACTCGTTAATGTTCTATGTCGAGGCATAATTAAAGTTCTTTCATAGATTACTGAAATCAAGAAGAGAAAAAGTTTTTACACAAAATCACTTATTTATCCTAAAGTATATGCAATTACTGAAATCGTAAACTACAATAATTGCTTTGAACCAGCAATATTAAAAAATTTTGTACCTGAATGTTGTTATTGCAGATTGCTGCTACAGAGCTTTCTTTAGGCATATAATGATAGTCCTTGAAAGATGACGATACGTTTAAATGTATCTTACTGCTACACAACTCACATAAATTTGTATAAACGCTCAGTATTTCACGTAGTATTCGTCAAATAAAACTTTAATTAACTTTAAACATTCAATAAAACCACAACAAACAAACTTTTCAACTACGTCTATAATCGAGAAACGAAACAATTTGACCACAGACTACAGAGTATGTATGCGTGTGTCAAATGCATACTGGTTAGTATAATGTTTTCTTAACTGATTTAATTTATTTTTTATGCACTATTATTAAAATCTTTTTTTATATTTAATTAAATGAGACACATTAAACTTTTTTTTTGAGTACTCTGTCTATGCACAAAATGATAAACAAAAGAAACCATTTGACCACAGAGTATGTATAGGCAAATAAATATATTTTTGATATGTCAATGTCAGTACTCTAAGTCTGTAGTAAGTATGCGTGTGAGAATTTACATGGTAGTGTGTGTAATATTTCTATGTCTATAGACAAAATGAAAAACAAAAGAAACATGTGTGTGTGAAATGCATGGTAGTGTGGGTAATGTTTTATTTATTGATTTAATGTACTTTATAAGCATTATTATTGAAAAATATTAGCGTTCTGCACTTCTCCTGTACATAAACTATAAGTGTGCCAAGTTTTATGCTCTTGCGTCCGCGCAATTTTCGTAAAAAGGGGTCCAAAGTTTTGGCATCACGTATTAATATATAGATAATACTGGTGCGATTCCAAGCCTAGATCATATAATTTTTGATTACTCCGCTTTCAATATACGCCTCACTTTTGTGTATATTTCATTGGCAGAGTATTTTACGTCTGAAGAACGCAACACGAAAAAATTATTAGCGAGCCTTCTAACTTATAATCCGCTTTATTAATTTTTTTAAGAGCACTAGATTTGAAAAGTAACTATGTAATTGTGAATTGTGAAACCTGAAAGGACCGTTGCTGTACCTATAATATGAAAATACAAAAGTTGACAAATTACATGGCATTCTTGCCTCACAAAAATTGAGAAGAAATTACAATAAAAATATTTTATATTAGGAATACAATACATATGAAGAGGCTGTATGATCTAAGTTTTTGCCCGTGACATTTATGATTTAATATAATAGCCATTTGATGTTTAAATTTTTCTAGGCTTGTATGTTGTGAACAGTGTCCCCACCTTAACCCTTTTGGAAATGGCTATTCATTTTCATGAAAAAAATCTATCCATCGGTGAACTTGCTGTAGTATTCGATGTGTAGCTGGTTAAATAACTAAATAAAAATTTGAATTTTTTACCTATTAAATTAGTGAAATTTTTCTTATAATTCTGATTTGCAACTTGTTATTGTGGTTTAAAGTAAATAATTAATAAATAGATAAATCATTAGTAAAAGTAGTTCAATCATTTTTTACAGCAAATATTTTGGTAATTTGTGCTCCATGAAACCAGTTTTAGTCCTTTTTAGCTTTTTCATCGGCCTCCATAACTGAATCTAAGGTGGCAACACCGGATTTGTAATCTATCACAATTCACTAGTGCTAAATGACATTTATCTACCAAGTAGACTCTGCGGAAAATTTAATTACTTACAAGTCTAAAAAGGATTTTATCATGACGGCATTAGAAAATAATTAGTATTCTGTTTCAGTCTTTTAAAATACGAACAACATATTTACAAAATGTGTGATAGCGATGACCCAAATGATAACGGCCAGTCGGGCATGGACCTGACTGGCTTCTTGTTTGGCAATATTGACGAAAGTGGTCAACTCGAAGACAATGGAATGCTCGATGAAGATTCTAAGCGTATGTTATCATCGCTTAATCGATTGGGACTCGGTTCTATAATATCTGAGGTACTAGATGAAGAAGACATTGTCAGGGAAGAAGAAGAAAAAGGTGGGCCGAATTTATACTTTATTGTCATTGTTAGTAATGAGTAAAATATTAATTGATTGTTGTTATAATACATATTTAAGTATAGGGATGGTATCCCACGTGTTCGAGTCCTGTCCGTGTTGATGAATTTTTCTTTTTATACTGTGTACAAATTGAAATAAGATTAATATGGCGGACAATTAGACCAAAACTATAATATGTTAGAAATAATTTGCCTGCTAAATAATATGTTAAAAAGTATAATGTTGTTACAGCTGAATAAATTAGTATACTTTTGTTTATTATGATCATATATCAGATATGTCTAGCAGACAATTAATAATATACTATTAGACAGCAATTAGTCAGTAAGTTAGTAGACAAATTGCTGTGGAAGTTATTTTAGCGTTAAAGCTTAGAATATATTAACCATTATTTTTATAACTTTCAGATTATACTGAAAAAAGTCCCTCAGCTGTAGATTTTTTTGACATTGACGATGCTGCCGACGAGGAAAAGGTAGAAATCCAATATATTATGGAATATATAATCAAAGTACAACATATAACATAAAATACAAAGTATTTAACTTCACATATAGTACTGGTTGTTGGTTTGACACATACAAATGGTATATGGTATATGGTCAATACCACTGTGTCCTCGTAATAATATATTTATTATAACATGTTGTATTGGACTAATAAATTTAAATGCTACAAGTTAAAAACACAATTGTTTTATTTTATATACAATAACTGTTTTGTATTTTACAAGTGTGATATCTCACATTTATTTAATAATTATTACCTTCCTTGTAAAGAAATACAGATAGATTACAAAATGGTTAGTTTACTTCAATGTATTAAATGAGAAACACTAATTCCTATACTCGTCTTAATTCCATACCAGGCTTGTTTATTAATGATTACTTTGTGCAATTGGTAGGACACGGACAACATGGATGTTCTGGACGCAACTACGGACAACCCGGTAGACATAGACGGCTCCGTGGATATTAAAAGAGATTCTCCACGGAATGAGAAAGATTTTGATGAGAATTGGAAGGAGGACAATGATAAGTGCGAAGCCAACAGTGAGGAGGGGTACGAGGGGGATGGGGAGGGGGACGGGGAACTCATGCCGCCCCCCCCCACTGTGCCGTACGTATGGACCATGTACTACACTAGTGTTGTTGTGAAAGCTAATTTTAAGTAAATAAGATTATATTAATTACTTATAAAATATTAAAGTGTAATTTTTCACATTTCACATATTACTAATGCTAAAAATGAATTAATAATTGTAAAATAAAACATTGACATCAAATCTCACGCGTCCAAGTCCAAGTGCAGATACAACTCAATATTAATAAATAAATAAATGGTTTTATAATTTATTAGATTTTATATTTTTTTAGAAAAATGTATGTAAAATGGATGTATGATCAAGATTATTAATTGTTAAATATATTTTAGAAGAGCTAAGATCGAGAGACCTAAGAAGTTGGAGACACCGCTGGCGGCCATGTTGCCATCTAAATATGCTAATGTCGATGTCACGGAATTATTTCCAGACTTCAGACCAGATAAAGTGAGTCGCCTATTATATTTGTTCCTTACTAATACTCCACAGCAACCTTAATTTTTTAATATATTGTTGCAACAGATATATTTTAAATGAATTGATCTAAAATTACTGGTTTCATTAATAAAAAAGCTGCACGTGATAGTCTGTATTACAGAGGGTTAGAGTATCTGGTACACAGTGAGTAGTGGAGAGTATATTGGTGGTGTTGCAGGTGCTGCTGTTCTCCCGCCTGTTTGGTCCGGGGAAGCTGTCCAGCCTGCCGCAGATATGGCGCGGCGTGAGGCGGCGCCGGCGGAGGAGGCGCAGCGGCAGCGCCGCCGGGGACTCGCCGCCGCGCGACCACGCGCCCGATCCGCAGTACGCCAGCGACGACGAGGACAAGCTCCTTAGGTGGGGGCTCCGGGCTTGCTCTGGTCCTTCAAAAAAATATCCACACGCGTACTGATACATTTTTGTTTAGGCCCATGGAGGAAGCTCCTCAAGTGTCGAGCCAGGAGTGTAGCTCCCAGGGCGCGGGCGACAAGTCTCACCGGCCGACGCCCGCGCACTGGCGCTTCGGGCCGGCGCAGGCCTGGTACGACATGCTCAACGTGCCCGAAACCGGGGAGGGGTTCGACTATGGGTTCAAGTTGAAGGTGAGGTGACGCTACACGTGGCCTGCGATGGTCCCGTTCCAGTGCTCCGGTGTCGGTGATCCCGGCCCCTGGGCCCGAAGATCGGGGGTCTATTCCTTAATCTAACTGTTTGTTGTCGCAAGCTAACTGTATAATTTAATTTTAGGCTCCATCCCCGGACCGCGAAGAGAAACCAAAAGATAGAGAAAGTGAAGACGGTGCCAAGGAGGAAAGCAACGAGGGGCCGGCGAGTCCCGACAGCGGTTTCCCCGACGATGCCTTCCTGATGGTGTCCCAGCTGCAGTGGGAGGACGACGTGGTGTGGGACGGGACTGAGATAAAGCACAAGGTAATAGCGAGTGGGCGTAGTGTGTACACTGTGCACATTGTGTGCAGTGTGTACACGCTGTGTGTGTGTGTTGCAGGTGCTGGCTCGTCTGAACAGTAAGAGTAACGCGGCGGGCTGGGTGCCGACGTCGGTGTCTCGCACGGCGCAGCAGTTCTCCCACGGCCGCCCGCCGCCCGCGCCGCCGCAGACCAAACCGCCCACGTCAGTTTGTTTCCTTGTACCCACTTATCTCCGGCCCATCCTACAAACTCAAGTCAAAGTCAAGTCTCGTTCGCAGAGCCGCGGCGTCGGCGCCCAGCGCCGCGGGCCCCGGCGCGGAGGGCGAAGACAACACCTGGTACAGCATCTTCCCCGTCGAGAACGAAGAACTAGTGTACGGCACATGGGAGGAAGACGTCATATGGGATGCAGAGAACATGCCCAGGATACCCAAGCCCAAGATACTCACTCTGGATCCCAACGACGAGAACATCATCCTCGGTATACCCGACGACGTCGACCCCTCCAAGATCACTAGAGGTACGTGCTATCTTCAGCATTCAATATCATATATTTGTCAGATACCTACATTACTTGTGGTGGCAACGTAGGAGCTTCTTTAATATAAAAAACTATTTTTAGAACGAGGTCCGGCTCCAAAAGTAAAGATACCGCACCCACACGTGAAGAAGTCTAAGATATTGCTCGGTAAAGCTGGAGTAATCAACGTTCTGCAAGAGGACGCCCCCCCCCCACCGCCGAAGTCACCCGACAGAGATCCCTTCAATATATCCAATGACGTGTGAGTGTGTTCAGCTGAGGCACGTGTTTTTACTGATCTTTCGGTGTGCGTGGTTCAGACACGGATTCATTCGAGTACCTCAAGCACCAATATATAAAATACATAAGTGAAGTTATATTTTGTAATGTTGTTTCCAGTTATTACCAACCCAAGTCACAAAATCCTCGCCTGAAAGTGGGCGGGGGTCAGCTGATCCAGCACAGCACGCCGGTGGTAGAGCTGCGGGCGCCCTTCATCCAGACGCACATGGGCCCCGCACGTCTCAGGGCCTTCCACAGACCTGCCATGAGGAAGCTCTCGTACGGACCTCTGGCGACCCCGGGGCCGCATCCCGTGCAGCCGCTCCTCAAGCACATTAAGAAAAAGGCTAAGGTAAGGCATACTTCCAACTTAACCAATAACTGTACGACCGTTGATTGTGGCCAGAGTTAAGAATAATGAGAGCCTCCTCCGATAACTATTGCAGCAACGCGAGGCGGAACGGTTGGCGTCCGGTGGAGGAGACGTGTTCTTCATGAGGACGCCGGAGGACCTCAGCGGCAGGGACGGAGATCTCGTACTGGTAGAGTTCTGCGAGGAACATCCTCCGCTCATCAGTCAGGTGGGCATGTGCACTAAGATCAAGAACTACTACAAGAGAACCGCCACTAAGGTGAGTGAAGACCCCGCAATATACTGTAATATTTAAATAGTGGATTCGTCCTTAATTAATAACTCAATAACCGTAATACACGAATACTTTTAGGATAACGGTCCTAAAGCTACGAAATACGGAGAGATAGCGTACGCTCACACCTCGCCCTTCTTGGGTATACTGGCTCCGGGAACGACGCAGTCGGTGGTAGAGAACAACATGTACCGCGCGCCCATCTACCAACACACGCCCTCCAGCTGCGACTTCCTCGTCATCCGCACCCGGTGACCACACTCACACACTCGCACACTACACTCACACACACACACACGCATTACCTTGTTAGGAGCATCTAACACGTGTATACAAAACAAAACAAAAAGTGAAGAAGTTATATAATGACTCGGTGCTCCGTCTCGTCGCAGCCAGGCGTACTACATCCGGGAAGTGGACGCGCTGTTCGTGGCCGGCCAGGAGTGTCCGCTGTACGAGGTGCCCGGACCCAACTCCAAGAGAGCTAACAACTTCGTTCGAGACTTTTTGCAGGTGTCTACCGTTTATCTCGGATCGAATATTAATATTATTACGTAAAAATACACTAATTTAATAAATAATATGTATTTTAGGTATTCATATACCGACTGTTTTGGAAGTCTCGCGACACCCCGCGTCGTATCAAAATGGATGACATCAAGAGGGCCTTCCCGTCTCACTCCGAGAGTTCGATTCGCAAACGTCTCAAACTGTGCGCCGACTTTAAACGAACCGGAGCGGACTCTAATTGGCGAGTTGTCCATTTACTTACTTTTACTTATCTCAAACATCGCAATGTATAAGTATGGAGCCATAGTATAAGTGATAGTTGATGTTCCAGGTGGGTCATAAAACCAGACTTCCGTTTACCGTCCGAGGAGGAGATCCGAGCGATGGTGTCCCCGGAGCAGTGCTGCTCGTACTTCAGCATGGCGTCCGCGGAGCAGAGGCTCAAAGATGCGGGCTACGGAGAGAAGTTTATATTCACCCCTCAGGAGGACGACGACGAGGAACTGCAGCTGAAGATGGACGACGAGGTGATCCGGAGGAGGTTGAGGGCACCGAACACGTCACCACGCAGGGGGCTAACTAAAATATATTGTTTTGAAGGTGAAAGTGGCGCCTTGGAACACGACCCGCGCCTACATTCAGGCCATGCGGGGTAAGTGTCTTCTGCAGCTGACGGGCGTGGCCGACCCCACGGGCTGCGGGGAGGGGTTCTCGTACGTACGCGTCCCCAACAAGCCCACGCAGCAGCCCAACGAGGAGCAGCAGCCCAAGAGGACCGTCACCGGCACCGACGCGGACCTCAGGCGCCTCAGCCTCAATAACGCCAAGGCGCTGCTGAGGAAGTTCGGGGTTCCCGAAGAAGAAGTGAGTCCTTTAATCTTCCGCAACGGTCTTGCGAGACGCACTTTGAGAATTTTGAAACTCTTCATCTGATGAGCTACTCCATCGCAATTACATTTTCATTTTTGTTTAGATTAAGAAGCTGTCTCGATGGGAGGTCATCGATGTGGTGAGAACTCTGTCTACGGAGAAGGCCAAAGCCGGAGAGGAGGGGATGACGAAATTCTCCAGAGGGAATAGGTTTTCCATCGCGGAACATCAAGAGAGGTACGAGATAATGTTTCAATAGATTCAATGTTAAATATTAAAATACTAAAACCACCCATTTTTAAAGGTATAAGGAGGAATGCCAGCGCATATTCGAGTTACAGAACCGAGTACTGACGAGCACGGAGGTGCTGAGCACGGACGAGGCGGAGAGCTCCGTGAGCGAGGAGTCGGATTTGGAGGAAATGGGAAAGAATCTCGAAAATATGCTGGCTAACAAGAAAACGACTGAGCAAGTGGGTGCTTTCTATAAATCTCGATTGATTTTTGAAGAATGGATTCAAGTATTTATTACTCGTCATTCTTCTGCAGCTTTGCCTGGAGAGGGAGGAGGCCGAGAGAGCCGAATTGAGAAAAATGATACTGGGACAATCCGAAAAGAAGCCTCAGACAAACCAGCAGGACCAGCAGCAGACTTCCCACCAAGGTCCGCCGCTGATGTGACGTAATAGTGTCGTACTAGTGTGTCGTACTAGTGTGTCGTACTAGTGTGTCGTACTAGTGTGTCGTACTAGTGTGTCGTACTAGTGTGTCGTACTAGTGTGTCGCACTAGTGTGTCTTACTCCTGTCGTACTAGTGTGTCATACTAATGTGTCGCACTAGTGTGTCTTACTCGTGTCGTACTAGTGTGTCATACTAATGTGTCGCACTAGTGTGTCTTACTCGTGTCGTACTAGTGTGTCATACTAATGTGTCGCACTAGTGTGTCTTACTCGTGTCGTACTAGTGTGTCATACTAATGTGTCGCACTAGTGTGTCTTACTCGTGTCGTACTAGTGTGTCATACTAATGTGTCGCACTAGTGTGTCTTACTCGTGTCGTACTAGTGTGTAGTACTGGTGTGTCGTATTAGTGTCATACTAGTGTGTTGTACTAGTGTGTCGTACTAGTGTGTCGCACTAGTGTTTCCTACTAGTGTGTCGTACTAGTGTGTCTTACTAGTGTCCTACTAGTGTGTTTTACTAGTGTCCTACTAGTGTGTCTTACTAGTGTCCTACTAGTGTGTCTTACTAGTGTCCTACTAGTGTGTCTTACTAGTGTCCTACTAGTGTGTCTTACTAGTGTCCTACTAATGTGTCTTACTAGTGTCCTACTAGTGTGTCTTACTAGTGTCCTACTAGTGTGTCTTACTAGTGTCCTACTAGTGTGTCTTACTAGTGTCCTACTAGTGTGTCGTACTAGTGTGTCCTACTAGTGTGTCGCACTAGTGTGTCTTACACGTGTCGTAGTAGTGTTTCCTACTAGTGTGTCTTACTAGTGTCCTACTAGTGTGTCGTACTAGTGTGTCGTATTAGTGTGTCGTGCGCAGGTCGCGTGCTACGCATCGTGCGCACGTTCCGCAACGCGTCCGGTCAGCGCTATACACGGGTGGAGCTGGTGCGGAAGGCGGCGGTCGTGGAGGCCTACACCAAGATACGCTCCACTAAGGACGACGCCTTCATACGGCAGTTTGCCACCATGGACGAGTCGCAGAAGGAGGAGATGAAGAGGGAGAAGAGGAGGATTCAGGTCGGTGCTGTAACATGTTTTGTTCGTCGCTATGGAACAAGAAAGTCTTTTAAATATATACGTTTGAAAACTAGAATATAATACAGTATATTTTCCAGTAAAAGAAGGTTTGAATATGTCCATAGCTTAGGTGAGAGCGTCGGAACATTCCGGCCGAAGGGACGCGGGTGTCGTGTTCAATTGAAGTCTCTTTATGAACTTTATGAACTATACTTTGTAGTTATTTTTATAATTTCAAATTATATTTAATTATATAGGAGCAATTGAGACGCATCAAGAGGAATCAAGAAAGGGAGAGACTGGCCGGAAACGTATCAGTTCCCGGCTCATCTCTAGGCGACAGTGAGTATCTTACTTGTTCCCCTGTTTTTGGATGAGGATGTCTATAGAGATTGCTACCGCAAGTGCGAGGGACCGGTGTGGAGTTACGAGACCGGGGCTAAGGGCTACGACGGGTTGTGGAATTTGTGTCTCGTTTAGAAATATAGGTATGATACTAACACACTAACACACACTACAAACCGACGCTCGGTTTAAAGTTATACTAATTAATACATACTAATAGTGATATTTTGAACGCGATGTAGTAAATGATATCGCTGTGTAGGTATGAATGCGTCGCTGATGTCGGAGCTGGGGTCCCCGGGCGCGGGGCTGATTCCCCCGGGGCAGATCAAGCAGGAGCCCGACCCGCACGCGCCGGCCAGGAGACGAGCCAAGCTTAAGCCGGATCTCAAGTTAAAGGTAACTATCACCTCCCAGCGACGGACACCGCCGGGAGATTACGATTAAGATCGACATCATATTTATACAAATGTAACGTGCGTGCATGTCAGTGCGGTGCGTGCGGCCAGGTGGGTCACATGCGCACCAACAAGGCGTGTCCTCTGTACACGGGGGGAGGCGCGGCGTCCCCGGAGCACGACGAGCCCGCGCCGGAGCACGACGACCACGACCTGGGGTACGTCGACGGAACCAAGCTCACGCTGCCCTCCAAGTTCGTCAAGGTACCGAGGACCGAAGGCTCTCCGTTCACAATTGGATTCTTCCAATGCGACTGTTGATTCTATTTGTAAATGTAAACTCCCAGCAGTCGTCGGAGGAGATACGGCGGCGCGGGGGCGGCAGACGCGGGGAGGTGAGGGCGGCCGGGCGCAACAGGCGCCGCGGCACCGCCGGCGACCCCTGCGACTACCTCGTGCGGAGGCCGGCGGAGCGCCGCCGGACGGACCCGCTCGTCACGCTGTCCTCGCTGCTGGAGGACGTGCTCAACACCATGCGCCACCTGCCCGACGTGCAACCCTTCCTCTTCCCGGTCAACCCGAAGGTGCCCACCTACCTCGCACGCTCACTCGCTCGCTCTCTCACTCGTTATCTCACTCGATCCTTCTCTTCGGTCCGATGGCCGATTGTAGCTGGTAGCGGATTACTACCGCATCGTGTCGCGGCCGATGGACCTGCAGACGATCAGAGACAACCTGAGACAGAAACACTATCAGAGCCGCGAGGAGTTCCTGGCCGACGTCAACCAGATTGTGGAAAATTCCACGCTCTACAACGGTCGGATTGTTTTGTCTACCTATAGACGTAATATTGTTTTGCGTTCGGTACTAACTTCGGTACTAACGGCCGCAGGTCCCGCGAGCAGTCTGACGGTGGCGGCGCAGCGCATGATGCAGCGCTGCTTCGAGAAACTGGCGGAGAAGGAGGAGCAGTTCATGAAGCTCGAGAAGCAAATCAACCCGCTGCTCGACGACAACGACCAGGTACGGCCGGCTGCCGTTGTGTGCGTGCGTGCGTGTACTCTACGAAGGTAACTAACTCCTCCGCAGGTCGCCTTGTCGTTCATCTTCGAGAATCTTCTCACGACAAAGCTGAAAGTGATGGCCGAGGCGTGGCCGTTCCTGAAGCCCGTCAACAAGAAGCAGGTCAAAGACTACTACAACGTCATCAAGAAGCCCATCGACATGGAGACCATAGGGAAAAAAATACAAGGTACGAGCACCGGTAACACTGGCGCGGCCGATGCGCGCTTCGGCATTGGCGATAGTCTCAATGTAATCTCCTCCGCGCAGCCCACAAGTACCACAGCCGCTCGGAGTTCCTCCGGGACGTGCAGCTGCTGGTGGACAACTGCCGCGCCTACAACGGACCCAACTCGCAGTTCACGAGGCAGGCCGAGGCCGTGCTCGGAGTCACGCGGGACGCGCTTGAGCAGGTACCGGCACCGCACGCAGCTCGCGGTCGCACACTGCGCTCCGGTAACTGACCGCTCCACGCGCCCTTTGCAGTTCGACGAGCACGTGAGCGAGTTGGAGGCGAACATAGCGCGCGTGCAGCGGAAGATGCTCGAGGACGCCGAGCGCTCCGACGCGGAGGACGAGCCGCCGCCGCCCTCCGACGAGAGGAGAGGGAGAGGGCGCCCCAAGAAGCACAAGCCCTCCGCCGCCTCCGCGACCCACGGTCAGCACCGCCCCCCGCCGGCCGCACTCTACACTTCTCAACACTAACCGACTAACTAACTAATAATCGCACTCTATACGCAGACGCCACGCTGCGGAAACGCGCCAGGGTGAAGAAGGATCAACACAGCCTGGTGGACGGTGAGCCCCCGCGCCGCGCCCTCTCGCGCCGTCGTTCTGCGAATTTACTTAGTAACTCCCTCTCCGCAGACCTGCAGTACTCGGACAGCGGCAGCTCGGGGCTGGAGGAGGTGCAGCAGAGGGACGCGGCCGAGCCCGCGCCGCAGCCGCCCGGACTCGCCGGTAAGGTCGTCCCGTGCTGGGACAGTTCAATCTTTACGGAAAAATCTGCTGCAGAAGACTTACGTATCCTCTCACGCCGGATGGCACTATAACACATAATCATTCAAACCTCCTCCCTTGAACCCGTGCGCGTGCACCGCCCACTTTCATTGTTTCTTTCATCAACACCCCCCGCCCGCCGGCGCCGGCGCGGACCCGTCATTACACTCATCTTAAATTATTCCATCTCCTCCGGTGACATTCCTACCGTGTGGAAGGATGCCGAAATTATTTCTCCAAAAAAATCCGACCCCTGCTCTTTTTCCGACCACTGACACTTTTCTAATTTACCTTTTCTCTTAAATTTCTGAAAATTTTTTTACAGACGACTAAATTCCTTCCTAAACAAAAATAATCTTTGAAAACCGTTGCCGCTCGGCCCGGCGCCGGGTCCGGGGTCGGATTACCGGTTGCCTCTGCCCCTCTCCATCAATACCGTCCAGTCAGTTCACCGGTTCCTCGGCACTGCTGCTCTCAATCTCCATGAATTCGATCGCGTCATCGCACGTGTGCGGACGATGTACGGACGTACTCGCTCGCAGCCGCGGGACTCGCCCTGTCCCGCACACTCAATAAAGACCTCCCGGATACAGCGTGGAGCGATCACAACGACGACCCACTACTGCTGTCTAAAGATGATATTTAAAGACCAATCTGAGTTCCTGGGCACTCGCCGTTCGGTACTCGAGTTCCTCGTGCTCCTCCTCACTCCACGTGCTTCTTTATAAACTACTGTAGACTACCTCCGTCGGCGGTGCGGCCGCGCCCCGTGCGCCGACACGCGGCCGCCGTGTTCTCCTGTGTATATATAATGTTACAACCTCGCGGACGGACATGTACGTTATATAACTAATATATGTTTCAGAGGAGGACCTCCCCGAGCCCGCGTTCGACGCGTCGGAGTTCCTCATAAAGCGCGAGCCCGGGGACTACGGCTACCCCGCCGCCGTCAAGGTACGCCCGCACCGAGACACTCGAGACTGTTGTGTACTGCTATATTGACATGTGACACCCGCAGGAGGAGCCCCCGGACCCTCCCGCCGAGGACGCGGTCGCGGAGCACGCGCACTTCAAGGAGGAGCCGCCGGACAGCTGGCAGGTGGGTGGTGGCCCCGAGGGGGCGTGGAGTAGCGATGGATACGTAGTAGTACTAAGCGAGTGTGTCCGTTCCCGCAGTCCGAGCCCGCCATACAGGACGACCTGCGCGTGTCCGACAGCGACGACGAGCCCGAGGACGGCCTGTGGTTCTAGACGACTCCCGCCGCTCGCAGAGGTACCGGAAAGTAGGTTTAGGTATCTTTTTTCTGTTATTTAATAAAGTAGCTATTGCAAAGAACTAGTTTTATTTTATACTGTAGTGTATTTAGATGTTACGACAACTTATCGACCGCGACGACGCTAGCTGTAGGACCTCAAAATAAAATATAATTGTAAAGTATTCTTGTAAGTCCTCCGGTGCTCCGGGGCGCGCGCCCCTCGTCCGCGTCCTTAGAGAGATTAGAGATATAGCTCAGTGTAGCAGGATTTGCGGAAATAGTCATAGCTTACTATTAAGCAAATTAATCAAGTATTATTTGTCCAAGGTTACCCACAAAAAAAAATTACAGTAAAATAGGTTATCAACGAGGCATTTTTCCCTTTAATTTTAAAATTATTGTGTGGATCGCATTGTGACGGCGAGAATAATTAGATTTCTAAATCGATTTTACAGCGGATTGATAAAACTCGTTTTTATAATAAATCGCCTAAATCTATTAAGATCACTTATTCAAAGTTCATTATAATTCTTAGTTAGAAAATAAGGCACTACATAATTACCATAAATTGTATGCTTTAAGATAGAGACTTTTAACTGTTCGTTAATGTAGATGAGATAACATCGTGGTATTTATTTATATCTTTTCCACTTTGTATCAATACCAGTGATTACTTGTGTTTGCTTATTTCACAGCCGGGGTTTGTTTATTTATTTTATCATTGTTTCACAAACGTCAATATATTTAGTGAGCAATGTACGAACGACTAGAACCATCGCAATCAATTCTTATGTTATGTTGTTATGCTGGCCTAATGATTCGTTAATAATAAGAAAAGGAAATCCGTGGATAGCAATACGACCATAAAGTCATCCCAGGCAACACGATCTGCCGATCGTGATGACTTTGTGATGATACGGGGTGATGGTTGACCGTTGCTTTATAGCATAAAGCAAGGAGCAAGCGAGCATATTTGAGGGAAGGGAACCCGCCCCCCCCCCCCTTGCCACAAGTAACGACTTTTAAGGAATTGGTGTACACAGTCATAATCTTTTATTCTTTGAATTAAATTTTTAATGACTATCTTGGCCTCATGATTGAACAGCCCTCTGCAGTACAAAAATAGTATCCCCCTTCTGCAGTACAAAAATAGTATCATTATTTGATGCAATACCCCATAAAAATATGCCGTTAAACCATTGTCCATTTCAGATTGTTTTCTTTTAATTTCAAAAGTAAGGGAAGTATCATCAGCAAACAATACTATTCTATGTTCGTCTCTCACGAGGTAAGGCAAGTCAGAAAAAAGGTCCTAATATAGAGTCTTGTGGCACGCCCATTTTGACAAGTGGACCGGGGATCGCTTGGAATTTACATTAACTTTTTGAATTCTCTCAATAAGATATGATCTAAATAAATCAAGAGTTTTTTTTTTCATGCCATAATGATGAAATTCTGTAATTAGTTTCACGCTGTACACAATTAAATACCTTCGATAAAAACAGAAATTGTCAATCTTGTGATTCCTCCCAGGCTTCGAAAATATTTAGCATCTGTTGTTGAGCGACCAGGAATGAAACCAAATTGTTTAATATGAAAAAAAAATATTTTTGTTAAAAAGTTGAGTGAGAATATTTTTTTCAAAGATCTTTTTAAACGTAGCTAATACTGAAATAGGTCTACAGTTAGTTGGAACCAATGTGCTGCCGGATTTAAATGGCGTTATTTTATTATATCTCATTAGATCAGGAAATATATCATTATAATTATATATAATTATTGCAAATTTTGGTGCGACAAAGTATTTTAGTGGCCTAAGTATGTTATTGTGTTTGTTATAATCTTCTATAACTACCACGCTCTCACATTACACACACACACGAACAGCATCCATGAACTGACCCTTTGGAACAGTGCAACTACAGACTGATGTATCAAACGTGAAGATTGATAATATATGCAAATAATCATTGTTGTCTATTAATAATAATAAGTTCATACTACTGCGGCCAGAAGGATTTAGCGTTATCGCCTTTATCTTGCAAACTTCCTGAGATCTTTTCACAAATGAAGGGTCCACTCAGATTACACGGGAGGTCATCTGCCATTCATTAAATGTTTAGGAAATTGTCTAAATAAGTATGAACCAGACAGGAAAATATTAAGTTATTTCTTATAAAAAATAATTGGCGCTCAGTTTGGCGATTCACACTACAAAAAATAATGTAGGTATATTATTTATATCAATTTACATTACACAATTTTTAAAATTACATTCTCTTGGTTGTCACGGATACACGAAAGAAATCGTTAGAAATCCAATTTCTTTATATACATAGTTAAAATACCTTAGACAGAGTACCTACTACTAGGATTATAAAGAAAAGTAAAATATGCTCATCTAAAAACTGCTTTAATGCTGCATAAGACCTATAACTTTCACAAATGTATTTATTTTCAGTAGCTTTTAAATAGCGAATGGCATAATTTGAAACCATGTATAAAAGAGGCGATGCAAATGGACATTCAGATCTGTGACTATAGTATTTCCATTTAGAATAAATTGAATAATGTTATTACATTATCAACTTTTAAATCGCTAGTCCTAGTTTATTTTCAATTAATCAGGCGTTGCCAAAATTGAAACAAGAAAGTTGAAAGTGAAGTTGAAGTGTCAAGTAAAAATTTTGAATTTTATAATAATTTATTATTTTATAATAATCTAAAATTCCTGTGTTCCTGTGTTCTACAATACAAAAATAATATTAAATCTTATTCGAAAAGTTACCAAAGCGAAAAGACTTTTAATGAGGCAATTTAGTTCAGCATCAAAGACTCCGTGGTGGAGTGACAAATAAAAGCTTAAGTGATCCGTCTTCCAGACCTGTAACAGCCTAATTCATACAGCATCCGTCACTATTAATTATAAATAAATCTCAGCAAGTGCAGTCACCGCAGCATGTGCTTAAACATGTGTCAAGTGCTTAATCATTAAGTCCTGGTCCTGGTGCAAGTTAGAAGCTTTCCAAAAGACTTACAGCAGAGTGAAAAATTTTAGTTACGATATTATAATTATAATTATATATATATATATATATAATATATTAAGTTCTTTTTTTTATTATTATTATATTATTGTATTTTTTTTGTATTATTGTTTAATTATAATTTATGTTAATTTTAATTTAGTATTATATTTTTTTAATATGTTGTAATTATGTAATAACCAATTTTAAATATAATTTTATTATAGAATGAAAGAATGCGGCGTTGGGAACCGCCAACCAACACGCCATGTTCCGAACGGCGGAAGGTGGAGGACGGAGCTACAAATAGCTACGTGGAATGTAAGAGGAGGAATGGAACAGAAGATGAATGAATTATTAGATGTGATGGATGACAAAGATCTGGATGTTATTTGTGTGTCCGAGACCAAGCGAAAAGGCAATGATACGACCGATTTGCCTGGCAACCAGGTCGCTTTCTGAGCTGGGGTTTTTTTATTTTTTTATTTTTTTATTCTGGGTCCTCTAACGTAGTCAGAGCCTTTCTACAACAATAGTGAGAGATTTCCACATTCATACCAGTTCTCGCATTTATTCCTCTCGTACTTCCAAGCCGCATACTAACCTTACATTCATCACCTTTTATACTATTGGGCTGGGATTGCCCACTATCTAAATATTTTCTGTTCGAATATCTATTTATTTCTTTATTTTACTGTTTACATTATATTACTTATTGGGATCTACTTCTGATTGGGTAAATAAAGGGGGGGTACACACTTTTTAATATTTACTTATTTCTATGTCTAATTACATACCTTAGGTTTCCTATCTTATTCTAACTTTTTCTTTACATTCTATATGTTTCTATATTTTAGTCTTATGTTCTATTTACTTGTTATTTTATTTCTTAGTTTTAGTCCTTATATTTACTTATACATTTCACTTTATATATTACATGTACATATAGTCATTATATGTTTTAATATACCTTACTTAATCTGTTTTATTTCTCTTGTTAACTTTTAGTATTATTTCGCTACAATATTTTAGGAACTTTTCTCTATTCTGTCCTTTTACCATTTCTACAATACTGTTCAGACTTAATTTTATATCTATGTTTTGTTCTAGATCATGTCTTTCTTTTCCAAAGACGGGGCAGTCAAGGATGACGTGGGGGACGCTCTCTTCTACACCGGGATCGCAAACGCAGGACGGACTCTCCTTACACCCAAACCGGTTTAGGTATGAGGAGAATCCTCCGTGCCCTGTGAACAACTGTGTGTGGGTGTATGTTGTTTTTATATTTTTTAATGTTTTGTGTGCTGTGATTGCGTCAGGGAAAAATAATTTTGTGATGGACGCCGTCTGCTCCAATCGGTATCTACTGTTCCACTCGTCAAGCGTTTCCGAGCGGATACTGCGCTTGACGAATGAAACAGGGCACCAGTCGTAGTCCATCCTACGCTTTGACCCGAGGGCAGCCTCCATAGCCAGCTGGTCGGCTCTCTCATTCCCTTCCAGACCGATGTGCGCTTTGATCCAGAACAAGGAAACTTCCTTGTTCTGGAGTTTGCAGTCCTGTAGGCAATTTCTTGATTCCACTGCAAGAGGATGGGTCGAGGCGGGATTGCCTATGGTTTCGAGAGCCGCTCTCGAGTCACTATATACGCCGTATGTTGACTCCGGTCTTTTTCTCGCAATTTCCAGGGCTCTGGATAGAGCCAGCAGCTCCGCCTGGTAGACGGTGCATTATGACGGCAGCGCAAGTTTGACGGCCTTAATCCCAGCACTTCCTTTCCATAAGGATAATGCTGCCCCGACTTGGCCGTCAATCTTGCTGCCGTCTGTGTAGATACGCACGTCGTAATCGATGTGCTCATTATACTGTTCCTCGTCTATCAGGCATTGAAATTCCCGGCGCAGCTGCTGCGCTGGATGTGGGGCCTCCAGTTTTGAGACCGCTTTTTCAATCTCCCTGTCGCATAACTCTGCTCTGCTTAATCTCCCTTTCCTCACGTCGTAAAGCATTGCTGCCTCCCGAATCCTGAGATCAAGCGGAAGAAGACCAGCCAGGACCAGAGCCGAGTTCAGGGATACCGTTCGGTATGCCCTGGTAATCTTTTGGGCGAATCCCCTTTGCACGGACCCCAGCTGCTTTCTGACCCCTAGTTTGCACGCCGCGGGAGCCCATGCTGCTGCGGCATATAGAATTATTGGCTCAACCTCGGCAGTGTAGATAGTTTTGGTTACCTCCGGGTTGAGTCCCCAGCTCGCTTTGGCAGCTCTGATTAGCTGCTTGTAAACCCCTACGGCCTTCCGACAGACATCAGCAACGTGGGAATTGAAGGTAAGCCTTTCATCGATCGTCAGACCCAGGATCTTGATTTCCGGGGACATTACAATGGCGACCCCTCCCATGTTCAGGCGTGGTGTGTCGTACTTCAGCTTCTTTGTAAGCACCATAGCACATGTCTTGTGTGGTGCGAACTTGAGCTTGTTTCTGATACCCCACGCCTGAACATGTTCGAGAGCGCCATTTGCCCGTTCCTCAATCTCCAGTGCCGTTCCACCGTTGAAGACCATCACCACGTCGTCCGCAAAGGCCTGGCAGTAGTGACCTTTCTCCTCCATCTGTTTCAGGAGAGGGTCCAATAAGACGTTCCAGACAATGGGTCCTCCGATAGAGCCCTGGACACACCCCTTCCCCGTCGCCCTCATATGGGCCTCTCCCGCATACCTAACTTCCACATACCTGTTACTCAGATAACTGCCGATTGTCCGTCTCAAGTTTATGGGGCACTTTTCCTCCACCAATCTAATCTTTATTGCTGGCCACCAAGCGCTATCGAAGGCGCCCTCGATGTCTAGCGAAATCAACGTCACTATTTTCTTGTCTTTTATTTTAGCGCGGATACTTACTATGAGAGCAACGAGGGCGTCTTCTGTGCTCTTCTGTGGCATGAAGCCATATTGGCTGGAGCTTATTTTTGGGAGGATATGGTACTTGAGGCGGGCAATCAGCATCTTCTCATAGATTTTCCCAAAGACAGGAAGCAGCCCGATCGGTCGGTATGCCTTTGGTGTGGAGTAGGTAGGTTTTTCAGGTTTTCGGAGCACCACCACTGCCGCCCTCTTCCACAGAGCCGGGAAATAATTTAGCTCTAAGCATTTATTAAGCAGAGCGAGGATTTGCTCTGGAGCAGCTTTTATTGCTCTGAAGCAGATGTCTAACGTCAGACCGTCGGAGCCGGGGGCCTTCCTAGGGTTGAAGGACCACGACCAGTTCTTCGTCTGTGAATGGCGGATCATGTTTTTCAGAATGATGCGCATCATCAACAGTTGCCGCTTGAGTCCTGATTTGTCGATGGTATAATGTGTCCTGGCCCTCGTCGTCTGTTGGGTAGAATGTCTCAGCCAGCAGCTCCACCGAATCTTTGGCGTTCAGTGTTTTCCCGTCTTTTGTCAACAGCGTATCCTCCTCCCTTTTTGTTGTTCTCCCTATAATTCACTGGGCTGGGGTTCCAGAGGGTGAGCGAGGTTGCCAAGGTGTAGGCGTATTATTGTCCTCTCGAATGGTTAATGCAATGGTAGAATACAAGGCGATCAACCTGAGGCTTCTTTGGGTTCGCTTTAAGCTGGGGATAACAAGAGTATTCTTGTTAGCCATGTATGCGCCAGTATCCTCAGCTCAAATGAGCGAGCTCGAGGAGTTTTGGGAGAATGTCAGGGATGTTCTAAGTAGTGTCAGAGATAATGAAAAGTTGATAGTATGTGGAGATATGAATGGATGGGTTGGAACCGCGCGAAGCGGTTACGAAAGCGTGCTAGGCAAATACGGTGATAGGAGGGTAAATGAGGCTGGAAAGCTTATTTTGGAATTTTGTAAGGAGAAAAATTTGTTTGTGGCAAACACGATGTTTGATCACAAACAAATTCACATGTACACATGGGAGCAAGCGGAAGAAAGAAGTATGATTGATTTATTCCTAGTGGATCAGCGTATTCGAAGTCAAGTTATGGACACGCAAGTGTTCAGGGGTGCTGATCTAGGAACGGACCATTATCTAGTCATTGCTAGAATAAGAGCTCTGTTTGCAAGTTGGCGCAGCCGCACGACGTGTCCAAGCTTGGCGTTGAATTATCGCATAAGAACCTGGAAGCTTAAAGATCCACCGATCAGAGAGGAATATCAAGAAAGGATTTCCATGAAGCTTGAAAGCTGTGATTCTGGAAATGAAAGTGTTGATGTATGCTGGCAGAACCTTAGAATTGGTATGGTGAAAGTAGCGACAGAAGTATGTGGTAAAAGGAAAAGAGGTTTTAGTAAAAAGCGCGATGAATGGTGGGATGATGAAGTGAAAGACGCTGTAGAGTTAAAGAATAAAGCATGACTGGATTATAAAGCCTCTGGTAAGGATAAAAGTATGAGAGAGATAAGAAAAAGAGCGTACAAGCTGCAAAAGCACAAAACGAAAGCACTTATAAAGATGAAGCGTGAAAATTCTGAGAGTGAAAGGGATGAAAGGTTGACGAACAACTTCCGGGAAAACACGAAGCTTTTCTGGCGAGAAGTTAGTGGTTCCCGGGGTTGTTCGGTAACCTGTAGAATGAAAGGGGTGCTTTCGAAGAGCGGTGAAATTTTAACTGAGCAAGCACACGTTTTGCAGCGGTGGGCGGAATTCTATAAGTCAAATTTTGGAACGCCGTAAAACCTAAATAATTTTATAATATAAGACAAATTTTCCATTTTACGATAAAAATAATAGAATGAAAGTTGTATTTAATTTAATTTGCAACAATTAGTGTTTGACAATGTTTTCTGTAGGGTTTATAGTTTACGAGATGTAGCGCGAAGACTCTTTGCATCCCTTTATCATAGATGGCGGCTGGGACAAGGGTCGCGGCTCCACAAACTATACTATACACACACACACACACACACACACACACACACACAACAAATAACACAAACAGCAGATACAACTATAAATCAAATAATATAGCATCTGAAAAAAATAAAACTGAAAAACGCAACCCTAAGTGTAACTTTTTAATGGACTATGAAAGAATGATAAAAATTTATATCAAGTGATCTATTTTCTCAATCGCAATCTAAATTAAATTACTACCTGTGATGTATTTTGATAATTACGGGAAAATTAAACCTGATAATGGCACTTGATCTGTTCAAAAGTATTATGACAATCATTTTTAGCTCTACGAAACTAAATTCGATAACTAACTTTTGGCTCAAAAGAATAATATAATGCTACAAACAATTTTATTAGAAGTATTACAATAACAATTATATTATATAATATTAATTTTATATTAACTCATTTACCAACAATAGATAAAATGTATCGATTTCAGCGGTGTGTGGTTTATTATTACCACGGAATTAATGAGAACATAATAAGGAAAAACTTATCTTCGTTTTATTATTAATAATTGTCTTTATAAATAAAGCTGAAATAAATAAGTAGTTATTTATTTATTTACTGTACTGTGATGTACTGGTGTTTAACACATTTCTAATATTTAATAATAGATCTAATCCACGATTACCATTAAATACATTTACCAGTCTGTACTCACGTAAATTAAACTGTAGTTTGCGTCGTTGTTACCCGAAGTTTTATTAAATGAAGTTCTTCAATTACTTCATTTTCTTCAGTCAATCCTGGCTCTAAGCCTCGGAAACGTGTGTATTTAAAAAAAAAAGGAATTTTGAAAAAAATATTTTAAAATATATGAATATTACGTTAAGTTAGTTTAGTGTCCTAGAGACGACTTAATTCTCCAAAAAGTGCTCCAAAAAGTACAGTTGCTCTAATTGTTGCTATATTAAATATTCTTATTACATTTTTTATGTAAGAGGAGGGCAAACGAGCTGGCGGGTCACACATGATTTGTGATCCCCGCCGCCCATGAACTCTAGCAACATCCGAGGATTCACAGGAGCGTTGCCGGCCTTGAAAATTTTGAGAAGAACATCACTTTTCCAAAAATAAATGATTCATTTATTTTTAGAGTAGTGTTTACATATATGTAATATATAAAGCACAAAAACCCCAAAGTTGGTAATTACTGTGACCTCTTATTATGAGGCGGCCTCGGTAGGTATATATTTAAGGGGAGAGTATTGAAAACGTGACCGAAATAATCGAATTTGCTAAACCTAATAAACACAGCTACCTAAATATCAAACGATGGTTTTATACTTACTTTCTATTCATGAAAGATATTCTTAAAAACAGAATTTTAACCGGAGCGTTATAATTACAATTATGGCATTACTATTACATATAAACAATTAGTACTTAGAAGGTGGGAGAAAAGGTAGTTTAACCTAATCAAGATGTTCGTATACTCTAAATAAATACAAACATTTCTGGCTACCATTTAAAAGCCGTAACATACATTCTATTCTGCAATATATTACTTAATAACTTTTGACATCTCCCCAGAAAAGAATAGGGCAAAGACAACAATTTGTCCACAAATATGGTTATTAACCACTAACAGAAGCTCATATATCTTTTGGAACGCTTCCTTCAATAGCTCGTCAAGTCGGAACACTAGCCCTGGGCTTGTATAAAATTGTAAGATTTGCAATCATCTGGAGAGCAAGATCCAGTTTATTTATATAAAAGATTATTGCAAAAAAGTTTTCAATGTTAGCTGTACTTTGCACGGGCACGGGCACGGGCACGATCACTGGCCGAGCACAGCTCCGTAATATATGGATGCTAAAAGGTACACTCTGGCCTCGTCTGATTGTTCTGCAGTCTCAACACAACACAGTTACGTGTTTTTATTACGACACGCCGGATACTGAATACTGAATACTGAATACGTATATCAATCAAATATATGAAATATGTTTTTTATCGTTAAAATGTGCAAATACATTATTTTTATTTAAAAATGTCTAAAGCATGTTTATTCGTGTTAGTAACAGTTCATTTATTCTTATTAAGTTTAATTATATTTTAATATCCCGATAAATCGGTTTCATAGTTATTTAAGGTTCGGTTTAAATAATATTATTAATTTTATGTCATCTTGTTCGAAGTATCACGACTACACCTCAGGTCATGCGTACGAGCATCACAGGTATTACTGCTTTATTACGGTAAATACTAAACTGGACATTAATATTATAAGGTTAACTAAAACAAAGACATATCAGTATCCATTGTGTTCCGTGATGTATAATTTATTTATTATTATTATTAAACCAAAATCTTCAAACAGAATTTATTCGTAACTGCGTTGTCAGGTGTTGCTGTCGTAAAAATCTTTCATTTCAACAGGAAATAACAAAAACTAACGTGGGCTTATAATAAAAATACTTCAAAGTTACTGCCCGGTATTTGTATAAATTTAGTGTGAAGGTTTAATATGTGAGTATAACATCTTATATTTTAAGTGCGATGAATTGTCAATTTTTTATTGGAAAACACCAAAATGGTATAGGATATTATAAAAACACAAAAACTATCAAAGTTTTTATTTAAGTAAGGAAATCATTTAATAAATGCTTGCGTAAATTAATGTTAGAGATGACAACAAACTTATAACGTACAATTATATATATATATATATATATATATATATATATATATATATATATATATATATATATATATATATATATATATATATATATAATTATAACGTTATGTATGTATTATCTATTTACAAATATTAATAAATGTGAAAGATTCAATGTTTACTTTTAGTACCAGCATTAGAGGCAGAAAGTTTGTATCAAATTACGTTTTTCAGTAGTGCCTACCAAGGACGCGTATTGAAAGGCTTCATTACATTATGTACTATGACTTGAAAAGGAAAATTATCTCACATAAGTATAAACTCATTGCGTTTGATATTTCCCGCTTATCAAACTTCCGTATATAATAACTGCTCTACTTTATTTATAGATAAAAAAATAAACACACTTTACAAAAATCTGACCTTTACTTAGTTTATAGTTTAACGATGACTTTATTATTTTTAGTATTTTTTAGATAATTTTATAAAACTAATTCGATTATATGTTATACTACAATGTTATTATGTTCTGGAAAGTTAAAAAGGTATGTAACAAACGTATGTTCGTAACGAAGCGTCGTTCACGTCGCTTCTGTCGCGATACCGTTGTCGGGACCGTTATATTTTATAGCTTTATGAACCAGGCACAGGCACAGGCACAGGCACAGGCACAGGCACAGGCACAGGCACAGGCACAGGCACAAGCACAGGCACAGGGACACCGTTGATGAATCTTTAGGCTACGAGCCGATATCCCAGAGGTAAGAAGTGGGACAGAATCCTGAGCCTGTTGATCAATTTTCTATTCTATATGTAATTTTAATATTGATAACTTTGAACGATAACGATGCCCCTGGTATAATTATAATTAACTTACTTATGTGTTTTAATTCAGTTTCTAAATATAATATTGAGCCCTGTGAGATGAGCTAAGAGATTCATTTTAAGTCGATCTTTATAAAATCATAACAAAAGGAATATTGTATTATAATTCGCGATCAAAAGAGTATTGAGCGACTTTTCGGAAATTACGATTGCAGAAAAGAATGACATCTTTTCTCAGAGGAAATCGTTACTCTTCGCCTCGGCTCAAAGATACGTTGTCAACAATAAATTATTATTTACTACAATATCCGCGTCGGATTAATTAAGTTGTATCTGTAGCGTGGTACGAGACACACACACACACACACACACACACACACACACACACACACACACACACACACACACACACACACACACACACACACACCTAGAGTAACAACTCCTTGAAAACATTTAATCGTTTATAATACGTATTGTTTTTCATTCCTTTGTGGAAATGTGTGTGACGACGAATAAATACTTATTCGTCCTTTGGGTTAATAGAGAAACAAAGATGACAAATATTTTTTACTAAAAGATTTGAGCAATTAACTGATATTTACTTAAAAAGACAGATTTAAAAATACATTTGAATCATAACACTAAGACGGCATGACGGCAATCTATCAAAAGTACAGCTGCTGGTGAAGTAGAGCATTCGCTGGATGAAATGATTCAAGAGATTATTGAGGAATGCTCTTATGATTGGAAAGATATGTTATTATTATATTAAATATTTAATCCATCATCCAACAAGATTTGTAATCTTTTGTTCAAAAATAATAGTACCGGTTGTATCTAACGACTTAAAAAAGCATTTCAGAACTCAGCGCCCCCCCCGCATTGAGATTTGTTAATGACAATATTGATTCGTTCTATTCTTATATGATCTATTTAACTAGTCACATTGTACAGAAATAAAAAAAAATGCGCCTCATGTCTTACTATTACTCCGATTAAAATCCGATATTCACAGTTTGAAAGCTTAAAATCTAGCGCAGTTTATAAAATAAGTAAAATTTAAATCCATTATTCCCGAATCAAACAAATAATTATTTAAAAACTAGTCTCTTTTCTCCCTACTAATAGAACAACGGACCCTCCCTCCTTATGTGTAGTATCACAGCGTAACTGTTGCACATAAACTACTGTACTAAAACATACATTACCAATAAGAGCAAGGCTTTCATTTGACTTTATAGATAAAGAGCTATCTATTCCAAGCGTTACTTAAGTTTTTGAATATTACTCGTTTTGGAAATTGCAGAAATTATCTTTGTTGCGGTATTTATAAAATTAGATCGATTTTGACAGAACTTTCGTTTTAAATATATCTCTGCGTACAATGTTGACAAAGTGGGACTCAAATGCTTGTTAAAGATAGATTATCAGTTTGAAACACTAGAGCGTCTCTGTGTTTCTAGTGCTCCAATTAGCGAATACTCTCAAGTGCTCGTGTGAGTGTAGTGTTCGAGTATAATCCATCGATACGTGTTTCAAAGTTAGAAATATTTTTTTCCTAAATAGCTTAATATTAGCCTCTCTCTCGCCTCCCACGCACGTCACGCGGATGACAGTTCACCACATAGAGAAGTCAATAAAAATACTATTCTTAATTTTATTATAATAATTGTCCGAATCCTGTTATACTATTTTTGTTTGTTTTCCCTGTCGAGTATACGAAGAACAAATAATTTTAGTAATAAAATTATTAATAAAGTTCTCAGAAGGCCACGAACTATTCAGTGATCGGAAACGTTTATTACTCTTGTTAGTAAGAGAGCTTCGTTTGTTCGCGAAAATACCGTGGCATTTGTGAAAGCTAATCAAGGGTTTCGGTCAATTGGTATTCCAATAAGATAAATACAGATCGTGTGTATAATTATGATCAATAATTAATATAATTAGTGGAATGCTGTTATTTTCGAATTACAAATAGACAAAAACAAGACACAAACATATGTATGTGTGTATGTAAGGTCTGTAATATAGGATGCGAGGTGTAATAAATAATAAATATAGAAACAATTTCATACAAAACCAAACGAAGTCAATTAAGACTCTTAATTATTTAATATTAAGATATTAACAAATTAAGTTAAATTAACCACAAATAACTTATTTTCTTGACATAAGTCATGTTTACATGTCACTCTATTTATATTTTTGTACTTTAAGTGTTAAACTAATTCCAAGAGTACTGTACAATTAAAGAAGATATTTCGCTGACTTTGACTACCTCTAAGACTCCGAATGTCTCTTGGAATTATTTTGTGGATTTTACTACGCTTTGAAATCTTTCCAGTATTCGATGGATAATAGTTACAACACATCTTTATTATTAATATGACTCTGTGAAGCGTATTGCAACTACGTACATATGATTTATCTAACTTCTTTATTGTAGTTTAAGGCACAATATTGTCGAGTAAAGTAATACCTAAGCCTACAACTATTAAAGGTCAACCTCAACGTATTGTATACAAACGGTAAACATTGCTGTAAAGCAATTACCTAATACTACTTTGAAAATGAAACTCGCAATGGACAAGTCACACAAAATTTTAGGTTTTAGATTTCTTTGTTATGTTTCCTTCACTCTAGTTTAATTTCTTCGATTTCTTTTCATTCAAGCCTCTTTACTCCACTTATGACGAGGTTAAAGGTATGTTGTGACACTTATCAACATATGGGTGCAGCATGTTGCACGGTTTAAACAATCCCTAAGTTAGTGGGGACGATTTTGAGAGATTCGATTATTGTAAACTTGTAAAGTTAAAAGTTATACTAAATTGCCTGAATATATCATAAACTTATTTGAAAAAATAATGACTAAAACTTATTATAAAAATATGGACTATTTTTACGATATGCCGGGGCATAATGACTTGCTTAAATTTCTGAATAAAGCAATATATTCATTGTAACTTCTTCGAATGTGTAGTTAATTATCATTAGTAGTACAGAAATAGGTCATTAAATAATTACAATAAATTTGAATGATTTAATCTAAATGTGAGCGCATCATACCACTGGTATTGTTAACTATTATTTTGTATTAGCTGTAGTCTGTCGCTTCATAATACCGTACTGATAATGTATGCTTATTTGAAATTTGATTTTATTTATTTTAATGTTCAAGGGTCAGAAGGACCTATAATCATTGTTTCAAAAACGTCAATATTTAGTGAGCTATTTACTAATAACTTGAACAATTCGTTCCAGCAAGACGACCAACGTGAAGGTGGGTAACCCGGCCCCCCCTACTACCGCAAGTAATGACTTCTGTGAGTATCAGATAACGTTAGAAAAAAATGTGTAGGTTACAAGTTCATTCATACCCACGCCATACCGTCGTTAATGTAATCCTTTACACCATAAGAGTTTTTTGTATGAAATCCCTTTATTTTAGAATGAAATTCCTTTAACTATATATTTAAGATTTAACGGAGGAATTTATTGTAAAAGCGTATATAATTTTGTGGAGGTTCGTTAGTTCCCATCGGCACAGCAAGTATTTTTTTTTGTATTATTTTTTTATTGAACTTATTAATATATTTATGTACATAAATTAAAATCATAAATATATTGATTTCTTAACGACTCTCGTCGCTACATATTGTAGATTGCTTAAACAGCCCTCTTCTGCAATACAAAGATAATATCCAAATCTGATGCATTACCCCCATAACAGTTTGCCGTATGACATGATACCGTAAAAGCAACTAGAGTTGAGTATTCTAACTGTTTCAAAGTTTTTCAATCGGTGTATTCTTTGAACAGTATTCTTCTGTGTCAGAACGAAGTCTGTTCTACAAAGCATATGTATGGGGGTCAACTTTGAACTTTGGATCTAAGGTTATGCCCTAACACACAGTAGAATTCTCTAAATCCATTTCTTTATTATTTAATTATACATTGGTTTTGAATTTTTTGACGTTGAATTAAGTAAGTTTATTACATAGACTGTGGTCACAATCTATATCGCAATAAGTAGGTACAGATATAAGTAAACACTATTGTTTACTTTTTACTCTCCACATATAAAGAGCTTATTCAAATTTATCTATTCATATCAAATTAACATTATTTTTTATGAAAATTGTATAGTGATTGTATCGATTATATTGTAGTGCCCCTAAGAATAAAAAGGAAAAAAACATTTATTTTCGAAAGACATAGTGACAGATAGAAGCTGTGTTTGGGTCCATACGTATAAGTTCAGACTTGTGGCCAGGAAGATAATTCTTTATCACCGTCATCTCGTAAACTTTCCGAACTCTTTTCGCAAATGAAGGGTCCTTTCAGATAACAATTGATGTCATTTAATCTGCCATTTCTGTACATTCCTCCACAATACTCTACACTATTTTTGTTATCTGGTTGGCCCGAAGACCAGATATCATAGCCGGTATCAGCTAACGACGTTCCTGTAATAATTTTGAGAAATGTTTCATTCTATATATAATACGGCCAAATCATTTTAATTATTATTGAACAATTGTCTTTACCATGAATGGTTGTCCAGATACCCTCTTTTTCCAAATCATGGATGCCAATAAGTATGAGATTTTTCGCGCTTGAGTACAAGAGAGTATTTTTTATAGTTTCTTTAGGATTTTTTGCAAACAACTCTTGTAAGACCTTGGCCTCCGTCTCACTATTGATTATAGCAAGATAGTCTCCCTCAGCTGCACAGGTCATAAATGCTCGCTTCCAGTTTCGTGCGTTTCTGTGAAACTTGTAGCACTTTCCAGTTCGTGTATCAAAATTGTATTCTAAAGTACAAATTTATTTTTACATTTTATTTATGTTAAAGTGTTTTACACTATAATGTAGAGATATTGTTTCTAAAGGTGTTTCTGTGTCTTACATTCTAAGGTATTTAGTATATTTCAAATGTATACTTTGCATGTATACAGACTTAAAAGGAGGAAAGCATATAAAAAGTTATTTTATATGTTGAGAGTTTATAAGCTTTTTTCAAAGTTTAACTTGATATCTATATCATTTATATATTAAAACTAAAGTTAAAATGAATACCTCCAATATACTTTATCGATATTTCTATACCTTTGTCAACCGTACCGCATCCAGTCACAGACATGTTCTGACCGTATTCCTTAAAACAATAGTAGGGATAAATCTCGTAACAACTTATGTCAGCTATGGTACCATTTGCAAGGAAAAGAATGCAATCTTCCTCATTATTTTTATTGTCTGGTTCACCTGGCGTCCATTGAAGCTTCATATTATTTAGAGGAGTTCCTGTAAAATATAATAGATTATTAAATTATTTAAGCACAGATTATAAGTATTATTTATTAGGTTTTAAACTTGTCTACTTCAAAATCGGTACATTGTATTACGGAATAAACTACGAACGATCACAATTCACCCCCATTATTATGAATATTAAGTATGTCGTCTAACCCTCAACAGAGAAAAAATCTCCCTTCGAGAAGGTAGCGTGTATTCCCGTGAAGACTCCGCTCGTAGACACATTTCCGTTCTTCATCTCCCTCCGCATAGCCGACTCAATAAATATATTAGAAGGAGATGCCAGGACTGCACCTAGATATCACATTCATTTTATTTCATCATCATTCTAATATTTATTTATTTATTTATTTATATCTTTTCCACTTTGAATCATTATCAGTGATCACTTGTGTACGTCAAAATGGAAGTGTCTGGAGGGCCTATTTCGATACCAGATTTATCGTAATAAGCCCTTCTCTAAAAGCACTGTCCAACTTAATGTTAAAGCTATGAGGGTTCCAAACGCGTCCTAGTCTGAGAAGAACCACACAACAAACTCAGCCGGATATATATTTTTTAATATATTTTCACGGTAGCGAACAGATGTAATAATAATGTGGATGGGATTGTTAGACTCTTCATAAAGTCAACCTTCCAAATAGCATCTCAACCAGGCGTCGTGAAACGTGGCAGGGATGCGATGCTGCTTGAGCCAGCCATTAGTCTCGGGTTGGAGGCGGTAATCAGATCGGAATTGCTCGCAATCTGAATTAATGAGGAGGAACAAAATTAATATAATTTACAAGGTTTTATTAAATCTTCAAAAAATATCTTAAGGCCTTTCTGATTTTAAGAAATAATTTTTCTTTTTCGATGTTACTTAATCACTGAACTAAAACTCTTGATGCTGTAGTATCTATTTAATAAAGAAAATAATATCCTAACTTTTTTTAAAAGATATTTAGAATTCTTAAAATCTAAATCACCTTTAAAATATATTGAAGAATATTGCTTAATAAAAAATGGATGACGTCATAGAAGATTATTTAAAATTAAAATATAAATTCTTCCTACAATAATATATAAAGTTAAGCAAGAGGTGCGAACAAAATTATGTACTTTATTTTTGTTATTATGTATTTATGTAAAAATTACGCACATGATTAAATTAAAATCGAATTTATATTAGAAAATAAATTTGAGAGCGTTTCCGATAAATTAAATGTCACTAAATAAAAATAAAATGAAAACCATATAGAAATATGTTGCCGCGATGTTTTGTTGGTTACAAAATACCAAAGTCATAAAGCATTTGTACAGACTGAAAGACTGTAAGACTGTAGGATTGAATAGCATTTTACTCACCAGCCACGTAAAATAACAAATTAAATGCAAATAACGACCGCATGTTGAGCAGTTGATAATTAAATGTTTAGGAAACGGGAAAATATTAAGTTTATTGTTTGTCAACATAACTCATAAGTGACAAATAACTTTACTATTGTATTTTAATCGATAAAGTTTCTAAGATCTCTTAGATTTGGCAAAATATTTCCCGTCTGTATATAATCTTTATCCTGTATATATTTTTACTTCAGCAAGTGGCTCGCAGTTTGATGTTTGTTACAAACTTAAAAAAACTTCAGTAGGTTTATTTTTTATATTAATTTACTTTACACGTATTTTTTTAATTAAATAAAATAAAGAGAATGTTCTCTCGGTTGTCACGGACACACGAAACAAATCGTTAGAAATTCCATTTCTTTATATACATAGTTAAATTACCTTAGACAGAATACTACTAGGATTATAAAGAAAAGTAAAATATGCTCATCTAAAAACTGCTTTAATGCTGCATAAGACCTACAACTTTCACAAATGTATTTATATATTTTATGAATTGCGACAAGGCGGTTCATTAAAACCCATATTTCGTTAAAAGAGCGATGCAAATGGACATTCAGATTTCTGACTATAGTAATTCGATTTAATATTCACACAATTAAAGGCTTAATTAGCCCATGCAATTAAAGGCTTTGGACAAATCGCAAAAAAACCCGACTGACTGCTACTTCTCCCATGCGTCGTAAATGTGCTCAAGAAGCGTGGCACCCGCATCAGTTGTTGATTTGATTACCGGAGGTAAAAGGCACCCTAGACTTGACTTTAATTTTCCGGTGTCATTGTTTCGAACACGAACAAACAAACCGTTATTTTTAAATGTTTGTTTTTTATTGGATTATGGGTTTTTCAAAATTTACAATATGTACAGATATTGTTTACGGATAGAGTTGTTCCATATAATGTATGTAACATAATAATTATAAATTATTCATAATTATTATAAGCTTGCCTTATTTAAGCCTCATTTCCGCAACTAATGGGATGCCACAGAGCGTGTGTGGGCGAAATACCGATATTTATACGATAAAATGACGCAGTCGTCGAGCTGCGATTGACATTTGAGTTTACACAAAATATGATATACTTTAATACAGAAGGTAAATTAACACTGATCTCATTATTATTACACGAAAAAGTATAAACCTAAATTTAAAATAATATTCGAATTAGAAGTAATATCAATGAAATCATCCAGTTTCTTTCCTTTTCTGTTGAAAAAAATTGAATTTATTGTAACGTTTTATTAATATAAAAATATAACACGAACTCAACGTTGTTATTCGCTCTACGAGGGCCAAACTGAAAGTTTTTAGAACTGGCCACTTAAAAGCATTATATTAAAAAAAATAGTTTAAATTTTGAAAATAGAACTCTTTACCAATATTATTGAGTGTACATTTCATTCATTTGTCATTTGTTTTACGATTTGGCGGCAAATGAATTTAAGCCGAGAAATTTTTCGTGCAATTATTTTTTATGACTTTCGACGTCATTTAAGTCAACAAAAAAGTTATGATAGACTTCGATTGGCTTTTCACGATGATGCCCCATCTCGTGCCACAATTTACAACTGGTTTAATGAATTCAAACGTGGTCGAACTTATCTCACCGATAATTTGCGTGAGGGACGGCCTTCTACAGCGACGACTGAAGATAACATCAGTGTTGTGCGGCGTATGGTAGAGACTGACAAAAGAGTGACCTATCAGCAGATTCGGACAAGTCTAGGCATAGGTATGAGTCAAATAAAATCCTCCATAAACATTTAGCGGTCAGGAAGCTTTGTGCCCGCTGGATACCGCATAATTTGACCGAGGCTCAAAAACTCCGCCGTGTTGATTGGTGCCGAGAAATGATCCAAAAATTTAACGGAGGTGACTCAAATGCTGTGTTCGACATACTAACGGGTGACGAAAGCTGGATTTACTGTTATGATCCGGAAACCAAAAGACAGTCTGCTCAGTGGGTGTTTCCTTCCGAAGAGTTGCCAACTAAAGTGAAGAGAGGTCGAAGTGTTGGAAAAAAGATGGTGGCCTCGTTCTTCGGAAAGACAGGTCATTACGCGACAGTAGTCTTAGAGGATCAGAAAACGGTTAATGCAGAGTGGTATACTAACAATTGTTTGCCACTTGTCTTGGAAAAAGTTCGAGAGAAACGACCTCGCAGCAGGATCCTCCTTCATCACGACAATGCCTCGTCGCACACCGCCAGGCAAACGATCGACTATTTGGTGACCTCAGACGTGGAATTACTGGGTCACCCGCCGTATAGCTCCGACCTCGCACCCTGCGATTTTTATTTATTTCCGAAAATAAAAGAAAAACTTCGAGGAAAACGTTTTATAGACGCCGAAGAAGCAGTGGCTGCGTTTCAAAACGCCGTCGAAGAGACCCCTAAGGCCGAGTGGGCAAGGTGCCTTTCTCAATGGTTCCATCGAATGCAGCGATGTATTGATGTAAATGGACGCTATTTTGAAAAGTTACAATAAAACTAATAACTTGCTAGAATGCTTAGTTTTTGATTTTCTAAGAACTTTCAGTTTGACCCTCGTATTAGATAAAATTTTATGCTTAACTTCCTTCTCGCCGAACACCTTTTATAAAAGTTAACTCAATATTTAATGTCACAAACAATTTTGATCGCCTTACAGAAATAAAAATATATGAGAAAAAGTACGAGTATATACATGAGACAATGAATTACAATATAATAAGGAAAAACTTATCATAGTTTAATTATTAATAATTGTGTTTATTTACTGTACCGTTACCGTTACGTACTGATGTTTAACACATTTTGATTATAGATTTAATCCCTGATTACCATTTAATGTATTTATCGGCCTGTATTCTCGTTAGTTAAGTCGGAATTTGCTTCATTGTTACCGTAAAATTTAATCAATAATTTGGATAATAAAATTCAATCAGGTACTTCTGTTGTGAAGTGTAGTCTTCAGTTACGTTTTTTAAATCAAACTGAATGAGGTGAGTTTGAACAGAATCTTAGCAAACCCCAGGAACGTTTTATTAATCGAGCAAACATTATATTTACAAATTGTTACCAATTGCGTTATTAAGGTAAGATTTATAGGCTTGTGTTAATTATAGCCAAATGTAGAAAATAAAAGCAGCCGCGTCTTTTTATCGATTCATGATGATAATAAAATTTGAAAACACCTTAACTTCTTTTTCTTTACATCGACAGTATACCAAATGTTTTAATCTCAAGTCGACTAGTGCGTCAGTGTGATAACAACGTAGACTAAGTTTAAAGAGCCATTAGCGCGTGAAGACTCGCGGTCGTTCCGTGATACTTTCCTTTGATGACACAATCGTCTCTAGCTATTCCTTGTCATTACTAATTTCTCGAAGAATCAGAGAAATTCTTGCTAATAAATTCCAGGTTTGGAATTTGAAGACATCGTTATTAATTTTAAATCAAAAAATTGTTAACACCACTTTACTGACAGTTCAAAACACTGAATATTAACTGACGTTTACATTATTATAAATAAGGGGATAAATTCTACTCTTTAAATATTTTTTTTGGTTATAGTTTTGTAGATTTAATATAATTATATGTGAGGTACATTATAATTAAATTAAGTCAAGACTTTCCGATTTGATCACCGATGATAGAGGACGGATAAAATATAAACACAACAGAAAAAATTATGAAACAAAACCGGATAATCTAACTCCATCACAACATGTTAAAAAATAATATAATTTTAGTTTTTCTCTGAATTCTAAATTAAAAGTCATTTGTTGATATCGATTATTTATTAAAGATATTTTTATTATTATTATTATTGTCTCTCTATTTCATCAAAATCAAACGACTATCGAACGGTACGTAACTGTACTTCAGGTACAAATATTTGTAATAGCTATTATAATTTTTTCATTATTTCGAACTCAAAACATATACAATTTATAGCAATAAAACAAAACATCCATACGAATAAAAATAAAAACAAGAACATAACGGAATTAATTTTTAAACTCAGGACACCTTTCAAATTATCAATTTATATTTTTAGTAGTATTAAAAAAAAGATACTAAAGAATGACTAGAATAACTATGAGACTATTAGTTATCTCCTAGCACTCCTCACATTGACAAGATATTAAAGAAATCTAACAGTTAATATTTAAAGTAACTGTATATTTATAACATCATATTTCTGAACTGGAAATGTGAATAGGCGTATCTAGAAAGGGAATCACATTGCAGACCTTTTAGCTGTAGAAGTTTGTTATTGCCAGATCTCTCTGACCCTGGATCTGCTATCTTTTGTTTTGTTTTGTTATTGTGATTAAATTAAAACAATTACAACAAAAGTTGCGTAATATTTGAATATATATATACATATATATATATATATATGTGGGATATGATGGGAGTGAAACTTCTTTTAATTTAGCAGTAATTTTAATTCTTTAAGTGAACCAATTCTACAAAGTCCTTCGTCTTATGCCTTGCCTGATCGAGTGACAGCCCGATCTGCCGGTGTCCATACTAATAAAATATGAAACATAGTCTACAAAATAATAAAATAAACAAATTATTCAAACTTAAAATTAAATATTACACCCCATATATATATAATCACATCACTAAACTCTTTTATAGATAAACAATTATTTCTTCAATAGGTTAAGCGAAATCAGTGCGAGGAAATCGTATTCGCAATGTCAAGAGTTATAGCTATCAAATAATAATAATAAAATAATAAAGAATCGAAAAAGATTTATAAAATTATGTTATTGTTAAATTGAAATTGAAAATATCTCTATTCAAGTAGGCATTTACACGCACTTTTGAATAGTAAATTATTACATTGAAATGGTCAGTGTAGTCAGACCGTGAGTAAGCTACTACCGGCTCGGAATGCTGATAAAAATCCAACATTTTATTAAAAAAAAAACAACAGTATGTGTATATATATAAATATATATATATATATATATATATATATATATATATATATATATATATATATACATATTGTTGTTTTAACTATATATATATATATATATATATATATATATATATAGTTGATTTATCTAAATTTAAAACTAAGAAAGAGAAGGTCTAAGATATTTTATGGTAATTTATTATATACTCGTATGCGTCAGTTAACATATCTTAATATTATATAACGTGAGTAAACAAGTGTCATTTCCATCATCAATTTCTTAATATTTGTATCTCTAATGCGTTGTCCTGTTTTCAAATTCTGTTTATATAACATTATAACATCGGGCCTTGCGATTTTGCGAGTTGAGGCACGAGATTTATATTAAGTCGATCGTTCAATATTCATAATCAAAGGAATATTGTAATTTGTGATCAAAAGAGTGTCGAGCGACTCATCGGATATTACAGTTTTAGAAAAGAATCATATTATTTCTCAAAGAAAATCGTTACCCTTTGTCTCAGCTCAAAGATAATTTTTCAACACGACAAAATACTAAAATATAATAACAAGAGTGTTTTAAGTGATAATATTAAAAATATCCTTATCCTTACTATATAATAACAAGCTAATTGACTCTGTATGCACGCGCATCACTTATCACCCACAAATCACACAATAATGTGTAATACATCAAAAAAAGCCATTGAATCAGGCTAAAAAATAGGGTGGGTGCCAACATCATACGTGACCTTTGGCCCTTCCCGGCCCTTCGGGCCAGGAAGTTCCCTCGTAATATAATATTGTATTAAAATTTTTGTCTAATTAGTAATCCTCTAGTTAAAAATTAATAGTACTGGTTGTTGTAGTAGAACTTATGTAGAGATTTTAACAAAACGTTGGTCATCAAAGTGATACTGATAAATCTACTAAATCAGTTGAAACCTAGCGCAGTGTATAACACGTATAACACGTGTGATACGTAAATCGACTACCAAATAATCAATTATTCAAAAGCAAGTAATATTTCGCCAGGAATAAATCGATCTATTTTCTCTAAGTATATGTAGGTTCTGCTGTTGAGAGTTGAGTGAGGTGGGTTACGAGTATTAGAGAGAGTTAATAAATGTGCTTTATTGCACATACTTAGTTACTAGCACGTACTTGACAGTACCCGGCGACCTCATCGCTAAGGAGCGATCTGTTCTAAGCGTAACTTAAGTTCTCAGTACTACGTGAGCAAATTGCAGATTTTATTTTTGTTGCGGTATTTATAAAATTAAATAGATTTTGACGGAACTTTCAAAGTAGAGGTTAAATTATGTTTTTGCGTAAAATAAATGTTTTTTTTATATTTCTTCTAGAATGCTGACAAACTGGGAGGCAAATGCTTGTTAAAGATTTATCAATTTGAAACTTGGCGCTAGAGCCTAGAGAGGCTCTAACGCCAAGTTTCAAATTCAGTCCATTTCTAGTGGTCCAATTAGTGAATGCTCTTAAATGTTCGTGTGTATGCAGCATGTCTCAATGACACAGTCTATCAATTAAAGTATACTTACTCGTATAATATTAGGAAACAATTCATGCAAAACGCTCACTAATGTAAAGATTATAAAAATAAAATGTTTTTCCTCTTCAGTAATAAGAACAAATTAATTATTCCAAATTTTAAAAGACAACACACGCTTTAGCTAACACGATACTTAATCAGATTAACTTTTATGAAAGACCTCGGTGGATGATACCTATAAATAGAATTTTATACTTAAAGTAAAATAATGTTTGTAAAAAAATAATAAATAACATTTTATTTGGTTACAACTATTAAAAAACAATCGAATCAAAAAGTTGCATGAAAAGCAATGTCGGAGCGCGAGTCGGATGTCGGAGTTCCAAACCGTCGAGCAGCATAACTATACTTATCACGGAAGTCTACACTGCTGATACTTAACGAGTTTGAGAAAATTCAAATAATTTTGGATTCTGATTATTCTGCTTTGTGGAACCGACAGAATGCGGAGAGCATTGCCGTAGTTTTACTACAATTATAATCTGTATATATCTTTGTAATGAATAATAATTTTGTAAAGTGACTTAACTTTATACGCAATACGAATGTTTGTTCGCGTGACTAGCGTAATATTTCAAATCCTACGTCACTACGGACCCTCCTGAAGTGGTCTCCATTGGCGTCAATGTAGTCCTTTAATTGTTAAGGCCAGTTACCATAGCCGCACGTACTCTTTCAATCACAGGTCTCAGTGTTGAGGTACACAGGTGTGTCAATAATCCGGTACACAATTATTTCACTAACACCAAGTGTATGAAGGTTTTTATTAGGCTTGGCTTCATACCTACATACCTACTTCATGTAATGCAGTCACAGAGATTCGGTTAAAATAAATAAATAAGATTCGGTAAAAATATATAAATACTGCTATACTAAACCTAAATGTATGGTCACAATTCAGGGAATTGTCCTAAATCCTATTATAACATTTCAGTTTGTTTTCCCTATACAGAAGCCCATGCTCTGCTCGTATTTAGCGATCTGAGACCGTTTATTCCTACAAAGATCTCGCATATAATGGTGAAGTATATATAATACTTTACGTTAATGTAGCTGCGTTAGATCATTAAAATTTTTTATGTCAATATTTTTTTATTGTACCGATCTAACGGATGTGTATTATCCGATATGTATGACTCTTGTTAGTAAGAGAGCTTCGTTTGTTTGCGAAAATACCATGGCATTTATGAAAGCTAATCAAGGGTTTCGGTCAATTGGTATTCCAATAAGATAAATACAGATCTAATTATACATAAATTATGATCAAATTTATAAAACGGTAAACGTTCACGTATATGTAATTAATTGATCATAAAATGATAAAGTGATAATTATTGTGTAATAATACAATAACAGGAGTACGAGAGTTGTTTGTGAAGAATCTTCTAAATCTCTTTAATACTTAAGGATAAGCCTAAGACAGACTGGCACGAATGGTGTTGAGTTTGGCTTAAGTATTTATTGACTGTATGAGCACCTGACTCCGATCAGATTACACAATAGACTATATCAAGGAATTACTGTATATGAACGTGAATGCTTTAAAATAATTATGATAAAGTGCCTATACTAGGTGTATCAATGGTGGTAAATTTAAATAATGTAAGTTTTTTTCAGCGACTTTGCGAGCGCTTTAAAGTACATGAACCGTAATATTATTTCCGCCGACTGTCACAGTTATAGATATAGAAATCTTGGGATAAGTACTTTTTCCAAGATGAAAGGTATGTCCAAAATATCATGATGGTCGCCGGAGAGAAGGAGGGAGTTAAGGAATGATTAAAAAGCTGCTCCATCATCACTAATATGTAGGCATCTCATAACAACCACGGCATGAAGAATCTTCTTTACGTGCCTTACTTCTTGACAGTGTACATTTATAAAAAATGCTCAATATTGCAATAAATTAATAAAATTAAAAAATCGATTATTTTTAACAGAATAAAAGTAGTTGTTATAAATTCACTGGTGAGTTTTATTTTATTATATGAATATTTTATTAACTGAAAGAGATTCAAATAATGACAACCTTTTAAACAAAGATATTTTTTCTGTAAATCATTAACATATATATTATTTTGTTCTTATAAATAAATATAATTGGCTCTTAAATTTTTATTAATGTTTAAAGTTAATAAATGTTAGCTTTGAACCATCTTGATAATATAAGTATTGTCTTAAACAAACGGGTCACTTGGAAGGTGCTGTTATCGTGGAGATGAATCGACTCTGCTCTGTACACGAGTACCATATCAGTAAGCAAACACAATGTACGCGTGTTAATGGCCCAATGGCTGTTATAAGGAATGCAAGGCGTAATTAATCTAGAAACAATTTGATACAAAACAAAGGTAAGTTAATTAATATGCTTAATTATTTCAACTTAGTGACATTAGGTTTCTCAGTCGTTTGAAATATATAATTGTCTTTTTTCTTTTAGTACCGTCTCGTGTTGCGATGGAAAGAAGTTCATCATTTTCCTTTAAATAACTTTAAATTAATTTAAATGAGAAAATAGATTTAGAAAATAAAAAGGAAACTCAACGGTGTACTGCTGATGGAAAGAAAATTCTCTGAATATCTTTTACCAAGAAATGAAAAGAAAGAAACACATTTTCTTTAATAGAGAAAATGAAGACAAAGGTTGTTAAATTGACCGTCGATTGACCATTGATTGACCATTGATTGACCACTGATTAGAACAAAATACTTATTGATATTAAATACACCCACAGACTGTGCGAATTGCAATAAGACCACTATTTGTAAAATAATAGAAATAACTTTATATTTATTTCTTTCTATAGAGGTATTTCGCTGCTAAGCCAGATAGCTTCTCGCATTTCAATTGATTTCAGTCCTGAACCATGTTCTACCACGCTATGATTGCGCAAGCCAGTCGCCTTGTCCATCTCTAGATTAAATTCCTCATAACCGCCATAGAATTCATCTATTAGGAATCGTATCTCGATAATAATTTTTCGTGATGATTTAAAATTTCTGATTAGATGTGTCTATCGTAATGTTAAATTCTTATGACTTTAAGAATAATAAAGAAGAAGAGTTCTCTATTTTAATATTAAATAATTGTAACGATAATTAATGGACATCAGAATAACAGATTCTTAAACTAGCAATTGTGTCAAGAGTAAAGCAATAAGCAAAACCTATAAAATGTAAACATTATTAATTTCTTATTTTCTTTTATTTATACGTTATTTAATATTCTTTTTTAATTATATTATATACGTATTCCGTGTCTTTGATCTCGCCGTAATTGACAGTAGGATTCGTTAATTCTCTTAATTAAGAAGGTACTAATGAGCACTTTCTTCACTACGAGTAACTAACAGGTGACGTAATGCTTTAGTAATTCATATTATTTATGGAATGTGTACCATTGGTATATCATTTTTATTAGTTTTTGATATTTTAACACACGAAATAAACTGTACTGTATATCCGAACACATTTTTTTTATTAATATAAATATATATTTTTCTATTTGTCAACATTGAGCCTTGTGTTATCATTAAAGCTTCTACTCTCTATCTCCAACGAGAAGCTGTCGCCGAGCCGCGATGCGGTGAGTTGCAATGATACACACAGGTACACTTTTAGAAATACTAAAAATTAGAATCTTCGGCGACTCATATGGGGAATTATAAGAAGTTGCTTTCACTTCACTTGCAGATTGCTAGTTATCTCGTACGTCCGTTAGCTAAACAAGGTCGTTTGTGGTTCGTTGTTCGTTCATAAACGCAGTCGTAGTTTAGTAAGTAGGAAATATCACTATTTTGTTTCAATTAAAGAATTTCTAAATAGCTGTATTAGGTAGATTCCATAGATGAATCTACCTATTGCAATCGATGCGATGACGGGATCCAGACCCCAGAGTAGAGGCGCTACGCCGTTTATGAACTGGAGATTGAGAATCCGTCGAAAAAAAATAATTTATATATCCCTCTATATATATATGTATATATGATCCATCAGTCCAAATTCATCGTAGGCGAAATCTGACTTCACAGGTCGATAGGATAAATTAGTAGGAAAAACGTAGCATCTCGTTTTTTTAGAAAAAATTTAAGGGGAGGCTGGGAGAGGGGGTGAAAGTGCAAACCTTTGGGACACGCTACAGGTCGCAAATATTGACGGAGGATTTTCAAACTCGGTATACACATTCTTAAAGACAAAATGAAGGTTAAGTTCTTGAACGGGGGAAATCGGTCGGGGGTTTGGGAGGCTGAGGGAGTTGAAATTTAAAAACCGAAAAAAGTCACAAAAGGAGGCAAAATTTTACCGTCGGAAAAATCTTAGAAAATTAACAAATTAAAAGAGGTACCTTTTTTGTCAGAAGAGTTTTTTGATCCGACTCCCCGTTTATGAGATAGGGGTGGGGGCGGTTAACCCCTCACCCAATATATGCAGAGTGACCCGTCACAAGACTCGTAATGACCAGTAGAATGCTGCTGGCTAGTTTTTCTTTGTCGATCCTACCGACGGGAATCTACCTAACACGATCGACCCTGTCGAACGAGGTATTTTAGTTTCGATGTATGGTGTTGATGATTTGGTGCAAAAATTGTACAAGGAAATCTCACTCGACTTTATAAAGATACCGAATTGTACTTCCTTTGTAATGTTTACTATATTTATAAGTAGACTTTAATTATTTGTTCCTTAAGTAATAACTTAAGTAATGGACCGGAAATAATATAGATAAGTAAGCAATTTATAACAATGTAGCACTTCCAGTCCGTTCATTTGAACATTCACCAAAGAATGAACAGAAAAAGAGATGTAAAGAGACATTGGTAAAGAATTGTACTGAACTAGGAAATTTCATAATTTATTAAAATTATCATTTTTGTTATAATAATTTAAAGTAAGTCGTTAATATTTGAATTTTACAATTATAATACATCCTTATATAAGGATTAAAATAAAAATTTTAATTTTAATGTTTCGACATTTATTACGTTTCCCTAAGATTTGTTACTAATTTAATATATTAGTTGACTTTTGTAAAAAAATTTAAAGATAATTATTTATAAGGCTTTACTCTGTTGTTGTATTCTGAATGATAAATCTCGAAGTATTTTCGTAAGTACATTCAACCATAAGATTGGAGACATGCAGTAGCTGAAAAATATTCAGCCTAATCTTTTGACTTCTCTAATAAATGTATAATATAAAAGTGCTATTCCTTTGTATTATTATATAAGTTTTCAACACATCATATAGATTTAGAATGTAAATACGTTTTCCTAATGATTGTATATTTCGGTTCTATGTACATAAATTATGATATTTCTTAGAATCTAATTGTCGTTTACTTACTGTCGTTTACAAGACGGACGAAGACAAAGAGGCCTAAATAAGTATGTTGAAAGGATTTTTTTCAAATAAATTTAACAATATTTAATTTTCGCTTCGTATTTTGATTCAAATAGGTTCTAAAGTGTTGCGATTTTATTTAAGGTAAGACGAATGGAGCTCATTCTTCGGTAGCAAAATGTCAATAAGTTCTTCACAAATTCCGAAAATATTTTGTTTAATTTCTCTTTTGATTCCAATGTCTCAAAACTGTTTTCAGAATAAATTATTAGAATAACATAATAAGACACGTAAGATCTTGGAGTAATAAGGATTAATATTAATAAAATATTATTAATTTTAATTTGATATTTCTCTTTTAACTGGCAATGTAGAGTAAAAAAAACAGCTATCACTTAATTTTAAGATTGAAATTCATTAAACCAGTAGTTACGAGAATTAATTTCAATTGGTTTAATCTAAATTGGAAATAAACGTTCAGGCCTATAAGAAAGAGAAATTAATGACTCACTAACTGGGGCAGTGTGTCTGTAGTGAGGTTCAAATAAAAGATGCAAACGTAAAGGCAAATTTTAAAGACTTTTCTATTTTGTATACCTTATTTGACTGTAATATTATTAGTAGAAAATTTTATAAAGCTGCAACGTATACAGGACGTGGCACAAAGTTTAAGTAATTCACGAATCCTGCGCTGAGCTAAGCTTCCTAAACTACGTGGACAGTTGAGTCTATCTAGTTTATATGCTTTCAAAACAGAGCCATACCCTGAAAGTAAGAGGTTAACAGAAAATGGTTGCATTATAATTTAAATATAAAACAATTGTATTAAAAAAAAACTTGATAGTGGAATTATGTTCCGACGATGAGGAAAAATGTTAATTAAATATTTATTACTTATTTAATATTAAAATGATAATGATATTGTAAAATTATAGTGACAACACAAGTAACGAACATAAGTAGATTTCTGATCATTCTTGATAGATTGAAGGTCCACTGCGAAATTTTAGTTCTAACAGAATGTTGTAACTCTGTAAAACCATTTGTTCCAACTATACAGGGGTATTACTCCTTTTTATTGTAACCAAAATGTGGTGCCATGTTACTATTTTGGGAACAATACTAGCGGATGTAAGTTATTGATTAGTACAAATCGGACTCGACACCGCTATCTTAGCTATTTACAGATCGCATGCATACAATATACTATTTCAGAACTTTAGATATTTTGTTAAAGTCTTTATATTATTTTAAAATTTTTACTGCTCCTCCTTTACTACTCTTCCGCACAATTCCAACACAAAATCGAACGTGCCTAGATCATGTATTGCTTAAAACAAAAAAATCCTCTGTAATGATTATTATTAAAACATCTATATATCTACTGACCATATGTTATTTTGTTTCCACTTCCGACAACAAAAATGTTGTCTTTCCTAACTTATTCATTTATTGACGGACAGAAGTTGAAGAATGAACACAACGACGAAGATTTTGAAAGCCATGACGCCAGACCATCTTAGTAGTCTTAAGAACAGAGACGTTTTATACATTAAATTAAGGAAATACAATAGTATTTTAAAATATACAGATAAACGTTATAGAAATTATTGTCGTAAACCAATTGGCAATTATAAAAACCTAATTTAAAAAACAGAACTTAAAAAAGCAGGTAATGATTGATATAAATGTGTCTGGGAAGTCATAAATGAAATTACAAATTTCAATTCTGAACATTCACCTTAGGGTTCGGTCAATACTATAAACAATTTTTTCGTTAACATGGCCAAAAGAATAAACGAAAAAATGATAAATTTTGACAAAAATAGAATAACCTCAGGCCTTTTCAATTTCCTACTAAGGAAAATTAAAAAGCCGCTGGAGTGATAACAGTTTGACAATTATTGTTTCACCAAGTCGACACCATTCTTTCACCACTCTCCACTCTTTGACAACATTCTATCTTATACAAATATAATATAATATTAATATTCTATCTTGTACAAACGCATTTGTGGTGAGTAATAGATAAATAATAAAAAAAAATGCTATCTAAATCTATTATAGTAAATTATTGAGCTTAACCTAGCCGGTCTTAGATCACTATTTAACTTTTCCAGAAGAATCTGTTTTTATGCAATTATAGGTACAGGGCATGATCACGAGGAAATATTGTCAAAAGTTGTCAGGTATTATTCCTTGGTTTAATAGGATTATCTACCTGCACTCGTATTTGTTTTTTTAAATGTTTGACTGTAACTTTTAACAAATATAGGAGTATTGTTTGTTAATCTTACTTGATGTTTTAGTAAATTGGTAATATATTTAGAATAAAAACTTCTCTATATTCACAACGCTATTAATTTAGTTGATCGTGACAATCTGCATGCACTTCTTTTGCACTTCAATATTTCTTCCAAGGAATTGTTTTTCGACATATTTTTGTGCACAATAGCAAACTGTACGCATAGATGATGAACTTTATTGGGTTTGTGCTACGTCGCTGCTGGTGTTACACAAGGCAGTATACATTCTCCCCTCTTGTTTTCTTTATTTATTAAATCCATAACTTATGACTTAACAATCATCTTTCATCTCTACGCCAACAACGTACAAATTAACGTGTCCTATATTGATGTCGCTATAGCCGCGTTTAACAAAGACTTGCAGCACATCCACGGCTGGTGCCTCAAGTTTGGCATTAACATTAATGTCGTGAAATGTCAGTCAACAGTTATTGCTGAATGTGAATCTCCCTCTTATTCAGTCTAGTAATATAACCATTCCCTTTTCTCAATCTTTAAGAAATCTCAGCTTCTATTTGGATATTACTTTGAATTGAAATACTCACGTTTCTGAACTATGCCGCAAAGTCACTAATTCGTTACGAGCCTTATACCTTTTGGACCAAAACCCTGCTTGTGCAATCACTTTCATTGACTATGTCTGCTGCTCTAATTTTTGCAAATAATAATATTTAGAAGTAATGCAATCATTTCATCATTTGGAAATACATCATAAAAGATAAAAGATACTAAAATAAATGCAATTTAACTTTTCTTTTTTTTTTTTGAAAGTATTTTATTACAAAAATATTATAAATTAATCCAGCCGTTAAATGACCCGTTGTGGTAAAGCGGATTACATACTTTTCATTTGACATTAGATAGGATTAGTAGCTTAATAAAAAAATATATTCAGTAAATTATACATTTTTTTCTAAAACGCTTAAGTGAAGAGTCACGAATGTAAAGGAAACAATTAGTGAAATTTTTATCGTATTTTTTTAAATCCTTTTTATCAAGTGTTATCAAGAATTAAGTAAAATTGTTTAGTGGCGATAATTAAAAAAAAAAAAAAACAGGTTTTTTCTGGTTTTTATTTAAATTATAGATTTCGATCTAATATTATTTTCTTATACGTGTAGGCAACATTACAATAAATTTTTAAGTTAGTACAATTCAGTTTCAGTCACTGCGAAAATTAGATTTACGAATTTCAAGTTATATAGATATAGCAAGTGTTATCCATTCAATAATGGATAGGTTAATACTATGGAAGACTTAAAATATATTGTTGATGACAACTTAACTCGTACCATGATTGACAGCTTAAAGGAATATTTAATTTTTCAGGAAGTTATCGACATTCCTCAAGGGCGACAACGCGTTTGCAAAATACGAGTCGAGGAGAAACAATATATTTACACAAGTTAATCGACGATATGTAAAATGTGAAGTTACTGTTTGACAAGAAGTTGAAAATAAGTTAAAAATGTACATTGTGTTATAATAGTAATAATGAACATGATACTCGTGTCTGCATCAAAACTAAACAGACATCATTTTATTCAAAGGAGTTTCAGTAAAGTCGTAGTACGATAAAACGTTGATTCACTTTTCATTGATTTTGTTGATTCACGCCTTATTTTATGTTATATTCTTAGCGTTTGTCTATAATATAAAACTTCAATAATTCAATAAATAACAAGGAATTAGTTCAAAACCTGATCAACGCGACCTTGCTTATTTATTACCAAGTTTTACAAATGCCTGTCTTTCCCCATCGTTTGAATTCCAATTTGAAAAAGATCACGCAGTTTTTTTTACCAAGTAAAGCATACGGTTTAATTTCTGTTGTCTGGTATTTCTTGCCGTTCGTGGAACTTAAAGGTACGAAAAAAAACTACAAAACTTTTGGAGGATATTACATTTAACATATATTAATTTAATTTGTATCACGTAGCATTCACGCAGTGGAAACTATGATTTTTTAAGTAAAAAAGCAATTTTTTCCATTGAAAAATGATGAGAGAAATGATATTCTGAAAGACTCGGATATTTAAGTTGAAACAGAAGTATTCTGAACAAAACGCTCTTTGTATTGTAAACACAGAAAGTGAGTAAACTACGACTGCGTTTGTTAACGAACAATGAACGAGTTAATTTAGCCAACAGATGTTCGAGAGAATTAGCAGTCCGTTAGACTTTAGTTAGCAAGCGAAAGCAAATTAGTTTAATTATTTAAGAAAGTGTATTCCTTTGTAGCTCCAGTCATATTAACACAATCCATGTATTGAAAATTCATTACATTTTTTAATTATTCAGTATATTTTACCACGATTTTATAGACAGTCATAGAATCCGTTATTAAAATTTCTAAACGTCACGATGCTAAAAAGAAAAGACATGTCTGCGAGGCACTTCTATCTTTTTATCTAAATATGAAACTGAATAACGATCAGATGCCTCTAGCGAATACCTTTTAGTTTTCATATATTAGGACGTCAATTTACCGCTCTCGGATGTTTACGTAAAATTAAAAACTATTTTGTTATTCTTTAATTAAATACAAATGTGCTTTATAAAATAAAGTAAATAAATATTATGCAATAATATTTTCATGGATCACTCTGATTAAGTATTAAAAAGGAAATTAACATTTTATTTCATTAGGTTTCTCTAACCAAATATTTATAAAAATGCAGTAAAATAATGATTTCCGGTATAGTCCTATTCGAATAAGAATATTTATATTAAAACTGTATTATTCAATGTCATGCAATAAACAGCCGACACACTGCTGTGACACATTAAATGAACTACTGCACCGGAAAGTGCAGAGATAATTAGTTTGCTTCAATTCACAAAATTATAATTACCGTTTGAAATTATGAATTATTAATGATGAAATAATATGAAATTGGATTTGATATCATCTATTACACACGTATCTGTAATTTTACAACTGTCCAGACCTAACAGACAGAATATATATAATAACAATGGGTATATTTTATAGCATTTCATTTTTAAGACTTTAAAAAATAAAAATGTACATATCTGTAACAGAAATCATCAAAGAAGTTTTTGTTTTAATTCACATCTGATTTCTTTTTCACTTACGAAAGAAACCCTTACGTCTTTGTAATACTATAATTCTTCAAATCCATTAATATATGTAAAGCATTTTATTTAGTTCTTTATCGTTTTATAAAATATTTTTTCGATATTTCCAAATTGTTTAACTATACGACATTGTTGTAAGACAAATATTGTAGTTCATTCATTCATTCATTGGTCTATATGTTTATTAGACCAGCTGATTTCCGCCCGCTTCGCTGGCACACTTCTTGATCTTTAACATACTCTTTTCCATTGCTGTTTGAGAGTGTTTGATTTTCTGTTAAATATTATTTGTGTGCACTTAAGTATGGTAGGAAACATGTATCAAAGAGATCAATATTTTTTCCACGTAGTATTATTCTGCCAGCTAGTTCTTCTTCATTAGTTATATTGTTAAATGGTAATTGTTTCCCTAAATATTTGTACGCTTCAACGTGTTCTTTTTTGTTTCCGTTCATTGTAATAGCACGTTTTAAACTCTTTGCCATTATCTTGGTTTTATTAAAATTTATTTCTAAACCAATCTTAAGACTTTCCTCAATAAGTATTATCATCATATTATTAATAACTTTTGAAGTTACAGCTATAATGACCATATCGTCGTCGACCCTCAAGTGATTTAGATAGTTACCATATACTAGTAGTCCACTTTGTTTGTCCAGTCTAACTTCCGGAACATATTTTGGAATAAGCTATAAACAGCATCGGCGATAAAAGATCTCCCTGCCTGACTTTTCTTTAAATTTTTACTTCGTTATCCATAGTTCCCTGTTTTATTTTGTTTGTGCTATTTGAATAGATATTATGTCACTCCAGATTAAATAATGCCTCAAGCTGTAAAACACTTTTCTGTAATCTATTGAATTCTCGGTATTTTTCTATAATTTGTTCAAACATGTGTATGTGGTCGATATAGTTAAAAACTGATATGAACCCAGCGTGCTCTGTTGGTTTTATTTTATCAATATCTTCTGTAATGCTCGTGAACTATATAGATGCAAACAGCTTTTACATGCTTGATAAAAGTCTTATGGGTCTGTAATTTGCTACACCAGGTGAATTTCATTTTTGTAAATAAGAATTATGTGTGAAGTTTGTCATTTTTCTGGCACAGTGTCCATTATCATATTAAATAAACTAGTCAAATGATGAATTATGATGGGTGCGCCTGCTTTAAAAACTTCATTGCATAAACCATTTGGGCCAGGGCTTTTCTCATTTCTCAGCAGTTTAACGGGTTTGTAATCTTCTAGAGTTTTAATTGGTTTTTTTTTCGTTCGTTCCGCTAGTTTGTATTTCTTGCTTGCTGTTATTTTTTTTTAAATAAGTCTGCTAACGGATTGTTACATTGCGTAAATCATCTTCTCTTGAATTTGTTATTTTTTATCCAAGTTTTGGTATCAAGAGTTCTTTTAAGTTGGTTAAGAACTTCTAAATTTATTAATGTTTCTCGTAATCCTTTTATGTCTATGGATAGTATAATCTTTTTGTATTGATTTTATTGTAAATAGTACTGAGTTCTGTATTCTTAGCTTCTATTTTGTGATTGCTATGTAGTTGTATGCTAGTTTGGTAGGTAATTTATTAGTTCACCGTGTCTTTGCTAAAAATGTTATTATCTTCTGCACTTTGTTTTTCGGCTTCAAGCTTCCTTATATATTTTTTCTAAGGAGTTATAGTAGTTTTGTGTCACATTTATATATATTTGCAGTGTTCCTAGATTATTTTGTAGACAAAGTTACAATTTTGGAAAGTTAAGTGGTATTGCAAAATTCTTACTACTTTTTGGTGAGTGGATAACGTGAACTGTTGTACTTAATAATCTGTGATCGGTTGGGTATTGTATATTACTTAATATTTCTACATTCGTTACTGGTTTGTCTGTTATTATGTAGTCGATTTCATTGTTTATTTTGAGCTTGGGAAAAATCCGAGTCCATCTACGTATTTGATTTTTCTTTAAAAAAATATTCATTATAGAGAGTTTATTTTGAAAAAAGGAATTATTAAACGTTCGCCTTTTTTGTTACACTCTATTGACTGTATTGCCCTGGGATGGAATATTGATTTGATTATCTGATATTCTCGTCAATTATGCATTGCGTGCGTGTGTTCATGCGCAACTTCCATTTCATTGTAAAATTGTTCAATTTTGTTTTCTGAAAACTCATTAATATGCTTCAACTATTGATAAGATAAGTAAAAATCTCAAACAGTAGAATTACTACTCTTTCTGAAATTTCTATAAATTAAATTATATAAACTAAATATCTAAAAGAAAGTTTTACCTTCCTTGGCAACGATAGTCCATTTTTCCTTCGTTCTCGTCACGATAATAAGCTATAGGTGACATTCCACCGCAAGAAATATGGTAGTAATTCGTCCACGGCAAAGTGCGTCAGGTTATGGTACGCTCTCCCTGCCAAAATACGTCACTCAAAGTCCCTGAGCATCCATCCTTTCTTCGGCCGTCCTCTACCTGGCCATCCCTCCACTACCATACCTAGCACTCTTTTGGTCACGTGCCTTTCATCCCTCCTCATAACATGCCCATACCATGACAGACGGCTACCTCTAATTTTTTCTGTCACTGGCGCTACTCCTAAGCTTCCCCTAATATACTCATTTATTATTCTATCCCTTCTTGTCACCTCCATCACATCCATCTTAACATTCGCATCTCCGTTACATGCAATCGCTTTTCATCCATCACCTTCATCGCCCAGCACTCAGATCCATCCATAACGACAGGTCTAATGATGTTTTTATAAATTCTCCCCCTTAGTTTAAGGGGAATTCGGGCATCACATGTCGTCCCAGTGACCTGTCGCCATTTCATCTATCCTGTGTTGATTCTGCGCTTTACGTCCCGGTCAATATTGCCATCGCTTTGAATCAGAGAACCAAGATAGCGAAACTCTGAGCAATAAAGAATAAATAAATAAATAAATAAATAAATAAATAAATAAATTATGTTTTCGTTACATTTTTTCTTGATGAGGAATAACATTATATGTCATCTTACATTGGATCAATGTTACAGACAATACATCCGAGTCTTACTTCTTAAAAACTTAAAATACCACAGATTTTTTTTAAGGCAAACTCTAGTTCAAGGAATCTCTGTCGAAAATAAGGAAAATAAGATAATGATTTGGTTTTTGTAGCACTTATCTTTTATTAGTTAGTGGAGGGTCATGGTCTTTCCTGCGAGGAGCAGTTGCCTCGGGGAATGTTTTATTCATAATTTTGTTTAGTTTATCATTGATGGATGTTTTTTTCAAGCAGGTAATGATGTTATGTTATGCTATGCTTGTTTTGACAGTTGGTTATCAGTAGGAAGGGATTGCTTCTTTTCCTCAGTAAATGCGTTGCCTACGAAAACATTGCTATTGCTTTGTCTATTATTTTTTAATGGTATGTTGTTTTGGTACGGTGAGGTGAGGTAAGGGGGAGAGGTTCCTTTTACTTATGTTTTTTCGTCGTTCCTCTTTGACGATAAGTTAATTGTAATTTATTGCCTTTCATTCTGCCCTATTCTAGTTTTGGAAGAAGTTTTGTTGAGAACTTCTTTTAGGAAGTTTTAAGAAGTATAACTATTGTCCTTTATTTATCTTTTGTTCTTCGTGATATCGCTTATAATCCATTTATTCACAAAGACCTGTATATTACTGTATCATATAAAAATAATATTTATACAAAAATATCGAACGATTTCCAAAATTATGACAACCTTTTATTTTACTTCAAAGAACCTCAGCTTAACGTTTGATCACGTTCTGCGGCTTCAAGCCCATGATTAAAGCAATATTTATTTCTGATTTTCCCGTAAATAAGTTTCGTAAAAAGTTATTTCAATATGAAATAATATTTACCTAAAATATTGTGGAGATGAATCGTACTTAACGAAAATACAAAAATAAAGCAAACGAGAAGATTCAGTTTGGTTACTAAGGTAACTTAAGCTTGTTACGACTTTTTCTGGAGAGATTTTATTTCTCTATTTATAAATATTTTGTTAGAATTCAAAATATGTCTCATTATATCTAAACATAACTTGAGCGTGAATCCATCATAACATCCATAAAATCATTTTACATTACGTGTTCCTAGTCTTCCGCGCCTCTCGACATTTTTAAACTGTAATTTTTTATATAATTAGATACCCATCGGTCGTCGACATAATGTAACATTAATATATCATACCATTAATATATTATATTAAAATAACGTAAATGTTGGTTATAATAATAACTAAGTTATTTTACGGGAATCTGTTTATTTTACTAAAAGTAAAATAATGTATAAATGCAATATGCAAATGGTGTTGACAAAGAGGCTGTGACAATAATATGTCACATACGAGTGTGTGGTTTCGTTCCGGGACAGTAGACTTAAGGGCAAAAAGTATGCTGAGTATTTAATGACGTTAAAAACTTTGAGATATTAGCGTTGCAACATTTTAGAGCATTAAATCAGTTGCTATAGAGATGTCATATTTTAGGTAAAATTTATGAATAAAGAACAACTTTAAAAAAATATTTAAAAAAAATTTACAAAAAAATTTTCAAAAAAATTTTCAAAAAAAATTACAAAAAATAGATAATGAAAAAAAAAATTTTTTAAATGCTTTTATTTAACTTTGTCAAAAAAGAACTAAAAAGTAAAAAATATTTTTTTTCAAAAATATCAAAAAAATTGATGCAAAAATTATTTACAAATAAATTGATTCAAAAAATTATTTACAAAAAAAATTGATTCAAAAAATTATTTACAAAAAAATTGTACAGAATATTTTTCAGATAAATCGTTAAATAAAAGCGTGGCGCGTTACATCATCATATCATATTTGATACAAATACTTATTTAATTCTTAAGTTTCTCTTTGTTAAATTTCATATCATTCGAAAAAAAAAATCTTTCATTTTTAAACAAAAACAAAAACATAACCGACACATCATAAAGTATTTGACAGCTTCATAATAATAGTATTCTATTGGAAAAGAACATGGATGCAAATCAGCAAAGAGACAGGGCCATCGTTAGAGTTGTAACCTCATATGTGTGGAGTGGAAATTTTATTGCTATGGAACATTATAATAATCAAGGTCTCCCCTTACAAGCTTTCCAACTAAAAAAAATTTGAGACAAGTTTCTGATATTTTATAATTTGCATGTTCGGATTACAGAAATTTTACAAAATAAAACGCATCAACAGCAGAAAATAGTATAAAGGGGTCGTCCATAAGTTACGTAAGCATGTGCAACAACGTTGAAAGTATGATATTGCATTAGATAAAAAAGGACATAGATACAAAAAAGTCTTACGTAATTTATCGACAAACCCAAAGCGACAGAAAACCTTTACATTTTTTTACGTATGATATGAAAACAAAAATTTTTTGATGAAAACGCGCCACGCTTTTATTTAACGATTTATCTGAAAAATATTTTGTACAATTTTTTTGTAAATAATTTTTTGAATCAATTTTTTTGTAAATAATTTTTTGAATCAATTTTTTTGTAAATAATTTTTTGCATCAATTTTTTTGATATTTTTGAAAAAAATTATTTTTTACTTTTTAGTTCTTTTTTGACAAAGTTAAATAAAAGCATTTTAAAAAAATTTTTTTTTCGTTATATATTTTTTGTAATTTTTTTTGTAAATTTTTTTGTAAATTTTTTTAAAAATTTTTTTAAAATTTTTTTTTGTAATTTTTTATTTTTCACTTTTTAGTCTTTTGTTTTTTTAATTTTTTTTTGTAATTTTTTTTTACTTTTTAGTCTTCTGTTTTTTGTAATTTATTTTTTGTAATTTTTTTAACTTCTCAAGTCAGATATCACTTCCTTCTCCAACTGGACATAACCTCACCGACACAATGAAAGAAAAAAAACGAGTCACACGAGCACCACTGTCTCTCTTACCAGCGTACTTACACATGAAAAAAAAACTTGCTACGTTTCTTTGACAAAGACGATTCGGGAGTATCTGGCTTAAAGAGTTAAATTTATTTTAAACTTATTTTCTTTTTTGATCTTTTAAATCTTTCGTGTTTACCCTTCGATCGCTTAAATCATTGTTTTGTCAACTTTTCCGTTAACTGTGTTAAATTTTATTGCTACAAAATATTGTTTCGCATTGGTTTGGTAATATTATAAATGTACAAAGTGTGTAATATAATTTATTATAATGGAATATAATATTGTACGCTTGTAAGTATAAGCAAGCATATTTAATATATATTTATTTTGTAAAAATTATTATATATATTATATGTTACATATTGAAATAAAACCCACTTGTATTTTAACTAAAATAACATAAAGACTAATTTTCGTGAAATATATTTAACCCGGACAATAAAATTCGGCAAATATGGCCGAAAACGCGATTAACACGTAACACGTAGGGGTGGCAAACAGGGGTCAAAAGGGGATGTTTTCTTCGGGTAACCCCATTTACTTATATTGTCACCGGAGCCGAACATGTGCTCTAATTTTCATCGAAATTCATTGAGTCTGAGTATTAAAATTTCGCGTTACAAGATTTGATCCGATACATGTCAAGTTAAATAAAAGCATTTAATAAAGGCCTTCTTATCATATAACATAAAATTAGTGATATAAATAATAAAACTATAAATAATACTATTAGGTAAAGTAAACAACTGTGAGCCGACGCTAACTACAGTAATCAACTTTTCAATTTTGCAAAAGTTTTCAGCTTACTCTACAGAAATTCTAAACAAAATGAACTGTTGTTCATATATATTTTAACAATTAGTGAATCATATTACAAAAATACAACACTAAAATGAATTTAATAAATAAGATAATTTCTTGGACTTTTCCAAATCAAATATTGGTATCCCTCGGACCCTCTTCAAAGCACTCGTGATAGTTTGTTACGACGAAATAAATATATTATGACAAATTAATAAGGTTGCAAAGCCCACTAGGTGTTTATAGGTCCTATAAAAATCGTAATCCCGGCAATGCCAGTAAGGGTTGGTAATTGGTGGTGAACTTAATAATGTTTTATTAATGAGCTGTGAAATCAAAGACTTTGTTTATATTTGTGTAAGTCTATTAACCATAAAAGTTATTTAACTTTAATTTTTTACAGAACAGTAAAGAGTCAAAATAAAACTGTTTAGAAACATTCTTTTCCGGATCAAAAAGTATAACAAAGTTCCACACTGCAATATCGACCTTATATCAAAGGACGTGTCTCATAATTCTAAATGTTATTGAACTAAAAATCCTAGAATCCCACTTCTCCACTATGGGACCATGTTTTCACTAATATAAACCTATATTATCAGAAAGTAACATAGGCAATTATTTATTTCTAAAACCCTAGACATGTGCAAAAAAGTAGGTTATATTAATGAAGGTTTAAAAAATGAATATTTTTTTCCTCGCGTGCCTCCTTGGATGGTGCCTCTTGGATGGTCAAAGATAAGACAGGACCGTGGACTACTGAACTGTAGGACTGAAAAAGTTGCCTTACTTGATTTTATTTAGTATTGTTGTTAAACCCGATTTTTTTGCGTTCTCTTAACAGTGATTTCAACTGCTATCGAAATTACTATTTGAAGTTTAGTCTGATAATGTTTTCTAATACTGACTTATTCTAATGAAAATAAACTAATTCAAATCGGCCTATTTCAATCGAATCGAACCTTCCTATTTTTACTAATAATTTGTTGAAGATCCGGCTTTAATTATTTATCTTTACAGGTAAAAAAAAAGAGAAAATAATGTAGATAAAAACTGACCAAATGCGGGTCGTGTCTCACGTATGGTAGGGCTTCGTAGTTATATACTATATGTATATATTATATAATATAAATATTATGGAAATATGGAATATGAGGATGTATTATACTTCAAAGTTTATATTACTGAATCCTTGCCAATACCGAATTTAATTAATACCGTACTTTGAGTGTAAAACGGGGTATATTATCACTTCCGCACTGGCTTTTCCTAAGCAAACTACTTGAAAGAGTTCTTGGAGTACAAAGGAAACTTTCAAGAGACTGTAAATAAGGAAAGGTAGGTAAATATTTTAACTGTCGTGAATATATATATATATATATATATATATATATATATATCATAATATTATAATCAGGGGTAATACTTTTATTTATTTATTTATAATTATTGGTTTGGTGTTAGCAGACTATTAAATATTATGTTAAAGATTATCCTTAAAATTAAATGTAAATTTAACGGCACTAAAAACTTCAGAGTACATTAGACAGGTAAGATTCTCAATATACGTCCGCGAAATATATCAAAATATCTTTACAATCATTGAACCTTACAGTAAAACTAAAAATACAAGTCTGTACAATTGTTCCATCGTTGGGTAAACCAATAATAATTGGCTAAGCTTCTTCCAACCCACAATTTGACGAATGTTATGTAATAATATGAACAGGGTTGACGATGTTCAAACATAGTTTGAGGTGAAAGCCTTAAACTAAAGTACGCCGCCTTCACCAAAAGGATTTTAAAACTTTAAGGGAGTTATATATCAAATTAATTTAATATATTTAAGTGCGTAACTTTATATTTTATTAGTTGTGTTATTGAATGATATGTAAATTGAAAGCAAATAGCATATGTAACAATTATTCAATTCCCTGTTAACAAGCTATTAATTCCCGACAGCCGAATAATTTTTACAGTAATTTCTATATACAATACTTTTGCAAGTCGCAACCTAAAAAAATACATTATAAAAGAAAATCGTGGTTCAATCTGATCGCAATCGCGACTGTCGTGAATAACGTCTGATCATAATCTGTCTAGATTACTCGATATAAAATATTTTTTTATTTTTAGGTACAACCATCATCAGGTACAATCATCATCATCAGTTATTGTAATATAAAAAATCAAACCAGTTATACAAAAATCTTTGTAATACGTCTACTAGCAGCGCCGAGTGATTTCTCCAGAGATGAGTCGCCCTTCAAGAAGAGAGATTGCAGATTAAAATAATAATAATATGTGAAATAAAAAAAATATTATTTGTCTCATATAATCAATATAATAAAGTCAATAATTCCGAATAATATGAAGGTGTTTCTTTAAAGAACAGCTGAAAAACGTTTGATAGTCGATTGCTTTATACACTTGATAAAAAACGTGCAACTTGCGTTGGCTCTGCGTATACATCTAAACATAAGACTCGATTACATTAAAGTCCATTAAAAACAATCCTCATTCTCTGTATAAAGTGTTGTAAATATGATTATCTTATTGCAAGCCTTTGGCATAACGATTTCCTCTAAGAAAAGTTGTGAGAAATTTTCTGAGACGCCATTTCCGAAAGAAAACCATTTCTCGATATTTATAAAACCTTTTTGATTATGTTCTTTTCAGTTTTATGTCTTTTTTTTCGTAGGTATAAATTACTTTAAAAAAACTTCCTATATATTGTAATCACACACACTCTCAGAAATAAAACGCTAACCTCATGTTTAACTGTTGTTCCTGGTATAATAGATTTCCCAATTCTAATTTTAATATAATATCATTGTCCCGTGAATATATAAGTGGTATATCAATATTTTATATAATATTCAAATCTAACATGAATTTATATATATTTTTTGAAAATGTAGATTAAGTACTTGGATTAATTCTATATTTATTTCATAAAAAAGAGCTGTACGGGCTACTTATAACTTAAAAGCTAGAGATTCTCTGAGAGATGTTTTTAAAGAATTAGGTATTCTTATAGTCGCTTCGCAATACATATACGCCAAAATTTAAATAGTTATATAAAAAACAGTAACAGACATGCGATAAATACTAGAAATAAAAACAAACTCGTAACGCCAAAATTTCGTCTTCAAAAAGTTAATAAATCCTTCATGGGTTTGAGTATACGCACATATAATAAAGTTCCACAAGATATCTTAGACCTTCCTTTTCTTGGTTTTAAATCTAAAATCAAAAGTTTATTATTAAATAAATCTTATTATAGCGTTCAAGAGTTTGTAGTGGATCGAAATATGTGGAACTTGTTGTTTTTGTTGGAAGTTGTTGAATCATTTGCAGGATTTATATTATAATGTACATCATCTAAGATTGTTAATTTCTTTTGAAAAAAGCAACTGTTGAATTTCTGGCCGGCTCTTCTCAACAGAGCAGCATTCCGAGCCGGTGGTAGCTTACATACGGACTGACTACACTGACCTTTTTTGTATTGTAATAATTGACGATTCAAAAGTTCGTGTAAATGCTTACTTGAATAAAGATATTTTAAATTTTGGAAGCGCACTTATAGACTATAATGTTTTAATAAATTACAAAGGTAATTATAGCTCGTAACAATGATGACGACATTTCATTAAAAGTCGCAAAATATAAGCAATTAGTTGTTCTCAAATATTTTGTATTTATGGATTCCAATGTAATCGTAAAGATAATAAAAAATAAAAATTACCGCAGAGTAACTGAAAACATTTATTTTTCTTAGATAAGAAATAAATATTAAATTAAATACAAAACAGGAAATGATAAATCTCCTATTAGGAGAGTGCGTATACTATTGATATCCAGGAAGTCACACTAGTTCTATAAATAAACCTCTACGGAGAAATAAGGAAAATGATAATATTATAAGCTAAACTAAGGTCTTTGTGACTTCATTATAAGTTTATAAAATGTGAAAATATTTAATTAAGTATGTGGCGCTGTTTTCGACATCAATATTTTTTGTTAGTTTTAAATTAGTTAAATAAGTAATGCCTTATTGGAGCTAAAGTTTTGAATAAATGTTACCTAACAAAATCTACGAACGAGAGTCCCATTCACTTTCCGGGGGCACATCACGCCAATAGTAATGATGTCGATATAATAATTCTAAAATAAACTGCATTTCTAAACAGATTTGTTTACAAACAAATTACGTTCCTTTTATATAACAAGTTACAAAGAAAAATATCACTCTCTAACAATGACTAAACATTTAATTTTGGGCCTTAACAAGTATATCCGGACATAACATACATGTCAACAACAGCAGCATGAGAGTAGAGGACTCGCTCTCGAACCGTCTCTAACCGTAGTAGCTGTTATGATGTTGTATACTAAGATATAAAAATATAATGAGAAACCACTGCGGTGTAGCCACTACTGTTTGGAATGAAGTAGTGCCATTTAGTAGAAATCGTCACGTAACGAAATGCCGTTTGCTATGTGTGTACCCGTGCCTGTATCGAGCTTACTGCAAACAAATGAACACACGAGAAGGTAAGTGTGCAACTCTCTCTCTCCGTCTCTATGCGTGTTCCTTTCTCTTTTTACCATGCAACTTCAATACAGGGCTGTACAACACGAGGAAATTTTTGGGATAATTTTTATTATTTGTCTTTATAATAAGATTTTTTTAAAATATTTTAATTTATTATTTATCTTTAAAATGTATAAGTTACTCATACCTCTTTCTACTTCTTCTTTGTATATAATTTTTTATGAATATTTTCTCTAATGTAATTTGTTTCCTTATATTATTTTACTTGAAACAATAATACAAAATAAAAAAATATATATTAACATTTTGAATTACATTGGGAGTTGAAGAAAAAACGTAAGGAGCTTCGTTCCTGACGGGGTTCCGGACGGACAATTCTTTTTTAATGACACGTATTAAATGAAATTCAAAGCACGGAATAATTAATCTCCTACATAACAATACACTTCTATGTTATCCGAGAAGTCATACAAGTTCATTTAATGAATCCTACAGAGAAACCAAGAAAATATTAGTATTATAATTGACGCGTTGTCTGTAATTCCGAAATCATATTATAATTATAATATATTTATATAACACAGTTAGTGTATTTGTAAATCTTCTTGGTTTGATATAATTTAGTTTTTTATGTCATTTTAGATCCCCTAGTATTTGTTACGTCTTTAAATACACTTTCATATCCCCGTAAACTGAATATTATAATTATCTAGAAGTCGGTAAAAATATATTTTCAACTCACTACTAGTACCTCATTCTTAAAATTATTCTAACATAGTAATATAAAATTACCAGCGAACTATTTTAAACAAATTTCAAACTATGATACGGAATCGAACTTGATTCTAACGGCTTAACTACACACCGGCGCGCGGCGTCTTAAGCAGCATATTAACTTAGTATTACTTGAAGTACCCAAACTAAGACACTTAATAAACTTTTACCATTACAGATGATCTCAGTTATCGTAGTTATATTTATTATCACGGCTTGAATTCTTGCGAAGAATAAAACTGTATTATATGTGGTGGAAATTATATGTTGAAAATCATTTTATAAGAGCAATTACTCTTATGTCATTTTATTATTAAATGACCGGAACCAAAGTTATAAGGATAATCCAAAATAAAATTTGTTCAAAATTTTTTAGTTAACATATATTTATAACTTTTTATTTTCCATTATATGAAAAAATATCAATAAGTATAACGGTATAGACTATTAATGGTAATTACTACTACTAACTACAGATAATACTTTCCGTAGAGTTGGTAGCTTATGAGATATAGCGCAAAAACTCCTTGAACCCTCTATTTTCCAAAATGGCGACTGAGAGACAAGGGTCGAATCCATAAACTTAAACTTAAGCTCATACTAATCCTCCTTATACATCAAAAAAATTAAATTTCGTCCTCTGACAAACGCACGCTAGGACCTAAATAAATAACATTTCAATGGACTATCTGTTTTCTACTCGTCTGTTCATCCTGTCTCGATACGAGTAGTACAACCTGTGGAACGTCGTGTCTATCATTTAAGCAAATTTATATTTATAAAATACAATTCAGTAGCTTTCACCGCCAGCTACGCCCGAATAAGCCTAAATTAATAAATCTTAAATCGTTGTGATACTTCATGTCCGAGGGCCGTCTCACTTTTTCCTTTTCTATTCCTCGAAAATAATAATTATTTCGGTATGAAACTATAGTACGTTCTATTTCGATCCACAAGTAGTCAAGGCGTGAAAGCGTAACAAACAAACAAATTCTCCTTTTTATTTAGGAAAACAAGTCGTTAATTAATTAAAGAAGTCATACTAGAGATAGAAAACAAAGTTATTTTCATTGTTACTAATTATACAATAATCTTTTTTTACTTGTAGCATATTTTCTTTATAGTATAGGATATAACAGCGTAGGCTTCTAATAAGGTAAATAGAGTGTTTTAATGAACACCGTAAACAAAGCCTGATCGCACTCAACAAATCACGCCCTAATTACTAACCGTTGTATGTATTTAGAGTCAGGGGAGGCTTCATTAATTATTGCTGGCATTTACGAGGGGACACTTTTTACACATTGAACACCATTCTGTTATATATTATTTAATAAAATGGATCCGTATGTATAACGTAAATTTTCATATATATATTTCAACATGTATTAGTCTCCAAAATGTATGAAAGTATTGTAATGAGAAATATTATAAATAATTTATTGCATCGCGACGTATAACACCGTAGTCACGTTGTCACGTTTATAACATACGGGAGACGTGCGTCCGCGAGGAGAGCAATGTGATACATGCGAGTAGCTCACCATTGGCAGTGCTATGATCCAGAAACATATTCTAGCGTTAGACTGATGTAGTAATAAGTCGATTTGAGAATTGCCGTCTGTTAACTTTGAAGCAAAATTTTGCAAAATTGTTGTAAATTTAGTTCAAAATTCATTTCTATACAAATGAATCGCAAATAAAATTTCACGAGGAATAATTGAAATTAACGATAAAGCTTTTCGCATACTCTTTACAAACTATACAAGACTGTAAAAATAGAATCAACAGCTATGTGACACGTGGCGTGGCGTTTTGTGACATACAAAACAAACGAATAATAAAGGAATATGTCGCGTGACAAACACAGATGACATTCGACATTGACAATTAAAAACTATTAAATTGTTATTGGACATAACTCTGAATTGCGATAAGCAAAATTAGAACAGTGCAATATTTGTTTCAACAAAATGTCCCAATATCGTATTACTTAAAAATGGCTCTACTAAAATATTCATTAAATCATGTACAAATTACCGAGATGCTCTGATGATGCAGCAATTTCGTGATAGTTTAAGGTGAGTCGAATATTTCAACATTAAATTTGATTCAATTTGCATTGTACTTTACAGAAATATTGATGTAATGTTTTTGATACAACCAATTGCTACGTGTGAACGAAACAGAACTCAAAACAGTTTTAATTTTTATTTCTATTTGCGGAAAATCGATTCGACCGATCCATCGATTGTACTTTGAAATTACAAAGCAATTTAGTTTTATTTAATTTCTAAATTGTTAGATGTAAATCGATTGTCGACGTCAGTCGTATAAAGCGATTACTTTTGTTTCCTATTAAAAAAAAGGTAAACAAATATTACTAACTAAATTTGTTTATAGCAGTAGTGATATATTATTTAAATACGTTTAAACATTTAGGAGAAGGTTCTTAAATTCCAGAAAATGTAAAAACGTCACAAATCCTTTGTAGCATTTTAACCGCTATAAAAACTAAAAGCTATTGCAATCAAAATCAAAATCTACTAACCTTTTGTAAATGACTCTGGGAACACCTGCTTTCACTTTCTAAATATATTATACGTAACTTAAGAAGTTGTAAAAACTTAAAAATTAAAAATATATTGTTTTCGGAAGTTCCCAGAATTTAAATTAGAACTGGTTATTTTTCCCTTTAAACTACTTTGTCGTGTAACTGGCACTTTGTTGTAGCAACAGTAAGAAAACAAAAAAAAATGTCAAAACACAACAGCTTGAACCAATGGAAAGGTAATAATAAAATACATAAAGACCAAACGAGAGTAATTATTCAAAAGTGATGTAAATGTTGAGTTTGGAATTCGTAGCAAAAAGACAAACGAAGAAAAGTTTTAAAATTTGTGGCAATGTGTAATTGAAAACCTAACCTACCTAAACCTAACCTAACCTAACCTATAAAATATGAGAGAGAGAAAAACAAATATTGTTAAAAGATTTACTTAATAATGCCCTTTTGATTTAAAATTTAAAATAAAGAAAAAGTCGGCCTAAGATATCTTGTGGAAATATATTACATTGCGTACACTGAAGGATTTGTAAATTTTTGATAACGAAATCTAGGCCTTACGATTTTATTTTTATTTTTTGTATATAATATTTTTTGTTTTTTTTATATAAGAAATTAAATATTGGCGTATAAATATTATGTTATTAAATATGTTTTTGAGAAGTGACTAAGAATACCAATTTCTTTAAAAACGTCCGTTATCGAATCTCTAGGTTTTAAGTTATAAATAGCCTTCACAGCTCTTTTCTGTTATATAATATAGAATTATTTTCCGCTGCACTGGCCCATATTAAAATACCATAATACAAAATAATATACAAATGACTAAAATAATCGAGTCGAGCCTTATTAAAATCCGTTAATTGTCTCACTCTCTTTAATTGAAAAATGGCCGAACTGAATTTGTCTACGAGTGTTGAGAGATGGCTGTTCCACTAGAGCTTTTTATCTACAGTTATACCTAAGAAAATCCTTGAGTCAGTCGGTTTTAACATTTCTTTGTTAAGGATTAAGCTACAATTTTGACTTTTGCATTGGGAAGTGTAAATTTAGCATTTTGTTTTCATAGCATTTAGGACCAAATTATTAAATTCAAACCAATAAGGAAGACGTGACGGAGCACTGTTTACTTCGTTTCAATTAGTTCTATTCACACACACCGCAATACATGTTATTGTGGTGTGTGTGTGTGTGTGTCTGTGTGTTACACGTGACGTCCAAGACGTCCCGATCCCCGATCCCATCCAACCTGTCTTATCGATTAACCTTGCGTGTCTTATCTCATATTATGTTTTTCAAATATCTTTTTTTTCGCTTCGTGTATTTTTGTATTTTTTCTCTTGTAACTTTAAAATGTTGACCTTTAAATTTGTAAGCAATATTTTTTAAACTAAATAACAACCTTTGAAGTCCGTTTCTATTCAAGATAAACTTTAGAGCCCTAAATACGAACAAGTCTATGTATAGCTTGCTTATGGCCGTTTTTAAACAATATTTTCTTTCAGCAATTCTACAAATTTAATCCTATATACATACATATTATTATTACGCAGTTTGAGAAACTAAATAAATATAATACAATCCTCAAACTCTAATAAAATATACGAGAATCAGTAATGTTGGAGTTGTACAAAACTACCTGTTTAAGAAAAAACTCGTAGTGCATGTGTGTGTAGTCACTTAAGAAACTACGAACTACTTAAAAGAACAGTGCTCCAGAGTTATTTATCTTCTATTGCTTAAGCCAAGGGGAAAATAGCAAGTGTTTTTTTGAAATAGTTTAACAATTTTGCAGGATCCTTAATATTTTGATGTAGTTTATTAAGTATTATCAACATTAATGTTATATTTAATATCTACACTTATTTAAATTAAATATAAAAAGGAAAAACTATTTTCTAAAAATAGGAAAATTTATAAAAATATTAATTCCTTTTTTATATTGCCTTCAAATTAACTCTTTTTATTAAATATTTTCGATAAATTGCTTAAAGCCATAAAATCTATGCAGACCTCAGCACAGACCAGTGACAACGAAACAACGATATATATTTCAACTTTAGACATCAAAATTATCAACTGCACTTCTTATAATCTCTAATAATCTGCGACACGGGCAGTTTGCGTCTTTTTTATAATCCAACTCCTCGCACCCTCGATGTTTTCAATTTAATCAGAAGATAAATATTAAGCGTATGTATTGTAATTCAATAACCCTTATCCACTCGAATATACGATTATTTCAAAGGCTCTGGTACGTCGCTAAAGTAATTAGGACGATCCTAAATTTAATTAATACAGAAATAATTATTATTAGAATCAATCGATTTAGAAACCGAGTTCTTAATCTTATCCTTGACTATATTGATTCACGAAACGGGACGAACTCAATTAACTATCTTAATTGTTATCTTCGTTCGGACTCAGTGAAAAGCCATATTATATATTTATATATTTATATATTTAATTTAGCAATTTTCCACTGAATATTTTTTATTTATCAATAAAAATTATGTTTATATTTTCGAAACATTATAAGAATTTATAGAAAGAGATATGCGAAGTTGTTTAATTTCGCTCTCCGTAAATAGTATCTTTGTTACTTTAATTTAATTACACGCAGTTTTCTATAAAAAGCCTCGAGAAAAAGAGTAACGTTATGTGTTTCTACGAGACGATCCAACATTTACCACCTCTCCTCACCGACTGCCACCTACTCGTACCACTCGTTGTCCCGCGAACGCCAAATGCAATCATTTGTAACCTCCGCTTAAAATTTAGTCAAAGTACATGAAGTAAATTCGTAAAATAGTTTTATTTAAATCCGCACTACTACTACTAATCTACAACAAAACTAACTTTGACAAATAATATTTATTCACAGGTAATTTTATTAAAACATCTTTCCAATTTAAAGGAATTTAATAAATCGAGAGGAAAAATATACCGTCCAAATATTACAGACACAAGTCATATATTACGCTATATGCAGTAACAATTAAAATCGATAACCGATATCTTAATTGATTAACCCTCTCCATCGACTTAACGTCTCGTCAATGTAACTATTATAAACTATATACGTAAAGAAAGAGATCCGTGTAGGAGTGATCAGAGCTATCTCGTTTAATACGCCTCATATGTTACGTTTTAACTAAACCTTTTTGAATAAAGGTATCCGTTGATTCGCGTTTAAGTAGTTTCTAGTAGTTTTTCCATTTGTGTCAAATATTTTTAAAATGAATGCTAGTATTTCTTCATATAATGATGAACTAGAGCTAAATATTAAATGTTTATCTTAGAACGGACTCACAAATCACCAGAGCCGTAGATATTAAATATGTATAGTATAATAAAATTGTTTATGTATTTTCATTTAGTAGAAATTTAATTATCTCTAATTGTAATTAAAAATAAATGATCATCTAGAGATTTAAATATGGTAATGACGGCCAGCGCCGCCGCGTGTGTTTTATTATCCTCAAGACAACATTTATGGCATGGATTATGGATTATGGATTATGGCCGACGAGGAGAGATTTGATAAGATTTAATTTGATTACATATTTAGTTCTTTTTCTTGCAAATTTTCGAGAAAAGACAGATTTTACAAATTACCATCTTACTTTAAATGAATTGCAATAATCCTTTTAAGATTGGCTTTACATAAAAATAATTAAGAAAGAATTCTAAATTTCTAATGGTATTAAAAGTGCAATAACACATCAATTGAAGTCGATCGGTAATACTTGTATTAATTATTTCTACACTAACGGAAACTTTAAGGAAAAAAATTATTCAATCAAATATTTAAAAAAAAACTAGGTAATATAAATTCATTGTGTAAATAACAGTTGTGCTCTTTCATTTTATTTTAATATGATTTTTTTACGTAGTTCTTTTAAATAAAGTTTTATATCAAATATATGACTCACCTATCGGTAACAATTTTTAAGCCCATATTAAATACTTTCTTATACTGCCAGCTTATTTATAAATATAATGACCTCATTAACGACGGGGAGGTCTATACCTTCACCGAAACCTAAAGCTAAACTTAGGTTTAAGTTTAGTTTAAAAACATTATGTGAAATTGAGTAAGAATTCCTTAAGTTTAGTTCTAGTCTACCTTTAGTACCTTAATTTACTAGGACTCTAATCAGCTCTCACATGTCAATCATGACTTTAAGGTTATTAATCTATTGCATATAACGAAAATTTTCGTAAAGCTTTTTGACCGACCTTGAAATAAAAATATTTGACCTTGTCTTCGACGGTATATGGTTAGAGTTCACGAAATTAGCAACAATAATCTTTAAATATTAAAAAGGTACGTTCATTTAGTTTTTGTTTTTGTCGTTAATCTAAAAATATGATATAATAAAAGAGAAGTCTAAAAAACAACAATAACATACGAGTACATCTACTCGCAATGGATACTGTAGACATTTTTATCTGTTTTTACGTATTTTAGACGCGACGGGGTCGTTCTGAAGATGTTGGCGCTTCAAATGTATTGGAATATTGTGATCGTATTATATTTCAACATTTATTGATTTCTAAATATCTTTTTATTCAAATTCAAATTCACTTCTTAAAATTATTTAACAATTATGAAACTAAAATATGATATATTTAAAAACATTACATCAGTATTTGTTTAAAAATAGTTTTTAATAAAAGATACTCTTCGTAGTAACACCTCTCATGAAAAGTTTTTAGTATCAAATCACAACGGAACGATGATAAAAAAAGCATTGACGTATAAAATTATAGAAAAATGGCAGCGACGGGAATGGCCTCAAACCAGCCCCCGGACTGCATTGTCACGCAACTATCAATGAATTTAGTTAAACGTCATATTGTCTAAGGATAAATGTAATTTGAATATATAAAAATATGATTTTTATATAACATATCCCGTTAGTTAACTTGAAATAATGTACACTCCTTAGATTACAGTCAAACGTTTGTTAGTAATAAACTGCTTTGTTTAATAACTTTACCAGTCTACTAGTATGGCACACCCAGGCAGGGTTAAGTCCCGGGTCACCTTCTCGCCGTACATGGGTCCTAGAGTCCCGTCGTAAAGTCGCGATTAGAACGCACAAAAAAGAATACGATCGTATTTTCAGCTTCAATTTACAAATAAAATTACGATTTTTGCCAATTGAAAAAATTTTCAGTAAAGATAACATATTATAATATCTTATTTAGTCACATTTACTTTCCTGAATCTGTAAATAATACTCCTGCGACGCCTCTCACACACGTAACATACGAGTACATAAGCAGCCAAGCAAAATAAATATTTTTTATTCCATTTGTGAGCGGAACTTCATAAGATTCGTTCTTGGTAATTTATACCATGCAAAATACAGAACCCGGTCCATGTTTCATGTCGTGTAGGAGCTCAGTCGAGTTCATAATGCTGATTGTTTAATGAATTCAAGTAGGAAAGATATAATAGTACTTATTATGATGAATACTAAAAGTATATAAAGGGAATGAAATGTCGTCCTACTTTTTCCTTATTTTGGGATAGGCCGAATTCCATGAAAAATTTGAACGCTTTGAATATTAAATTGTCACATAATTATAAAAGTTCACAAATGTTTACGTTAAGTAGTGCTATTCAAAATATTACCATTAATACATTTTAATAAATTAATATTGTAGTATTTTGTTAATTATATTACAGCTACTAAACAAAGCCGTACGTACCTTTGAAAGAAGAGGTGCGGCATGAAATCCAGGTTGGACGGGACGAGCGGGACGGTAAAGTTTAGAACAGGGCTTTCCGTGACGCGTTTTATCCCTACAGGGCTTAGATGTTTATCTTGAATGTTTAAATTTAAATTAACAATCGGTTACTGTTTTTTTTTTGTAAAAAGTGAGGTAAAAATAATATTTTGTTAATCGTTAAAAATTTAGTAAATCTTGCAGTTATGATTTTTTATCAATATATATATAATTCCATACAGCTACGCATAAAACCACAATTTGAACTTATTAAAATGTTCCTCATTTGGTTAATATAGTCTAGTTATAGGATTATTTAGAAATATTTATAACTGTACTATGGTTAGTCCGTAAATTTGGTTACATTTATTATTATGTTTAATGTGATATATCTGACCTCTCATACATGCATAACATGTCATACCATGCCTAAAGATGACGCGGGTATTTCTTTACAAAGGGTTATGAGAACTAACTTTTAGGTATAAATGTTCTAAAGTAGTGAGTACATCGAAAGTTTTTACAAATATATTAAATTTAGTAACAAACATTTGCAACTCTTTGATTATAATAATAAAATATAAGGTTTTAGGATTATTAAAAGAAACTTCAAATATATTATTTTTTTCTCATATGTAGGTCTCTGTCTGTGAAGTAATATAATAGGGACGAGTTGGGTGCTTCAATAGATCCAGGGTTTATTAGATTGAGATATAAGACTTCGGAAAACGACATATTTTAGAAGCTATTATTGTAGGGATTCAAAGAAACTGTAATTTTTATTTAATAATAACTTTTTCTTTCAATTTATTTTCAATTATATTTCTATTCAAGTTCATTGTTATTTATTTATTTAGCTTCACTCCATATATTTTGCGGGGTAGCCAGAGACGACGGAGCGCCAAACGCTATGATCCCTGCATACCTCTTTCGCCTCGGCCACAGACATCAACCTCTTCATACATGCCCTCCGGGGGGTCCTCATGCTTTTTATGTAACCTTCCTTCAGTGTCATAGATACTGTGTTTTCGAAGGTCACTCGAGGCCTCCCCCTGTCTCTCTTACCGCTCACTTTTCCTATATAAATCTTTTTTACCATTCTTTCATCACTCATTCGTTCGACTTGCCCAAACCACCTGAGCACCTTCTTCTTCATTCTCACCGTGACATCTTCGCTAGTACCCGCCATTCTGTGGATCTCTTTATTGCGGATTCGATCAGCTAGACTGACTCCGCATATTCTGCGAAGAGATCACATCTCCACAGCATTCATCTTTCTTACATTCTTCTTCTATGTTACCCACGTTTGGCTGTCGTATAACAGCGTCGGTAGCAAAACTGCATTATGTAAAGCCAAACGTGCAGTTATGCTGACGTTTCGCCATCTCAACAATGCAGCCAAAGCACCGTTGACTCTGTTACTGGCACTTATGGTAGAGCCTAGCTATAGTTATCTGACTGCAGCTCGTATTGGGCTGGCTCGACGGGGAAGGACCACCCTCTCACAGAAGACCGACGTGTAGTAATCAAACTCATTTGGTTATGTTCCGTCAGTGAGTGAGAGAATCCGGAAGCCCAAAAACATGAAAGCGATGAATAAAAAAAATACCCCAGGCGGGTACCGGCTCTCCGAGCAAAATCGGGAAAATGATTCTCGAATTTTGCTCGGGCTGCCCGTCGTATCTGGGGCGGGAAAAGTATCGCCTTTTGTGTTTCTTGAGGGCAAAACGACGAGTCAACGCAGCGGCACCCCGACCCACCCTAAATGTGGACTTTTGCAACATCCGGGAACTTCATTCCAACTTGAACGCCGTTCACTATCACCTAGAGATAGAGATAGACGGCATAGCCGGCCTGGTTGTTTCTGACGGAGACGCAGATAACTCAACCTAGCGACACAGCGTACCTGTCATACCCGGGTATAAACTAGAACACCATTTTATACCACACGCCGGGGTATCTGTGTTCGTAAGGGAGGATATTTGCTACCATCGCCTTCAGGTTTTTGGAAGGTCGGGACCTCTCTGCACTCTGGCTGCGAATGGACATGGACGACCATGCCAGAGTCTACGCGTGCCTCTACAGGTTCCATAGTGGTAGTGCAGAAACGGATCCACTCTTGGGCCATATTCAGGAGAAGATTGACGATCTGCTTTCACAGACTCCCTCCGCCGAAGTCGTAGTCCTCGGGCACTTCAATGCGCACCACCGACTACGCGGGGAGAGCTGTGTTTGACTTTGCTCTGGCAAATGGTCTGTCCCAATTGGTCAGGACGCACACTAGTCTACCGGACGTGGACAGCCATATGCCCTCTTTCTTGGATCTTCTGCTGACTATACATCCTGGAAAGTACCAGGTCACTGTCAAAGCTCACTTAGGGTCCTCTGATCACTGCTTGGTACGGAGTGTAGTGCCTATTGAACGCCCAGCTCGCACAAGACTTGCGACTCAACGCGTTTGGCACTAAAAGTCAGCGAATTGGGATGGAATGTGATTTTTTTTTGCATCCTACCCATGGCGGCCGATTTGTTTTCCTTCCAATGATCCTAGTGATTGCGCTGCGGCTGTAGCTGATGTGATACTTCAGGGCATGGAACTATTTGTACCAAGCTCTGTGGTACTACTTGGTGGCAGATCGCGGCCTTGGTTAAATCCGTCTGTCAGTGCTGTAGCAGCTGGCAAACGGAAGGCTTATCAAGCTTGGGTCAATGCGTTAAAGTACCCGCCTGGTACGCGCAAATTCTGGCCATTTCAAATGCCACTCTGAGCAACTTTAGCCAGCCGTTCCTACCACCGTTGCACATGAGAAATGACTCTCTGGCCCACACAGCAAAAGAGAAAGCCGATCTCTTGGGCACTCTTTTCGTCTCCAACTCGACCTTGGACGACCAAGACACCGCCTATCATCCCTTGGTATCAGAGCTCAATACCGGAAAAAGTTTTTCGGCAAAAAAACTATCAGGCAGTCTCTATTTTCCTGGGACGTTCATAAGTCGAGTGGGCCGGATGGCATTTCTTCATTGGTGCTACGAATGTGTGCCTCTGAGTTGACTCCAGTGCTAACGCGTCTATTTCGGCACTCCTACCTTAAAGGCGTAGTCCCGGTCTCATGGAAGTGTGCCCTTGTCCATCCGATCCCTAAAAAAGGTGATAGCTTGGATCCAGCTAACTACAGACCTATCGCCATTACCTCTCTTCTCTCCAAAATAATGGAGATTATTATCAACCGACAGGTCCTAACATACCTCGATGATTACCAGTTGATCAATGACCGACAGTATGGCTTTCGCCACGGTCGATTACCTGGTGATCCTCTGTTATACCTTACGCACCGTTGGGCAGCGGTTATTGAAAGCAAGGGAGAGAGTCTGGCAGTTAGTCTGAATATCTCAAAAGCCTCCGATCGTGTAAAGCACAAGGGTCTCGACATTTCGAGCGATTGTCAGTTTCGTGGTCATCTGGAGAGCAAGGTCGAGTTGGCCTCGAAGAAATTGGGAGTAATCAATAGAGCGAGGCAGTATTTCAAACCTGGCCAAAGACTTGCGCTCTATAAGGCGCAGGTCCGGCCACACATGGAGTACTGTTCTCATATCTGGTCCGGATCATCCCAATATAAGCTTTTACCACTTCATTCACTTGTTCTATTATCTTATCATTCACGTTGATCTTACATTCTGTTCTTTCTTCATTTTTTTCAAATATCAGAACCTTCGTCTTATCCACATTCAGGTTTAGATCATTAATTTCACACCCATCTTTCAGATTGATGACCAATCCCTACAAATTGCATTGTGATGATGCAATGAGCACTGCATCATCTGCATATGGCAAGCAATTGATCTTAAGGTCACCTACTTTCACTCCCATGTCACTGTCTTTCACGCATTGAAAACAACTATCCAAATATTAATTGAACAACCAAGCTGACACAGCGCAACCTTGCTTAACACCCGATTGGATGTCAAACCAGGGCAACATGCCAGCTTTTACTCGCGCACAGGTTGAGTGATCTCTGTAAAGAAATTTTACAGCCTGTAGCGGACCCTTGCCGCTCACATTGTATCGGGGCAGTATCTCCCATAATTTATTTCTCACAACCCTGTCAAACACCTTTTCCAAATCCACAAAAGCGCAGAAAACCTTTTGGTTTAGGGCCAAAAACTTTTACGTGATCATGCGGAGGGAAAAAATCTGATCTATACACCCTCTTCCAGGTCTAAAACCTCCTTTTGCCTCCCACAACAGCCTTTCAGATCTTACTTGCATTCTTCTCGATAATATTTGATCATCTCGGCAGTAACTTCATTTGCTCCCGCAGCCTTACCACATTTCAGACTTCGAATCACGCTCTCTACTTTTTCCAAACTGATAACACTATCGTCTACATCCGGACTCAGCATTTCGCTGGTATTCAAGACCGAGGCGTCCTCACGTTCATACATCTCCTTGTAAAAATCCGCCCACCGCTGCAAAACTTGCTTTGCTTGCTCGGTTAAAATTTGACGGCTCTTCGAAAGCACCTCTTTCATTCTACAGCTTACCGAACAACCCCGGGAATCACTAACTTCTCGCCAGAAAAGTTTTCCCGGAAGTTGTTCGTCAACCTTTCATCCCTTTCTCTCTCAGAATTTTCACGCTTCATCTTTATAAGTGATTTCGTTTTGTGCTTTTGGAGCTTGTACGCTCTTTTTCTTATCTCTCACTTTCTTACTTACTTTTATCCTCACCCGAGGCTTTATAATCCGGCCATGCTTTCTTCTTTAACTCTACAGCGTCTTTCACTTGATCATCCCACCATTCAAAGCGCTTTTCACTAAAACCTCTTTCCCTTTTACCACATACCTCTGTCACTACTTTCACCATAGCATTTCTAAAGTTCTGCCAGCATACTTCAACACTTTCATTTCCAGAATCACAGCTTTCACGCTTCTTGGAAACCCTTTCTTGATATTCCTCTCTGATCGGTGGATCTTGAAGCTTCCAGCTTCTTATGCGATAATTCGACGCCAAGCTTGTACACGTCTTGCGGCTGCACCAACCTACAAACAGATCTCTTATTTTAGCAACGACTAGATAATGGTCCGTTCCCAGATCAGCACCTCTGAACACTCGTGTGTCCACAACTTGACTTCGAATACGCTGATCCACTAGGAATAAATCAATCGTACTTCTTTCTTCCCCTCGCTCCCATGTGTACATGTGAATTTGTGTGTGATCAAACATCGTCTTTGCCACAAACAAATTTGTCTCCTTACAAAATTCCAAAATAAGCTTTCCAGCCTCATTTACTTTCCTATCACCGTATTTGCCTAGCACGGTTTCGTAACCACTTCGCGCGGTTCCAACCTATCCATTCATATTTCCACATACTATCAACTTTTCATTATCTTGGACACTACTTAGAACATCCCTGACACTCTCCCAAAACTCCTCGAGCTCGCTCATTTGAGCTGAGGATTCTGGCTCATACATGGCTAACAAGAATACTCTTGTTATCCCCACCTTAAAGCGAACCCAAATAAGCCTCGGGTTGATCGCCTTGTATCCTACCAATGCATTGACTATTCGAGAGGACAACAATACGCCTACACCTTGGCAACCTCGCTCACCCTCTAGAACCCCAGCCCAGAAAGCGATTCGGTTGCCAGGCAAATCGGTCGTATCATTGCCTTTTTACGTGGTCTCAGACACACAAATAACATCCAGATCTTTGTCATTCATCCCATCTAATAATTCATTCATATTCTGTTCCATTCTTCCTCTTATATTCCACGTAGCTATTTGTAGCTCCGTCCTCCACCCTCCGCCGTTCGGAACATGGCGTGTTGGTTGGCGGTCCCCAATGCCGCATTTGTTCATATTATATACATACATTTTTATTTTAACATACAATAATAATCTAAATTCAAAGTACAAAATTATCAATATTATTAAATTATTCACATAAATAAATTTATATATTTTTTCTTCGGTCGCCCTTGTACAAATATTTCATTTTCACTATTTTTAATTTCATTCGATGTTTGATAATTTTTAAATCTCTCACAAATTCCGCAGCACCCTTGTTCCTCAATTGTATGCACGTCCGTTCACCTTTTAACTAACTAAGTCTTTGTTTCCACACAATTCAACGTCTCCTGATCAGGATAAACAGTTGAACAGTTTATTGATTATAACGTTCACAATATTACAATATTAGTTTATTATCACGAACCACTGACACGGATGACGTCCGACCCGAGCGGCCGGTCGTCGCGGATTCAATTGATGTTTTGATTTCAAGTATATTCATAAGTATTAATTTTTTATTTACTTTTATTTAATTAATTTAATTAATTTAGAAAACATTTGACAAAAACACGTAAAATATTGTAAAATTATTATTTTTTCACTTATATTGAATTCGACTTATTATTTATTTCGTTATTTATTATTCGTTCGTTATATATTAATTTATTTAATTATTATTAATTATTTCACTTATATTTATTATATTATACTCCATATATTGAAATGGGTTGTGACATCCACGTTTTATAAGGATATGTATATAAATTTATAAAAATTACTAACTTTCTAGTCACATGAATCAAGCAAGCTGAGTTTTGCAATGAAGTTCTCTTTTCGGTCTTTAGAAGGAATAATGAGGTTGTAGAGAAAAATAATCATAACATATGAATAGCCGTAACAGTTATAAAACAAAAAGTAGAACAATGGTACAATAGTCTGATTAGTCGGAGGAACGCCGAGCAAAGTTTGATTGGTTAAGACTCGGAATATTTGTACTTTGATGTTGAAGTAATAATCCCACTGACAAGTTTAATCGACATTCTGATGTACTTGATATTAGTTTAGAACAACTAATAATAATGACTAGCACTTTGATTCGCTTGACGGCACTTGCTAGATTGTAAAACAAGTCCAATTTCATAGTCCTTTAAAACACTAATCATCTCAGAGCGCATCCAGATAGTAAGAGGAATTGATTTAAAAACAAAAATTATGCTAATGAATACAAAGAAATAAAAATTATCAAACCACCTTGAGGTAGCGTTCATAATCTTCGAGTTTTTTACAAAGTATCTGTAATAATTTTAGGAACACGGTAAATCTGAATTATTCTACATTGTATTGTAAAATTAATTGTTATATAAATAAAATAATTTTGTATATGATGTATATCAGTAGTTTAATTGTTTTCGAATTTAATCACTTAAAAGTATTATTATTTTTATTGTACTTTATAATTTGACTTCATTAAAAATGAGATTAACAACTTGTTTTCACTTCTTACATTGTCTTTGTATTTTCTAATGAAAAATTTTTTATTGTTGTTTTTAAAATTAAAATTGCTTAAATAATTCATAATCATTTGTACTTTGGAAACAATTTAATATACAGTCTGTCGGTGTAGTACTGGTAGCTTTATTGTATTGAATAATTGTTATAACGCAGGTCGATAAAGCAAATAAATTGTAAAGAAAAATATTGTAGAGTCGGAAACAGTGTCGAGAAGTAATTATTGAAAATATTCGTTGCACGAAAATATTATAAATATTTAAAAAATATTGGTATCATCAAATATTGCTATAATACAATTGACTAATTGCTGGTAAGTATTGGAAGGATTTTGTCCCAACACTAATTAGTATTTCAGAAACCAAATACAATCCCTTTTTGTTAATTAACTTACAGTACTCTTAAGTAAAAACAACCCAAGGCTTAATTAATTACTGAAGCCATCAGAAGCCGAACTTGTCAGCCTCTGCAGAATAACTCTCGACTCTGTAACTCAAAAAAGATTTAGATGGCACTTAAAAACATTAATTATTTATCATCTTTTTTCATTCAGGTCGGCTTAAGGCTTGGTAGGTTTATATAACAACGAATGGGTCTCTGTCGTTAATATATTAATCAAAGTTGTATTTATACACGGACATTACTATATTTTAATAAATGAGTTATAAGTAGCTACTGTTTCTATTGTATTCATATTTAATTATCTTCCTCCTTTTGAAATTTGGTATTTCATGAATAATTAAATATGATGCCTTTGTTATTTCTGTTACGTCATGAAAATTTTATTTTGTCAGTGATACGTTAAACCATGATTTCTTATATTTTTCTTTTCCTTTTTGTTAGGAATATAAAATAATAATATAAATATATTTTAAAAGAATGAGAAAAAAACATATATCTTGTAGCGGATATACAGCTGATATTCTATGTATTTCCGATATTTCAAAGGCGGGAGGTATTTGAAGGATGTAGCATCGTGCTAGTGTACTGGAATAATTTCTTAAGCTTCAAACATACTTTTTCTTAACTCATTCTTATAAAATGAATCGAAACGGAATGAAACGCTACTTCCACACTGTCAAGTTACAGGTGAGGGTCCTTTGACAAATAAAAATGAAGTATTTGCAATTGACTAATTATTATTTCTCATCCGAAGGCCTCGATGATAAACTAACATGTCTCTTATACCTTGTACCATAATTTAGAATAACTGTGATTAATATTACCTCTAATTAATTTGTAAAAGGAATGAAACGTAAAATTATAATTAAAATAATAATATGTAAACAAATTGCACAAGCAGAGGTTTCGGATATCCCATGAATACATTGACAGGTTGAAAAGCCACATACTATTAACGATATAATGAGGCGTTGAGAGATTGGTCATACTGTTATATGTTATGTTTTTGAGGCGATAAAGTTCTTTATTAAGCTTAAATATTCATAACGTTGCGTAGAAATTATAAAGCTGGCATGTTTAAAGAATATATTTTGAAATTAAAATTAAATTATAATCACATATTTGTTAGTTGGAAAGATAGAAGTAAAACACACGATGTATTTATTTTTTTTTTCAACGTGGAATGGTAAACGAGCAGACACTTGATGGTGAACGATGCCACCTGTACTGATGCCATCTGTCGCTGTCTCTACCACCTACGATTGACCACCTACGCTCGATGTGAATACAAAGTAACGATTCACAATTTCATCCGCAACACTGTGTACTCACTTATATCATAGGAGTAGACAGTTTACTTTGCTACACTCTGTCGTATAGAATGTGGGGTATTTTGGACTCGCAATGAGAAATTATTTTGGAAGAGCGAAATGAAAATAAGAATCAGCGCTGTCAATATCTTAAGAACATCACCATAATTGACGCCGATATTCTTTGAGAAGATGATACAAATCTGATAGAGCCGGCGCGTGACGTGCAGCAGAAAAATACTTTTTATTATACTATTTTGTTTAAAACAAGTTATTTAATATTGATATCACGTGTTTATATTTAATTAAGAACATTGAAAAAGTATTACGCGTTGGGAAAATCGATTATTCAGCACACGTTCGTAATACATTTCTTATGTGGTTAATATAACTTTATGACCGTAAAAATAGAAAAACCAATAACGAGCATAGATTCATTTGTAAATATTGTTTTTGTATTTGAAGTGAGGTGAATATATTATTGTGGGGGAGTCGTGTGTTATACAAATAAATAAATAAACGCTTTAAACTAAAAACAAATCGGATCAAGGTCGGATCACGACTACCAATACCTACAAGAACATATAATAATAGCTCATGATCTAAATGTTTTAGTAAATAACAATATAAAATATGATTCAAAGCGTATTGAGAGCTACATCTTATAGAAGTTTCATTACTGTCTTTGAAACAAGTCACATATATTGCACTTCAGTTTAATTTTGGGTAGACCTCGAAGAATTCGGTCTGCCCATTCATTTGTACCCGACTTTCGAATTTTGGAAAAATTTCTTCACAGGAGGTCTTCTTATGACCCCCTGAGTCCGAAATGACCATTGGTCAAAATTTATATATATATATATATATATATATATATATATATATAAATATATATATATATATATATATATATATATATATATATATATATATATATATGCGTGCGTGCGTCCAGATTCGACTTTGTCAGCACGATAGCGGCCGCAGTTTCACTCGGATCGCTTTCAAACTTTGCACAAAAATCAACCATCTAAAAATGAAGGTCAAGTTCGTTAACCAGAGAAATCCGGCCACAGGGGGCGCTAGGGCCTCACTTTTTCTGATTTCAGTTTTTCGACCATAGCTTTTTCCCTATACAAAGTAGATCAATCGCGTTCATATTATATGATGTCTTTGATGAATACCTATAACTAATGTCGATAAACCGAAAACCTAACTTCAATAACGTAGGGGGGGGGGGGTATAAAAACCGAAAATTTTTGGAAAAAAATTCATAACTTTTTTCTGGAAAACATTCTTACATCACAAGTTTTTTTAATAGAAAGGTTATTTTTTACTCTAAATTTTGGTACCAAAAGTTTTTCTGTAGAAGGTACCGTTTCCGAGAAAAAAAATAAAAACCACTTTTAGCTTGAATATTTAAGGTAGGTAAAACCACGGCAACTTTTTTCTGGTAAATATTCCCTCCTCGCAAATATTTTTAATAGAAAGGTTATTTTTTACTCTAAATTTAAGTATCAAAAGTATTTCCAAAAAAGATACCTTTTCCGAGAAAAAAAATAAAAAACGCTTTTTGCTCGAAAATTTTTGATGTAAACAACGGCATCATGTGTTATTCTTAGGTAGTGAGTTATATTTTAAGCGAGTTAAACACGAGGTCTACCCACGCGTGTCCCCCTGCGGGCACAGATTTTTTTTTTCGCAACCTATTTGTCAGAAGGTAGCCGATGGGTGCAATAATATTAATAAATCATACAAAAATAAATACTTTCATAATCTTTGGAGCATATTACTTTTATAATTTATCTCATAAAATCTAGATCTCATGAGCCCACATATTAAAATAAAAATACATTTTAAGTTTTATAAACGTAATATTTCTTTTAACCATATGTGTTTTAATATATTTCAAGTCTATTTAACATAAACATTTCGGTGTTCTGACAAAAAAATACATTTTACTATACATTAACCTATACACATTTTACCTACAGTTTATATATTTGCTTTTAAAAAATGGAATCAAAAAACAGACTTATTCGTTTAGTGCAGTTATAACCGAGAATATGATCTCCAAGATTCCTAAATATTTTTGTTGTGGCTCTATCGCCTTTGCATCTAAAATGAAGACAAAATGTATACGAATATATATTTGGAGGAAATAAAACATTGTTATTAAATATATATTAAACTTGCCGTAAGGTTCTCTCCAAATAACATAAAATAGATGTGAAAATATTTATTAAGGAGTGATAATTTGTCAATAAGAAAATAAAATGTAATTTTTCTTAAAGTAAAAGTTCACTTTTAATTAGGCATATACGAGTATTGCACTTATAAAAAGTCCGATTCAATGTTCGAGGATCTGAATGTAGTCCCGTGCGGAGTTTGTTGAGGGCCTTTGAGGGCCCTCGTCAAGGCGGCGGGTCCTCTGGACTAAGGACTGTCCAACGGGCGGGTCTTCTGACCACTGTCGGCCAACCCGGAACCCTCATTGAGAGGACCGGGGGCATCGGTCGCGATGAGACACCCTCTATAAAAAACCAAAGGGTGGAATTTGGGGAGACGCTCTTCCGCGATCTCTCTGTTCATCAGAGAGACTCAGTGGATGGAGCAAGGGCGGGCTCGGCGTGTACTAACACTACCGTCGAGCAGGCTATAGCCACCGCCATTTTAGGGGAAGGTTTAGCCACCTTTCCCACCCGTCACCAAAGCAGCACTTCAACGACTTTAAATGTGGCTCATTTGGAGTAGTTGTGCTTGCTACGGCCGGGGGGCTTGCCTTGATTGGCCGGCCCGCGGAAGGAAAACCTTAAACCCGTCAGCGAAGACGTAAAAACCTCTAGGTACCAGACGACCCCTAGAGTATATAGCCCTTCTCTCGGAATGGGCGTCACCCGGGAGCTGTTTATATTTCGACCCAACTCGTGGGATTTAAATGGAGTGCAAAAAGAAATCTTTAAAAAATCGGACTGATTCAGATACGACGAAAACGGTTACGGATATGAACACAGAAACTACACATGGAAAGGATTTTGTCTTGACGGTGTCGAAAGAGACCAAGGCTCTACAATTAAGGAACGTTGAGCTCGTTACTGAGATAAAGGTCCTTCGCGAACAGCAGGAGAGAATGCTTGTCCAGCTGACCGAGCTTGAAAGAACTCAGGCTGAGAGAGGTGCTGGACTACCGGGTTCCGCTTTTGCAGCAAAAGGAGGAAAGCAGCCATCAAACTGGGACGAGTTTGAAGCGAAAATCATGAAGCGAATCGGATTCATGATTGACGCAAAAATTGAGGAGAAACTCATCCCAGACTCTCGCCCATTATTAGCGGCGGACAGAAGAAGAAGCAGCCAACTGAACCCACCTGGGCCAAGTCCAGTACAAGCTGCTTCCTCAGCTGCTCTGATGGACCACTCCGCTCGCTCGCGAGACCTTCTACTGCCAAGCATGGCGGAATGGTCGATAGACGTCGTGGTGGTCTCCGAACCATACTTTGTCGCTACCAGGTATACATGGTTTGGCGATACTGATGGGTCGGTAGCGATAATCACGTCTGGGAGGACGGGTGTCGCGTTCCCCTCTCTAGTTGGAAGTGGGAGGGGTTTCGTGGCCTGCAAGTGGGGGGAATACATCATAGTTGAGGTATATTTCTCTCCCAGTTGGAGCCTTGCTCAGTTCGAGGCAGCACTGGACGGCGTAGGAGCTCTTCTTGGGCAAAGATCACTCTGTTCGGCGCTTATTGGGGAGGACTTCAACGCCAAGTCACCGGCTTGGGGTTCACCTACCGCAGATCCTCGAGGCGAGGCTGTGGAAGAGTGGGCCACAATGACCGACCTCACACTGCTTAACCGTGGGTCGGTCAACACGTGCGTGCGACGAAATGGGGGGTCCATCGTGGACATCACGTTCGCGACCCCAAACGTCGCACAGGCGGTCCAGGACTGGAGAGTCCTGGAGCAGGAGGAGACTCTATCGGACTATCGTTATGTCCGATATGAAATCTCCCCCCGTCGGCACGTAGACGACACCCCTCCTCATAGACGCGTGAGGCTATCCCCGAAATGGGTCCTGCGGCAGCTGGACCGGGAGGCGTTGGAGCTATCTTCAATTGTCCAAGCCTGGGCAACTCCTCCTGCAGAGATTGAGGTTGAGGCCGAAGTAGGGTGGTTCGGGGAAGCGGCGTCGCAAATATGTGATGCATGTATGCCATGGGCCGGGCTTCAACCTCCCAAGAGGAAGGTGTACTGGTGGACGAGAGAGATCGTGGAACTACGATCTCTCTGCGTCCGAAAACGACGCCAGTACACCAACTACCGCCGCCGGGTGCAACGGGAACAGCAGGAGGAAGACCGGCTCCATGAAGAGTACCGCGTCAGTTGTCAGTCCCTAGGAGTGGCCATTGCTCAGTCTTGAGAAAAAGCTCGAGCTGAGGAATTGGAAACCTTGAATCGGGACCCATGGGGACGACCTTATAAAGCGGTCCGCGGTAGGCTTCGGCCATGGACACCTCCAATCACGGAGTGCATGGAGCCGGCCCTACTGGAGAGGGTTGTCTCCACCCTATTTCCACACAGGGAGGAATTTGACCCTCCAGCGATGGGCGCTCCTCAGGCGGCGGAGGAATCCGTGTTCGAAGTGTCGGAGATTACACTGCTGGAGTTTACCGCTGCCGTCGACAGGCTCAGGGGCAAAGGTATAAAAGCCCCGGGGCCTGATGGAGTTCCCGGACGCGTTTTGGTTGTGGCGCTCAAGCGAATCATAGCTGCACGCATCACCAAGCAGCTCGAGGGTGATGATCCCTGCCTGTCTGATTTCCAATTTGGATTTCGGCCTCGCCGATCGACCATTGACGCCATCCGTCGAGTGAAGGACCTGGCTGATGCGGAGGTAAATAAGGGTGGGGTGCTGTTGGCGGTGTCCTTAGACATCGCCAACGCATTTAATTCCCTGCCCTGGGCGGTAATACGGAAGGCACTGGTGTATTTTAGGGTGCCTCCCTACCTCCGCCGAAGCATCGGGTCCTATCTATCGGACAGGTACATTGAGTACCCCGGACCGGATGGCCACCAGCAAAGTTCAACCATGTCGTGAGGTGTCCCACAGGGTTCAGTCCTCGGTCCTCTCCTGTGGAACATCGGTTACGAGTGGGTACTCAGAGGAGCTCTCCTCCCGGGTGCTAACGTGACCTGCTATGCGGACGACACGCTGGTCACGGCTCGAGGGAAGACCTACAGAGACGCCGCCGTACTTGCCACTGCGTTTGTGGCTCAAGTCGTGCGGCGTATAAGGTTGTTGGGTCTGGAGGTGGCGCTGAACAAGTCCGAAGCCTTGTGTTTTTACGGGCCTCGGCGCGCGCCACCCCAGGGTCCCACATCGTAGTGAGTGGCACTCGGATCGAGGTAAAGTCTGAGATGAGATATCTCGGACTCATCCTTGATCCCCGCTGGTGCTTCCGCCAGCACTTTGCCCGCCTCGCACCCCATCTGCTGGGTACCGACGCCTCGCTTCGGCGGCTTCTGCCCAATCTGGGGGAACCTAAGTCGAGCAGCCGCCTCCTATACCAGGGTGTGGTGCGATCGATGGCCCTTTATGGGTCCTCCATATGGGCAGATGCCCTGACGGCACCCAACATAGCCCTTCTGAGAAGACCCTAAAGGGCAATGGCCGTCGGGGCTATACGGGGGTATGGCACCATTTCCTTTGACGCGGCTTGCGTACTAGCGAGCACCCCTCCTTGGGCACTGGAGGCCGGAGTTCTCGCGTCTCTGTATGGTGTATGTACTGGTGGCGTGATCGGCTCTGGCGTCGGGGTGAGTACCCGACACTCACGGAAGTGGAAGGGCGGAGGCTCCATCTCCGACAGTCCATGCTCCTAGAATGGGAGCAGCTTCTGGCCACACCATCGGCCGGCATTCGGACTGTCGAGGCGGTCCGTCCAGTCCTAAGGGACTGGATGCATAGAGAGTGGGGATCGCTCACCTTCTGACTGACGCAGGTGCTCTCAGATCATGGTTGCTTCGGGAAGTACCTGTGTAACATAGCGGGAAGGGAAGCGACCACAGAGTGCCACCACTGCAACTGTGATACCCTGTGGCGAAGCATACCCTGGAGGAGTGCCCCGCATGAGGCCAGGAACGCTGTGACCTCATCGCAGCTGTGGGGATTGATCTTTCACTGCCAACCGTCGTCCGGTCCATGCTACGCAGTAGAAAGGAGTGGACAGCGGTTCAGTCCTTCTGCGAAGAGGTTGTTTCGCAGAAGGAAGTGGCGGAGAGAAAGCGTGAATGTGATCCGCTCTCTCTCCCTCAACGCCGCAGACGAACTGGGGTACGGAGGAGGTTATACAACCAACTCCTCCCCCCATAATCGAGTCTGGGTGATGGGTGCGGGGGCACTCATCACCCTGTAGAGGGCCTCGTGGCGGAAGGTGGCCAAGTGTTCCGGTACGCCTTCTTGCGACTGGAAGGGCAGGAGGACTCCTCTCCTACCCTTCATCCCGAGGAGGGCCCGCCGATAAAGAGTGGCGGGTGATCCACGGCGGGGCAGTGAATGAGTCATACGTTCTCACTGCCTCGCTAAAAGTGGACGAGGTGGAACACCATGGGGTTTTAGTGGGTATGCTGCCATTCTAGCGGAGAGTCCCACATAACCATCGGCCTCCCCCCTTGTGGCTAGTGGTATGCGTAACGCATTTCCCTGTGAAAAAAAAAAAAAAGATCTGAATGTAGTAATTCCATTAAAACACATAAAATGTTGTATGAATACGTACTTCCATAAATCACGTGTTATCTATTTGAATATTATATATATAGTTTATAAGGCAAGAAAAAGCGAATTCTATAGAAACAAACAATAAGTGTAATAAGACATAACGCTACGAAGAAAGTCGCTCTTGTATTAAAATAATATATGATTCCTACCAATATAAACTTATTGTCGTAGTTGACTCCGTCAGCACGCGGTCGGTCGGCAACCGAAACACGTCTTCCCCCGCTGTACAGCGGTACTGTACCCGGTTACATACGATTGTTAAATTAGTAATTAGTGTACCTGCTGCCGGTACTGAATTCATAAGTTGGCACGCTTCTCATTTTATTAATTCATTAACAATATTATAAAGTATAAAAAGATACTTTTAAACCACACGACTATATTTTTCCTTCGATGAAAAAATATTTATTTACTTAATCAGTTGAATCGCAATCGTCACAAATACCATCAAAAGAATTTTTGTTACAAATACTATAAATAACTTCATTCATTCATTAAAAGATTTAAGACGACCTCAAATAAATTTCATTCCTTTTGTTTCAATAAAAAAAAGTTAATTGATTTTATAGTTTTAATAATAAAGTTTGTGTATCAATACTACGTAGTAATGCTATTATCATTTCAAAAGTCATAAAAGGATTGGTATTGCTAACGAGGCATATAGAAGTAACGAGATAAAAAAAGAAATAAAGATTACATTGCTTGACTTAGTCATGATAAATTGTAGACCTGTAACTCGACAATGTCGGTGTACTACTCAACACTACTCGTCTCCAACATAGCTACATCGGTAGCAAATCCTTAATTTAAATTAATAAAGCCCGACTCAAAATAATATATATCATAATGATATAATAAAGGATACTAATTATAATTAATATGCTGTATAGTCTTTCCAGCTTTAGGATTAAGCTTAATAAATTTATTTGAATTAAATTTTAATACCCTTTATTATCTTCATATTTGTCATCGATTGGTTTTTAATATGTAATAATATTTGTACAAAGAAGAAACATAAATATAAATATTATTACAAAAACAAAAACTTGGTACAAATATGTAAGTTACCTCTTAATAGAACTCTATTCTGATAGACCAGGAATTGGAGACTACAATAATTTGAAGCATTTTCCAAGATGTGCATCGATAACACTTTACACTCACAATTACTATAGTTCATATTTTTACTATTAAATACGCACAAATGTGTGAGTTTAAGGAATTTAAAATAATATCATAGAAATTTCTTTTAAAAGGCCTTAATTTTTAAACAGTTGTTAAACGATCCGCAATATTCAGTCGACTGAACCTGAACAATCAATACGTCCTTGTAGACAATATTCCGAAGTTGAGTTTAATGTATTCAAATCTGTAAAGCACTCTCTTGGAAAACAAATTTCTTAAAAAACTTAAACTGATATATTTTTTAAAATCAATTCTTATAGTTGTTTTATTCTATTTATCTATAAATATAATACATGTTACCCTATTGTGTTAATTTTCATTTTGTTCAATTTTTCTTTTTTTTTAATTAAATTATTATACTTATAATAATATAAACAATTTTATATCAATAAAAAAAGGAATAATTGCTCCGTGACAAATTAAAATAAAAAAAATTTTGCAGTAACGTTATGTTGTTTCTAAATCTAAAAGAATAACGATTAAAATAGCAATTAAGACAGTTAATTAGCTTCGGCCACTTTCATTGATCAATGTGAGACTATCATTAACTTTGTACTTATTAAATTCAGGTAACCAACGCTTTTAAGGCCAACGCCTTTGAAGTATATCCCACTACTAAGGATTTCATTATATAATATTGATTTTGCTTATTTTTAATTACAATATACGAGTACTTCCCAGTAGGTTGAGTTTTACTCAGGTTTTTTGAATTATTACATTTCATTATCAATTGTATCCATTATAAATCGTTAGTTATTATTTTTCTTGGTATTTTAATGTCGATACGACCATCGACATGAAATGGATTATTAAAACCCAGCAGACGTAATACATAATATTTTTTTATTTATTTATTTCTTTTCTACTTGGAATCCATATCAGTGATCACTTAAGTACGAGTACGTTAAGTGGGAGTGACAGGAGGGACTGTTTTGATACCATACGTATCGAAATAAGCCCTATTGTAATAATACTCTCCAACTTAAAATAAGGCTACTCATGTTCCAAACATGCCCAGGTCTGAGAAGAACCACACAACGAATTCAGCCGGAGCTTTTTAATTTATTTTATTATTTATAACTGTTTCATAAACCTCAATATATTTAATGAGCAATGTACGAACAACTAGAACCATTGTAATCAATTCAATATCCAGCATATTAACCTAATAATTAGTTAATAATAATAAAAAAAGAAATCCGTGGATAGCAATCCGACCAGACATCGCAGGCAGCACCCGTTCACGAGCATAAAGCAAGGGTCGGCCACCACCTCCGTCATATTTAAAAGAAGGGAACCCGGCCCCACCCCTGCAACAAGAAATAACTTTTAAGGAAGCGGTGTACACAGTCATAATTTTAATAAATCACAGAAAATGCCTAGCGTGTCTTGTTCCTCGCAGGCTTCGAAAATATTCAACAATAATTCAACACCTTCAACATCTGTCGTTGAGCGACCAGCAGTGAAACCAAATTGTTTATTATGCAAAAGGTAATTTGTAGTTGAATGAGAATATTTTTATCAAAGATCTTACTTAATGAAGGTAATTCTGAAATAGGTCTAAAGTTAGGATTTAAATAATGGTGTTATTTTACTAATGCTATCTTGATTCAACAATATCTATTAACTGCCTAAGTATGTTAACAGATGTTTAAAAACATTAATTATTTTTGGGTATTAATTTTTAAAAATAAAAATTGATATCACATGAGCCTAGTGGTAGAGCCTAGCTGTAGTTATCTGACTGCAGCTCGTATTGGGCTGGCCCGACCGGGGAAGGACCACCCTCTCACAGAAAACCAACGTGTACTAAACAAATTCATCTGGTTATGTTCTGTCGGTGAGTGAGAGATTCCAGAAGCCCAGAGCCCCCTCCCCCCCTGCCAAACATGATAGCGATACCTCCAAAAAGTATACCCCAGGAGGATACTGGCTTTGATGAAGCCGGGGACCCCCTTCCCGAGCAAAATCGGGGTAATGATTCTCGGATTTTGCTCGGGCTGCCCATCATGCTGGGGCGAGCAAAGTATTTCAGTTTGTGTTTTCTGAGGGCAAACGACGGCAAACAGCGGCACCCCGCTCCACTCTAGATGTGGACTTTTGCAACATCCGGGGTTTCACTCTAACCTAAACGCCGTCCACTACCACTACCTTGAGACGGCGCAGCCGGCCTTGTTATTTTTTACGGAGTCGCAGATATCTCAACCTAGCGACACAGCATACCTATCATACCCCGGATATAAATTAGAACATCATTTTATACCACACGCCGGGGTATCTGTGTTCGTAAGGGAGGATATCTGCTACCGTCGCCTTCAAATTTTTGAAGGTTGGGACTTGTCCATGCTCTGGCTGCGCGTGAACAAGGACGATCACGTCAGAGTCTACGCGTGCCTCTACAGGTCCCATAGTGGTAATGCAGAAACAGATCAACTGTTGGGCCACGTTCAAGCGAAGATTGACGACCTGCTTTCACAGACTCCCTCCGCCGAAGTCGTAGTCCTCGGGGACTTCAACGCGCACAATAACGAATGGTTAGGGTCATGTGCAACCGACTTTTTCGACAACCGAAACTTTGCTCTGGCAAATGGTCTGTCACAGCTGGTAAAGACGCACACTTGTCTACCGGACGTGGACAGCCACACGCCCTCTTTGTTGGATCCTCTGCTGACTGTCTGGTATGGTGTGTAGCACCCATTCAACGTCCCACTCGCACAATACCTGAGACTCGACGCGTTTGGTCACTACAAGTCAGCGGATTGGGATGGAATGCGGTCCTTGCATCCTACCCATGGGGGACGATTTGTTTCCCTTCCAATGATCCTAGTGATTGCGCTGCGGCTGTAGCTGATGTGATACTACCGGGAGTGGTAATATTTGTACCAAGCTCTGTGGTACCACTTGGTGGCAGATCGCGGCCTTGGTTAGATGCATCTGTCAGGGCTGCAGCAGCTGGCAAACGACAAGCTTATCAAGCTTGGGCCAATGCCTTAGTCACTAAGGATCCGAACTCTAGAGTTCTGAAGAGGAAATACAACCGTGCCTCCAGATTCTTCAAACGGAAAATTGGTAGAGTAAAGTTCAAGCATGTCGTCTAAATTGGGGATCAGCTGGCAAAGTACCTGCCTGGCACGCGCAAATTCTGGTGCTTTCAAAGGCCACTCTGAGCAACTTTAGCCAGCCGTTCCTACCGCCATTGCACATGAGAAATGACTCTCTGGCCCACACGGCAAAAGAGAAAGCCGATCTCTTGGGCACACTTTTCGTCTCCAACTAGACTTTGGACTACCAAGGAAAGACACCGCCTATCATCCCGTGGTATCAGAGCTCAATGCCGGCAATAGTTTTGCGGCAAAAAACTATTAGGCAGTCTCTATTTTCCTGGGACGTTCATATGTCAAGTGGGCCGGATGGCGTTTCTTCATTGGTGCTACGAACGTGTGCCCTTGAGTTGACTCCAGTGCTAACGAGTCCATTTCAGCACTCCTACCTTAAAGGCGTAGTCCCGGTCTCATGGAAGTGTGCCCTTGCCCATCCGATCCCTAAAAAAGGTGATAGCTTGGACCCAGCTAACTACAGACCTATCGCCGTTACCTCCCTTCTCTCCAAAATAATGGAGATTATTACCAACCGACAGGTCCTAACATACCTCGAGGATCACCAGTTGATCAAAGACTTGCGCTCTATAAGGCGCAGGTCCGGCCACACATGGAGTACTGTTCTCGTCTCTGGTCTGGATCACCCCAATATCAGCTTTTACCATTTGACCGTGTACAACGGAGAGCCGTTCGGATTCTCGGGGACCCGGCTGGACTTTTTCGCATTGCGTAGAGACTTGGCTTCTTTGTGCCTCTTCTACCCTATTTACAACGGGGAGTGTTCCGAAGAACTATTCGATCTGATGCCTACTTCCGAATTTCACCACCGCATAGCTCGCCATCACCTCCTTTACCACCTGGATGCATGTCGATCTTCCACTGTGCGGTGTTCCAGGATTTTTTTCCCACGTTCCACAAGATTGTGGCATGAACTTTCTTCGGCGGTATTTCTGGATCGATACGACATGGGTACCTTCAAAAAAGGCATATATTCCTATTTCCAAGGCCGGCAACCCTCTTGTGAATCTTCGAATGTTGCAAGAGTTCATTGGCGGCGGTGATCACATATCAACGGTGACCCGCAAGCTCGTTTGCCCTCCTCTAACATTAAAAAAAAAGAGAGGAGTTCAAAAATGTAGTAGTGGTAACTGGAATATCTGTAAAAAAATTTCAAAAGCTGTTCAACTTCCAGGTCACAACTGACATATTTATTGTTTATTTTTAATTTGAAGTCGCTTCTCTGAGGTTGAGGTCTTCCTTTCTCCTTATTAATTATATTCCCACGTCGTTTTTATTTTATTATTGCTATCTTGCATTTTTCTTCTAATACACAAAGATTTAGTAACTTTATATTCTTTTTTAAAAGATTTGATTATAATTTTTCATGATTTTAAATCTCTTCACTATTATGAAATTGCTTTTTCGTTGATAGATCACATATAAATGTACTTTGTTTATTTGTATTTAGTTAATGGAAAGAGCTTTGATGAAAACAAAACTTTAGACTAAGTTTTAACGTTTAATTCATAATGCTAATACCCTTTTGTAATCGGTTCAAGCTTTTTTATTACTTTCTACACAAGTTAACTAAGGTCATCGCAGTTTGTTACAAATTTTTGTAATTATAGAACAATATTGCCTATGGTAAAAATTTTCTTTCCTTTTTTGGGTAGACCTCGAAGAATTCGGTCTGCCCATTCATTTGTCCCCTACTTTCGAATTTTGGAAAAATTTCTTCACAGGAGGTCTTCTTATGACCGCCTGAGTCCGAAATGACCATTGGTCAAAAAGTTTATATATATATATATATATTTATTTATTTATTTTATTTATTTATATCTTTTCCACTTTGAATCATTATCAGTGATCACTTGTGTACGTCAAAATGGAAGTGTCAGGAGGGCCTATTTCGATACCAGATTTATCGTAATAAGCCCTTCTGTAAAAGCACTGTCCAACTTAATGTTAAAGCTATGAGGGTTCCAAACGCGTCCAAGTCTGAGAAGAACCACACAACAAACTCAGCCGGATATATATTTTTTTTATATTGTGATCACTGTTTCACAAATGTCAATCTTAAAAGCTATTTTGGAACAACTAGAACCGTCGCAATATAATGAAAAAAATAATAATTATTATTACAATAATTATAATAATAGCAAAAAAAAAAAATAATAATAATGATAACAATAATAAAAAATAAAAATAGGCCTGCTACACAACCAGTCACCGCAAGCAGCACCCGTTCACGAGCATAACGCAAGAGTCAGCCATCACCCCCTTCGCACATATTTGAGGGACGAGCGCAACCCGACTCCCGACGCTACCGCAAGTAATGACTTCTAAGGAATCGGTGTGATGCAACAGGTCGATAAAACGAAATTAATCTACAACAAAAATCAAATTGCGGAGATTACTAGTTATTCGCAATATAATACAATTCATTCCCAGGCCATACCGTCGTTGATGTAATCCTGTACACTATAGTAGGATTTTTTTATCAAATTTATTTTTATATATAATTTAAATTTATTTAACGATAAACTTAAGGCTTCATTTGGGAGCTTATTATAAAAACGTATACAATTAACCTTAAAGGATTTACCTATTTTATGGAGCCTAGTGTTGGGCATAGCGAGTTTATTTTTATTTCTCGTATTAATTTTATGAAAATCACAATTTTTTTTGAACTTAGAAATATTATTATGAACGTAAATTAAATTTTCATAAATATATTGATTATAAACCGTCATTATTTTAAATTCTTTAAATTTGTTTCTTAAGGATTCTCTAGGTCTCATATTATATATTGCTCGAACAGCCCTCTTCTGCAGTGTGAATATGGTATCGATGTCGGCTGCATTACCCCATAAGAGTATACCGTAAGACATTATACTATGAAAGTAACTAAAGTAAACTAATCGAGCAGTTTCCATATTTGTCAATCGACGTATTTTTTTAACCGCGTATATAGCAGAACTAAGTCTACTTGATAAATCAAATATATGAGGACCCCATTGCAATTTTTCATCTAAGGTAATGCCCAAGAAAGTAGTAGATTTGACCAAGTCCAATTCCTCATTGTTTAATTGTACATTGGTTTTAACATTTTTAACATTTGGTAAAGTAAATTTAACACATTTCGTCTTTTTTTTATTGACCAACAAATTATTGGCGTTAAACCATTGTACAACATCTGAGAGAGCATTATTTACATCGTCAATAACAGATTGCCTTCTGCTAACTTTAAAAGTAAGAGAAGTATCATCAGCAAACAACACTATCCCATGTTTTTCCCTCACTAGGTGAGGTAAGTCATTTATGTAAATGAGGAACAAGAAAGGCCCTAAGATAGAGCCCTGTGGCACACCTATTTTTACCAATGAACCGGGGGAACGTATTCCATTTACGTCTACTTTTTGAATTCTATCATTAAGATATGAACTGATCAAATCTAGGGACTTATTCTTAACTCCATAATGTTCTAATTTTTTTATAAGGATTTCGTGTTGAACGCAGTCAAACGCCTTAGATAGATCACAGAAAATGCCAAGTGCATCCTGGGATCCTTCCCAGGCTTCAAATATATTGAGTAATAGCTCAACCCCAGCATCTGTTGTAGAGCGACCGGCAGTGAAACCAAACTGGTTTTTGTGCAAGAGATTGTTTTTACTGAAAAAATCAACAAGTTGATTAAGAATTATTTTTTCAAAAATCTTGCTAAATGTAGGTAAGACTGAAATTGGTCTATAATTACTAGGATCTAATGAACTGCCAGATTTAAATAATGGAGTTATTTTACTTTGTTTCATTAGATCAGGAAATATACCACAATCTAAACAATTATTAAATATCAATGCTAAGTCTGGCGCTACAATGTCAATTATGGACTTGAGTACGTCAACAGATATTCCCCAAAGATCACTAGTCTTTTTAACGCTAATTAATTTAAATACTTTGATTACTTCTTGAGCATTAACTTTTTTAAAATTAAAAATGCTAACACATCGATCTACATTATCTCTAAGTAATCCTATAGCTGCAGCGGGAGAAGAATTTAAAGATAACGTTGTAGTCACTGGAATATTAGTAAAAAAGGTTTCAAAAGCAGTAGCAACCTCGAGGTCAGACGTAACATATTTATTATCTATATTTAATTTAAAGTCGATCCTCTGGGATTTAGCTCTTCCAGTTTCCTCATTAATTATTTTCCAAGTTGTTTTTATTTTATTATTGCTACTTCCTATTTTTTTATTGATATGTTGAGATTTAGCTATTTTACATTGTTTTTTAAAAGATTTGGAAAATAATTTTACCTCATCCCTAAACTCATTACTAGTATTATACATCAATTCACTATACATATTGTATAATTTTTCTCTATTTTTGTGTAACTCAGCACATGCCCACTCACTAAATACTAATTTATCATTAACAACCACTGTTTTTGTGGTAAATACAAAGTTAAATAATTTAATGAAAGTATTGAAAAACTCATTATACATAACATTGGGATTTGATTTTTTCAACGAGGGCAAATAGTGTATTAAATCATTTTTAATTTGACTAATACGTTCTACAGTCACTGGTATAAAACTTACTTTCTGTTTTGATTTTCTTATCTTGTTACAACTGAATTTAATAAATTGGCCATAGTGGTCGGAATCTAATGTATTGAATAAACATTTAAAATTTGGAATAACACTTGTAAAAATATTATCAATACAAGTGGCACTAGTAGTTGTGATTCTAGTAGGCTCCATAAACATGTGTAAAAGATTATAAGATTTGCATAAATTTAAAAATTTGATACTTGTTGAATTTTTTTCAAGAATATTAATATTGAAGTCTCCACAAATGATTAGCTTTTTACTAGAATGTGATAGATTAAACAATACCTCATCCATAATCTTTTCAAATTGTTCAAAGTTAGATGACGGTGGCCTGTATACATTTACAATTATTAATTCCTCTAATTCAACTGATGCTAGTTCAGCTGTTCGCTCAACAGAATGGCTCACTATGTCTTTACGTTCTTTAAATTTTATTTGTTTATTTAATAGAATTAAAGAGCCACCATGTATGGAATTAACTCTGTTGAACGAACTACCAACCTGGTGGTTATTAAAATTAAACATTATTTCATCATTTTTAAGCCAGTGTTCAGTTACACAAAAAATATTAATATTAAAATTATTCAAAAATAACTCTATTTCTAATTCTTTATTTCTCATACACTGGATATTCTGATGCACCAGGTTGATATAATTTACATTGTTATTTTTCTTACTCACATTGACAATATTTTCTTTTCTATAATAATTATTGTGATTGCACATTTCATTTATTCGGCTAGAGAATATCTCTTCTGTCTTAGAATCTAGTTTAAACTAATATTGTTTGGGATAGCATCCAAACTTGTCTTACTTACATCTATATATTGCTCAATAAAAGCAGTTTGTTTAGCCAAATTATTGGCTGTCATTGTAAAAAAATATGATAGCGATACAGCTACCTGTCTCTTAATAGAAGAAGATAGATAATATCTATCATGAATCCGGTTACAATATTTACTAACAGTATTGTTAGTGTCAATAATATGAAACTTTTTATTATATAAACATAAGTTATATAATAATAAATTAAACTTATATCTAATTTCATTTTCAGTCTGTGGCAAGTTTTTATTATAGGGTAATGTAAACCACACTATTTTATTTACATTTAGTTTACTTAAAATTTCAAAACATTTTTTAAATTCTAATTGGTTTAAATTACCCCTGTTTCCAACAAAAATTATTAAATTTGTTAAATTATTAAAAAGTTTATTGGATTTATTAATTTGAGAAGTAATATTTATCAAGTTAGAGTCAGGTAAACAGCTGTTAAACACCCTTTGTCCATTAAAACAAGAATTCATTACTGAGCCCATTCCCTTTCCAATACTATCACTATACATATAAGTGTCATATACCATATTTGATTTGAAGGAACTATTACTATTTGAAACAGGGATATCAAGCCTGTCACACAATTTTTCTGGTGCAGTAGGAGATGATTTTATTATGGGACTAAGACTCTTTTTTTTATTACATTTATACAAACAATTATTTATTTGAGAATCAGCACATTCTATATTGCACTGTGATGTTTGTGTCAATTTATCTATTTTGAGCTTATGCGTGCGTGCGTCCAGATTCGACTTTTGTCAGCACGATAGCGGCCGCAGTTTAACTTGAATCGCTTTCAAACTTTGCACAAAAATCAACCATCCAAAAATGAAGGTCAAGTTCGTTAACCAGAAAAATCCGGTCACAGGGGGCGCTAGGGCCTCACTTTTTCTGATTTCAGTTTTTCGACCATAACTTTGTCCTTATACAAAGGAGATCAATCGCGTTCATATTATATGATGTCTTTGATAAATACCTATAACTAATGTAGATAAACCGAAAACCTAACTTCAATAACTTAGGGGTGGAGGTAAAAAAACCGAAAATTTTTGGAAAAAAATTCATAACTTTTTTCTGGTAAATACTCTTGCATCACAAGTATTTTTAATAAAAGGTACCGTTTCCGAGAAAAAAAATTAAAACCACTTTTAGCTTGTAAATTTTAGGTAGGTAAAACCACGGCAACTTTTTTTCTGGTAAACATTCCCTCCTCGCAAATATTTTTAATAGAAAGGTTATTTTTTACTCTAAATTTAAGTATCAAAAGTATTTCCAAAAAAGATACCTTTTCCGAGAAAAAAAATTAAAACCTCTTTTTGCTTGAAAATTTTTGATGTAAACAACGGCATCATGTGTTATTCTTAGGTAGTGAGTTATATTTTAAATGAGTTACACACGAGGTCTACCCACGCGTGTCCCCCTGCGGGCACGGATTTTTTCTTTTCTAATGGCATCAACAAGGAATTGATTTTTAATGTTTTAGTGAAACTAAAACAATTATTGGTAAATTATAGATATGGCTTTTTGAATAAACAAAACCTAGTAAAGTTTTAATAGTTTGTAGTACATCCGAATTTACTGAAATAATTGTATTTAGTACAGGTGAACTGAATATGCTAGAAAAATGCATGGCCTGGCATGGAATATACTAATAGTGTGAAACTTTTATCATCCAGAAACATGATTAATATTTCAATTCTCATTCCTAGGTTAAATTTTAATTTTATTAATGACTCATGTTGTAATTAAAAAAATCCTTATGTATTTAATTATAGCCAAATTCCTGCAAAATAACTAAACATTGATTTAACAGATTTACCTTAAACAAATTATAATGTCAAGTTACTTTCCGATTTAGATAAAATAAATAAAAATATATTACACAAATATGAAATTAATTATTTATCATTTTCTACATTTTTCTTTATTCTAAAAAATTTGTTTCATATTATACAAACTGTACCACCACCACCACCACCACCACCACCACCACCAACACCACCAACACCACCACCACCACCACCACCACTTTTTTAGTAATTTAAATTATTCCTAAAATAGAATCTGTTGTTTCATAGATGCGATATATTTATAGTAGAAGTAAATTTTGATCTAAATTTACTATACTTTAGCGAAATTTTGCTTCAAATTAAATAATCCTCCATATAATGATCATAGTATCAGATCTTTGCGACGCCCCTTTCGGTAGTCTCGCACGACCCCTGGGGGTCGCGACACCCCTGGGGGTCGCGACCCACAGTTTAAGAAGCCCTGCGCTAGAGTATGTTTATGGATTATAAAGCACTGATTATAGTAAGCGATATATCACGGTCTCTTGCGGCGAAGAAATATACTTGAACGGTTTTCATGCGGACACACAAGTCTATCCGATATATTAGAAAGGTGAGTAATTTTGGTGCAATAAATTAATAATAATAATTGTTATAACAAACTTTCTTAGATGTTGAATTAAATATTTTTTTGATTGAATTGTAGGAAACCCTCAAAAACCTTAACAGCAACAATGAAAATATTTTCGTTATCTATTAAGGTATAAATACCAAAGTTAAGATATTTTAAATGAAGCGGTCTGCCGTATTCAATATATTCAATATTTCAGTTTTTATTCCAATAAAAAAAAACCCTGTCATTTAATCATGTATGGCAATCTGTACATTTTATAAATTGCGATTACAAATCGTCTATAGACAGTCGACGTTCAAGTACTAAGGTATTATAATTTGAATATTCTGGATGCAATTTTTTAGTTTTTGGTTACCGGTCAAAACTACGTTGATCAAATCTACATCAAATTTTTTGCCCCCGTTTGGAACAGAGACCAGATTTTTTTGATGTTATAGTGTGCATCCAATCCAAAACTCAGAATAAAAACTCGTGTTTTGTTAGCGATTTTGGATAACCAAATCTAGGATGCGGTGACGCAACGTCGGTTAGGTTCAGGGATTCATAAGCAATATGTTCGTTGACTGTTTCACCGAATTCTGATACATTCAAAATAAAAAAATTACAATACAAAGATAACATATTTTCCTTTATTGGGTATTACTATTTTAATATTAGAAGTAATCCTAATTCAATTTAATTAGGAGATAAAATTCAAAATGTATACATTGCGTTTGTAATTTATTACACTAACGATGTTTGTGTTTGAGATTATGGATATGTCAACATTAAAAACAAATAATTAATAGTTGGGACCGCGTGCGTACATTACAAAATGTAAAGTCTTATTAAACGTTTTTTTAGGTAACATTTATTCAAAAATATAGTTCGAATAAACATAATCTTTTATACGAAAATTCAAAAAGCAAAACTGTGTATGAATATATTAATATGCCAACAGGCTTTGTCAGTGACATATGCATTATACGGGACGACGCAAATATATCAAGTTAAGTTTGCGGCGCAGTGCCGAGTTGCGCGAGTACCGCTGAAATCGGGCGTTTATTGATAGGAGACGTATCTCATATAATATATAAATATAACTTATAATATCATCGAGTTACAGTTAGCAGTTTTGTCTGATGAAGTTTAATAACATTAAAGTGCAGCTTAACAATTGAAGGTATAAATAAGATTTAAATTGTATTTCAAGTAGGTCAGGTAGGATCACCCGTGGGGGGCGCAGCAAATTGAATATTGGTTATCTTAGACCCTGTTTAATATAATTGTAACACTGACATTATAAAATAATACATACATTTAATATTATAACACAGATTACTTTTTATAATATTAAACGATGTTTTGTAGATGATACATCGGTACTGCATCAGTACTTGAACCGACAACTTGATTTGTCCAGTCCGGGGTTTGATTCCCGGCCGGATATATTGATAGAATTATATTTATATTTTATAGTGAAGAAAAATCGTATGTAACTTGTACGAATGCTGTGTTATGTACTCCGACCAAACAGTAAAAACAATAAGATGGTTTTTGTCTAGTATCTGATAAATGTAAAGTATTTTCTTAAGTTCTGAGTTCTTATTTATATTCAATTTTACTTAATTAATTTATAGAAGACTTTATTTTGTTTTTTCTTTGTGAGGAATAACAAAAATAACAATCTCAATGACAACGTTTCCTACTAAATCATATTATAATTAAGATTATTCTAAGGGATCTATAAATATATTAAAGAAACCTCAATTTTTATCAACCCGAAAAAAATTGAGAAGAATTAAGTTTTCGATTTCAATTTAAATTGTAATTTCAATAAGGTTTCAGAGTAACGAGAACATAGACAATACGTAATTTATAATATTATCATTTCGTTTATTATCCCTATGGGATTTATTTACTGAACTCGTATGACTTCTTCTCGGATAACATAATAAGTGCATTATCAGTCAGGAGATTTATTAATCCGTGCTTTGAATTTTATTTGAAAGATATGATAAATAAATGTTTTTAGAGTCACACCACAGTAAAAACTATTTTTACCTCTTTATATCTTGGGATACAGTGTAACAACTGCAGTCATTAGATGCGGTTTGAGAACAATTTATTTCTTACTCTTGTGTTTTACTTTTTTAAGCCCAAAATTCAATTTCTTACATTGCTGAAGTATATTTTTCCGTATAAATTGTTATAGAAAGAAGTATGTTGAAGTTTTCAAATGTGCTTCGAAGTGCCGTTTATTTTATTAAAAACTTAATATTCAATATTCAATAAACGCTTTGTCTTTTATGACTTTTCGACAAAGTGGAGTATCATTGTCATTCAACCAATCGAAATTCTTAAAAAAAAATGTTAGTTTTGAATATTGTGAAAATAATTAAAAGGTTAATAATAATAATGATAATATATGATAACATATAGTGATAACACTAGTATATAAATATAATAATATTACTCTAATAAAACTAGGATCCGCCAACCGTGCGCGGCGGATGTTGAGCTGAGCCCCTCTCCTTTCTTCTTTTCTTGATAACTTTTGAATGGCTAAACATTTTTTCAATGTGTTTTCGCTATAACATCCGCGTTTGGCTCAAACATACATGAGAAAATTTTCAGCTAATTATCTTGCCGCATTCTGTAGACTAAAACACAAAAAAAGGTCTCCCAAACGGTTAAGAGCTTCGCTCAATTAAAAATGGAATTGTTTTTACTAGTTGTAACAGTAAAAATAGATATTGGTGTTTAATATTCTAACAGTGTGTGCGTTTAAAATACATAGATGGTTGTATTAAAGAATTATTAAATAAATAGGAAACGACTTGCTCGCGAGCCTGCAAGTCAGACTCAAGGTGTGGAAATCAGGTTGAAGGTGATCCAAGACTGGTCGGGTACCTGCTTTCAGAAGTTCACCTGTAATTCCATCTTCACCTGGCGCCTTGTTGTTTCTTATCTGCTTGAGTACCGACGTAATTCCGAACCGGCTGATATCCGGAAGATCTTCAGTGTAGCGACGAGTCAATCTTGTTCGTGGATATTGAAAAGAAGTTCACGTATCGAGTGTAACTTGTCAACCACTCTCATTACCTCGGGTTCGGACGATACAATCCTGCCGTTATCGGTCTTCAGTTTTGTCTCCTAGCTCTGCCCAAAAGACACATCTATTACGAACAGCTTAGAGTCCTTGTTCCACCCTATTTCCTCTCTAATACAAAATTCTATTAAATTATCGTATGTCCGAGATTTTGATCTGTCAATTAGAGAGATAAAGCCGCCCGTTGTTGGACGCATCACCGGATTATTGGAAAACTATATCGCTATTTGCACGTGTGTGAACATGCACGCGTTTATTGACGAAGGAGTTTATCATGAAGAGACCCTCCTTCCCCGAGAATCCGTTCCGTTGTTCAAAACCGACTCGCAGCTCGCAGCTCCTCACCGCATCATATCTTCCTCTGAATAAAAGGACACTTTTCAAATGCTTTGCTTATCAATAATGAGTGCGGGTCTCGATATTTCAGTCTTCTAAATACATTATTAATTAAATCCTATATTCGCCAAGATGCGACAATACAAACCTTAAAGAAAGTTACATCCTCATCTTGCACATCTAAGTAACATCAACTTAACTGATATTATTTCTTATACTGCGATGGTAATTGTTGCTCCAAAGTTGTGATTGGAACAAGACATCTTAATTAGTTGGAACATGACATCTAATAATCTAAAATATTTCTTAATTATTAACATTTTCCCAGAGCTATTGCTTCGTAAATATGACTGCTTAAGATGTTGAACTTTCAATCTATACTTACAGGTATTTAGCAGAGCTTTGTTGTATTTGAAATTAACCAAATAATAATAGATGTGAGTCGGCGTTAAATTTTCAATGTCGTCATGTTGTGCTCTATGGATTAATAATATGAATATTGATCTAGTTTATTATACTTATCACTTTGATAGTTAATATCGATATATGATGTTAGTCGATTTAGATTTACTATCCTTCACAAAATAGACATACTACTTTATGTAATATTTTTTTGCATATAATTCATCTACAATAAATTTTATGTAAAAAAGACGAATTGCATGCAATAGTTTAATGTTTTGGTTTATTATGTAGGATGCTTTTCATTTTGAAAACTTGTTCCACTTTGACGGAAAAACAAAAAAACATATAATTAATGTGGCTTATTTCAAACAAAAAACGACCTTTACAAAAATAGAACACTTAAAATGCGTACACATTTGTCAAGTAGGCCTCGTAAATTTTTGTATTTAAACCACTGACTGCCATCAATAACTGATATCATGAAGCACAACATTAAAAGCAAATTACTACGTAACCGTCATTCCTTTGTCCCTTCACTGAATCGTATAAAAGCAATGAGGGTTTGTATGGAGTTGTACAAATGGTGTAGTATAAATAACGATTTTTGGAAAACATAAACCATATTAGTATTTATAATGGTTTCTCGGTTTATTTTTTCAGTATTTCAATATTCGAAACCACGGAATGTATCCTTTCTAATGTAAATTAGTATTTACACAGCTGCAGTAGCGTGCGCCCAATACAATATACACATATACGAGTATATAATGTAATAGTTGTATTATTAACAATCTATCTACTGGAAGTCTATAGAACTTATAAGTTTATTAAGCCCTTTATGTATAAAAGAATTAAAATTGGCAAATAAAGAAAGGTTATTAATCGAGGTAAATACTATCCTATCTCTTAAGTTGGCCCGAACAGTATATATCTACAATTCATTAAAATCGGTTCAGTGGCTTCAAAGATTAGCGCAAACGAACGTCGTGCCACGGGATTTTTACTTATATAAAGATTTTCAATAGCAAATTTTCAAATTTTCTTTTTATTAATTATTAGCTTATAAAATTATTAAAAGTAATTTTGCTCTCCCGTGCGTTCCTGATTGCAGACACATATAAATCTTTATGACATTATATTAAATTGACAAATATAACAAATAAAAAAAATATTAAAATGAATTATATTACTATTATGTAACAGTATTTTGAGGAATTGAACGTCTACTGACCAAAATTTTTGTCAGTTTTCCAATGTTTTGACCGGATGTCAAATTTTAATATTACCCGGTTCATATAATAAGAAGCATTTTTGTTTAATATTAGACCGTGTTATTTTTTTTCTATCATAAATATGTCAGGTAATTCGAGTATTTAAATATCGAGGACTAGCTAGGAGAGACGGGTGTTAGGAGTCTCCTACTACTACCTACTCGTCGTACGAAACAGCTGTGATATCTACTTTAAGTCGGTGACACTTTTATGACATAGTAGTACAACCCTCGTCGAACCTTTTTCATTGTTCTGCAATAAATAATAGTCACGATACTTTTGTTATTATAGATTTACACCAAAACCTAAACCACTTTTCTCTCCAATAAATGCTTGCATTTGCAGTTTATTACTAAATCGTTTTCAACGTCTCCTCACCGAGTGACACTTTCTTGTGCTTCTTCCAGAAATCCTCATTTTATAGAAAAAAGACCCTTAACACGTGAACACCGTGTGGGCTTTGCAACTTAATTTATTTATTTATTTCGTTGTAACAAAGTGTCACGATCGCATTGAAGAGGGTCCAAGGGAAAAAAATATTCGATTTGGGAAGGTCCTCCAGTTGATCTTATTTGTTAGAGTTCATTTTCATCGGTGTGTTATTGTGAATATCGCGCTCACAACACTCACACTCACAGTGTTGAGACATAAATGAACAGCAGTTAGTTTTAGTTATGAAGAATATAATAAGAATTTATGCGAAACAAATTCCATAAGTTGTTTGTTGAAGTTTGGTTTATCTCATTAGTTCATATTATTAATTATATTTATTTTAAATAACAGTATTATTTCTTATTTTGTTACTTGAAATATCATTAATTATATATTATTTATTCTATACTCGTAGTATAAAAAGTTTAAGTTAATGACGTTGCGAAATCTATTTGCACCTTATCTGTTTAGAAGGCCTTTATTAGTTTCATACGTAATGATGCTTTTAAAATAAAACGTAGCATTTGGAATTTGAAAGAGATCAAAGCCTTTGCATGATACAATACAGTGTAATACAATGCAGTGCGGTGCAGAGCAGGGCAGGGCAGGGCAGAGCAGGGCAGGGCAGGGCAGGGCATGCAGTGCACTGCAAAACAAAATAAAACATATATACAATGAAAATAAATACTTAAGAACATCAAAATGTATTTATACATTGAAGTTACTACAGATTTAAATTAAGTCAAATTAAGGTATAAGAATACTTAAAATAGAATTATCTAAAATGATGCGAATTAATCAAGTTTGAGGTAAAATTGATGGTGCAAAGTAAAGACATGTCTATGTCTATGTCAACCTTGCCCGAAATCTGTATTTTTCTACATATTTGATATAAATTTAATTTGAGTACATTAATTATTATAAAAAAATAACATAATGTAATTTAAAGCACCACTAGGCAGCCTAATATTTGGCAGTAATAAAAACAATACAATCAGGCTTTTTAATGGTTGAATACAAAAGAGCGATAAATTAATGAACGCAAAGCAAGCTCGGCTCTGCTCGATACATCAGGGTGTTCATTACTAAACGATTTATTTATTCTCACGCTTTCCTGGTTTAATTAATTACACTGGGATTAACGATACGACGTTTTTTTTTTTTTTTTTTTTTTTTTTTTGGAAGAGGAGGGCAAACGAGCTGGCGGGTCACAGATGACTTGTGATCACCGCCGCCCATGAACTCTTGCAACATCCGAGGATTTACAAGAGTGTTGCCGGCCTTGTAGGTAGAAGTAGACGCCTTTTTTGAAGGTACCCATGTCGTACCGATCTGGAAATACCGCCGAAGGGAGTTCGTTCCACAAGCGAGTGGAACGTGGAAAAAAAGTCCTTGAGAACCGCACAGTGGAAGATCGCCACGCATCCAGGTGGTAGGGATGGTAAAGAAGTCGATGGCGCGCTGTGCGGTGATGAAATTCGGCGGCAGGCATCAGATCGAATAGTTCTTCGGAACACTCCCCGTTGTAAATGCGGTAGAAGACGCACAAAGAAGCCACGTCTCTACGCAATGCCAAAGAGTCCAGCCGTTCGCAGAGCACCGGGTCCCCGACAATCCGAGCGGCTCTCCGTTGTACGCGGTCAAATGGTAGAAGCTGATATTGGGGTGATCCGGACCAGAGATGAGAACAGTACTCCATGTGTGGCCGGACCTGCGCCTTATAGAGCGCAAGTCTCTGGCCAGGTTTGAAATACTGCCTCGCTCTATTAATCACTCCCAATTTCTTCGAGGCCAACTTGGCCTTGCTCTCCAGATGACCACGAAACTGACAATCGCTCGAAATGTCGAGACCCAGTATTCTGATACTTGGCGAGGCAATAAGGGGGGTGCTCTCGAAGAGCGGTGATACGACAAATGGGGTTTTCTTAGTGGTAAACGCGCAAACTTGTGTCTTTAGGGGATTGAACTGAACGTGGTTCAGTTCACCCCACTCAGAGACCATCCCCAAGGAAGTCTCTATTGAAGACACAAGTTTCTTTCGGCACTCGTCGACATTTTCCCGAGAGAGACCTGCACGGCCGGAATACACCGCATCCCCAGTGCTGTCATCCGCATAACAATGTATGTTGGAGATATCCAACATATCATTGATGTGCAGGAGGAACAGAGTTGGGGATAGCACGCAGCCTTGGGGTACACCAGCGTTCACGGGCTTGGGGTCCGAGCAAAAACCGTCGAGAACGACCTGTATGCTCCGCCCAGTAAGGAAGCTGGTGATCCACTTGCATAAACTCTCGGGAAGCCCATAGGAAGGTAGCTTCGAAAGAAGCCCCTTGTGCCATACACGATCGAAGGCTTTCGCCATATCCAAACTAACTGCCAGACCCTCTCCCTTGCTTTCAATAACAGCTGCCCAACGGTGTGTGAGATACAACAGAAGATCACCAGCCGATCGACCATGGCGAAAGCCATATTGCCGGTCATTGACCAACTGGTGATCCTCGAGGTAGGTTAGGAGCTGTTTATTGATAATGCTCTCCATTACTTTGGAGAGCAGAGAGGTAATGGCGATAGGTCTGTAGTTAGCTGGTTCCGAGCTATCACCTGTAGCTGTATTCGTAGATCATATTCCTGTGTGTAATTAAATAAAATAAACAAACACTTAATAAAAGAAATTTGATTAAACAATGTTTTATTTGTAAGGCGTTGGCTTTTTATTTCTAAATTATGTGCTGCTATTATGTAGATGATAATATTACCGCTTAATGAATGGATATATAATGTATTTAGAATGTTTGATCGTAAGAATATTGTGATGAATTATTGACTATAAACACTCAAGGTATTAGTAAATCTCATAGTACTGATAATTTATTTCAATTATATCGGAATCTCTACAAAGCGAATGAAGACCTCTTAATAAAAAGTCGTAACAGGTTTTAGTTACTTCAATTACCAAAATCAATTGTCACGTGGGTGTTTTAAATATATTTGTTAAGTAAGTTTTATCTCCACACTATTTTAAGTATCTTCTCAGATTGACAAGGCGCATTCAGGAACACCCTCCACTTAAATAAACCCCCCCTTACAAAACTTTTTGCCAAACTTGGCGACTCTCCAGCTCAAACAAAAATAAATTTTTCCCCCTTCCCCCTCAACCCGCACTTTTCCCGAAAACCCCTCTGGAAATATCTTGGGAATCACTTGTCCTGGAACACCACGAGAGGTATCACCGAATTCGGGAAGAGAAGCTCTATCATCTGGCTCCAACAGAAATTCAAGATTACACTCCCCTCGGAAGTTATTACTGAAATACCAGAGGAAACAATACCCCGCGGCCCATAACTTTTGAACCGGCCATCTTTGAAAACCAGGAGAGGTCCCATTGGAATTGAGAAACGAAGCCCTATCATCTGGCTCCAACAGATTCAAGAAGACCCCATACTACGAATACCCCCCAACACCCAACACCATATCTCGGGATCTACTTATCCTAAGATATCGTGAGAGGTGTCACCGACTTCAGGAAAAAAAAAAAAAAAAAAAAGAGCTCTATCATCTGGCTCCAACAAAAACCTTATTTGCACAGCCAAATACTTGCCAAATAAATCGACATACCAACGGACGAACCAAGATGCAAGCCAGTGTACTCAGGCACAGGAATAATATATAAAAAATGGCAGACAAGCTAGCCACAACCTCTAAGCAACAAGAGGCAACAACAACAAAAACGACAAGCAATAAAACCTTAACTAAGACCACAACGGGTCCCATTATAAAGAGCAAAGCGGAAAAAGTACTGCGAACCCTTCGCCATAAAGTATTGGACGCTGCGCTCAAAGAACAACATGAGAAGCCCGAAGCCCTGGACATAAACTCACCCCCCCTCGCCTCAACCAGCCCAACATTGGCGGGAGAAAAACAGGCCTTATCAGCAGCACAAACCCCACTGGAAGACATCCACCAGAGACTCCTCAAGTGGAAGGGAATTGCTGAACAACAAACGTCCCATGAACTTCAACAAACGGATGAGGACGCCAGTTCAGTCACATCCTACCAAGACTCAGAAGCAGACTCCATAGCGTCGTCGGTCAGAAAACCAAGAACAAGCCTTTTGTTTACCAACAAGAGAGGTAGAGGAATAGAAATGGACGTCGCAACAAAAGAGGCGAATAAAATGCTGCAGGAGGGGAAGACTGCTCTAGAAGAAGCAAGCAACATGAAGAAAGAGTGTAAGGCCATCGCACTAGAGAGCCTCCAAGGCCTGTTTGAAACAGTGCTCTCCTTATCAGAGTCGAGATCACGTCACAAATACAACTTGGAGAGGGAGCGCGTAAGCAAAGCCAAAGAGCTTGTGAGGGTTGAAAGGGCCCACAATAAGCAAATAGCGGCCATGACTCAAGAACTCGCCACCCTAAGAGAGGAGATCGTGTCTTCCAAAAAAGAGACGATTGACGTGAGAAAGTGGCTAGAGTTCGAAACAAGAGACCCATGCATTAAAGAAATATCTGAACATATCCCTATTCAAACCAAAAAGAGTAACAAGTTACAAGAACTTCTGCAACAAAACATCAAGCAGAGTGACAATAATAACACAGAAACGCTCCGCCAGGAGATACAAACAATGATTAAGACCACCAAAACCATGGCCATAAAAATTGAAGACCTGGAGAAAGGAGTAGTTAAGGTCACAAAACAAACGGAGATGATGTCTACACAGCTGAAAGAAGTCACGCGTGCCGCAACACAACCAGACCTGCCAATTAATCTTGGAGAGGACTTGGAAGACATTAAAAAAGGCATCAGCGACCTGAAAGCTAAAGCGGACATCGCCGCAACATCGTCACTAGCCCCACCACCACCAGTCATCAAGTTGGACGAACACCTCCAACCAATAAGTGAAAGGCTCAAGGCGGTTACTTCGGAGCTAAGGACGATGCGGGAAGAACGAAAAGATACTACCCAACAAATAGGTATGAGTATCGGCACCGAGATGGCTATAACCGAGCTCATCGAAAAACCAGGTGAAGGGCTATCCCCAACCAACATACGCCCAAATAACGAAAAATAACTCCCCACCACCAAGAAGGCCGAACCACTCCATCATCATTTCATCAACGGACGCTACAAAAACCAGCGAGCACGTCGTGGCGATGATTAGAACTGCGTTAGACGTGAAAAACACGGGCGCAAAAGTGGACCGAATAAAGAAGGTTAAGAACCAAAAAGTTATTATCACCTGCAATACCAAGGATGATCTTCAGCTCGTAAGGGACAAAATCAAAACAACCAATACCCTAAAAACCGAGTCCGCAAAAACAACAAATCCACTAATTATCATTAAAGACGTCATGGCTTATCACACAGACGCAGAGCTTGTGGCACATATTCTGGCCCAGAACAAGCAGGTGCTGGAAGGCGCGGAGACAAATGAGCGGGTAATTAGAGTCAGATACAGGAAGCGTGCGCGTAGCAACCTAGTATGCCACCCAGTCTTGGAAGTTTCCCCCAAAATTCACAAAAACATGCTTGAGGCTGAGAAGCTCTACATAGACCTCCAGAGAAGACCAGTGGCGGACCACTCACCACTTGTCCAATGTGCCAGATGCCTCGGTTTTGGCCACACAAAAACAATTTGCCAGGAAGCGGAAGAGAGGTGCAACTTCTGCGGAGCAGCCCACTCCTGGGAAAAGTGTCCTAGCCGTAAGGAGAACAAGCCACCAAACTGTTTTAACTGCCAAAAAATAAAGAGATCTCTAGGCGCACCACTGGTAGAAACAAACCACATAGCATACAGCAATGTATGCCCTGAACGCCAGAAATGGGACGCAATAGCAAGAGCCAGAGTCTCCTACCTCTGCTAAAGATGACACAACAGCTCCTCAAACAACAGCAGCCCAAACCAACCAATCCCAAAATAGTATCAAAATTATCCAAGTCAACCTCCAGAGATCGAAGCTAGCAACCGCCGAATTGATGCAGGTGGCAGATTCAGAGGGAATTTCGATAGCACTCGTCCAAGAATTTTATGTGGGAAAGACGGGTGTCCTAAAACAACATCCAGGCACCACAATAATCCAGTGCACTCTGAATCGCAGAAAACCGAACAAAGCGGCAGTCGTCATCTTTGGCGAAAAAATCGCAGTCACCCACGATCCACAAATGGTCACAGAAACCGAAGTACCAGCAACAATAACAACAGGAAAGACGAACATTGGCCTAATATCACTCTACCTAGAGGGGAATGAAGCCATCAGCCCCTACATCGTCAGGTGCAAGACCATTAAGACCAAATTCACCACAAACAACATCATAGTGGGAGGTGACATAAATGCCTGGAGCAACTGGTGGGGAAGTTCATCGGAAAACGACAGAGGCATAGAATACAACGCCTTCCTCGATGAGATGGACCTCCACATCCTAAACAAAGGCAACACACCAACGTTTGAGACGAACAGAAGAGGTAAACTCTATACAAGTATAGTGGACGTTACAGCGTGCAGCAAACCACTGTTGGGGAAAATTAACAACTGGAGAGTGAGCCGAAACAAGATAAATTCGGATCACAACGCCATCACCATCTACCTCCAATTGGAAAGGGCTCCGCTACCACTCAAGCCCATCACCACCAGGAGATACAACACAAAAAAGGCCAAATGGCGAGAACTCAGAAAAATTTTCAACAACAGATTGGAAAACGAGAATTTGACTCCACATACAATAACAGCCATAGAAAAACCAGTAGACCTGGAAACCGTCTCAAACACCTACATTGACTGCATCAAAGAGGCTTGTGAAAAATCAATACCCTCTGCAAATACATACAAGGGAAACCCCATACCGCCATGGTGGACACCAGCCCTGCAACAGCTCAAACAAGAAGTCTTAAGAAAAAAGCGCAGAATCCGCAACGCCGCTGCCTGTAGAATATTACAGGTGGTAACCGAATATCAAGAGGCAAAACAGCTGTACAACATCACAGCAGAGGAGGCCCAAACAGCGAGTTGGAAAAAGTTTTGTGCAACACAGGACAGAGAAAGCATGTGGGACGGAATATACCGAGTGATCCGGAAAACAGCTAGGAGACAAGATGACACCCTATTGAGAGACGCTGCGGGAAACACCCTCACCCCCTACGAATCAGCGGAACTCCTAGCTCAAACTTTTTATCCGGATGACGATGAGAAGACCGACACCCCACATCATCAATTAATAAGAAATACTGTCCAGCCCTCAAATCCCACATCATCGGAATACCCATATGCAGACGACCCACCCTTCACATTAGCCGAACTGAACTTAGTCTTGGCGGAACTAAACCCAAAAAAGGCCCCAGGTCCGGATGGATTTACGGCGGATATCTGTATAGAAGCCATCACAGCGAACAGGGAGGTGTTCTTGGCGATTGCGAACAAATGCATGACACTGGAATACTTTCCTACTCAATGGAAAAAGGCACATGTGGTGATCCTGAGAAAACCAGGAAAAGAGGACTATACTAAACCAAAATCATACCGACCAATAGGCCTACTCTCAATACTAGGCAAAATTCTAGAGAAAATGATGATAGGCCGAATACAGTGGCACGTCTTTCCAACACTTAACAAAATGCAGTACGGGTTCATGCCAAGAAAGAGTACAGAAGATGCACTCTATGTCCTAACGGAATACCTCAGGGGAGAGATAAGCAAGAAGAACATTGCCATAGTAATATCACTGGACATAGAAGGAGCATTCGACAACGCATGGTGGCCATCACTCAAAAAACAACTGGTAGATAAAAAGTGCCCTAAGAACTTATTCGGGATGGTAGGTTCCTATCTTCAAGATAGAAGCGTCCAAGTACATTACGCCAGGGCATCGAGCGAGAAAAAAACCACAAAAGGATGCGTCCAGGGATCCATAGGAGGACCAACCTTCTGGAACCTGATTCTGGACTCGCTCCTACAGAACCTGACTGCCCAAGGAGTAAGATGCCAGGCGTTTGCAGACGACGTGGTCTTAACATTCTCCGGCCCCTCAATCCATGAGCTGGAGCGTCAAGCCAACGAGACCCTTGATATTGTACATGACTGGGGGCAGAAGAACAAGCTAAGTTTTGCACCACACAAGACCTTCGCAATGATGCTAACAAAGAAACTGAAAGTATCAAACCCCCAAATTTACATGGACGGTAAAGAAATTGCCTTGGTTGACGAAATAAAGATACTAGGATTAACCATCAACAAAACCCTGACATTCAAATCACATGTGGCCGCAATATGCAAGAAAGCGGCGGACATCTACAAACAGCTAGCATGTGCGGCAAAGGTAACTTGGGGATTAAACTCAGAAATAATAAGAACAATATACGTGGCGGTGATAGAACCGATACTGACATATGCAGCATGCGCATGGGCCCAAGGGACGGATTACGAAATGATCCAAAAGACCCTAAGATCAATCCAAAGAGGCTTTACTCTTAAAATATGCAAGGCATACAGAACAGTATCACTCACATCTGCACTAGCCCTTACAGGAATCCTGCCGATAGACATCCGAATACAAGTTTATACAAAATCAAAAAAGGATTGTCAGTGGACTACCTACCGCCAGGCAAGGAGCTCGAAGAAGTAGTTAACTACCTAGACTATCCACACCCGTCTCAACTAACTTCCTTCGACTATGAACTGTTAGAGAACATGGACTCTGAAACCATAACATCCCTTCAAATTATGGGCCCCCAAATATACACAGACGGGAGCAAGATAGAGGGGAAGACAGGAGCAGCTCTCACGTGGTGGGCAAATGGAAAGGAGATAAAACACACCAAATACAGTCTGGACCCAGCATGTACAGTTTTCCAGTCAGAGTTGTTTGCCCTGCATAAGGCCATAGAGGAAGCTAAGGAGAGCTCGGAACCCATCATCAACATTCTGAGTGACTCTAGATCATCGCTAGACCTACTTAAAAACCCTAGACAAACACTCCCATTGGTCAACAAGATCAAAGAAGACCTTTCTATCATAACACGAACTGGAAGACGGATCAGAGTGTTCTGGCTGAGAGCACATGTGGGCACGGCCGGCAACGAAAGAGCTGACGAACTTGCAAAAGTAGCAGCCCTAACACCTAAATTGACTCCAGATTACGAACTAGTTCCGCTGTCATATGCCAAGAGGAAAATCCGAGAGGAGAGCATACTCAAATGGCAGGACAGATATGACAACTCAACTACAGGTTCAGTCACGAAGCATTTCCTACCAGAGGTGAACAAATTATACCGAACGGTAAGGAATACAATTCTGAACCCAGTTCACATACAGTTGCTGACGGGACATGGAGGAATTGCTGAATACCTGCACAGATTCAAGTTAATAACTGACCCCGGATGCGAGTGTGATCCCCACGAAATAGAGTCTGTGTGGCACCTGATCTTGGACTGTCCTCGCTTCCAAACGGCGAGAATGGACCTGGAACAAAGTTTCAACACCAATCTGACAATGGAATTACTACCCAAACTTCTGGACGACCCAAAAACCAAAAAACCTTTTTTGGACTACGCTGAAAAAATCATGCGCACAGCAGCCAAAAGGCATAAGGACACAACACCACCGCAAATTAGAGAAAACACCCGTACTACCGCACTAATAATTCCAAGACAATTACCAACACCTGAAACAACCCTCCCTGCTACCAAAAATCACAGAGAGACAGTAGCAAAACTGCTAGATAATGGAGTAGTCGGTCTACCTGGCATCAAGACCAGAAGTGTGGTAGTATTCATGAACACACCACATGAAAGACTGGGTATCAGCTTCTGCTGCAAAACGGGCCCAAACAGCATAGAGATGTCCTCGGGACTAGCGGCATTGATGAAAGGCAGTCCCACAAAAAGCAAATTAAAACGGAAAAAGCTCGAGGCAATGAGCGTGATTTTAATAGCAAACCAGAAATGTCGTCTATACCGCAAAGACAACAAGACGGTACTTATTTTCGAAGACGGAGAAGTATTAACACAGTTTGCAAGAGCAAGCTCACTACTTAACATCATAGCTGAGGTCAGCGAGCCCCAAGATCCGGCTCGAATAATCAGCGTGGATACAATGACAGCCGGATATTACAAAGGCGAAGTTGCAGACCACCTGGGTATAGTTGTAGCCTCCAAGATTCACCAACTCGTGGCTTATGAGAATAGAGGCGAAGATCTCAGCTATTTAAAACCCAAACCAACAAAACCCCAACAAAACCCGGCAGTCCTTGACACTGACTATAGAAACCTGGCAAATCCAAGTGGCTCAGAGAGAGTGCAGAAAAAACATGAGGAGGAGAGAGATGCCAAAAACCAAACAGCAAGAAAATCTCCGAAGGAAAGCATCATCACCTCTATCATTAAAGCAGTCAGCATAGCCTCGAACCAGACCCTTAGGAAAAATCCTATAAAAGAACAGCCAGTAGGAAAACAAACATACAAATCAAAACCAAAAACGACGAAAAAACCAACGAAAGCAGCAAAAGGCCCCGCCGAACTCCCAAAATACCTACCAGTAGTCAGACCACGGGACCATATGATAAATGCCTTCATAGAGTACACCGCCATACTTAAGGCAACAAGAGCGAAAAAGATCAAAGAGTGCCAAAACATCCTGGAAGCACGTCACAGCAAACTCAAAGACCTATTATATGAAAGGATAAAGACTGCGAAGGCAACAATTTATAACAACCAGACCGCGGAAGTGATCGAGGGAGAAGAGGCAGAACAGCACATGGCTGCATTCAGTGAGACAATTGGCATGGTCGAACTTGATTTAGAAAAAACAGAAACATCAGGAGTAGTCACTTACCGAACCCCGACGACTGATCCAATAGTGGTAACCACAAAGAACACTAAGATATGGCTAGACGACAAAATACTCGAAAGAGCGGACAAATTGTCAGAAACATGCCAACAATGGGAGTTACCACTAATAAAGATGATATACGGAGTACCAGGATGCGGTAAGACTACATGGATAATTAATAACTTCAACTCCCAAGACGACCATATAGTCACTACCACTAAAGAGGCTAAACTAGAACTAGTATTAAAAATCTCCGAAAAAGAGGGGGCTGACGCCGCGCGCAGAGTTAGCACACTGGCTTCGATCCTAACAAACGGACTACCGAAAGAAAAAAAGGGAAAATGCCAAAGGCTTATAGTCGATGAAGCACTGATGAACCACTTCGGATCCATCGTGATGGCCCTGCAACTCACCGAAGCCACAGAACTGCTACTCATTGGTGACGTAAATCAGCTTCCTTATATTGAAAGAGAAAACTTGTTCGAAGTCTACTACCACCGCCCAGACTTTATAACAACTGCCATCATAACACAACTTATGTGCTCAAACAGATGCCCGAGGGATGTAGTCTACGCCCTTAGAAAAGTATATGACGGTATATATTCCTCGAGCAGCATAGCAAGATCTATGAACATAAAATCCCTTACAGGTGAAAAGATCCCCATTGACCAACCAAATACCCTATACCTGACCTTCACTCAAGAAGAGAAGCTAGCATTGGAAGAAAAAGGGTACGGAAAAGGGAATGGATCCAAAACACTCACCGTTCATGAGGCACAAGGTTTGTGTTATGAAAGCACAATAGTAGTAAAAAGAACCGGAAAGAGCCTCCCACTCCATGACAGCGTACCTCATGCGCTAGTAGCCATTTCCCGACACACCAGGACGTTTGTCTACTACACGGACCATCAAGAAGATGCGCTGGCGAGGTTCATCAAAGACAGCATTGTTAATACGGACAAGACAATAAATGATTACAACTTGAAATTAGCAATACACAACCAAGACCAGAAGGTCATAACAAAATTAACCAACTGAACAGAATATTTATTTATGTATTTATTAAAGTAATTCTTGTGCCTGAATACACAGGCAAAAATCTCAAAAAAAAGAAATCAAAATAATAATTATAAAACAAATTAAAAATGGCATGGACTACAAGTCTATGGTAAATATATAATAATAAAAAAAAAAAAAAAAAAAAAAAAAAAAAACAGTATTTTGAGGAATTGAACGTCTACTGACCAAAATTTTTGTCAGTTTTCCAATGTTTTGACCGGACGTCAAATTTTAATATTACCCGGTTCATATAATAAGAAGCATTTTTGTTTAATATTAGACCGTGTTATTTTTTTTCTATCATAAATATGTCAGGTAATTCGAGTATTTAAATATCGAGGACTAGCTAGGAGAGACGGGTGTTAGGAGTCTCCTACTACTACCTACTCGTCGTACGAAACAGCTGTGATATCTACTTTAAGTCGGTGACACTTTTATGACATAGTAGTACAACCCTCGTCGAACCTTTTTCATTGTTCTGCAATAAATAATAGTCACGATACTTTTGTTATTATAGATTTACACCAAAACCTAAACCACTTTTCTCTCCAATAAATGCTTGCATTTGCAGTTTATTACTAAATCGTTTTCAACGTCTCCTCACCGAGTGACACTTTCTTGTGCTTCTTCCAGAAATCCTCATTTTATAGAAAAAAGACCCTTAACACGTGAACACCGTGTGGGCTTTGCAACTTAATTTATTTATTTATTTCGTTGTAACAAAGTGTCACGATCGCATTGAAGAGGGTCCAAGGGAAAAAAATATTCGATTTGGGAAGGTCCTCCAGTTGATCTTATTTGTTAGAGTTCATTTTCATCGGTGTGTTATTGTGAATATCGCGCTCACAACACTCACACTCACAGTGTTGAGACATAAATGAACAGCAGTTAGTTTTAGTTATGAAGAATATAATAAGAATTTATGCGAAACAAATTCCATAAGTTGTTTGTTGAAGTTTGGTTTATCTCATTAGTTCATATTATTAATTATATTTATTTTAAATAACAGTATTATTTCTTATTTTGTTACTTGAAATATCATTAATTATATATTATTTATTCTATACTCGTAGTATAAAAAGTTTAAGTTAATGACGTTGCGAAATCTATTTGCACCTTATCTGTTTAGAAGGCCTTTATTAGTTTCATACGTAATGATGCTTTTAAAATAAAACGTAGCATTTGGAATTTGAAAGAGATCAAAGCCTTTGCATGATACAATACAGTGTAATACAATGCAGTGCGGTGCAGAGCAGGGCAGGGCAGGGCAGAGCAGGGCAGGGCAGGGCAGGGCATGCAGTGCACTGCAAAACAAAATAAAACATATATACAATGAAAATAAATACTTAAGAACATCAAAATGTATTTATACATTGAAGTTACTACAGATTTAAATTAAGTCAAATTAAGGTATAAGAATACTTAAAATAGAATTATCTAAAATGATGCGAATTAATCAAGTTTGAGGTAAAATTGATGGTGCAAAGTAAAGACATGTCTATGTCTATGTCAACCTTGCCCGAAATCTGTATTTTTCTACATATTTGATATAAATTTAATTTGAGTACATTAATTATTATAAAAAAATAACATAATGTAATTTAAAGCACCACTAGGCAGCCTAATATTTGGCAGTAATAAAAACAATACAATCAGGCTTTTTAATGGTTGAATACAAAAGAGCGATAAATTAATGAACGCAAAGCAAGCTCGGCTCTGCTCGATACATCAGGGTGTTCATTACTAAACGATTTATTTATTCTCACGCTTTCCTGGTTTAATTAATTACACTGGGATTAACGATACGACGTTATTGTATTCGTAGATCATATTCCTGTGTGTAATTAAATAAAATAAACAAACACTTATTAAAAGAAATTTGATTAAACAATGTTTTATTTGTAAGGCGTTGGCTTTTTATTTCTAAATTATGTGCTGCTATTATGTAGATGATAATATTACCGCTTAATGAATGGATATATAATGTATTTAGAATGTTTGATCGTAAGAATATTGTGATGAATTATTGACTATAAACACTCAAGGTATTAGTAAATCTCATAGTACTGATAATTTATTTCAATTATATCGGAATCTCTACAAAGCGAATGAAGACCTCTTAATAAAAAGTCGTAACAGGTTTTAGTTACTTCAATTACCAAAATCAATTGTCACGTGGGTGTTTTAAATATATTTGTTAAGTAAGTTTTATCTCCACACTATTTTAAGTAAATATTATTCAACAAATTACACACGGTCACAGCCGGAGGACGAAAGACCCAAAGAAATACAAATTATTAACTTAAAATATGATTTACAAACTACGTGTTCCTTGCTCAGAGTTGGAGACAAGAATGTGTATAATGAAATGAAATTTTATTAAAAGAACAAGAAAAACAAATGTAACTAATAAAAGTTTCGGAAATAAGGTATATTCTGGGAATTTAATATGATGCTCCTGCGTCTAATCAGCGTTTCCACGGTTCGTGAGAATATATTAAATGCTCATTTAACAACTTTATAAAAATAAGAATATAAGAAATATTAATTAAATGATCATACAGTATATAGAAATATAACAAACATGAATTTTTATGAAATTTATTTACGGAAACATCAAAAACAAATATTGCTTTAATCACCGCTTGAGGCTGAAGGACGTTATCAAACGTTAAGCTACGGTTCTTTGAAGTTAAATAAAAGTTTGTCGTAATTTTGGAGGCTGACAGATATTTTTGTATATATTTTTTTACATGATACATAATAAGTAAGTCTGTATTGGTTAGTAATTATTGTGTGAATATTCAAACAAATGTTACTAATTTCTGCGAGATAAAACAACATAATATGATATATTCACAAAATTTGGATTGTCGAGGATTTTGTTAAATTCTAATGATGCTGACAGAGAAATAGCAGTCGCCATATTGGCCACTCTAGCGAAATGTCACTGACGCCGGAAGCCATCTTGAGTTCGTTAAGGCCGATTCACACGTATCAGTTAAATCACGGTTCCGTCCGGTCCGGCCCAGTACCGCCATATTTTCTATAAATGCTTTCCTGTCCGTCTGTGTCTGTTTGCAGTGTATAAATAAACCTTTATCGAATGAGCTGTCAGAACAAACAAAATCACTATTCGATAATTTTTTTTTTTACATTATTAAGTACATTTTGCCCCAATAAGTTTTACTTATAATAAACTAACGATTTCAAATTGCTAACGCTTATTATGTATTATTTTTTTATTCATATCTATCTACTAATTTTGTAAATAAAATTATTTAAGACTACAAAAATTACTTGATCACGAGACTCTTTAAGCTCCACTTTGGCTTAAGTACAAATTCATAATATTTCAGATAATCATAATGTAATCAATTTTAAAATTACAACCGCCACAGTTCTGCTTTGTTCTCGTTGTCATGTTAAACAAGTCATTGAAGCCAAAATTCTCTAGAGCTTAGAGAAACCCTATTATCCTTCTATTTTTTAAAAGAAAGCAATTATTATTAATAACTGAAAAAATTATGATTATTTTAGACATATTGTATATATATGGTCAAATAATATCTTTTCGTGATTTTACGATGGACCGATGATAAAGTGAACAGGCTATGTGCTATATTCAAACGAACCTTAGTTCATTTGTTACCCACTGATAATAATATATTACAGCTACTATTATTGAGAGGGCGTTTAAAACCGGTATATATATTTTTTTATTTATGACATTATAGAAATTTAAGTATAAAAATTAATTTAGTAGAAGTTCGATTGACGATCTCAATAGATTTAAACAGAGAAGAAGAAGAAGAAACATCATATCTGAGAACTTGGTAAATAAACAGGTCGTTTATAATCTAATTAAAGGATACACGGAGTGCAGAGAGTTATATGTTGGACATCCACCTTTATTTCGTGTCTCAATTTGAAAATAACAAAGACTGTATAGCCACCGACCACAAGTAACTGTCAATTCTATAACAGTATTGAATAATAATGATAAATAATAAATGATGTTGTAACGACGTTCGTAAAACATTAGTATCTAATATAACTGTACGAAATACAACATAACGAGGTAAAAATATTACTATTTCAACAACGACGACACTAAATTAAAAATTGTGGCGAGGGTTTGTGTCAAAAACAAACAATTAGTTTGGAACGTGTCGAGTGTTACTGACTCGTACGAGTATGTATACAGTTCATATACCTGTAATCATTACGCTAACATTAAACACTATGCAATAGCATACTCTTATAATTTGAATTGATTAATAGAATATCACAAATAATAAAAAAGGTTATTTTTGAAAATTTGTGGCAAAAACTAATAACGTGTTATAAAAGTTAGTGCATTTCTACTTGGAATGCACATAATTTTATTTTTCGTTATATTAGGTCCTTACATATGAAATTGGCGTTTTGTCGTTGCGGCCACTTTAAAATTTCTTCTCTATGGTTAGCACTTCCAAATTCATATTTATACAGCTAATTACACGTGTATTTGTGTTTCTTTACCTCTCATTCATTTTTTTTCTTCTGTTTTTTTTCTGTTTGCGTCATTAAGCTTGGTTTAAACGTTTTCGTTCTGGAAATATATAACTGCAAAACAAGCCCCGTGGACGGCCAGGGACCCAAGTTGATAATGAAGAATTGAGGGCTATTGTGGAAGCAGATCCATCGAAATCTACGACTGCGATGTTAGTGATAAAACTGTTTTAATATACTTGAAGCAAATTAGAATGATTGAAAAGCTTGAAAGGTGCGTACCTCACGAATTGAGTGAAGCAACAAAAGCAGCTCACGGAAGATCAATGTGTAGTAATCAAATTAATTTGATTATGTTTCATCGGTGAGTGGGAAAAACCGGAAGCCCTAACCCCCCCCCCCCCCCGCCAGACATGAGAGCGATGTGTTAGCAAATTGGGATGAAATGCGGTCCTTTTTTTGCATCCTTCCCATGGGGGCCGATTTGTTTCCCTCCCAATGATCATAGTGACTGCGCTGCGGCTGTAGCTGATGTGATACTTCAGGGCATGGAACTATTTGTACCAAGCTCTGTGGTAGCACTTGGTGGCAGATCATGGCCTTGGTTTGATACGTCACTCAGGGCTGCAGCAGCTGGCAAACGGCAGGCTTACCAAGCTTGGGTTAATGCGTTAGTCACTAAGGATCCGAACTCTAGAGTTCTGAAGAGGAAATATAATCGTGCCTCCAGATTCTTCAAACGGAAAATTGCTAGAGCCAAAGTAATGGAGAGCATTATCAAGGAACAGCTCCCAACCTACCTCGAGAATCACCAGTTGGTCAACGACCGGCAATATGGCTTTCGCCATGGTCGATCGGCTGGTAATCTTCTGTTATATCTTACGCACCGTGGGGCAGCTGTTTTTGAAAGCAAGGGAAAGGGTCTGGCAGTTAGTCTGGATATGGCGAAAGCCTTCGATATGGCACAAGAGGCTTCTTCTAAGCTACCTTCCTATGGGCGTGGGCTTCCCGAGGGTTTATGTAAATGGATCACCAGCTTCCTCACTGGGCGCAGCATACAAGTCGTTCTCGATGGTTTTTGCACATCAAAGACATGTTGGATATTTCCAACATACATTGTTATGCGGATGACAGTACTGGAGTTGTGGTATATTTCGGCGGTGCAGGTCTCTCTCGGGAAAACGTCGACGAGTGCCGAAAGAAACTTGTGTCTTCAATAAAGACCTCCCTGGGGATGCTCTCTGAGTAGGTTGAACTAAACCACGTTCAGTTCAATCCTCGACATTTCGAGCGATTGTCAGTTTTGTGGTCATCTGGAGAGCAAGGCCAAGTTGAAGATGCAATTGGGGGTGAATAATAGAGCGAAGCACTATTTCAAAACTAGCCAAAGACTTGCGCTCTATAAGATGCAGGTCCGGCCATACATGGAGTACTGTTCTCATCTCTGGTCCGGATCACCCCAATTTCAGCCTTTACCATTAGACCGCGCACAAAGAAGAGCCGTTCGGATTGTCGGAGACCTGGTGCTCTGCGAACGGCTAGACTCTTTGGCATTGCGTATTTGCTTGTGCATCATGTCACCATGCATTTTCATTGCATTCTTTATGCATCTTCTACCGCATTTACCACGGGGAGTGTTCCGATGAGCTATTTGATGTGATGCCTACTCCCGAATTTCATCACCGCACAGCGCGCCATCGACTCTTTTACCATCCCTACCACCTGGATGTGTGGCAATCCCCCACTGTGCGGTTCTTAAGGACCTTTTTTTCCACGTTCTACTCGCTTGTGAAACGAACTCCCTTCAGCGGTATTTCCAGATCGGTACGACATGAGTTCCTTCAAAAAAGACGTTTACATCTACCTTCAAGGCCGGCAACACTCTAGTAAATCCTCAGATGTAGCAGGAATTCATGGGCGGCGGTGATCACGTCCATCTGTAACCCGCCTGCTTGTTTGCCCTCCTCTTACATAAAATAAAAAAATAAAATAAAAAAAAGAAGCAAACCGGCAAACGCGCGACGACTGCTGCGTTACATTACTTAACCGACACACGAATGAAGGTTTTTAAATCAAATTAGTACCTGTGATGAAAAGTGGATTTTCTACTATAACTGGAAGCACTTATCACAATAGCTGGATCCTGGCAAATCGTACTCCAAGCCAAAATTGACCCAAAAAAAATTACTTGTGAGCATTGGGTGGGCTAGTGTCGGTGTCGTTCGTTGTCAGCAATTGCAAACCATGATGGAAAAGTTGCTAAACAACCGAGGCTGGTCAATCACTCTACGCCACGGCTGCTTCACTACAATAAATTAAAAAAATAAAATAAAAAAAAGAAGCAAACCGGCAAACGCGCGACGACTGCTGCGTTACATTACTTAACCGACACACGAATGAAGGTTTTTAAATCAAATTAGTACCTGTGATGAAAAGTGGATTTTCTACTATAACTGGAAGCACTTATCACAATAGCTGGATCCTGGCAAATCGTACTCCAAGCCAAAATTGACCCAAAAAAAATTACTTGTGAGCATTGGGTGGGCTAGTGTCGGTGTCGTTCGTTGTCAGCAATTGCAAACCATGATGGAAAAGTTGCTAAACAACCGAGGCTGGTCAATCACTCTACGCCACGGCTGCTTCACTACAACGCTCGAACATACTCTGCAGAATAGATGGCTATCAAATTAGAAGAGCTTCTATTGGAATATCTGAGACAATACTATTTTTTTCGAAATTTGAATAATTTCTTGCAAGGGGAAAAATTGTACTCCGATGGGAAGTACAGACCGCCTTCAAAGATTTTATTTATTCCCGAATGTATTTTTTTAGTAAAGGGATCAATGAACTTCCTATCTACTTTGATTAATTAAATATATAACATTAAAAATATTCGACTTATTGTTCCTTCCAATACCAAACGTCTATTTTATATGTAAGGACCGAATAGTTATATGCAATAGAAGTGATTATTCATATAACTAATTTAAATATATTTAATAAGCACATAGATATATAGATATATGATAACTAGTCATGAATTTTAATAACATCAAATACATTCAGGATCTTAAAATTGAACTTAGTTGTGAAATTGTAAAATATTCACACATTGAGTTATTCTTATTCTCCTTTGTACCTTTGTTTTGTATTCACGTAGCGCTTTAACTGCTGATGGTTACAGGTTACGGTTCCAACTTTATATTATAATATTATGCGGTTATTTTTTTAATTTAAACGAAAATTTAACTATATAATAAAACTAATTAAAAAAGTATAAAAAAATTATGGATTTCTTTTAATGTATAATCCTTCACAACGATCAATAATATAGAAAATATAAATTAAAATACGTTGTTTGATATTTTTGTTTGTTAAGATAAATATCAATTATCATCTGTTTAATAACTATCTGTTGAGGATATTGACTTCAGTCAATTTAGGGCATAATGTTAATTAGAATCTTAATCTAAAACCCTATCTTTACACGTAATCTGAAAATGAATTTTGAAAGATTAAATGTGGCTACAAAAATATATAATACTTCAAAAATACTTCTAAAATGAAAAGTACTACGAGACGTATATAAAGATATATTGACACATATATTGTACTCGAGTGAGAAGATTGGTTTCTGTGAAATCTTATTAGTTAGAAGAGTTGTACAATTTGGTACAAAAAGTGGTACAGTTCTATCTGACAGCTTTTGCGTAAAAACAGACAAGTATTTTATTTCATCATCACACTTTATTTCTCTACTGAAATCGTTATTAAATTAAAAGTTATTATGATAGGATAATACTTCAATGTAAGTTGTACAGCAAGCGAAATCCATCTCGGCAATATAAGTTGATTTAATAAAGTTTGTATCTCCGTCACCATCACAAAAATGTTTTATTTAAGATACCATTCTGATTCTGGTATTTTAATTATCACAAATTTGTTACCAAAAGTATTAATATAATATTACATATAATATATGTTATAAAAGGAGTAGTATAAATAAATAAATAAAAAAAAAAAAAATAAAAAAAAAAAAATAAAAAGCCTTTTATTTCTAGAAAGATAAATACAGTTAGCTTATCTAATACACAATATCTAAATGTAACTTATATACTAATATTTATGAATTTGTAAAGTTAGGTTTCATTTTATGGTTTTTCCAGAACCCCTCCACAGGTAAAGGCCTCCTCCAAAGATTTCCAATGCTCTCTACTTTGAGCTTTCTGTATCCAATCATGACCAGCTGTCCTAATAATCTCATCGTGCCACCTCGTAAGCGGTCTTCCTTGGTATCGCTTGCCTTGAGGCCCGGTCCATTTCGTCACTCTTTTTGTCCAGCGGCCGTCTTGCAGACGAGCTACATGACCCGCCCATTTCCACTTAAGCTTCAAGGAGTAGCTTAAAACATCGGTTGCTTTTGTTAAGCGTCTTATTTTAGTATGTCGCATTTTATGGACCTTTCTAATGCTGAGCATACTACGTTCCATACCTCTTTGACATGTAGATATTTTGTTCCTTGTCTTTGTGGTAAACTTCCAAGTTTGACAGGCGTATGTTAGAGATGGTAAGATGCATGACGTCATGACTTTAGTTTTAAGTTTTATAGGCATACTGTTTTTAAATATTTCTTTAAGACTCCAATATTTATTCCAGGCCAGATGTACGCGTCTTTCTATTTCTTGGATATTACTGTTTCTGTCGAAGCTCATTTGTTTGCCGAGATATATGTATTTTTCTGTATAGTTGAGTGATATATTATCTACAGAAATAGCTCTATTCTCTTTGCTGTTTGTCATCAACATAGTTTTCGATAGATTCATTTCCAAGCCTACTTGTTTACTATATTCGTTTAATGATTGTAGCATGAACTGGAGTTGAGAGTATGATTCAGATAGCAGAACTATATCGTCCGCAAAGCGCAGATGGTTAAGGTAGTACCCGTCAATATATAGTCCGCATTGCTTCCAGTCAAGTTTCCTTATTATGGATTCCAGTACGGCAATGAACAAAGTCGGGGACATGGGGTCGCCCTGTCTCACGCCTCTCTTGATAGGGAAACTAGAGCCGATTTTTTCGAGTTTTAATGTACCTGTACTGTTGCTGTATATACTTTTAATTATCTCTATGTACTCTGTATTTACTCCTTGTTCTTCCAGCGTGTTCCATATGCCAATGTAAGAAATAGTGTCACAAGCTTTTTTGTAATCAATAAAAGCGATGTGGAGAGTTCTTTGTTTTTCTTGGTACTTTTCCATCAGTAAGTCTAGAGTGTGGATGTGGTCGACAGTAGAATAATTTTTTCTGAAGCCCGCTTGTTCAATTGGCTGTGACGGTTCCAAAATAGCTCTTATTCTTCCGTTTATCAGGCATGAAAAGATCTTGTATAGGCAAGGTAGAAGACTTATAGGTCTGTAGTTCCCAATATCGTGAGGAGATCCTTTTTTATAAATTAATATTATATTGGACTCAGCCCATTGCTTAGGTATAACTGCTGACTCGAGAATGCGGTTGAACAGATATGTTAGCGGTGGAGACAGTAAATTGCAAGCTGTTATTATGGCCTCATTCGTAATGTGGTCCGCACCGGGACTCTTTCCTATTTTTAGTCGCTTCACACTATTGGACACCTCTTCAATATCGAATGGTAATACTCTAGAATCATTTGTTTTTGTGCGGATGCAATTTATGTTAGTTTGGTGAGGATTTTCGTACTTCTGGTCATTATAGAGAGTTTTATAAAATTCTGTTGCTATGTTAATTATATCTTTTCGGTTGTTCAGAATATTCTCTTTCTTTTTGAGACTTTCTATCCAATTTTTGTTTGTTAGTAATTCTTTAAAAGCTCTCTTTGTACTACCAGTAAGCTCTATATGTTTTACGATAGTGTTCGTTCTATAACTTGCGTAGTCGTTTCTTATGCGTTTGCTTATTAGTTTGTAGAGCGCTGCCAATTCATTTTTCATGGCTCTTGTTTTGTTTTTGGTCCTTTGCAGTGTCTGCCTTCTAGTACTAAGTCTTCTAGTATTTTCTGATAGGATAATATTTGTTTTGTTGTTGTTGGTATTTTTTGAGTTTTGAAGGCTCTCGGAGATAGTGTTGACAATTTTATCGTAATAGCTTTGTATTGAACAATCTTCTTGCAATTTAGGTATAGTTGGTAGATGCGATGCAATATTTTCTTTATATTTGTTTATTTCTTCTAAAGTTTTTAGCATAGAATTAGGGCTGGCAGTGTAGCTAGTTCTGTTCTTTTTAATTTTTTCCAGGGTTATTGTTGCTCTAATTGCGCGATGGTCTGAGGAGTAATTGAGGTTTAGAACTTCTATATTTTGTATCTTTTTTTGGTTTGTTTGAAATAATAAAGTCTATTTCATTTTTGTAATCACCATTTGGCGACCGCCAAGTCCATCTGCGGTTAGGTTTCTTTTTGAAAAAGGTATTTAGGATCATAATTTTATTTTCGAGTGCAAAGTCAATCAACCTTTGTCCCCTTTGATTTCTGACGCCATATCCGTATGGTTTCATTATCAAATATTCCTCAGCTTTTGGTTCGCCAATTTTTGCGTTTAAATCTCCCATAATTATATAGAATTTATGTGTTTCACTGATGGCTTTGTATAAATCTGTGTAGAAACGTTCAATTTCTGCTTCTGTGGCTGATTCCGTGGGCGCATACACTTGAATTAAGGTTAGCTTAGTACTTTGTAGATTTAAATTTAAGAGTGCGACTCTATCGCTAATACTTGTGAAGCTTTCTATGCTGTCTTTATGGCATTTATTTATTAAAAAGCCTACTCCGTACATTCCCTGTGTAATTCCTGTGTAACAGAGAATAAAATTTTCGTACTTCTCAATTTTTGTCCCACTTCTGCGTACTTCAGACATTCCAATAATATCAAATTTCACATTGTTGAGTGCTTCATTTAATTCTAACAAGTGTCTGTAAGATGGGAGAGTTCTTACGTTATAAGTTAATAAGTAAAGTTTGTTTTTATTTTTAGTTCTATTTAAATCATTTACTTCCGTAGTATTATTTGTTATCATCTTTGGAGGGTTGTGGTCATATTATTCCTCGGTGATCAACCGTCTTGGAAGAAGGTTTTTATAGTTCTGTTGAATTTGTATGTTGTATGTTTCATCCGTATGAGAGGTGGGCGTTAGTTGCTATATATTTTTGTTGTTTTTATCGTTGTCTTGATTCGACGTTGAATTTTTATTAACTAGATAGTTTAGAATGCCTTGTTTTAGTACTCCTTCCGATATACTATTTGATCTGCGTATGGAATTTGATTGTAGTGTTTTATTCTTTTTGTTGATTTGTATAATGCTGGCCCCTTGAGGTAGAGTATTTGACTCTGGTGATGTAGGTAGAGACCTCTTGTTATTTGGTTTTAATATAACCAATTTATCATATTTTATCGCGACTTTATTGCCTCTTTCGCGCTCTTGAATTGCTTGTTTTTGTAATTCTCTCCTTTTGTCTAATATATATTTTGGGTAGTCCTCATTTAATGTAGAGTATAAGTATAGTATAACCAATAGTAGCAGGTGTCGTTGAGCAATCTTTTTTGTTTGAGTATATTAATTTTAATACCAAGAGTTAAGAAGGTCACTATTATTGGCCGGGGCTTCTCTCCTTTTCTCCCCACTCTTTTTACCTCCTGTATGTCTCTATAGTCTAAATCTATTGAGAAATACTCTTTTATAAATTTAATTATGTTGTTCTCTAAGTCTTTATATGATGTATCGTTTTCCTCTATGCCGAAGAAAATAATATTACGCTGTCGTGCTTGTTTTTCCAAAAAATGAATCCTTTTTCCTTGGTTTTCCACTCTATTTTCCAGGTTTTGGTGCTTTTCCTCCTAAATAGCAAATTTTTCTTCTAATATTTTGTATATATTTGTTGTTACTTGTTCCGTTATTTTGTCTCCACTTTTTTGAATTTCAATTTTTTGTTCATTTAGATCTTTTTGAATGTTTTGAAGTGCTTTCATGATATCTTCCATGATATCGATTATTTTGGACCTAGTAACTCCCTCGCGTGGGCAGTCGCAGTACTATTTATAAGCTTTGGTAACAGTATCGATTGACAAGCGCTTGTGATCTTGATATGTTAGTAGTGTGCCTTCCTTACCACAGATGGCGCTGTTATAATATTTTATATTACCGTTTGTATACAAATTTTTGCTAATTCATTGAGAGTGAGGTTACGTTTTTGTAACTTTCACTAGGAAGACTTTTACGCAGCTTTATTTATATTCACTATTTCGTATTTCACTGGGGTGACACTGGTCAATTAGATTAGACTTATTATTGGTGTAACTAGTCTTTAAAATGTCGTTGGGTAGGGTACTTAGCACTTTAGTTTCTATTTCTTTTTTATGCACTTATAAGTCCACTATTTGACTTTACTTCACTATAATGTTATTTTCCACAAGTTTATAAACACTTTACGCAGACACAAATTTATAAATTCACTTATTTGATATTTTTAAACTTGTTTTTAGTACGGAGTATGCGTTTATCGTGGCACAGGGGCGCCCTCTCTCAGGATAAAAGGAGTAGTAATTTATCTTAAACAATTAGTTCCATTTGTTAAGATGTTAAGAGATTTATTTGAAGAAAACAGCCTGTCAATTCAAATTGTCAGAATTTTTTATTAATATCCTCAATAGTCTCAATCACCTTTTGTAATTAAACATAAAAAAGGTTGTTGTCATAATATGGTGAAAAAGCTACGACGCTAATATTAATTTAATGTAGTATTTTTTATCTAAAAATACCTTATTAATTTATAAAAATTTGATGTTATGGTTTATTCCCTTATGAACAGTGCTAATTTCCGATTTAGTAGCAACCAACGATCTAAGAAGGCATCCTCTGAATAATTTGAACTCTCAGCGCTTGTAGTTTTAGAAATTCTATCTAACGAAACCTAGAATTTTTTTGTCACAGCTTTTATTAGCTACAGTATATTAAATATTCTTCTGTCACTATAAATATTCCTTTCTTAATAATACTCACATTTAAAAGCTGTTTTCGTACCATCCTAAATGCAAATATGAAAAGATAAGAAGTTGCTAATTAGGTTCTCTTTCAAAAAGGATCGACATTAGGACATTAAGACAACTGCTTTACTGCTTATAAATTAATGAAAGTTCAAGTATTTTATAACTGTAGTCGTACATAGGTACATTAATTTGAAATGTACTTTAATTATTAATAGATCTTTAAATTTTTAATTAGAATAAAAAGTAAAGACTTAAAGAATCTTCAACTTTTATTATGATTACTAAAGCATACATCCGTTGTGTAGAAACAGTTGAAACTGGATTTGTAAATAATTTTGTAAAGCTAAAAGTCTGAACTTTTTATCATTTGGATAAGCTCAGATAATGACAAATAATTGGATAATATACTTAGATCCCTGTTTGAAAACAATTCCTCTAAACATAATATAGCGCGTTAAAATTTGGCTATGCTTAAATTGTTCTTCCCAATTGAAACCTTATTTAAATGCGCCTAAGAAAATGCTCCCACTTGGTACTTCATTTTGTAAATGAAGTTAAATTTGTATGGAATAAATACAATTTGTTTGTCATTCCATCTTAGAGGCAAAAAACGACGGTGAATTGAATTATTAAAACATACGAAAACAGATATTATTAAGATTTAAAACGGGAAACATTTTCTCAATCTTCGACATCAAGAAAGTCTTTGTGTTTATTAAAAGCTTGTTCACGATCTGAAGTCAACAATATTAATTTTTATACAGAAAATATATGTTTTTATAAAATCAAATGTAGGCTTTTATAATTTTGCGATAATTGTTTTATAATATTTTCTATTTTAATTGTAGGTATATCTATAAAAAATGTTGTTTGTCTTCGTCTCAAATATTAAAAAAATCACTGCACCGACCTCATTGACCTCAAATTTTGACAAAATATACAACCCGTTTCAGAAACGGTTATTATCTATCTATCTATCTCATCGTATTTCATATTATCTATATCTATTCAGAGTAGGTTTGACACTAGTGAAGAACATTCTTTTATAATCAATCTGAGCAGCACTTAGTTATATAAAATGATCAATTTCATATTTAACTTAAATACTTTCATATTTAACATAAGTGATATAGTACTTACACATCCCATCCTTAAATAAATTCATAATTATTCCTAACGTAATCATTAAAATTATATAATGTAATACAATACTGAGTCACAAGCAAATCAGTTATAATTTTTAATTTAAAAGTATGACATACAGTGTGCCGATTTTTCTATTTTTTTACAGGAATAATACAGAACTCGCAAAATTACGAAGACCGACTTGATCATTAGCTCAAAATAAAAATGAAAAGATTGCTTACAAATTCACTAAGCTAACAACAGCTTCTATAATAGCCTATAAGAGCTGTTGCTATCCCTCAGTAATAACAAACACCTATTAGTTTACTTTTAATGCGCAGATACTTCCGTGATGTTCGCTAAAAAGAATATAATTCGTATATCGTAATATACGGTATCAATCACACTTTATCTCTAGACTCTACTTAATTAATGTTTTTCGAAAATTTTTAGGGTCTTCATCTAAGTTGTTAAATTATACAATATCTTTTTTGTTTTTTCTTTAGTGTTTGACTTGTCAAAGTCCTAGGACTTAGACGCCCTTCACCGTACAGCCAACGTTTTAGTTACTTCGTTGATTCTAGTGGTCCATCACTGACATAAAATTTCTTGTTTTTTATACAAATCGTATATAACCGAACATTTATAAAATATTTTTATTATATGTAGACAAATCCTAAAATCATTTAAAATAGAACTAAAATATCATTACATTATTTTGAAGTTGTATTAATTTTTGAGACGTGAGGGTACATTTAAGATGAAATTTAAATATTATAACGATTAATATAATATATGACATGTATATAAATAAAAATATTTCTTTCGGAGGTAATTTGTTTTTCAACTCGAACGACATTATTGAGAAGCTATTTTATAAATGATAAAACATTGTCCAAACCATTGAATTCGTATTTGGAATTTAAAAAAATCCGTGCCCGCAGGGGGACACGCGTGGGTAGACCTCGTGTGTAACTCGTTTAAAATATAAGAATAACCCATCATGCCGTTGTTTACATCAAAAATTTTCAAGCAAAAAGCGGTTTTTATTTTTTTTCTCGGAAAAAGTATCTTTTTTGTAAATACTTTTGGTACTTAAATTTAGAGTAAAAAATAACCTTTCTATTAAAAATATTTGCGAGAAGGGAATGTTTACCAGAAAAAAGTTTCCGTGGTTTTACCTACCTTAAATTTTGAAGCTAAAAGTGGTTTTTATTTTTTTTCTCGGAAACGGTACCTTTTACGGAAAAATTTTTGATACTTAAATTTAGAGTAAAAAAATAAACTTTCTATTAAAAATATTTGCGAGAAGGGAATGTTTACCAGAAAAAAGTTTCCGTGGTTTTACCTACCTTAAATTTTCAAGCTAAAAGTTGTTTTTATTTTTTTTCTCGGAAACGGTACGTTTTACGGAAAAATTTTTGATACTTAAATTTAGAGTAAGAAAATAAACTTTCTATTAAAAATACTTGTGATGTAAGAATATTAACCAGAAAAAAAGTTATGAATTTTTTTTCAAAAATTTTTGTTTTTTTTACCCCCACTCCTAAGTTATTGAAGTTAGGTTTTCGGTTTATTTAAATTATTTATAGGTATTCATCAAAGACATCATATTATATGAACGCGATTGATCTTCTTTGAATAGGGATAAAGTTATGGTCGAAAAACTGTAATCAGAAAAAGTGAGGCCCATAAGAAAGTTATTTTTAAATACAAAAAAAATATTATGACGTACATTGTCGTCAGTAATTGAGCACAGCGAAGCGAGCGGAGCGCTCTACTGGAGACTTTTTCACATTCTTTGTCACGAATAAGGTCGAAAACTACTTGACGGAAAATTATGAAAGAACAATGGTAGCTTTCCATACATCATTTTACCTGACATCTATTTGAGGCGTCTAAATATAAAAAAATATTTAAACGATAGGGGTAATATTGCATAAGCTTAATCAAAAACAAATATTTTTTTAGAAAGCCACAAAAAAAAGATATTTAAGTTTTTGTTTAATAATAATTTGAGGTTACCTGTCACTACTAGTTGTCACTGATTGTAGGTACAATCTATACAAACAAAAAAATACGCAAGAGATTTCTTAATTGATGTTTTTAATATTAGTTATTAGTTTAGTAAAGGGTTAGAATAAGTCTTGAACGCGTTTATTAACCCGAATATATATTTGCAATGAATAATATTTGTCTAAATATAAGAAAACCGATCTTTCTTCTTTGCAAATGTGTCAGATAGCTATCTCTATTTACTAAGCTTCAACCTCTAACATTCCAATACTGGGCATAGGCCTCTTTTACCAAATAGGAAAAGAATCGCAGCTTAATCAGCCGATGGTCCAATGCGTGCTAGCAAATAACCTACTATCGAACCCTCGAACACCATCGTGTAGGCAGCGCCAATCAACAAGCGCACCACTATTCTATAGCGATCATATAGTATAGTATACAGGTGAAAAAAAAAATATTTCGTTTAGAAAAATGTAGTTGTACATTTATTTAGATAAGGATAATATAGGACAGACATATGTATAAAAGTCTATAAATAAAGAAAAATAAAAAATGAATATAGGTATTTATAGTAAAAATAAAACAAGATGGTATTTTAATTACATAATATTTTAAACATTGCGTATCAATATTATTGCAGCCAGGAAAGAGGCTATGGTTACAAGTATGGGCAGCTCTCCTGTAATTTTTTCTAGGAATCACTGTTGATTCTAAGCTACAATGGAGCCCTCATATAGCTGGATTAGTTAGTAAACTTAGCTCTGCCGCGTACGCTGTTAAAAAAATTTGATCCCTAACTGACGAGACTACTGCTAAGTTAGTGTATTATAGTTATTTTTATAGCATAATGTCTTATGGTATCCTACTGTGGGGTAGTGCTACTGATATAAATACCATTTTCGTTATACAAAAAAGAGCTGTCCGTGCAATTTACAATCTGGGCCCTAGAGATTCTTTAAGAAATAAGTTTAAGCAAATTAATGTACTTACGGTCGCCAGTCAGTATATTTTTGAAAATCTTAAATATGTACATAAAAATACTGTCAATTTTATTAAGCATAGTGATATACACACTATAAATACCAGGAACAAACACAAGCTCGCGCTACCTGTTACTCGACTTAAAAAAGTGAGTAAATCTTTCATGGGGCAATGTATACAGTTTTACAACAAAGTCCCAGCAAACGTTCAAGTATTTAAAAAATTTAAGAGAATAGCTAAGGAACGTTTGTGTGCAAAAGGATACTACAATGTATCTGAATACTTAGAGGATAATGCACCGTGGGTATGAAGCGATCGCTGCCAGGCTGCTTCAAGATTATTTATTTAGTATTGTGTAATGTATTTATGTTATTTAGAATTTAAGAAGAAAAAAAAAACAAATCATGACAATCCCGCTGAGTTTCTGTCGCCAGCTCTTCTCAGGTCTGTGGAAATAATTTTCCGAGCTGGTGGTAGCTTTGACAATGAAAAAATGTTTTGTATGAAACTTATTTTCAATAAAGATTTTTGATTTGATTTGAATCTGGTAATGCTATAGTTCCATTCTCTGTATTCTGAATGGATAGCCTGACAATATCTTGCTCATGCGGATCTTCATGAGATTGGTGGTCCTCCAAAGATATGCTAACTTTGGCATTAAGATATACTCCACAACAGTAGGCTCGTTAGGTGGCTCAGTATGTGAGGCATCATCATCCCCATGTTGAATGGCTTCTTCAACTCTTAATTCATTAAAGCGATTCATGTATAGGACTTCTCTTTTGGTTCGCAACCAACAGGCATAGCATACACTGTCTGAAGTTGTTACCTGGCAAAAATATAAGAAATCTTTCTGATTCTAGCATATTAAACACATATATCTAGGATTAATGTTATTCAGGGTAAATTAAACTTATAATATAAAGGTATTTATGTAAGTTTCACAATCTAAATCATTGTAAAAATATTAGATATTAAAATAAATAAAATCAAACAAACATTTTAAAAGTATAAAACCTATAAGTTCAATGTGTATAGAATACATAAAAATAATAGCATAAAACAGAACAAGATGTACACACCTCTTGTGGTTCCTTATGGCATTTAATTATTTCTATCATCTGCCGTTGTAGTTCAGAGGGATTATCTCTTAATATTTTCTCATTTTGCCTTTGTAGGAGGGAACATACACATAAAATACAAACATTAGTATGACCACGCTGACTTGGTGTCGGTCCAGCTTCTGGTTTATTACCAGTATTCTGTTGAAGATTCTGATTTACTGCATCTATTAAAAGTTTCCAACATGCTTCACAAACATAATCCTCATCAGTTATCTGAAAGTAATTTGTAATAAGAATTAATGCATTATAACAAACTATGTTTGAAAGTACAAATAACGAGTTAATTTAATATAATTTAGAGATAAACACGGGTAATAGCGTTTTTAAGAACTTACGATTTGTGGATAATTCTAGTTGCAGAGCATCATACACACTTGAGTTTTGTTCTAAAATCCGATATCGGCGAGGAGTATTCACGCAAATATTACAATTCACTCACAATATCTGCTTGCGCTTGCTATCCATGATAAAAGAACACTCAGAACAGAAAAACACAATCGAAATCCGTTAAGGCGTCCGAGAATGAATAGTTGCACAGAAGTCGTGATGACAGCGTAAAACTAATTAGACCACGCAAAGCTAGTTAAAATGGCTTCCAATAGTGTCAAAGTCAGTCAAACTATTAGTCAGTTGTCAGTCATTTAAATTGCCTTGTAATAATATATTTGATTAATCTTATCGTTAAATACATACAACAAACGCAATTATTTAGTTTCTTTACAACAAAGAAAAATTAATATTGCTATTTATCATTTTAAATAGTTTTTTATTTTTTAATTGTATTAAACCGGAAATACACAAAAAACAGAAATTAAAAGCTTATTAAATAAAAGTTTTTTTCGTGGCTTTCCCACGTAAATCTAAGACCGTGTAAAAAACGACTAAATAATATTATTAAGTTTCGCTTTTGTCAGGTTCAGGTAAAAAATTGCCATTGTTCTTTGCAAATAAAAAAAAAACAAACAACAGGAGAAAAAATTTGGGTGTGAATCGAATATGTCAAAAGCGTGAAAGAAAAGGAAACAAAGAAAACACTTTTTTTACATTGCCTTGCTACTGAAATGTCATACAAAGTATAATATGTGTCAAAGGTCACAGTTGTTGTTGTTGTTATTTTTGTCCGACGAGTCAAGCCGCGGGCAAAAGCATATTGCAAAAAAATGAGATTATCGGAACAGTAACAGTCTCCTCAGTATCTGATCTCAAATGAGATTGTCGCTGATGGTACCGCATACGGCGCCGGCAAGTTTTAAATATTTCACATCAATTGGGGTAAATGAGTCCGTGTCTGATTTGCATTGGCTTATTTGTTTCCGGTCGACACGCAATAATTAAATAACTTCAATGCAGGGAATTTCTAATATAAACCTAGCTGTTGTCCGCGACTCCGTCAGCGTGGACTATAATAGAAGATAGCAGTATAAAAAATAGAGGAATTTAACAATAAGAGATATTATGAAAATAACAACAAAATACATAAATGATCAGTAGGTCTAATAATTATTATCATAGTTTGAATTAGTTTGATTCAATACATGATACAATTAGATACTTTATAAGCTACATATATTTTATTAAAATTTCAGGTTACAAGTTTTTTTAACTTTGGAATTTACGCTATTCTAATTTTTATATTTTTTGATTTTTTATGTAACTTCTTGTTATTTAAATATAAATTTTAGAGAATTTATGAAAGTTGTTTTTTATAACAGATATAAAAAAATATTCTTTAAAGGCTTTTCCATTTTATAAAAGGAAAATGGTGATATGGATTTAATGAAATATATCTCTCGTCGCTACAAAGGCTGATATTTATTTACATGAACCCGGAGTAAGAGGTGTCATGAGTACTGTTACACATCTCAAGACATGCAACGCGCTACTTTTTTAACTTTTTAAGTCGTATTTGACTTCGTCGTATTTACAATTAATTAAATCCTTATTATCGTTTGAATCAGTTCTGACTTCAAATAAAGTTCATTAATCAAAATGCATTTTTCTGATTTCGATAACATTTTAAATAATTGTTTTGACTTAAAACATAATCATATCATCAGTTTAAAACTTTCTAATAATTGTTTTAGATTTCTTTGTGAATGTTTTTTGAAATGATATGTCACGAAAACCAAATGTTCATTTTTTATATTGCTTTCAGATACAATTTTTAATTTTATTCATAAAAACCAACACAAGGCATTTTGTTGTTTTTGTGTACATATTTTATTCACAAGTACATACAATTTAAATGTTTACATTTAGTGACAGGTGTTAATTAGAATAATAATATAAAGTAGACATTCTTTTATGATTTGTTTTTAAGAGTATATTTATGTAGTTATACTTTTTTAATATGGTAAAGCTAATGCAATTATATCACTTCTATTTTGAAAATTAATATGATTTCTAGCTATTTTACAATATATAAGTTTACATCGCCTACATCTTCACCATCTAGCCTAGATGGTGAAGATGTAGATCTAGTGAAAAGATATTTCTTCCCACACACACAAATATTAAATAAACAAACAAATTATGCAGCTCCCTTATGTCACATAACTTTATATATATTAATGGTATTTATTGCACTGTGAGTGCTATTGTCCAATCAGAATACGCCAAGAAGCGATCTCGAGTGGATTTGTTCCATTTAGTAAAATTACAAAAGCTTTTAAATAATTCACATACTTCACAGCAAATTACTATACCTTTCTTTGGACAACATTTCTAATAAAATAAATTCTAAACCGGTCCCAAGGAATTCAATTTTGAAAGAACAAGCGAGTCAGCAATGCGCGATCCTAGCACGGTAAATGTTTCATGCCTCCGGTTGATTGAAATGTGAGAAGTTATTTGACTCGAAATGCAGGCAATCAAATAACTCCACAGAGACAGAAATAAATACATATTACTGTTTGAATCTCATATTATTTGTATTCATACTGACTGGGGTACTGTATATGATTAAAAAAATATATAATTTCAATCAGTTGTGTTTTAAAAAAATGTGTGACTTTAAGTATAACTATTAATATTAATTTGAAAATATATAAGAATAATTGTAAGATTTTTTAAATAATGACTTTCCTTGATAAATTAAGTTAACTTTGATGCTGTAAATCATTCACGCAGTCTCCTAACACATTTTTTAATTCGAAGTTCGTATCGAAAGAGCGCTTATTTTTGTAATAACATGCATATTTCTTTCTTTCTATAACTTACATGGCACATTCATGTAAAATTAAAAATAATCCTATGTATTAATGGAGAATCAACTATTAATTTCAAATGTATTTGAATTCCAGATCCATAACCTTTGCAAATTAAATTATAATTACCTTTACGTTGGCATGATCTATATGTTTTTTCTTCAGGTCGTATGCTGGCAGTGCAAAAATGCACATGCACATGCAAACATGCAAAAGAGTGCTAATTTTGTACCTTAAATTAAAAAAACTACAAATTGATTTTTAATTAAAAAAATAAAAAAAATAAAAAGGTCACTGTGTTTACTTGCCAATACATGAACGTATGTTAATTAGTAAGGTAATAGTAGTACTTAGAGTGGGTAGCAGTAGATGGTGGACGGTGGACGATGGACGGTGGACGGCGGACGGTGGACGGTGGACGGTGGACGGTGGACGACGGTAGCTTTAAATATAGTTTCACAAATATAGTGAACTTTTAGTTGAATAAATAAAATATCTAAGAGTTTTTCTGTGTCGTAAATTGTAGTTGTTGACGTTGTTGTCAACTGAAGCGGTTGGATTATAATAATGAAAGGTCGATGACAAGAGGTTTCATCAGAATGACATAACTGATAACATGGGATCTAAACCAAAGCCAATTATTATTATGTCTTAATAATAATGATGATGAATATAACAAATAATTAATCAAAATTAAATATTCCTAACACTACATAAATATTTTAGTTGCTCAATAATAATTTAAAATGTAATTATAAGAATTTAGTAATGCTAAAAGCAAGTTTCTTTAATAATATTATTAAATACTACATATAACAATACTACGACTTATGTCAAAGTATTACGTCAGCATTTTACATAAGAATATTGAAACTCCGTGCCACTCTAACCTTATACATTTTAATAATATTTTTGTAAATGATATTGTTCTGTGTTATACAATTATTAAAAAAAAACTATCTTGGCTTGCGAAAGCTATCTTGTCCCATGGTAATAAAAAAATTAATAAATAATAAATACTATCCATTCATTAAGTTTATTATTATAGCGCCGACGTGTTCAGTTACTTAAACCTCCGCACAATATAAAACTGAATACTCGTAAATATTTTTTTCTGTCAATACACTCAATTAATACGTACACAATTTCGCTGTAGAGACACTTGATAAATTTATTATTTTTATGTGTAAAACATTAAGCTAGATCTGTTGAAATCCGTCGTCAACTGAAGTGGTTAGAATAACAAAAAAATAATTGTGAGCGGGTTATAATAGTTTTTTTCAATAAGAAAATAAAATATTATTTCCTATTTGCAAACTTGTTATATTTTTGTACAATTTAATAATAATATGAAATATCTGATATAGGTATATCAATAGAAAGGAAGGAATTGAAATTGCGTTTAGTGGTTCCATGTCGGACACTGCACGTTACAGGGTCAGACAATGATAATGAGTATTCTGATAACAAATAATGTCCAATGCATCATTGCAGTGACTACTGAGCGACTCTATGAATACTTGAGTAGACACTTGTTATATCTTATACTAACAGCGTATATTAACGTGGTGTATAATCTTACATCCGTTAGTTATCCGGCTAAGAATATTAGACTATTTTTCGGACTCGTGAAGGTGTTGTATTTATCTAAAAAAATATTTCTAGCTCCATAAAATATTTTAACTTGAAACTAAACAAGTAGTAGTACAAGGAAGATATGCGTCCTATTGCAAGATTATTAACTGTAAATATGTAAAAAAATACTTAACAATAAAAATAAGCAACAACAAAAATATACTTCTATAAAACCACCTCCAATAAGAAAATTATGTAACATTATTTTACTTAAAATACCTGAAGTAAATAAATAATATCAAATCTTGAAGGCCACGTGTTGTAACAGGCTTCACTTTAGGACACCTTTATGTTTGTTTATGTTAAAAAGCTAATTGGGTATTTTGATTTAGATTCCTATCTTAGTTGCAGAAGCTTTCTTAGAAAGGTTCAGCAATTGCCTGAGATGTATAGAGACCAAGACCGAAATAGAACCATAGAATAGAATAGACCGAAACATAATATTTAAAATTTGGGTAATTAATTTTTATCTATTTCGTAATAGTAATTATTATATTTATGTGATTCTTGCGTTCATTATTAATTATTAATTTAGCCTCCACACATACCTTATTTAAAATAAAGCAGTTGGCTGTAATTGAAGATGATTCAAAAATTAAGTGTTTATATTTTTTTATGTAAGAAATTAACAAAGTATAAATTATGCGTCTCAATAATTCATATAAATTAATTGACAACGAGCTACTCTTAAATAATATCTATTAACTCAACATTTTTTCAAGTTTAATAATTATCTTCTTTCCAGTTTTTAAAGGACAAGCATTTTAATTATAAATTCCACCTCAATGGCTTTTGTAAATTTTATAAAATACTTGCGAAGAAAATGTTATTTTCTGGTTACAGATTTATTTTCTAAAAGTGGTGAGAGGAGACCTTTCGACGATGAAGTATTGTTACAAATGAATGAACAGTTTGAAGGCACGTTACTAACATTTCATTGTTTTATTTAAGATAATTTAGATCATAGCTCTTGTCACGCACGTCAAAAGATAAGTAAGTATTGATCTGTTTTTAAAAAAAGTATATGCTATTTGTAGGAATTCATGCTAGGATTATAAATTTTATTTTGTATAAAATGGACACAATTTTCACTGTGTAGTTTGTTACCCCGGTTTTGTTAATAATTGCTTTTCCATTATTTATTTTCATGCAAAGCTTTTAGGAAAATGAAAACTTTTACAAAAAAGTGAATACTTCAATTTGTCTTCCTGAAGTAGTCCTAAGTATATTTATACGAATATGTTTGAATTGTATTTTCCTAGATGGTATTACCATGTGTACTCTTACGCTGTAATTACTTTCGTTTGTGGGACGACCGTCTGACCGATTCGTCATAAAAAATGAATACACATCCCCTGAAACAAAAAAGACAAGAATAAAAGATTAACAAAATATTCAACATTTAGGGCACACGTTCAAGAAAGGATATCGTAAATTTGATGTTTTTTAAATTTATTTATTTGATTATGTACCATGTACCTGACTAAATTACGACCGGACTAAGAACCATGTGAAAGTTTAGTATTTGTGTTCATCTAATCTATGATTCTCGTTACCTATCTTTCATTAACGCTTCAATGTTAGGTGTTAAGACATCAAAACAAAAACGATTTAGCGTCTTAAAGAATAACGCATTACAAGATAAATAATATAAACTAAACATTTGTTTCTAGCTTAAATCCGTTAAAGCTTCGATAATTGTATTATATATATTTTTTATTTTGTAATTGTTTTTTTTTTATGTTAGTGGAGGGCAAACGAGCTTGTGGGTCACCGTTGGTATGTGATCACCACCGCCCATGAACTCTCGCAATATCAAAGGATTCATAAGAGCGTTGCCGGCACTGGATATAGGAATATAGGCCTTTTTTGAAGGTACCCATGTCGTATCGCTCTGGAAATACCGCCAAAGGAAGTTCGTTCCACATTCGGGTGGTACGTGGGATAAAAGTCCTTGAAAACCGCACAGTGGAAGATCACGTATCCAGGTGGTATGGATGGTAAAGGAGGCGATGGTGAGCTGTGCGATGATGAAAATCGACGGTAGGCATTAGATTGAATAGATCTTCGGAACACTCTCCGTTGTTAATGCGGTAGAAGATGCACAAAGAACCGACGTCAAAGAGTCGCAATGCCAAAGAGTCCAGCCGTTCGCAGAGAACCGGGTCCCCGACAATCCGAATGGCTCTCCGTTGTACACGGTCAAATAATAGAAGCTGATATTGGGGTGATCCGGACCAGAGATGAGAATAGTACTTCATGTGTGGCCGGACCTGAGCCTTATAGAACGAAAGTCTATGGCCAGGTTTGAAATACTGCCTTGCCCTATTGATCACTCCCAGTTTCATAGAGGCCAACTTGGCCTTGCTCTTCAGATGACCACGAAACTGACAATCGCTCGAAATGTCGAGACTAAGTATTCTGATACTGGGCGAGGCAATAAGAGGAGTGCTCTCGAAGTGCGGTGATATGACAAATGGTGTTTTCTTAATGGTAAACGCGCAAACTTGTGTCGTTAGGAGATTAAACTGAACGTGGTTCAGTTCACCCCACTCAGAGTACAACCCCGGAGAGTTCTCTATACAAGACAAGTTTCTTTCGACACTCGTAAACCAGACTGCATGACCAGAATATGCCGCATCCCCAGTGCTGTCATCCGCATAACAATGTATGTTGGAATTATCCAACATATCATTGATGTGCAAAAGGAACAGAATTGGGGATAGCACGCAGCCTTGGGGTACACCAGCGTTCACGGGCTTGGGGTCCGAGCAAAAACCGACGAGAACGACCTGTATGCTCCGCCTAGTGAGAAAACTGGTGATCCACTTGCATAAACTCACGGAAAGCCCATAGGAAGGTAGCTTCGAAAGAAGCCATAATAATAAAATTAATCTTTTATTTGCATAAAACATGACATACCTAATACAATATTGTTAATATATATATATACTTGTTAAATCAACGGCGTGACGTGCAAAAATTTACAGAGTATTTTAAGTCATAAAAATTACATTAAATAAAATTGGATTATATAAAATTTCATTTCATTAACTAAAAATAAAATACAAAATTAAATTAATTGAATATAAGTAACAGATTAAATTAAGCGATATAATGATTTTGTCAAGTTTAAAAATCATTGTGTCTTGTATTTTATCAACATTAACTACAATTAAGACACATGAAGATGGATTTCAGATAAGCAATTTTTTTTTTACTTATTTATTTGTATATATTTTACATAAAAATCGCATATATAAATTTTTTTACTGAGTAGAAAAAGCATTTATCAGCCAACCAGTCACGAAGTTTTACCTTAAATCCAAAGTACGGCAAATTTCTAATCGTAGAACCAAAAGCAGTCCTAATTTGAGGGTAGATTTTACTTTTGTCCCTAGTATTAAATGCTATAGCATTTCCACGAGTCTCGTAGCGGTCATGGCCAAATCTCTTCATAAAACACACAAGTTCATATATATAAATGCCTGGCAACGAAAGATTTTTAAGGTGCCTAAATTGTGGTTTACATGATTGCATCGGATCGATATTACAGATTGCCCTTATACACTTTTTTTGTATAAGAAGGACTTTATTAATGTCTGAGCCATTTCCCCAAACCAAAATCCCGTAACGAAGATTTGGTTCAACGTACCCATATAATATGCCAATAGCGCTGTGCCCTGATCAGCAATCCTTGAAATTTTTCTTAATGCATAAATAAATTTATTAATTTATTGACATAAGACTGCTATATGCGGACCCCAGGAACAAAATTCGTCTAAATGCACACCTAAGAAACTTATTTCTGTAACTTGTTCTATTCATTCATGGGCACATGTTATTACTTTACCTTTAATAGACATTTTCCTATTCCTAAGCATCATATATTTGGTTTTTTTTTGAGGTGTATACACAAATTGTTCATTTGTAGCCATTCGTGCACGTCTATTAAACTGTTTATTTCTATACACGAATCATGAATGATCGTGTATGTTGTTCTTACATGATTGAAGGCCAGACTAACTGCCAGACCCTCTCCCTTGCTTTCAATAACCGTTACTTAACGGTGCGTAAGATCACCAGCTGATCGACCATGGCGAAAGCCATACTGCCGGTCATTGATCAACTGGTGATCCTCAAGGTACGTTAGGAGCTGTCGGTTAATAATAATCTCCATTATTTTGGAGAGAAGGGAGGTAATGGCGATAGGTCTGTAGTTAGCTGGGTCCGAGCTATCATCCTTTTTTAGGAATCGGATGGACAAGGGCATACTTCCATGAGACCGTGACTACGCCTTTAAGTTAGAAGTGCCAAAATAGATGCGTTAGCCCCGGAATCAACTTAGGTGGTAGAGCCTAGCTGTAGTTATCTGACTGCAGCTCGTATTGGGCTGGCTCGACCGGGGAAGGACCACCCTCTCACAGAAGACCGACGCGTAGTAACCAAATTCATTTGGTTATGTTCCGTCGGTGAGTGAGAGAATCCGGAAGCCCAACCCCCCCCCCCCCCCCACGCCATGAAACATGAAAGCGATGCCGGAAAGAAAAATACCCCAGGAGGGTACCGGCTTTGATGAAGCCGGGGACCCCCTCCCCGAGCAAAATCGGGGAAATAATTCTCGGATTTTGCTCGGGCTGCCCGTCGTATCTGGGGCGGGCAAAGTATCGCCTTTTGTGTTTTTTGAGGGCAAACGACGAGTCAACGCAGCGGCACCCCGACCCACTCTAAATGTGGACTTTTGCAACATTCGGGGACTTCATTCCAACTTGAACGCCGTCCACTATCATCTAGAGACGGCGCAGCCGGCCTTGTTGTTTCTGACGGAGACGCAGATATCTAAACCTAGCGACACAGCGTACCTGTCATACCCCGGGTATAATCTAGAACACCATTTTATACCACACGCCGGGGTATCTGTGTTCGTAAGGGAGGATATCTGCTACCGTCGCCTTCAGGTTTTTGAAGGTCGGGACCTGTCTGTACTCTGGCTGCGCGTGGACATGGACGACCATGTCAGAGTCTACGCATGCCTCTACAGGTCCCATAGTGGTAATGCAGAAACGGATCAACTCTTGGGCCATGTTCAGGCGAAGATTGACGATCTGCTTTCACAGATTCCCTCCGCCGAAGTCGTAGTCCTCGGTGACTTCAATGCGCACCATACCGATTGGTTAGGGTCACGTGCCACCGACTACGCGGGGAGATCTGTGTTTGACTTTGCTCTGGCAAATGGTCTGTCCCAATTGGTCAAGACGCACACTCGTCTACCGGATGTGGACAGCCATATGCCCTCTTTGTTGGATCTTCTGCTGACTACACATCCCGGAAAGTACCAGGTCACTGTCGAGGCTCCGTTAGGGTCCTCTGATCATTGTCTGGTACGGAGTGTAGTGCCCATTCAACGTTCGGGTCGCACAACACCTGCGACTCGACTCGTTTGGCACTACAAGTCAGCGGATTGGGATGGAATGCGGTCCTTCTTTGCATCCTACCCATGGGGGCCGATTTGTTTCCCTTCCGATGATCCTAGTGACTGCGCTGCGGCTGTAGCTGATGTGATACTACAGGGCATGGAACTATTTGTACCAAGCTCTGTGGTACCACTTGGTGGCAGATCGCGGCCTTGGTTTGATGCGTCTGTCAGGGCTGCAGCAGCTGGCAAACGGCAGGCTTATCAAGCTTGGGCCAATGCGTTAGTCACTAAGGATCCGAGCTCTAGAGTTCTGAAGAGGAAATATAATCGTGCCTCCAGATTCTTCAAACGGCAAATCGCTAGAGCAAAGTTCAAGCATATCGTCAAAATTGGGGATCAGCTGGCAAAGTACCCGCCTGGCACGCGCAAATTTTGGGCGCTTTCAAAGGCCACTCTGGGCAACTTTAGCCAGCCATCCCTACCGCCGTTGCACATGGGGAATGACTCTCTGGCCCATACGGCAAAAGAGAAAGCCGATCTCTTGGGCACTCTTTTCGCCTCCAACTCGACTTTGGTCGACCAGGGGAAGACACCGCCTATCATCCCGCGGTGTCAGAGCTCAATGCCGGAAATAGTTTTTAGGCAGAAAACTATTAGGCAGTCTCTATTTTCCTTGGACGTTCATAAGTCGAGTGGGCCGGATGGCATTTCTCCATTGGTGCTACGAACGTGTGCCCCTGAGTTGACTCCAGTGCTAACGCGTCTATTTCGGTACTCCTACCTTAAAGGCGTAGTCCCGGTCTCATGGAAGCGTGCCCTTGTCCATCCGATCCCTAAAAAAGGTGATAGCTCGGACCCAGCTAACTACAGACCTATCGCCATTACCTCTCTGCTCTCCAAAGTAATGGAGAGCATTATCAATAAACAGCTCCTAACATACCTCGAGGATCACCAGTTGGTCAATGACCGGCAATATGGCTTTCGCCATGGTCGATCGGCTGGTGATCTTCTGTTATATCTTACGCACCGTTGGGCAGCTGTTATTGAAAGTAAGGGAGAGGGTCTGGCAGTTAGTCTGGATATGGCGAAAGCCTTCGATCGTGTATGGCACAAGGGGCTTCTTTCGAAGCTACCTTCCTATGGGCTTCCCGAGAGTTTATGCAAGTGGATCACCAGCTTCCTTACTGGGCGGAGCATACAGGTCGTTCTCGACGGTTTTTGCTCGGACCCCAAGCCCGTGAACGCTGGTGTACCCCAAGGCTGCGTGCTATCCCCAACCCTGTTCCTCCTGCACATCAATGATATGTTGGATATCTCCAACATACATTGTTATGCGGATGACAGCACTGGGGATGCGGTATATTCCGGCCGTGCAGGTCTCTCTCGGGAAAACGTCGACGAGTGCCGAAAGAAACTTGTGTCTTCTATAGAGACTTCCTTGGGGATGGTCTCTGAGTGGGGTGAACTGAACCACGTTCAGTTCAATCCCCTAAAGACACAAGTTTGTGCGTTTACCACTAAGAAAACCCCATTTGTCGTATCACCGCTCTTCGAGAGCACTCCTCTTAATGCCTCGCCAAGTATCAGAATACTGGGTCTCGACATTTCGAGCGACTGTCAGTTTCGTGGTCATCTGGAGAGCAAGGCCAAGTTGGCCTCGAAGAAATTGGGAGTGATTAATAGAGCGAGGCAGTACTTCAAACCTGGCCAAAGACTTGCGCTCTATAAGGCGCAGGTCCGGCCTCACATGGAGTACTGTTCTCATCTCTGGTCCGGATCACCCCAATATCAGCTTCTACCATTTGACCGCGTACAACGGAGAGCCGTTCGAATTGTTGGGAACCCGGTGCTCTGCGAACGGCTGGACTCTCTGGCATTGCGTAGAGACGTGGCTTCTTTGTGCGTCTTCTACCGCATTTACAACGGGGAGTGTTCCGAAGAACTATTCGATCTGATGCCTGCCGCCGAATTTCATCACCGCACAGCGCGCCATCGCCTCCAATACCATCCTTACCACCTGGATGCGTGGCGATCCTCCACTGTGCGGTTCTCAAGGACATTTTTTCCACGTTCCACTCGCTTGTGGAACGAACTACCTTCGGCGGTATTTCCAGATCGGTACGACATGGGTACCTTCAAAAAACGCGTTTATTCCCACCTACAAGGCCGGCAACACTCCTGTAAGTCCTCGGATGTTGCAAGAGTTCATGGGCGGCGGTGATCACGTCCATCTGTGACCCGCCAGCTCGTTTGCCCTCCTCTTACATAAAAAAAAAAAAAAAAAAAAAAGGGGCACACGTTCGTAGCACCAATGAAGAAATGCCATCTGGCCCACTCGACTTATGGACGTCCCAGAAAAAAATAGAGACTGCCTGATAGTTTTTTGCCAAAAAAACTATTTCCGGCATTGAGCTCTGATACCACGGGATGATAGGCGGTGTCTTTCCTTGGTCGCCCAAAGTCTAGTTGGAGACGAGAAGAGTGCCCAAGAGATCGGCTTTCTCTTTTACCGTGTGGGCCAGAGAGTCATTTCCCATGTGCAACGACGGTAGGGAAGGCTGGCTAAAGTTGCCCAGAGTGGCCTTAGAAAGCGCCCAGAATTTGCGCGTACCAGGCGGGTACTTTGCCAGCTAATCCCCAATTTTGACGACATGCTTGAACTTTGCTCTAGCCCTATTTGCCGTTTGAAGAATCTGGAGGCACGGATATATTTCCTTTTTAGAACTCTAGAATTCGGATCCTTAGTGACTAACAAGCTTGATAAGCCTGCCGTTTGCTAGCTACTGCAGCCCTAACAGACGCATCAAACCAAGGCCGCGATCTGCCACCAATTGGTAGTACAGAGCTTGGTACAAATAGTTCCATGCCCTGTAGTATCACATCAGCTACAGCCGGAGCGCAGTCACTGGGATCATTGGAAGGGAAACAAATCAGCCCCCATATGATGCAAAAAACGACCGTATTCCATCCCAATCCGCTGACTTGTAGTGCCAAACGCGACAAAACGACGCAGGACTTGTGCGAGCCGGACGTTGAATGGGCACTACACTCCGTACCAGACATTGTTCCGAGATTCCTAAAGGAGCCTCGACAGTGACCTGGTACTTTCCTGGATCTGTAGTCAGCAGAAGATCCAACAAAGAAGGCGTTTAGCTATCCACGTCCGCTAGACGAGTGTGCATCTTTACCAGCAGGGATAGGTCATTTGCCGGAGCAAAGTTAAATACTGATCTCCCTACGTAGTCAGTTGCACATAACCCGAACCATTCGGTATTGTGTGTGTTGAAGTTCCCGAGGGCTACGACTTCGGCGGAGGGAGTCTGTGAAAGCAGGTCGTCTTTTTTTTGGCTTGAATGGGGCCCAACAGTTGATCTGTTTCTGCATACCACTATGGGATCTGTAGAGGCACGCGTAGACTCTGACGTGATTGTGACGTCCATGTCCACGCGCAGCCAGATCACGGACAGGTCCCGACTTTCAAAAATCTGAAAGCGACGGTAGCAGATATCCTCACTTACGAACACAGATACCGCGGGCGTTGGGTATAAAATGATGTTCTAGTTTATACCCGGGGTATGATAGGTAGGTTATTAGGTTGAGATATCTCCGTCTTTGTCAAAAACAACAAGGCCGGCTGCGCCGCCTCACTAGAACAGAGCGGCGTGCCGATGTTTGCCGTCGTTTGCCCTCAGAAAACACAAACTGCGATACTTTGCCCGCTTCAGATACGACGGACAGCCCGAGCGAAATCCGAGAAGCATTCCCCCAATTTTGCTCGGGGAGGGGTTCCCCGGCTTCATCAAAGCCAGTATCCTCCTGGGGTATACTTTTTGGAGGTATCGCTATCATGTTTGGCAAGGGGGGGGGTTGGGCTTCCGAATTATCTCACTCACCGACGGAACATAACCAAATGAATTTGGTTACTACACGTTGATCTTCTGTGAGAGGTGGTCCTTCCCCGGTCGAGGCAGCCCAATACGAGCTGCAATCAGATAATTACAGCTAAGCTCTACGACCTATAAAACTATATTAACTATAATTGTAAAATAATGTAATTATATTGTATAGATACTAGCTGACCCGGCAAACGTTGTTTTACCATATATGAGTTTGAGTCATAGAGCACTGTAAATGATGATGGAATTATATATATCGTTAATTATAATAATTGTGATATCAATCCTGTAACGTAGTAGAGTGTACAATATTTTTTGTTATTCCATCTTTAGCTAAAACAAACAAACTGGATGGTTTGCCTACTCGAGAGCATGACATGTATAACTATCAAAGTAAAATATGGTGTGCATCTAATAGTTGTTTAGAGAATGTTTTAGCGGATGGATCGCGAAGCATTTGAAATCGAAAATCCACTTTTAGTTGTACTTTTTAACATTACGCTATACGTTTAGATGATTTTAAACAGGCGATGATTTCATCAGCATACTTTGAACGTGGAATGATGGGAAGTGCTTGTCTAAAATCTCCTGAAAAGAGTATCAGAGTGCCGCCAATTAGATTGTCGTTGTTCTTAAGACTTTTCAATGTCCTGTTTAACGCCTCAAGCGAATGTTTGTATAATATAGTGCCTTAGTCCCAGATAATAACTTTACACGGTTTTACAACTGTTATCTGTTAACTGTTTAACTGTTGCGTTATTTTGAATGTTAAGAGGCAGCTTATATACTGAATGAGACGATGATGGCGTTGCAAAAGCTAATGCAATACAATTTTTGCCAGTTCCACATAGTGCACTTAAAAAAAAGAATACACCTTGCCCTGCCGAAAGTGTAAACATAAGGTGGTTGTAAATAGTTTTTGTTCTTTGAGAGGTGTTAATTTTTTTAAACAATGTGGTACTTCCGAGTAGAGTAACTTTCGTGCAAAGGCCCCAAAAGCATCCTCTCGATTACAAAATTCTAAAAATTCGGTGATTGTAGTTTTTGGTGGATTTATAGTTCGTTCAATCGTAATTTAGTTCGTGAAATATACGCGCTAAGCGATTGCAAGATGGACGACTAAATGAATAACGGTTGGATCCCGGTCATGAATTGGGAAACAAAAATGATATGCCAAATATCTTAATTGGAGCTTATATACCGGCCAGATTGGTACAGCGTTATTTCATCGTTGTTATTCACTTGAGGAGCAGCTGAATTGGTATTTTCAAATCAATATACCATATCACTGACTTTATTCACATACTGAAAGTATAATATATTTAATGCTCTTCACTGAACTGCAACTCAACCTTGACTCGACCATCGTATGTTTAGATCGCCAGAGACAAATATGGCACCACCCAAAGATTGTCTATGTCAAAGTCTGTTTTGTTGATAATGATTTTCCGCCATTTTCGGGATATCTTCAACGATATATTGGATATCCGTCAACATTTATGATCTTATCATTAGTATAATTTTTAGACAAATTTTTGGTACATTTTTCATCTGCCATGCTAGGCTAAAACAATGTAGGTTACTGCACGGGTCATAAATCATGTTTGTTGTAACATTATGTATTGGACCAAAAATAATCAATTTTATAATAAAACTTATTAGATTTTAATTTTTGTCTGATTGCACGTACTGTAATGTTATGACAATGTATTGTATTTTGTCCAGGCAATAACAACGATGAAATCTCTGGCCCTTTTTGATTATATGTGAACGTAATAAATAAACATAGTCGTCAAAATTTGTGCACAAAAGTCAGAGCATCCTGTATGTATTCTTGCATATGACGTGGACTGCGTTTGTACGAAGACGGTAGAATGACAGTTACCAATTTCGACAACATCGGCATTGTTGAAAATACTTTTCGTAAATGTATGAATGTATTCTTTTGCACGCAGCTTTTGTTATGAATTAAATAACTATGAATTGTTGACAAAGCTAACGACATCGTAGAATGACGTTGTCCTGACGATGTCTCATCATCAACCGATATTCATAATATTCCTTCGAACTAACCTTTTTGTTTGTTTTGTCTCCTGTAAATATATATTAATAAATATAAGTTAACAGTAGGCAAGTTTAATGAATTAAGATTAATAAATAAGTTTTTGTTAAATGAGTAATGATCATGTTTAGAAACAATTAGTACCCATTGCGGGATCTTTCTGTTTAATGCAATATCCGTCTCATCCTTTCCAGAACATCAGCGTAATATGAAAGGTGTGTATCAGCGATGAACTGCAGATTATTATCTCGATTATTTGTATAAATGTACGACCGACAACCATGATTCCAGCAATGCAGCAAGGTCATCAACAACAGGTGCAATAAATCTGCGACAGTGTTCTCCAGCAGGTGTTATGTGTATAGGGTGTGTGTGTGTATAGGGATTTATGACAATAGTGTGATTATCACTATGTAATTGATGTATGTGTGATTTGAATACTTTTAACAATTCATTTTACTAATTGAATAGAGCATCCAGCTCGCTGGCAATGCATCTGTCAAAAAGTGAATTACGGTTATTGTAGAAACATGCATCCACGTGTGCATCTTCACCGCCCACAAAGCATATCTGTAAAAAATTATGTGAGTGGTTTGGCATTGGCAGTAATAAATCCATTTTGTAATACATTTGGCATATTGCTGAGCATTTATAGGGCTATTCTTAACTATTTCTGTTGCTCAAAACGACATCATTTAAAAACATGAATTAAATGTTCGAATTGAGTTCAGGATAAGTAAACCATTCAATGGTTCTGGTAGTGCTGGTAGTTGCACCTTTCCTGACGCGCAACACAACCCAGCTGTCTAATTTTTAAATTTTACAACATTACAATGAGGGCATTTCTTATCCATAGCACCAATTACCACTTTTGAATGAGCATAATATAAATCTCGGGCTTGTAGATGTAAATGATTGATGTACCTGTTGGCTTTGTTGATCGTTTGCTCTGGATCTAGTAACTGTAAAACGGTATGATTGTCTTTGTTCAGCTCGTGCATCTTCTCATTCCGCTTGATGCAATAGCGCCATGCCCTCACGCGCATTCGTATAATGTTGCTGTTTTGTTCTTCTGTTCTTTGGGCCCTCTATTTTGTTTGCTTGCAGCGCTAGGTATCTTACGGTCCAGAGAAGTTGCTTTTTATTTTATTATTATGTACATATTTTAGATTAACTCAATAACTAACTAATAATATTTAACTCTCTAGTAAACATTAAATTTTAAATATAAAAACAAAACATATTGACTAATTCATAAATGATTACTAATTAAGAGTCATTTATATACTACTACTTTAAATAGATAATTTCAATTATTTTCTCAAAACTTGTACAGTTCAAAAAGTTATTGGAATTGACTTAAAAAAAAACTTTTCTACCACCTATATTATATTAAGTGTTATTCAGTGTATCTCATGTATATATTTTTTTATTAATCAGTCGATCTTTCCACAACATTTCTCTTTTAAAAAGATTCACAAAATATTACACACATTGCCAATGAGAATAATTTAAGCATGTAACACAATAAACATTATTGGTGTGAAAACTCGTGACACATTGCTTCACATGTGTCACGAGCTATCTTGAGCTTTTGAGCTTATATAAAATCATTTCATGTAATCAAATAATCGCTAGGTATGGAAGTGAAGGAATGGACAGGCAGAGGACGGCCGAAGAAAAGATGGATGAATTGCATAAAATACGCTATGGAGAAGAAAGGAGTGTGTGGTGTGTGTGTGGAGAATGACAGAAAAATAAAATTATTTTGGGTGGACAACTCTTATCACTTAGGGGTATAAAAATAGATCACAACCTTTTCTCAGACCTACTGAGTACCAGACCTACTTATATAAAATTTCATTACAATCAATGGAGCTATTTCGGAGGACTTTGATAACTAAAATTTTGGCTATATATGTGACCATTTTTGATATAAGCGTATGCCACAAAGGCATTTTTTGCGAACGATAAACAAGTTATAAAAGAAGGTTACTTACATACGGGAAAGATATAAGCGCCTTATAAATTAATTTATGTAGCTTCGGAAATCTCTAAAATAGGACAAATCAATAAGAGCGTATTCTTAATGGCTCTCATGTATATATAATTTTTGAGGCAATATTTTAATTTATTGTTTTCCATTTTTTTTTATTGCCAATAATGGTAAACAATATTATTTGTACCGTTTTTGATTCAAAAGCGAATGTAGATATTTAATGCGAAAAGGCATAGTGCAGCCTCATATGAGATACATAAACTATAAAAATAAAAGTCGTCAATATTAAGTTCAGAGGCTCGAGAGGAACGCACCGGCACGCTACAATTCAAGTCAATTACTCCCAAGTTTGCAAGCAAAAGTGCTTTCGTCTATGAGAAATTGTGTTGTGCAGAAGAAGTTTTCATAAATCTTACAACATTTGATATTTTTAATTGTTGTTTTAATTTAAAGTAATAAAAGATTAAATCACAAAACACAATTAGCTTATAAGTAAATAATTATAAGTAGAATATTTATTATTCAAATACAAAAATTCAAAGCTGTAGGAAGGATTTTTTAATATAATGTCATTGAAGTATTTCAATGACATTATATTAAATGTGGATGTATCCACCTACGTTATTAATTAACGTTATGCTCGATGGTGTAAGACTATTAGTAAGAATGATTAATTTGACAAGTCAGTGAGTATACGAGATGTATTTTTTTCAATACAAGTCGCTGAAAAGTGTATTTTAGTGCAAAATATTATACATATTATAACCTCGACATGTCACGATAGAGGCGGAAGCATACTGACTCTATCAGATATTAAATGTGCCTACTGTAATACGAGTATGTTAATAATAAATTATGTTAAATAATATAACATTTCGATTTGTGTAATTTTTTATTTCTTTTTAATGTTGTAAATATTATAATAAAGTAAGAATTCGGATATATTTAGTACGTTTAATTTTCTTATCAATCTTCCTGGCACCTTTAAAAAACAGGTGCGCTTAGTATCAAATCAAATGTCGGATCATGCCTATACATTTTGGATATCAGGTCAGGCTGCTCCTTTTTGTTTTAATTATTTTAATTATAAGTTTTGTTTATATAAATTGTGTCATATATAATACCGGACAAACAAATAAAACTGTTTTGTACCAGTTGAAATACCCAATGTGTATTATAATTTACTAAATTTATTTAAAAAATTTTAAGAAACATTCGTCACAAACAAATTCACATGTACACATGGGAGCGAGCGGAAGAAAAAAAGTATGATTGATTTATTGCTAGTGGATCAGCGTATTCGAAGCCAAGTTATGGACACACGAGTGTTCAGGGGTGCTGATCTGGGAACGGACCATTATCTAGTCGTTGCTAGAATAAGAGGTCTGTTTGCAGGTTGGCGAAGCGGCACGACTTGTCCAAGCTTGGCTTCGAATTATCGCATAAGAAGCTGGAAGTTTCAAGATCCACCGATCAGAGAGGAATATCAAGAAAGGGTTTCCATGAAACTTGAAGGCTGTGATTCTGGAAATCAAAGTGTTGAAGTATGCTGGCAGAACCTTAGGAATGCTATGGTGAAAGTAGCGACAGAAATATGTGGTAAAAGGAAAAGAGGTTTTAGTAAAAAGCACGATGAATGATGGGATGATAAAGTGAAAGACGCTGTAGAGTTAAAGAAGAAAGCATGGCTGGATTATAAAGCCTCGGGTAAGGAAAAAAGTATGAGAGAGATAAGAAAAAGGGCGCACAAGCTGCCAAAGCACAATACGAAAGCACTTATAAAGATGAAGCGTGCAAATTCTGAGAGAGAACGGGACGAAAGGTTGACGAACAACTTCCGGGAAAACACGAAGCTTTTCTGGCGAGAATTTAGTGATTCTCGGGGTTGTTCGGTAACCTGTACAATGAAAGGGGTGCTTTCGAAGAGCGGTGAAATTTTAACCGAACAAACACACGTTTTGCAGCGGTGGGTTTAATTCTACAAGGAGATGTATGACTTTGAGGACGCCTCGGCCTCGAGTACCAGCGACATGTTGAGTCCCGATGTAGCCGATGGTGAAATCAGTTTGGAAGAAGAAGATACAATGTGAGCGGACCCTTGCTACAGGCTGTAAAATCTCTTTACAGAGATCACTCAATCTGTGTGCGAGTAGAAGCTGGCATGTCGCCCTGGTTTGACATCCAATCGGGTGTTAAGCAAGGTTGCGCTGTCTCAGCTTGGTTGTTCAATTAATATTTGGATAGTCGTTTCCAAGGCGTGAAAGACAGTGACATGGGAGTGAAAGTAGGTGACTTTAAGATCAATTGCTTGCTATATGCAGATGATGCAGTGCTTATTGCATCATCACATTGCAATTTGTAGGGATTGGTCATCAATCTGAAAGATAGGTGTAAAATTAATGATCTAAACCTGAATGCAGATAAGACGAAGGTTCTGATATTTGGAAGAAATGAAGAAAGAACAGAATGTAAGATCAACGTGAATGGTAAGATAATAGAACAAGTGAATGAAGCGGTATATTTGGGAAGCATGTTTAGCAGAGACGGAAGATACGAAATGGATGTGGAAAGGCGTATTGCTGCCGGTAACAGAGTTAACGGTACTTTGGCTGCATTTTTCAGACGGCGAAACGTCAGCATAGCTGCACGTTTGGCTGTACACAATGCAGTTTTGCTACCGACGCTGTTATACGGCAACCAAACGTGGGTAACACAGAAGAAGAATGTAAGAAAGATGAATGCTGTGGAGATGCGATCTCTTCGTCGAATATGCGGAGTCAGTTTAGCTTACCGAATCCGCAATGAAGAGATCCACAGAATGGCAGGTACTAGCGAAGATGTTATGGTGAGAATGAAGAAGAACGTGCTCAGGTGATTTGGGCACGTCTAACGAATGAGTGATGAAAGAATGGTAAAAAAGATTTATAAAGGAAAAGTGAGCGGTAAGAGACACAGTAACTCGAGTAACCTTCGAAAATACAGTGGCTACGATACTAGAGGAAGGTCACGTAAAAAGCATGAGGACCTCCCTGAGGGCATGTATGAAGAGGTTGATGTCTGTGGCCGAGGCGAAAGAGATTTGCAGGGACCGTAGCGTTTGGCGCTCCGTCGTCTTCGGCTACCCCGCAAGGGATATGGCGTGAAGATAAATAGATATATAAATAAATAAAAACATTCGTAACTGCAGGCATTTCTTATTTTACAAATATAAATTGAATTTAAAAAATAACCCAGGAATGAATCAATATTATCCACATTTATGTGACATTAGCCAATGATATAAGATTTGGAATGGAAGAAATATTCTTAACAATTTCTCAGTTCCAAACCTCGTCATAATAAATGTCTTGTGATATTTCAGACATAAACATGGCCATTGTAGAGACATTATATATGATGTACATTTTAAAAGTAACAAGTCGGATATATTGTGAATAAACATTGTAACAGAAATAATAAATAACATGTCTACACAAAACCATTCATAATATGGAGTTCATGTATTTAGAAGAAGAAGAATGTGCTCAGGTGGTATGGGCAGGTCGAACGAATGAGTGATGAAAGAATGGTAAAAAAAAATTATAAAGGAAAAATTATAATTATAAATTAAATAGAATAGGAAAGAAGGTAAGAGAGACAAGGGGAGGCCTCGAGTGACCTTCGAAAATACAGTATTTATGATACTGGAGGAAAGTCACGTAAAAAAAGAACTGTAGCGTTTGGCGCTCCGTTGTCTTTGGCTACCCCGCAAGAGATATGGCGTGAAGTTAAAATAAAATAAAATAAATATTTAGATATTTTTTTTTTTATTCCGCCACTATGCCAGGCTTATTGTGTATGCCAGAAGCGATTCATTGACGTTACAACTAAGGGACTACTAATTTTTCTTTATAATGCTACAAGGAACCCGGCTTGACAAAGTCAAAATTATAAAAAAATTGTTTTAGAAATAAACATATTTCCGAAACATAATGAAAATATTCGAATGATCTATCTTTTGTAGGCACATGAGTGGAATATTTGAGGACCTTAACTACTTCATTACGGTTCATACATTAATATTGCAGAGAATTGAGATTAAGATATCGGTTTCTCAATCAATTTGAAATCTAATAACAGACTCCCTCAATATTCAAGATCGTTTTAATTATTCCGGGCACATACACGAGCCTTTGAAGATTGTATCATTTGGCCGAGACGGGTACCGCTTAATATAATTATATATTTAGTTGTTAAGAGTTTAATATAATAATATTCCGTAGTCTTCAATTTTATTAATGAAATTATTTTAATATTGAATAAATGTATGCATTAATATTTTTTATAACTCTCCTAAATCACTACCATATAAAAAGTATTAAAAATGTGGTGTAAAAAGTATGGGACGGCAATAACAAAATACGTCTTGGACTCGGAACCTGCCCATCACATGGAGTTTTGCCAAAGCGCTGATATTGGTCATAAGAACCTTTGTTGTATCATTTAAGGTGCGTGAAGCTATTGAAATAACCTATTTGCGGTATTTCAACGGAATGGTGGTCGGGTGCTATCATCGGCCCGGAAACATCAAGCATAATATAAAGATAAAAACAAGAACTTGTAAAACTTCAAAAGTGACTTATAACAACAATTCTATAATGGAAAATATCCAAGGAATTTTTACTTCAATTTACATTTTATCCTTTATCCATTTACAGAAAAGAATTCTTACACTTAAAAGCTTCAGGAATCAGTTTAAAAAATATATAATTATAAATTTGATTTTTTTTTTGTTCTTATATTAAATATTTCAGCAATCTTTTTATTATTTACGAGTTTTTACCAGTGGTTAGAAGTTTTAATGACTTTGTTGAAAATCGGAAGTTGAATTTTTCTTTACATAATTTTAAAGTTTATGTTTGTGTAAAGAGTATATATGTAGTCGATGGACAGAACTCAAACCTAGCAATGAAACATTATGGACACTGGAATTACTTTGACGAGACAGTATCTAGATCAGTAGTGAAAACATTTTAATGGTACATACAGCAACTTTACAGCAGAATATGTAATTACAGTACATATGTGTCTATTCTACTTATTGCGTTTTAAATACTAGCTTACATGGATGTTGTAACCGTTATGTGGAAATAAAATTATACTATTATACATTTAAGCAGATTCCTATTAATTGCAATGGCTTTTAAATTGTTTAACATAATAAAATTGTTATTATTATTTGTTTACTTTATTTTGATATACGAGTAAGTTTGTTTTGGTTTGGTTTTTCTTTATTGTTATGTAAATGTGATAGTCTGAAAACTTCTTTTTCCTCTTTCTTTCTTTCTTTTCTTCATCTACATTATTTATTCAAATTATTTCAAAGGATTAGATAAAAATGTAAAATGAATCCGAGTTACATTCAAGAAGCATAATTTTATTCAAAAATTCTTGTGTTTTTGAAACACATTTTTCCAGATGAAAACAAAAATAAATTAATAAAAATAATTTTAGGTCCTTTTCTGGATTTTATTTTTAAGAAATTGTCAAGTTATTTTCCACTGGATATTACCTTTGTTACCATTTTTACCTTTACCCTACTCATTTACCCGTATATGTAAGTAACTATATTTTTATAATTTTCTTTTTTTTCCATTTGGTGCTAATTAATTATAATTTATTTAACGTTACACAAAATAGTGCATTATAACTATATAAATAAAAATATTATACACCTATAAACTATTATAATAGCTTTTTGTTGAGGCTAAAAGTCTTAATTTAACTCAAACTCAAATAGATATAAGAACATAATATTTTACCAGTCTCTTAATTAACAATATTTTAATGAAATTATCAGACCTCTCACTTAACTAAAATATATCTGACAATTTATTACTTTCATTACGTACATACTCGCACATACGAGTACGAGTACGTCTTAAATTATCTTTTCAGACGAGACGGCGTATTTTGTATATTTTAGAATTGCTTTTGTATTTATATGTATTTGCAAAAGATAAAGAGGTGAATCAGTTTGGTGTTTAAAAGTTTTAAAATGATACGACTAAATAAATAATTGAGAGATGTCATAATGTATCAAAAGTATTCAGTAATAAGTAAAATAAATAAATAATAATATAAGTAAAGTGAATTCAAAACAAATATAAAAACAAAAATAAATTCAATGTGTGAATATTTTGCACATTCACGGGTAAAGTTCAATTTTTGCAACCCTGAGTGTATTTCAAACTTTTCCTTGGTCTTTTCGTGACTGGCTTTGAGATAAAAACCTTTGAGATAAACAAATTTCATTAACCTGTTATGGGTTAATGGAACAAAAATCAAAATATAAGACAACAGTACAGCTTATTAAAGAATATGACAAGTAAATACCACAATTTCATGTTAACTCCAGGACTATAGGTTTGTCAACATCGTCAATAGATGAGTATCTACGAGCGTAGGTGACCGACACTCGACACGTTCAGCTCGGGATTTTCATTTGGTCACGATGTTGTTGAAATAGTGGAGTCATCTTTATTAGCGTTATATAGGTAACGAAAATCTATTGGTTTTACAACCGTCGTTACGATAAACATTCACTATATGCTGCATTTTTTAAAGCGATCGCAAAAAACCTTTGTGTTATTTCAAATGTGGAAACGGGATAAAAATTTCCACTGAGTGTTGGTGTGATCTTGCTGAGCTCCGTGATATGATAACCTTTAAGTGTAAAGGACATGCCGGTATGTATATTATATGCTGTCACATCCCACTTCCTTTTGAATTAATTTTGTTGCGTGGACAGCGACAAATTTAACTTGGCCCTTATTTTTTTTTATTTTCTCGTCATGTTAAATTATCCAGTTTTAGATGAAAAGAAAAATAATGACATTTGTAAAAGCACATAGTAGTCATATTCACACCGTTAAGTTATAGGTATTTAATCTAGTATAATCTTGATAATTCCGAAATATTTGTACGCCTGTCTGCGTGTCTGCGGGAGCGCAGAGTATGTTATATAATCACTAAGGTAACAATATCCTTTGCGACTTGCTATAAAAAATCCCTCACCACATATCCTATTCACTATTTTGAGAGTCAATAATTCGAAATAATATAATTATAATCAAAAGGTATATGAATTACCTTACACTTGAAAAAAACTAAATTAGGATTATTAATATCAAAAAGATGCTTTAGATAACTATAGATGTTGCTGTTATATTATTTTTTATATTTTTATTTTAAACATTCTTTTTCAGTTTATTATGCTCTAAACCGTGCACCAATAATTAATAAATTAATTAATTACCCTTTTATTTTTGGCCTCATCAAGCACTGCACTTACTGTATGAAACTATTTTTACATTTCTAACAATATTAAATAATGTTTAACTCACCCTAAGTTAAACATTATTTAATCACAATTCATTTTAGCTTTTAAGTTAGTAGAAAAGAAGTTATAAAGTAATAAATGAGAAGAATGGAGTTATATTAAAGTCGGTATATTGCGACATGGAAGAGAAAATATCGAAACAATTTAGTGGGCGTTAATAATAATTATAAATTTTGTATTCATACCATATTATAATAAAAGACATCGGCCTGCGACTGGATCGCACTCTACATTCAATGTAAGGTATCGTAGTACACTGAGGTGTCATTCAGTAACAGTCTTCAGCAAAACCTGTTAAGTGTTATTAACTACAATTAAAATGCATATTTGTAAATCACTCCCAGAAAATGGCATGTCGAAATAATATTTATATAAAATATTATAAAGAGAAATCTTCCTTGACGAAAATGTAAAAATAAAGCCAGTGAGAATTTTGATTTGGGAAAGTAAAGTAACTTAAACCTATCACAACTTTGTATTGAGAGGTTTGCTTATGTCTTTTACCGGTGACGCTGTCGTGGCCAGTAGGACTAACAGCAGAGACATGCCTGTTAAATACTATGTAGACATTACTTAAAATTATCATTACAATTAAATCAAAATGAAATTTAAGTAAGTATAATATTTTGAATTTTAATTATATATATACTAATGCAATTGACTGTCGTATCTATACGATCTCTCACAGGAGACTGGTGTGAAATAACATAATTACATAGTTAGGACTGTAGGTATTTAGTTGTGCGGTGAGTGAGAAAGATGGATTTCCAAATCCCCATTTCTTATAGTGCGTCCTAGTCTTTTGCACTCCTCTTCACTTCTTCACTAGTTGCAGTTGCTTTTTTTATACTCTCAGCTTTCCTTGGGCGATGTAATCCTTTACCGCTAGGCGGCCCGTTAGTTTGACATCAAATTTTCACGTCACGTCAAATCACGTCACGTTACGTTATCTTACGTTACATTACGTTACGTCACGTCACGTCACGTCATTACGTTCCATTTCATTAATCTAATTTCTATACAAGCGGTGTAATCTATACAAGCGGTGTAATCTATACAAATATATGGAAGTTAAAAGATACGCTACCAATAAATACATAAACAGAAATTACTATAAGGCTTTTGGAAATAACTTACCTAATAACAGCATCTTAAATATAAAATTTCGTTTAGACAATCAATCTTATTGATTTTTGTTTCAAATAAGATTATTAAACGGGAGAAAAACCTCAGCATACAGAGTATACCACAGCACATCCGAGTAGTAATTAATTAAACGTTACCTGAAAGTAAATAAAATGTTTAGTGATGAACGCCGTGGCGTATGGAGGAGGGCCGCTTGCTTGCTTGCTTGCTTGCTTGCTTACGCCACTAATTAATTTATTGCTCTTTTGTATCATTCATAACAAAGCTTTATTGTTATTTTTATGCTTCATTTCTAAATATTTTTTAATTGTTTTTTAATCACTATATTACACAATTTTTTTTTTCCGTTCTCTATTCCTTTTTTCAAGATAAACTCAGAAACAAATAAACAGAAATTCATTCTGCCTTTGCTAATAGAAAGTAGTGTTCACGATAAAAGTATGAAGTGTAGTTTGTTAAAGTTTCTTTAACAATTACTTTCTAAACCAAAAGAAATGAAGTGAAGTGATGAAATAATTGTTATATATATAATAATAATAATAATAATAATCTTTTATTTGCAGAAAACATGGCATACATAACACAATATTGTTAATATATATATGTACATGTTTAGTCAACGGCGTGACATGCAAAAATTTATTACAGACTATTTTAACTTCATAAAAATAACATTATCTAAAATTATCAAATTAAATTGTATTATATAAAATTACATTTAATTAACTAAATAAAATAAAATAAATTATACAAGATTAAATTAAGTCAAATAATTGTATGTCAAGTCTGAAAATTATTGTCTTGTATTTTATCAATATTAATCTCAATTTAGACACATGAAGAAGAAGAAGAATTTCAGATAAGCAATCCCTTTTTTTTTATTTAATTATTTATATATATTTTTACATCAAAATCACATATTACAAAATTCTTATATATATATATATATATAACAATTATTTCTTTTTCATATATATAACAATTATTTCTTTTCTTTTCAATTATAACTTAAATATATGACTACTACCTAACTAACCAAACCAAAATTGTTAAAACCTGTACTTTTCTCAAATCTGTGAATTAATCGCCGCCACCACGTGGTATCATAAAAAGTATAAAGGTATATAAAACGAGGCGCTGAAGAATTACAACGCTTATCTCCGGCTCGCAGGCTGACACGGTGCCTCCTTAAATACGAGTGTGCGGTTAACATTATTGCTTTAGAAGTGTCAGAATTTATGATAGTCCCATTTTCATATGCTAATAAAAAATACAGTTTATATATTTTGAAATGTGATATTAAGTAGCATTTTATTGCTTTAATATTAAGTAACATTTCTTCGTATGACCTCGCGTCGGTGCGAGAAACAACAAATTGTTAACAGATAAAACTAAAGCAAAATAGCTTAATACCTAATAGAATAGATCTAAAATATCAACTATAAGGATATGCACAAAATCTTTTTTTTTTTAATTTGGACACTACTCGTATTTATTGAGATCTTGATACTTATTACAGCGAAATAAATTATATTATGACAAATTCATTATGTTACAAAGAATACACCTTTCCATGTACGAGTATGTATTCAGAGTACTATTTCTTATGAGAGTAATTTAATTTGAATTGAAGTAGGTGGTATAACATGATTTACTGATAAACTATAATATAATTATATATTAATTGCAGAAGAATAAATAATCTAAACATCAGTATTTTGAAAGGTTCTCTTTGTGAACCAAAAAGTGTGAGCGAGTTAAACAATGTCAATCTTTTTTCTCAAAAATCGTTGAGCGGTGAAACATATTAGATAACATTTCCTACCTCGCCCTCGTCGACTACGAGGCGAGAGTTTTGACAACAGACGTTTTTATTTTTATGATATTAATAAGAAAACTTATGTAAATAAAATGCCATTTTTTATGGCAAACAATATTTTATTAGACTTTAAATTGTTTTCGTAACATAAGCAGTTTTAAATAAGAAGCATTGGAAGACTGAAATTTCTCTATATCATTATTAAAATATCATCAAATATCATACATGTGTAAAGGTTAAAAACAAAATCAACAATTTCGTATTTGAAATGGGAATATATACTTATTTATGAAAAGTTACATTGTAGTTGTGCGGTTCCAAAGGATATACAACCGGCAAGGAAGTCCCTGGATACTCTGTTATTAACTATTTAGTCACAATCATTATACAACCATAAGGAATCCTTGTTATTCAATATGGTTGTAATTTACAAACCGTCTTACTCAAAATAAGCCTAAAGATAATTTATTCCCCGTAGGTTAAGATAAGTATAAAACAATGTATACAAAAATGTATGGTAAAAAAAACAACTAATAAGTTTTATGTTGATGATAATATTTGAATGACTCTGTACGAGTAAGTCTGGCTCCTGGTAAGCTCCTGGTACCATAGCTAACGAGACACGATGTTACATCTGATACCGTGGTTTTAAATTGATTTTATTTTTAATGTATGGCCATTCGATGATAATTAAATAATAGAAAAATAAAACTCAGGTAAGTGATACTGAAAATAAATAACATGATAAAGTACTTTAAATACTAGTGAGGTTGGATTGAAATAGTTAATGCGTTATCTATACTACACCATTTGTACGACTCCATACAAACCCTCATTGCTTTTATACGTTTCAGAGCGTTCTGATTTCCCATTGTGAAGGGACAAAGGAACGATTGTTACGTAGTAATTTGCTTTTAATGTTGTGCTTCATGTAACGGAAATTGATGATACCCAGTGGTTAATAAATACTTTAGGGTTGAAGGTCATCGACTGTTACTCGAATAACTAGTGTTTCCGCGACTTGTATTGATAATGTGTTCTGTCACTGTAACGTATATGAAGAAAGGATAATATCGAATTTAAGTTCAGACCACTGTGGTCAACAATTTTCTCTCTTAATTAATCATGACATTGCAAGACCCCAAAAATTCACTTGTAGACCAATAACAAAAAATAGAATGCTCACTTTTAAAAAAAATGTTGCGAAAATAGTGGTTAAAGAAAATGTAACCAATGATAATCCGAACAATTCATATAATAAAGTTTTCGATTTATTGTTAAATGAATTAAATAATATTTTTAAGCCAAAAACGTTTACGAAATACTTTAAAATTAAATTTAGTGATTGGGCTACCGTAGGAATATATAGAAGCAGAGAAAGATTATATGATTTATATGGTGAGAGGCAATGGAATAATGATCCGGTGTTCTTAAATAGAGTTAGAAATTTCTCTAAAATATTTAAGAACGTTTGCATACAAGCCAAGTCCATTTATATAAAAAATAAAATTTTAAATTCAGATGATAAAATAAAGGCAACTTGGGATGTTTTATCTAGTTTTACTGGAAAATCTAGGGCTCCCAATGGACCTATAAAGTTAAAAATTTATAATATTGAAATAAATAAAGAATCAAAGGTGGCGGCTGTTTTTGAGACCTTATTTGCTGAAATCCCAATCACAGTCACACGTAATTTAAATTCCTCATCATCTGTTGCAATCGCGGAATTGAACAAAAATGTTAAAGTCAATAATAAATATTTTGCTTTTAAACCTGTTTCATCAGATGAAATAGTTAAAACATTTAGAACCTTAAATTCGAAGAAAACCGGTGATCTCTGGGGTATGTCAGTTAAATTGCTTAGCACTATTATAAATTATATTGCCCCTCAATTATCCCTTATTTTTAACAAATGTATCGAAACCGGTATATTTCCAGATTTGATGAAAAACAGTAAAATAGTTCCTTTGTTTAAAAGTGGCGATAGATTGGATCCCGAAAATTATAGGCCTATCTCGGTTTTACCGACCTTGAGTAAGGTCTTCGAGAAAATTATTTTAAATCAGATTTCAGAGTTTATGTATAGCAGTGGGATCATGCATAGTGAGCAATATGGATTCACCAAAGGCAAATCAACGACTGATGCGGGTGCTGCGCTTCTTAAGCACATTTATGACGCGTGGGAGAAGTCGCAGAATGCAATTGGGGTGTTTTGCGATTTGTCCAAAGCCTTTGATTGTGTGGACCATCGGACGTTGCTATGTAAACTAAACCACTACGGTGTACGTAGCGCTGCGCTTGATCTTATTGCCTCTTACCTGAATCAAAGAGTCCAGACAGTTTACGTAAATAATTCTAAATCGTCTGGTTCTCACCTAAACATGGGTGTTCCACAAGCATCTATTCTGGGCCCCTTTTTGTTTATACTTTATATTAATGACTTGCCCTTTTTTGTTGAGGGTCTGTGTGACATTGTACTCTTTGCTGATGACACCTCGCTTATTTTTAAAGTTGAGCGTGAAAGGATTAATTATGACGAAGTAAACAGTACTTTGTCACAAGTCGTTCGAAATTAGTTCGTCGTTTGTCATTGGTTCGAAATTAATAATTTAGTGTTAAATGCTAAGAAAACTAAATGCGTAGAGTTTACACTTCCTAATGTAAAAAGTAAAGTAAGTAATTGTAACTTGCTCCTTAACAATGAAGTGTTTGAATTAATTGACTCAACAAAATTCTTAGGTATAACATTAGATAAAAAGCTCCAGTGGAACCCCTATCTCTCAACACTCGCAGCCAAACTCAGCTCCGCCGTCTTTGCAATTAGAAAAGTTAGACAATTAACGGACATTAATACGGCTTGACTTGTTTATTTTAGTTATTTTCACAGTATTTTATCTAACGGTATTTTATTATGGGGCAGTGCTGTCGAAATTAATTCTATATTTATTTTACAAAAAAGAGCTGTGCGGGCTATTTATAACTTAAAAGCTAGAGATTCTCTGAGAGATGTTTTTAAAGAAATAGGTATTCTTACAGTCGCTTCCCAATACATATTTAATGACATATTATATATACGTCAAAATTTAAATAGTTATATAAAAACAGTGACAGACACGCGATAGATACGAGAAATAAAAACAAACTCGTAACGCCAAAGTTTCGGCTTCAAAAAGTTAATAAATCCTTCATACGTTTGAGTATACGCATATATAATAAAGTTCCACAAGATATCTTAGACCTTCCATTACTTAGTTTTAAATCTAAAATCAAAAGTTTATTATTAAATAAAGCCTATTATAACGTTCAAGAGTTTTTAGTGGATCGAAATATGTGGAACTTAAGTTGTTGAATCATTTGCAGAATTTATATTATAATGTACATCACCTATTGTTATATTTCTTTTGAAAAGAGCAACTGTTGAGTTTCTGGCCGGCTCTTCTCAACAGAGCAGCATTTCGAGCCGGTGGTAGCTTACTTACGGACGGACTACACTGACCTTTTTGTATTGTAGTAATTGACGATTCAAAAGTGCGTGTAAATGCCTACTTGAATAAAGATATTTTGAATTTGAATTTGAATTTGAATTATGTATAAATTAAATATTTAAAGTGTTGATAACAAAAATAAAATGTAATCTCTTCGTATTTATTAGCTATTACAGTTTATAAATAACTCTGTATATATTATTTTGCACTGGTTGTAGCATCCGACTTCGCTTTACCATTTAGATTTTCTCACGATCAAACAAATTCATATATTTTTAAGCTGTACTGGCCAAAAAAATCGATTATCCGTCAAAACGAAAGAAAGAGAGATTGGTTTTCATCTGAGTAAAAAATGTGTTTTTTTTTTAAATTTTTCTTGCCTTCTCTTTTTCGTTCACGATATAGATAATAATCACACAATACACCAAATTCCATTCAATCCAAGAATCATCAAGTAATATTGTTGTTTTGTTATTAAACCACAAAATATTTTGTGTCTTTTATGTAAATGCTAAATTTATTGACGGGTGAAAAGAATCCTATTCCTTCTATTGACGGGATTTAATTCAGATGACACGTATTCGTTTACGTTAATACTTACTTACGTTAATAATTTACGTCGCGTTTAATATAAATAAAAGTATTATTGTCAAGTAACTGAATTTATAAATGATTAAATAACTTATTTTACTCTTTACACTGCTGTACAATTTTTTAACTAATTAGTATTATATATAATATATATACTACGGAACAAATATATTTAAAGCTACTAAATTGATATATTTTGTCATATTGTAATATATAAATTAATTGTTATATTTAAAAGTAACTACAGTAAGAGTTATTATTTGGGTTTGTAGCATTAACAGCGTAAGTGTAATTATCATATTGAACATTTCCGCAAATCAAAATAATAATTTCGTCATTGTATTGTAAATAAATATTTTTAGAAAGACATTCATTGCTGAACACTGGACCCCTAAAATTTAATAATAATAATAATAACTGATGCACATCCTGCACAATGCAGTCACAAATGCCGAAAAGGAATTATTTACAAGTTCCACAAATTATAACGTTTTCAAAACTACTTGATTTTAAATAAAGGCACGTTTTCCTTTCACTACAGAAGAATACGTTCTTTATTATAAAATAGTAACAGTCGCTCGTTTTATTGAATGAATAAATGGAGTCCATTTCGTAGACAATTAAGACACGTGTGTTGGTATGACATACGCGACGGAACGTGACACACGCACTCTCTAAGAGATAAAAGAATGTCATCACTCAACTGCTAAGTGCTTTGAGTGAGACTGACGTATGTCAAATAAAAATTGTTGCAATAAACTAGGGGCTCTATCAAGACCTCGGCTCTATTTAACAAAGTAGACAAAGTCTAACACATTTACTGAGCTTTACGCCGTTAACACAACACACGCAAACAAAGAAATTAATCACGAACCCTTTGGTTTATTTTATATATAACAAAGATATCATCACATGTGATATATATATACCATAAATATAATAATATACTCTATCATAATTGTAATAATGTAATAAGAAACCCGATCATAATTCATATTATGCTTCCTTAAATTATAACCAAGTGTTGGAAGAAACAAGAACATTGAAATGCTAACTGACTCACGTCTCGTATCTGAATCAATTGTTATTTGAGATTAACTTGATATACAACAAAAATCTGCTAAATAACTGAGAAAACCTTATCAATTCTGAAATAATTTAGATTATTAGATGTCAGATGAATGTCGCCACTTTGTACATTTTACGTAAATAATGCGTTGAAGACGACATATGATTTGTTCTAGTAGTAGAGTAATACTCTATTTCCTTTTTTTCTATGTATGAATTCCCCCGCGACAAAAAGTTTTTCTTTAATGAGAAAGTTGTTCGTACCAAATTAAAAAATGCAATGATATAATGTTGGCATACAGCAGCGTCTAAATTAGTAAATAGATATACTTACTAATCAGTTTTTGCTTTATCAGCATTTTTGGTTGTCGTCTTGGATAACACTTGTTTAAGATATTCACAAATAAATTGATAATTTTTCAAACCTAACTAACAAATTTTTTCGGATATTGACTAAAAGTTGTTTTAATTTGTTACATTTGTTTTTACTTGTACTATATAAGTTATTTTGCGTTGTTTTCAGTGAATTTATTAAGCTACTCTGGTCTCTATAATGACATATATTACACATATTAAATTTATAATCTATTGTCTAGTCTAGTAGTTTTGATATGAATATCGTGTATGTGATCTAGTATGACGCGCTAATTGTTCACGTTGTCTATCTATTTCATGAATGAAGAACTTCATGTAAATTTAAATTACTTTGGATGTATTGTTCCATTCGCAACTTTACATACTGGAACATCGATGTCGAAAACAATAATTGTCCATGTATTTTATCATCCAATCCTTGCAAATATTAGATTTAACTGAAAGTGCCACGGGATGCATACGAGTAATAAACAGCTGATAGTTTGTCTTAGAGCAGAAATAAACATAACATGAGATTGTTAATAAGGAAGGAGAGATAAATATCCTGACTTTGTTAATATATTATGATGATAAATTTCCCTTTCAATTATTCATCCATCCATATATCTATCCATCCTACCATCCTTGCGTCCGTCCATTCGTCTATCCGTTCGTCCGTCTGTCCATCTATTCAACCATCCATCCATCCATCCATCGACCCATGCATCCATTCATCTGTTCATTCATCCATTCATTTGTTATTTATTGATTGGTTGATTGATTTATTTATTTGTTCATTAATTCATTTATTAACTTATTTCTATCTTTTCCATTTGGAATCAATAATAGTAACCACTTGTGCGCATCAAAAGGGTGTAGCAGCAGTGAGCCTATTTTGATATCGTACGTATCGAAATAAGCCCTTCTGTAAAGACACTCTCCAATTTATAATTAAGGCTACGAGGGATCCAAACGCACTCCGGTTTGAAACTCCACAAAACAAAGTCAGATGAGTATTTCTTTAAAGAGATCCCTGTTTCACAAATTTATGAAGAACCAGAACCATCGCAGTCAAGTAGGTTGTAGGCTGTTCAATGTTTCTTTATAATAAAAGATAAATCCGTGGTTAACAAGACCACCGTCACAATTAATTGTAGCATTTGCTTAAATTGTCATTTAGAGGAAGCCATTAGATATAAATATATATGCGACTATTATTAGGGATTTGGTGTTATTATACTGAATTATATGTAAAAAAAATTATATTTTTGTATATATATTATAAGTTTTATTACAGTGATTCCTTACAAAACTTATATAAAACTATAAATACAAGCATAAACACTCAACTACGTTTTGTGAGAGTCATTGATATAATATCTCTACTAACGGCGTCGGATGATTTCTCCAGAGATAAGGTCTGCTAAAAGAGAGGTTGTAAAATATAATAATATAAAAAAGTATTTATAATTTTAATAACTATTTTTTTATTAACAACATACATTATACAACATTTTTATTAACATATACAACATATATTGATTTGGGAACATACGAGTAGTTTACAGACTCGCCGAGCGCTAACTTCATATTTCTCACTAAACTCACAAGTATATCTTATAGGTATATAAGGCTTGCGTACATAAGTTACTTCAACAAAAAAATATTAATGGTCTGTATAAATTCTTGTAAATATTATATAATATTATAAATTAATATCTTTTTGAAAAGTGGTAGAACTTTGAGCCAAGCATAACGATTTAGTCTAACAAAAGTTGTAAGACATTTTCTGAGACAGTTATTTCCGTACCATCCCCCGCACCTCCATCTTGTTACTTCCATTTTTATGAAACCTTTATGATCACGATGTTATCAAAAATAAACACCCTAATAAATAACAGCAATATGATTTAACTTGACTTCCAAAGCGGTTCTTTTCGAGCTCAAATGTTTCAATAATATAATCAGATGTATGTTTTATAAAGTGTGTAAGTGTGTACCGCGACTTCGGGTTACTCAGGATACACTGCTACAGATAGTTCACACTTTCACAGAATTAAACGTCTAACTATCTTTTCACGATTTTCTTTATTATATTTAGAAGAGCACAAAGTAAACCTAGTTCAAATTTATGTAATAATATTATTATGTTAATACAAGGCTTAATTTGCAAATTAACATAACAATTTTGATTATTATTTTTTTATTTTAATGTAGCATACATTCTCTGTTTTGTTTAGAAGTTATTAAAAGTCAAATTAATTATTGAATGTAAAGTTTTCCTTCGCCGTTTTTTGAAGCACATTTGTAAACTTCAACGTACTTCTTTATATTAAAAGTTACAAAGAAACATATCGTTCTCTAACAATAACACGACATTTAATTTTGAGCCTTAACACGTATGCATAAGAGTAAGCAATAAGTTGTTCTCAAACCGCATCCAATGACTGTAGCTTTTAAATTTTCGTAGCCTAAGATGAGGGAAGAAACATAAAAAGAGAATTCACTGCGGGATAGGTTCACTGACAACGTTAATTTTTCTTTTCTAACAATTTATATTCAAAGCAAGGATTGATAAATTGCTGTACAATGCTCTTTTTATGTTGTCTTGGTCGAGGTCATACGAATTATTCGAGTAAATCTCGTCAAAAAAACTATGAAGTTGATATATTATAAGTTGAAGCAGTGCTCTGGAACTGGAACTCTTCGATGTTATCTTTATATTATCTTAGTAACACTTCCGTATACGAGTATACGTAATTCTTATCCTTCTATTAGACTTATTCAATTTTGTATATTTTAATATCTACTTGTAAGTTACTTAGATAACTCTCAGTTATAGCTGGTTTCAAAAGTTAAATATATTTTTTTAATAAATTAAAAAAAAAATCAAATAATAATTTTCCTTATACACTATATATATTATAACTCGTACACGAAAAAACTAGAACCTACCTGTATTATGACAAAATAACCGACTCAGTAGAACACTTACAACTACGACTATACAATTTATCCATTTTAATATATATCAATGTATTGAAATAACTATACTCAGTTAAATTACTTATTTAATATATTTCAAATCAAAAGTAGGTAACCGTAACTTTGATCACTCTCAAAGTCAGTAAGCAACATCTTCTGTTCTATTTTAAATACAGATTAGTAGGGTACATATCATAGGGTTCCTTTAAAATTATGCAGAGAATTTCTTTCATCGAAAAAATTATAAATATTAATCAAATCTCATACATATTTACCGAACAAATAATATTTAAGGTACAAATTAATTAAAGAACAGTTAAATTGAAATAAAAATTATTAGATTTTTTCATCAGATAATAATAGCATTTTATAAGTATAAAAAATAATGCTTTACAATTGTATGAATAAATATAAGATGAGTAATGATTAATATTTTTTGTTAAATTTTGAAAACAAATACACAGTACATATTAAGTCCACAATGACAGCACATAACAGCTCTTGACATAAAAATCATAAAATAGAAACATAATGAATTATGTATTGTTTCGAAATCCTTTGAGAGCTGCTTCAATCAATTTAGAGTAGTAAAGCAGAAATGTATTAGTGATTCACTTTGTGCTCATTTTTGCTCAAACATTTGACCTTGTTATGAAGAAAGTCATTCAGTCAAATCTAAATTTATTTTAATCGATCGATTTTATTGTCCTTTAAACCAATAACTTTTGGATATCGGTTTCACTTGCATTCTAACAAACCTTAATTCCTTATTATTTACATAATTTTAGGGGTATATATTTCAAAAATACTGTAATGATAATAGCGTATTATACGTACACCAGCCGTACACAAATACAAAATTTTAATTTATTAAAAAAATAATATAGGTTTAGTTGCTTAATTTAAAATACATCTTAAATATTGAAAATTGGTAGCCTAATTCGACCTTTATAATAGTATTAATGAAGTTAAGTAAGTATTTTATAATAATTAAATAAGTTTGCCAGAAATTTTTTTATGTTCTAAGTAAATAGATACCTAGAAGATAGCAGATTTTCTGGCAAACTTTCAAACTTTATTAGGAGGCTACTTCATAAGAATTGTATTCTCAAAATCCTTATTACTCACAAAGACTAGAAGCTTATTTGATCATTAATTTGCTCGTGAGTTGATGATTAGTCTTGGAGTCCTTTATACATTTGTAAAGCTATCATGTAAAGTGCATAAAACAGTCAAACTTGTATCAATGTTGGTGGTGGTGGTGGTGGTGGTGGTGGTGGTGGTGGTGGTGGTGGTGGTGGTGGTGGTGGTGGTGGTGGTGTTTACCCCTACACAAGGACATACTTCTACTATTTCGGATATAATTATTTGGTAACGAAGAACTACGACTACGTGTAATATTTTTTTAATATTATATTTGAAAGGTAGACTATACTAAAGGTTATTTGGCATGTGTGAAATACCGCATTTCAAAATAGTTTACAAGTTCTGATGTTTGGGTAAGAAAATTAATATAATAATAAGAAAAAAAATCAGTGTCGTTGAACCCAGCAATAATATCTACTAAAATATGTCTACGTTCAAGACGACCTCCGACGTCTTATATCTCAATCTAATAAACCCTGGATCTATTGAAGCACCCAACTCATCCCTATAATATTACTTCACAGGCAGAGATAAACATGTGAGACAAAAGCATAATAATATGTTTGAAGTTTTTTATGATAATGTTGTAGCTTATCTAGTTTAAATTAGGAGTTTTTAATTTAATGTTTTGTTGTACTTAATTTATAAATGTAATATTAGACATCCTTACTCATTCCTGATGACAAGATCAAATAACTATAATCGTTTAGTAATAATTTATAACTTAATAACTTCGAGGGTTACAAAAAAAAACCTTATTTATTAACAGCATCACATTTAATGATAGTTTTTTTTTAATTCTCCTCTGATTGAAACGTTTCGCCAGTTCTGATTTTTTTAATATTAAAACTATGTCATAAATTCTAATAAATATCTTTACTATAAAACTCTATATACAATTTAATTTTAATTTTTAAATTAAAAATATGAATAAAATTTTTCCTAATTTAAAACATCAAAAATATTAGAACACAAACTTTCAGCAAAAAATAAAACAGAATAAATTTGTTTCCTTTCAAATAAATTATACACTGCATAATTTGATATTAAAAAAGATATATTCTTTTATTTATTCTTTAACACGATAATTTTTTTTATGGAATTCGGACAATCCCAAAGTCAGGACAGATTCCGACGATCTCATGCCAGGAGGACCTATTTCGATACCAGATTTATCGTAATAAGCCCTTCTGTAAAAACACTGTCCAACTTAATGTTAAAGCTATGAGGGTTCCGAACGCGTCCTAGTCTGAGAAGAACCACACAACAAACTCAGCCGGATATATATTTTTTTATATTGTGATCACTGTTTCACAAATGTCAATCTTAAAAGCTATTTTCGAACAACTAGAACCGTCGCAATATAATGAAAAAAAAAATAAAAAAAATAATAACAATAATAGCAAAAAAAAAAAATAATGATATTAATAATAAAAAATAAAAATAGGCCTGCTACACAACCAGTCACCGCAAGCAGCACCCGTTCACGAGCATAACGCAAGAGCCAGTCATCACCACCTTCGCACATATTTGAGGGACGAGCGCAACCCGACTCCAGACGCTACCGCAAGTAATGACTTCTAAGGAATCGGTGTCATGCAACAGGTCGATGAAACGAAATTTGCAACGAAACGAAACGAAAAAAACAAATTGCGGAGATTACTAGTTATTCGCAATATAATACAATTCATTCCCAGGCCATACCGTCGTTGATGTAATCCTGTACACTATAGTAGGATTTTTTTATCAAATTTATTTTTATATATAATTTAAATTTATTTAATGATTAACTTAAGGCTTCATTTGGGAGCTTATTATAAAAACGTATACAATTAACCTTAAAGGATTTACCTATTTTATGGAGCCTAGGGTTGGGCATAGCGAGTTTATTTTTATTTCTCGTATTAATTTTATGAAAATCACAATTTTTTTTGAACTTAGAAATATTTTTATAAACGTAATTTAAATTTTCATAAATATATTGATTATAAACAGTCATTATTTTAAATTCTTTAAATTTGTTTCTTAAGGATTCTCTAGGTCTCATATTATATATTGCTCGAACAGCCCTCTTCTGCAGTGTGAATATGGTATCGATGTCGGCTGCATTACCCCATAAGAGTATACCGTAAGACATTATACTATGAAAGTAACTAAAGTAAACTAATCGAGCAGTTTCCATATTTGTTAAACGACGTATTTTTTTAACCGCGTATATAGCAGAACTAAGTCTACTTGATAATGAGGACCCCCATTGCAATTTTTCATCTAAGGTAATGCCCAAGAAAGTAGTAGATTTGACCAAGTCCAATTCCTCATTGTTTAATTGTACATTGGTTTTAACATTTTTAACATTTGGTAAAGTAAATTTAACACATTTCATCTTTTTATTTTTATTTTATTTGCAGATCGTATTGGGCTGGCTTCACCGGGCAGGACCACCCTCTCACGGAAGATCGAACGCCGTACACCATCATTTAGGGACGGCACAGCCGGCCTGGTTGTTTCTGACGGAGACGCAGATATCTCAACCTAGCGACACAGCGTACCTGTCATACCCCGGGTATAAACTAGAACATCATTTTATACTACACGCCGGGGTAACGGTGTTCGTACGGGAGGATATTTGTTACCGTCGCCTTCAGGTTTTTGAAGGTCGGGACCTGTCTATACTTTGGCTGCGCGTGGACATGGACGACCATGTCAGAGTCTACGCATACCTCTACAGGTCCCATAGTGGTAATGCAGAAACGGATCAACTTTTGGGCCACGTCCAGAAGATTGACGAAGATTGATGATCTGCTTTCATAGACTCCCTCCGCCGAAGTCGTAGTCCTCGGGGACTTTAATGCGCACAATGCCGATTGGCTTGGGTCATCTGTGTTTGTCTTTGCTCTGGAAAATGGCCTGTCCCAGTTGGTCAAGACCCACACTCGTCTACCGGAAGTGGACAGCCATATAGTTGGATCTTCTGCTGACTACATATCCCGGAAAGTACCAGGTCACTGTCAAAGTTTCCTTAGGGCCCTCTGATCATTGCTTGATACGGAGTGTAGTGCCTATTGAACGCCCAGCTCGCACGAGACCTGCAACTCGACGCGTTTGGCACTACAAGTCAGCGGATTAGAATGGAATGCGTTCCTCTTTTGCATCCCATCCATGGGGGCCGGTTTGTTTCTCTTCCAATGATCCTAGTGACTACGCTGCGGCTGTAGATGATGTGATACTTCAGGGCATAGGACTATTTGTACCAAGCTCTGTGGAACCATATGGTGGCAGATCACGGCCTTGGTTTGATGCGTCAGTTAGGGCTGCAGCAGCTGGCAAACAGCAGGCTTATCAAGCTTGGATTAATGCGTTAGTCACTCAGGATCCGAGTTCTAGAGTTCTGAAGAGGAAATATAATCGTGCCTCCAGATTCTTCAAACGGAAAATTGCTAGAGCAAAGTTCAAGCCTGTCGTCAAAATTGGGGATCAGCTGGCAAGGTACCCACCTGGCATGCGCAAGTTGTGGGCGCTTTCCAAAACCTGTCTGGGTATTTTTTGTCAGCCATCCCTACCGCCACTGCACACTGGGAACGACTCTTTGGCCTACACGGCAAAAGAGAAAGCCGATCTCTTGGGCACTCTTTTTGCCTCAAACTCGACTTTGGACGACCAGGGCAAGACACCGCCTATCATCCCGCGATGTCCAAGCTTAATGCCGGAAATAGTTTTTCGACAAAAACTCATCTGGAAAGCCCTCCTTTCGTTGGAAGTTCATAAGTCGAGTGGGCCAAATGGTATCTCTCCAGTTGTGCTACGAACATGTGCCCCTGAGTTGACACCAGTACTAAAGCGTCTATTTCGGTATTCCTACCTTAAAAGTAGTCCCGGTCTCATAGAAGCGTGCCCTTGTCCATCCGATCCCTAAAAAAGGTGATAGCTCGGACCCAGCTAACTACAGATCTATCGCCATTACCCCTCTTCTCTCCAAAGTAATGGAGAGCATTATCAACAAACAGCTCCTAATCTGCCTCGAGGATCACCAGTTGGTCAATGACCGGCAATATGGCTTTTGCCATGGTTGATCAGCTGATAATCTTCTATTATATCTTACGCACCGTTGGGCAGCTGTTATTGAAAGCAAGGGAGAGGGTCTGGCAGTTAGTCTGGATATGACGAAAGCCTTCGATCGTGTATGGCACAAGGGGCTTCTTTCAAAGCTACCATCCTATGGGCTTCCAGAGAGTTTATGCAAGTGGATCACCAGCTTCTTCACTGGGCGAAACATACAGGTCGTTCTCGACGGTTTTTGCTCGGATCCCAAGCCCTTAAAGGCTGGTGTACCCTAAGGCTGCGTGCTATCCCCAACTCTGTTCCTCCTGCACATCAATGATATGTTGGATATTTCCAACATACATTGTTATGCGGATGACAACACTGGGGATGCAGTATATTCCGGCCGTGCAGGTTTCTCTCGGGAAAACGTCAACGAGTGCCGAAAGAAACTTGTGTCTTCTATAGAGACTTCCTTAGGGATGGTCTCTGAGTAGGGTGAACTAAACCACATTCAGTTCAATCCCCTAAAGACACAAGTTTGCGCGTTTACCACTAAGAAAACCCCATTTGTCGTTTCACCGCTCTTCGAGAGCACTCCTCTCATTGCCTCGCCAAGTATCAGAATACTGGATCTCGATATTTCGAGCGATTGTTAGTTTCGTGGTCATCTGGAGAGCAAGGTCAAGTTGGACTCGATGAAATTGGGAGTGATCAATAGAGCGTAGCAGTATTTCAATCCTGCCCAAAGACTTGCGCTCTACAAAGCGCAGGTCTGGCCACACATGGAGTACTATTCTCATCTCTGGTCCGGATCACCTCAATATCAGCTACTACCATTTTACCACGTACAATGGAGAGCCGTTCGGATTGTCGAGAACCCAGTGCTCTGCGATCGGCTGGACTTTTTGGCATTGCGTAGAGACGTTGCTTCTCTGTGCGTCTTCTACCGCATTTACCACGGTGTTCCGATGAGCTATTTGATTTGATGCCTACCACCTAATTTCATCACCGTACAGCGCGTCACCGACTCCTTTACCATCCCTATCACCTGGATGCGTGGTGATCCTCTACTGTGCGGTTCTCAATAACCTTTTTTCCACGTTCCACTCGCTTGTGGAATGATCTTCCTTCGGCGGTATTTCCAGATCGGTACGTCATGGGTACCTTCAAAAAAGGCGTTTACTCCTACTCCCTTGGATGTTGCAGGAGTTCATGGGCGGCGGTGATCACGTCCATCTGTGACCCGCCAGCTCGTTTGCCCTACTCTTACATGAAAAAAATAAATAAATATAGAGGAGGTGGACGAAATTAGAAGAGGGAAGGAAAAGATCAGTTTTGGTTTCTATGTTTATGTTTCGCATGACCAGTGGAAGAGTTATTATAAGTTATTAAAGCTACATACAAACAATATATAAGCAAACATATCAAGATGGTAGATCCTACTCGTATCCATTATATTTAGACTCCTTTAGATAGAGAGAAGAAAATTGAAGGGTTAAGGCTTCAGCTTTCATTATCATATCATGCAAAGAAATATATGTATATTATTCTTTATCTGAAATCAAAAATCCATATTTAAAGAAATAAGAAAGAAATAATAGACCGAAAAATAATAACTCCTGAGAAACTTGATTATTCTGAAAATGTTTCTAATACTTTTCTTATTTTCGAAAATATACTTTAGATGTGGTTAACCTAAGTTTTTGGCTATAAAAATAGAAAAACCAATAAAGAGCATGGCTTCACTTGTAAATGTGCTGTATTGTAAGTGACTGACGTGAATTTATTTTGTCAGGGTTCTCATTGTTGCTGACTAATGTGTTACAAAAATAAATAAATAATAGTTATTAAAACATACGAATAAAAAATAATTATAAACCTAAAAAAAGCAATCATATATTTATATTAAAATAAAATGTTTTGACAATTACTTATTTTGCACTTAATGGAATAATCTTCGTAGTTACAAATAATTGGCAACTTCGATCAATATCATGTAATAAAAATATAGTGATATCGATAATTGTTAAGACGAGCCGCCTCGACCTTGAGATGTTTGAATATGATAATGGAATTGAAGATTGTTGTTTTTTACTTTTGTTTAAGTTTTAATCTAGAAGAGATTTTAAGCTCCAAGTTTGAACAGATTTTTACATGTAAATATATATAAAATTCTTGTAAAATCACATAAAGTACATATAGCGTATATATATAAAAATAGAGAATGTTAAAATTAGTATGCTATAAAAGTAAAAGTTGTGTGGCGAGCACAAAGTTAATATGAGCTTAAAGATTTATAATTCTAGATCTAACCCATAACCCTGGAATAGGTATATTTTTATAAACAGACTAATTATTTCTATGTATACGTATTATGTATACTTTTAAAATAGATTAGGCTGCTAGATATATTTCTAATGTATTTCTCTTAAAGTAGAACCTTTCTGTTTAGTTATTCAAGCGGTAGCGTGAGCGGGTGGTTAAAGACTCTGATTTAAAGCACCAGACTCGTCAGAAGCGTGGGTTCGAATCCCACCGCTGGAAAATTTGTACTTTTTTATATACTTAAGTATTTCTTAATAATCATACCATTAGTAGTTCACATTACGAGAAATACGAAATATAAATTTCGTGTTCTATATTCTCCAACCATTACAAAATAAAATCAAAGTTTTTATTTAAATACACATACACTCTTGATAAGTCAGACTCTGAAATAATAAAAGGTCAAATTTGATGTAGGTTGTTATATCGGTCGAGCGAATATATTTTTCGAACTATTCAGTGTTGAATGCAGAGTTTTGACAAATAATATCTACTTTGGGAGAATTTCATTATAAATATGTAGCTATAATTGTTTTCGTAAGTCTTCACTAATAAGAAACTTTAAAACCAAGAAAACTTTGGAAATACAAATATGTATTTTTGGGCTAATCTAATAATTGCATGCAATTAAATAAACTAGGGTCGCGAACCGGACCTCGATTTTGGTTCGCTGCGCTCGCAAAATATCCGTAGAGTTCGGCGAATTGAGCGAAGCGAGTAAAGCTGAAACCGACCGGCAAAAAATATAGAATAATTAAATATCACATAGCGATTTTTTTACATTGAAGTCTATGTGACTGTAATTTTTTGGTGATTATTCATAAATTACATGATTTTTTCACTTTTTTTTTATTAACCGTCGCAATAACCATCGCTATAAATGTGCAAAATTTCATGAAGATTGGTAAAGCCGTTTTCATACCAACAACCGGACATGGGATGCCCAAAGTCTCATAGAAGTCATAAAGTCTCATAGAGCGTTCCGCTCAATAAACGTAGTACGTATTTTGTTAGGAATCAAACGTATTCAGCTAACATATTATATTAAAGAAACAGTTTTTGTAACATGTCGACAAACATTATTAATAATAAAAATTATGTTATTGTAATTTAAATATTTATTTTTCTAAAACATAAATTAAATTTATGTAAAATCATCAATATAATGAAGTATGAAAAAATAACATTAAACCTTTCCTTTAATGAGAATTTACTTATTTAGTGATATATCGACCGATGCGCTCGGTCAGATTGGAATAACTATCTACAAAAGTATCTTTGATACAAATGCGGTAAACCACTTTGCTTAATATTCATTAAAGGATTTATTCAGGTCTACTTAAATTAATTTACATTCGCTTCGGTATTGCTTTTCAATTAACCAGATTCATGAATTAGATAATAAAGTTTCAATAGTAGACTTATTTATAAATACCTTCTCCCGCACCAAAGCAAAGTTGTTATTATTATTATGCATAATATTGCTATGGTCTTATGAACCAATTCGCTAATGATATTTTTAAATAATCTTTTGTAACATAAATATGTCAAATTCGTTGTTAAAAAAATATTTGTACATACGTCATGATGTCATGAGTAATGACTGAATGTGTTTGTTGGTGTAATATGTTTTAAAATTGTATTATGTTTTTATCTAAGAGGTGTGCGGCCCTGCGTGGACCGAACCACAGCAGTCGATATGTCTTGTAGACATCTTGCGGAGTTTGAACTTAATGTATGCAAATCTACAAATCACTGTGTTGGAGAAAATACTTCGTCAATAAAAACTGTTCAATTTATATTTGAGGACTAAATGTTATTAATATATTTTATTTACATTTGTTTAAATGATATTTTACCAAACTTTTATCTTTCCTTTGCACTCCGGGTCATGTACGTCGTATGTTACTTTTTTATTGAAGAAATAGACGAATCATTAAAATTGATTCGTTTGTACTTTTACGACGTGACGACAGATAAATAATTTTTCAGAATTAGATGATATAATAAAAATAGGTAAAGATATAACTTTTACAGTACATACATTATACATTATAACAATGTAATATTATCTTACTACTATATATATTACGTATATATACTTATTATATATACTTTTAATTAATTTTAAAGTTGCCTCGTATAAAAATATAATAAAAACATTAATTGAGTACCGTTCCATGATGTTAATAAGCCCAAACAAAACAATAATAAGGAAGATAGTTAATGAACTTTATCCTATTCGGCGGATCAACGTAGCAATGAAATGGGTAAGATTAAAATCTCGGTTTCGAAATCAATTCCAGACTAATAATTGACTTCTATTAATTATATTCAGGATTGTTGAAATTATTCCAACGATATACGAAGGCTTTTGAAGTTTATTTCGCTGCTGTGGATTTCGTTTAATTAAATAGATCTTGCTTATTAATTAACTTCAATTCGAGCTTAACATTAATATGAGAGTGTTTTGCTCTTTTGTATTTTTATCTTTGTACATAATGGAAAACATTCATATATTTAAGAAAAATCAGGATTTTTTCATTGAACACGGTAAAAATCACATAATATTATTTTGTTGTTATTTCTGGGCCTCGCGCCATAATAGAGTTAGTACATACATAGTTAGCAGCTAGCACATATATTAGCATTTTATTAAAATCAATAATTCAAAATATCATTTGTTGGCATTTTATTCAAGTTGGCATTTAAACGCACTTTTGAATCGTCAATTATTACAATCCAAAAAAGGTCAATGTAGTCAATCCGTGAGTAAGCTACCACCGGCTGCTCTGTTGAGAAGAGCCGGCCAGAAACTCAACAGTTGCTGTTTTTAAAAGAAATGTAACAATCTTAGATGATGTACATTATAATATAAATCCTGCAAATGAGTCAACAAATTTCGATTCACTAAAAACTCTTGAACGTTATAATAAGATTTATTTAATAATAAAATTTGATTTTAGATTTAAAACTAAGTAAAGGAAGGTCTAAGATATCTTGTGGAACTTTATTATATATGCGTATATTCAAATCCATGAAGGATTTATTAACTTTTTGAAGACGAAATTTTGGCGTTACGAGTTTTTTTTTATTTCTCTTATTTATCGCGTGTCTGTCACTGCTTTTTTATATAACTAAGAATAAGTTAGAATACCTATTTCTTTAAAAACATCCCTTAGAGAATCTCTAGCTTTTAAGTTATAAGCCGTGCAGCTCTTTTTTGTAAAATAAATATAGAATTAATTGCAACAGCACTGCCCCATAAGAAAATATCGTCAGATACTATGAAAATAACTAAAATAAACAAGTTTAGCCGTTTTAACATCCGCTAATTGTCTAACTTTCCAAATTGCAAATATGGCGGAGCCGAGTTTTGCTGCTTAATTAGTAATAGGTAGCTGAATGTTTCGGATTAATTTGTTAATACTGTCCTAAATGCCTTAATGGTATCTCTTTTATGATACGAAAGAATTTGGGATTTTTGAAAAAAAAAACACTGTGAATGTATCATCATAATAAGCTTTAATCCTCGAATATGATATATTCCTACAAGAAGGAAGTAAAAGAGCTGTGTGCTTTGCAAATGAATTCATTATATTTAATTTCAATATTTCCTGCCGTGATATCGGACGAGGCGACAGAGGGACCGGCTTCCCGGAGGATGGGCAGCAGCGTCCTCTGCGTGCCGTGACACGTAACACCACACTGTGTGATACGCTACGAGTATATCTTTGGGTTAAAACTAGTTTAAGCCTGTATCAGCTTGACCAAAATACCTTTTTATTATCAAAGTTGCATTTCGGCACATATTTAAATCACATTCTATGATAATGATTTGGTTTTAGGCAATTTAGTTTTTGGACTTTTTTTTAAAATGAGGATATGTAAGTAGAGTTGAAAACCTAAAAATAAATATTTTATACATTTCGAAAAAAGTTCAAAAATATAATTTTAGATGCTTTTTTTAACCTTTCATTTTTTTACTCATCAAACCGTAAGAGATCTTCAATGTGATGCCAGGGAATATAATATAAAAAGGTAAACTGTGTGTGTGCGGGATATAGCTTACGAGCTTACGGAACCACCAGTGCAGCACCCCACTGGAATCATCTGAAAGCGAATACAAAAGAATTACATGTTAAATATCCAGTACATTGATTAGTTTAATTAAATAAATTCAGATTACCACAAAATCTTGTATTCTTAAAAAAATCTTGTATTTTTTTGTAAATGCTTGGAAAGATAATGTGGTTCGACTGAGGTATTTATCTTTCAATTTGTTCTTTCAATCTAAATAAATTAAATCTTTCGAGCTAAATAATATTTTAATTTCTGTCTTTATTTTCAGGTTTCTAATTAAACAAATATTTATACTATTACCAGTATTTAGTACCTACCGGAAGAGGCGAGAGATTGTAGACGTTGTAATTACGAGAATAAGGAACCAAATTTTAAAGAAAAAAAACCGGTCACGAACAAAATAAGAGTAAAAAAAATAACTCATATTTCTTTGATTGACATCATAATTTACTTAAGGTTTCACGAAGCTGTTACGACGATAACATCTCTCTTTCTCTAAAACTGCGTGTTTTCAAGACACTTTATATTTTTAGTAAAATCATCACTAATAAACATATAATAAAAAAAGCTTTAATTAATATTGCAATATAATTTCCAATGTCAGTTTAACAGTTTTTGAATCGTTAATTTTGTCCCCACATCTGCAAGCGACACTCGACACGTTCCATATTAACTGTTTGTTTGTAAAAGAAAGCCTCGCTGCGAGTTTTAATTTGGTCACGATGTTGTTAAAATGGTGGAACTACGTCTATTTGGATACTCGTTATATTATACTGGGTATAACGCGTTTAAAGTTCTACTCTTGAGTTAAAAATATGTATAGTATATAAATATATAAAATAGATACATTTATATACTATATAAAGAGCGTCAAACTAATAACTTTAATTAATTTTAACTTTTCCTTTAAATTATAATCTGCCTACTATACATATGTAAGATGTCATTATTCTCAACTGCTGACAGTTTAGCTAAATATTCGTCGAACGGTCTATAGTGCTTAGCAATGTAATCTGGCGCTAGCGCCTCTAGAGGCACTATGTATGTGGTACTGTGTGTGTGTGTGGGACCTTGCGACATACTTGAACGTTTGTTTTGTGGACACACAAAAACCCTATTATAAGTTCTCGTTTAGTTTGGTGCATAATTATATAATAATTATGTTTTTCACAAATAAAGAAAAATATGTATAGAAGATGTCCAAAACCATTAAACAGTAATAATTGTGATGCATCTTCCTTAGTTTTATAATTCTTTGCCAAATAAAACAATTATTAAAGTAAAAAGCTCATTTATTATATTCGAGTAAGTAATATTCTTTTCATTGCCCAGAAACTGATAAAAATGTATAAAAACAATTTATTAAAGGAAAGAAAAAAAATAAATATCCACTGAGGCTTTTGCTATTGAAGTTCCAAGATTGTTTGAGATTTCGAAACTCCTATAATTACTTTTCCATTCTTTTAGTTATAACCCATATAAAGATAAAACAGTAGGCATGGGCTGTACTGCCCGAGCAAAGCCGGGGCGGATCGTTGCGTATCGAGATTTGTGAAGACACAAAATAATTCTGTGTTTTAATTATTAATCTAAAAATCAATAAGCTTTCTAAACTTAAAAGAAACACTTCCACAGAAAGGTGATAAATGAGTTTTCTATAAACAAAAATTTTAAGTCTCGTAAAATAAATTAATATAGTATTTTATATTTTATAAAATTGTTGAAATTAAATCATTAATCAGGACTATCAGAGAATAATTGAAATGAGTCGGACATTAATTTTGTATAAGTAAAATTATACCTTAAAACATTAATCTGAATAGTATATTAACACACTGTATAAATTCAATAATAATAACACTTCTTACTACTAATCTATGGAAGTTTTAAAAAGAGTTGATTTAAAATTGCCTTAGAAGCTCAGATTACGTATCTATTAGAAATGGAATATGTAGAGGTGTTGTTCTCAGCCGATACTTTATTATATTAAAAATAAATTAACACCGTGATTTGTATAACTCTTTCAAACCTTGCGCAGGTCATTCATCAAATATAGAGTAAACTAAATAAAAAAATATATATGAGATTTACCTGCTACTTGCAGTTTAAGTAATTTGCTTGATAATTGTATTTTTTTTATTTATGTTGTACTTTTCCAGTTTGATGTAATATCAGTGATTATTTGTTCAATAATAATATAATGTATATACGAGTACGAGTATATGCAAATGTGACTTTATATATTTGTACGGAAACAACCAAATAACAACATCTAAAACGTATGTATCGCGTCATTCTCAGAAACTTTTATCTATGAAGAGAAACATATTAAATAGAATTATTATCTTGGAGAAAATATCCTGACGTGGTTAGTGTAAGTAGTGGCAGTGCCGTGATTGTATCTTATAATACACTCTCAACACCAGACTCCCAAAAAAAAAACAAGAATGTTAATCATTTTACAGTAATTTAATTATATCTACTTTATTCACTAGATGAAATAAATCGGTTTATTATTCACAGGAAACTTTAAAAATAAAAAAGGAAAACCAGTATATAAGAGGTAAAGAGGTATAAAGTATAAAGCTGCTCAATCATAAAAGCGGTGAGAGCAACAACAAGGCGGTATTCCAAAGATGTGAAGTAGCATATAACGAGTTAATATTTGAATAATGCTGAAAAAAATCCATAATAAATTTTATTTTAGGAAATCCAATAATTTTATTTTAGATTCTCTTCAATTTAACTGTTCTTTAATTAATTTGTACCTTAAATATTATTTGTTCGGTAAATATGTATGAGGTTTGATTAATATTTATTTATATTTTTCGATGAAAGAAATTCTCTGCATAATTTTAAAGGAACCCTATGATATGTACCCTACTAATCTATAACCACATCTAATGTCATCAAAATCTGTCTTGTATTTAGGAGGGATATATGAACAAATAAAAAAACGTTTTTGTGTTTCAAACACATTTCTTGAGTACACGACATTTATAAGGGAAACAATAAAAACCAACCTTGCGATTTGCGAAAAGATCAGGCGGACCTTTGAACTCGAAAACGAAGGTCTGCTTAAAGTATTAATTACTCAAGGTAGAAAAGGCCGCTATTTTCAAAAACACGGTATTTCCGTCCCAATACAATGTGGGTGTCTTCAAGAAAAGAGTGAATAGGTTACTGGGTTAATGCGCCTTACCATCTATGTCTACATTTCCACTTTCCATCAGGTGGAATGTAGTCAAGCACTAACCCAGAGGGTATAAAAAAAAAAAAAAAAAACACGGCATCTAAATATATCCGGGGTAAAATATCTAAAATTCGCCATATGGCGGCTTACAGCGTTAAAAATGGATTTGTCAAAAAACTTTAAATCCCCGAAGGAGAAACTAAACCGCCCAAGCATTTAAAACCCTTACTAGTGGTAGGCCGTTTTCCAAATGAAATATTATGCCCATGCCTTGTGACGTTTATCAGTCAAGAACTCTAAAGAACCTACTGAAGTCCTCTGCACGTAAGCTATGCTCTAAACGCGGTATACTCGTACAACGGAATGTACTTACCCCTTCACTGACTAGCTCTCTGAGAACATCCAGGATTACGGGTGCAACCATTAATGCAGATTCCACTAATATCCACACACAGACTTAAAAAGCGGACCTTACAAACCTAGGGTACGGTAAAGGGGAAAACTCGCGCAATCTCACAATCAACGAAGCTCAGGGATTAACATACGAGTCAATAAGCATCATCCAAATCAAATACAAAACAAAATCGTAGTTTACAAGTGTCCCACAAGCAGTGGTGGCTATATTTAGACACACAAAAAGATTTATATACTAAACGGATATTGATGAAGAAGCCATTGTGAGTTTCATTAGGCGGGCCGACAAAACATCCGATAGAAACCTTATAAATATAAACTCAGAAAGCAATTTCTTACCATGACTCCGAGGCTAAGAAAAAGCTAGTGAACATCTGCATAAAATAACTAGGAGAGAACTTATTTACTTACTTCTTATAACTTATTAACTTGACTTAATTTTATGACTTTGAAATAAAAAGTTTAGTATAAGTATACAAAACTTTTTATTTAACTATCATATAGAATTACTAAGGACCATGAAATAGCTAGCTAATTACAATGAAATGCATGCATGGACGAATGCCTATGAATATTAATTTATATTATAAAAAAAATAAAATATATTGCTTCCATCAACGGTGACGAATGCTGGTGCTGCAGGAGTCGGTATTACAAAAGCTGGAGTGCTTTTGCCGAGTGCTACCGGTGTCGGTATTACAAATATCAAAAATAAATTATTAGTTAAATACGATTGTACCTCGAAGGATTGTAGATAAAGAAAAAATTACAAAACTATAATTATAATAAAAAAATTTTTTTAGAGTTGTGTACACCAGTTCATTATTTTAATTTTAAGAAATAATGCTTAAAAATAATATACAATAGCAAGGCTAAATATGTCAATTTAAATTATTTAAGAACGCATATTAGTACGTACAGTATTTGTTCATACATTTCACAAATACTGCTTCAAACATCTAAGCCTTAACTATATTTATTTTTAAGAACATAAAAATTAATTGAAAATTTAATTAAATGTGAAATATTTATTACTCAGTTGTAATTGATTGTCAACTGTAGTTTAGGGATACCTAAATAGCTTTGCATTTCGTTTCGATAAATTTTATAGTAATGTGTTAAAAATATGTTTCAAGCACAAAGATATTATTCCAGTACATTAGCTCACGATACGTCTTCCAAATGCCTCCAGTCTTTTGGAATATCGGAAATACATAAAATGTCAACGATGTATCCGCTACAAGACGTGCTCCAGTTTCCTGACTCTTTAGAATTTACTTATATTCTTTATGTTAGTAACATACTAAAATGAAAAAAGTGATATTTTAATTTATCACTAGGAAAATACAATTCTCATGACGTAATAAAAATAATCCAGGCATCCTTCAAATTTTAGAAATACGTCTATAAAGTCTAGGATAAAGTTGAAACTTACTAAACATCGCACATAGGAGTATTTATATCTAAAATCCGGACAAAATTATATAGAACTCATAAAACGATATATTTTGATTAAAACAAAATTGTTTTACTTTAAAAAAAAAATATTTTACATTAAAAAAATTCAACGAATATGAGAATACTTCTAAGTTTAAAAAGAACTTACTACCGTCTGACGTTACAAGTTACATTAAATATATTATAATGATTTGTTTATATTTAAAAAAATATATTGCTTTATACAAAAATATGTTATCATGTTTTTTTATGTTAGAGAAGGGGAAACGAGCTTGCGGGTCACCGTTGATGTGTGATCACCGCCACCCATCAACTCTTGCAACATCCGAGGATTCGAGTAGGAGTATCCGAGGAGGACGAGAAGAAGAGCGTTGGCGGCCTGAAAGGTAGGAATATATGCCTTTTTTGAAGGAACCCATGTCGTATCGATCTGGAAATACCGACGAAGGAAGTTCGTTCCACATTCTAGTGGTACGTGGAAAAAAAGTCCTTGAAAACTACACAGTGGAAGTTTGCCTCGTATCCAGGTAGTATGGATGGCAAAAGAGTCGATGGCGGCTGTGCGGTGTTGAAATTTGACGGCAGGCATCAGATCGAATAGATCTTCGGAACTTTCCCCGTTGTAAATGCGGTAGAAGACGCACAAAGAAGCTACATCTTTACGCAATGCCAAAGAATCCAGCTGTTCGCGGAGCACTGGGTTCCCGACGTTCCGAACGGCGCTCCATTGTACGCGGTCAAATGGTAAAAGCTGATATTGGGGGGATCCGGACCAGAGATGAGAATAGTACTCCATGTGTGGTCGGACCTGCGCCTTATAGAGCGCGAGTCTTTAGCCATAAATCTAACAATTGCTCGAAATGTCGTGACCCAGTATTTTAATACTTGGCGAGTCATTGTGAGGAGTGCTCGCGATGAGCGGTGATACAACAAATGGGGTTTTTTTAGTAGTAAATGCGCAAACTAGTGTTTTTAGGGAATTAAACTGAACGTGGTTTAGTTAACTCCACTCAGAGACCATACCCAAGGAAGTCTCTATAGAAGACACAAGTTTCTTTCGGCACTCGTCGACGTTTTCCTGAGAGAGACCTGCACAGCCGGAATATACCGCATTTCCAGTGCTGTCATTCGCATAACAATGTATGTTGAGAATATCCAACAAATCATTGATGTGCAGGAGGAACAAAGTAGGGGATAGCACGCAGCCTTGGCGTACACCTGTCTTCACGGGTTGGGGGTCCGAGAAAAGCCTGTGTGCTCCACTCAGTGAGGAAGCTGGTGATCCACTTGCTAAACTCTCAGGAAGCCCATAGGAAGGAGGTTTCGAAAAAAGCCTCTTGTGCAATAAAAGATTGAAGGCTTTTACCATATCCAGACTAACTGATAGACCCTCTCCCCTGCTTTCAATAACCGCTGCCCAACGGTACGGAAGGTATAAAAGAAGATCACCAGCTGATCGACCATGACGAAAGCCATACTGCAGGTCATTGATCAACTGGTGATCTTCGAGGTACGTTAGGAGCTGTCTGTTGATATTAATCTCCATTACTTTGGAGAAAAGAGAGGTAATGGCGATAGGTCTGTAGTTAGCTGGGTCCGAGCTATCACCCTTTTTAGGGATCGGATGGACAAGGGCACACTTCCGTGAGACCGAGACTACGCCTTTAAGATAGGAGTGCCGATATAGACGCGTTAGCACTGGAGTCAACTCAGGGGCACACGTTTGTAGTATCAATGGAGAAATGTTATCCGGCCTACTCGAATTATGAACGTCCAAGGAAAATGGAGACTGCTGGATAGGTTTTTTTGCCGAAAAATTATTTCCACAGTGGTACCACAGAGCTACTACAGAGTGGTACCACAGAGCTTAGTACAAACAGTCCCATGCCCAGTAGTATCACATCAGCTACAGTCGCAGCGCAGTTACTGGGATCATTGAAATGGAAACAAATCGGTCCACATAGGTGGGATGCAAAAAACGACCGCATTCCAACCCAATCCGTTGACTTGTAGTGCAGAACGCAACCAAACGACGCAGGTCTTGTGCGAGCCGGACGTTGAATGGGCACTACACTCCGTACCTGATATTGATCCGAGGATCGTAAGGGAGCCTCGACAATGACTTGGGGTATAATAGATACGCTGTGTCGCTAGGTTGAGATATCTCCGTTTCCATCAAAAACAACAAGGCCGGCTGCACCGAGTGAAACTCCCGGATGTTGCAGAAGTCCATATTTAGAGTGGAGAGGGGTGCCACTGTTTGCCGTTGTTTGCCCTTAGAAAATACAAACTGCAATACTTTGCCCGCCCCAGATAAGACGGGCAGCCCGAGTCTAATTCTAGAATCATTCCCCCGATTTTGCTCCGGCTTAATCAAAGCCGGTATCCTCCTGGGGTATACTTTTTGTAGGCATCGCTATCGTGTTTGGCAGGGGAGGAGGGAGTTGGGCTTGATACATTGATGATACATTGGCTTCCGAATTAAAATCTTCAACATTGATTTACGAGTAAGTCTGGATGGGACATTTGGAAGAATTAATACAGAGTAGGTTATGTTATATCTTACTCCAAAATCCAACATCTAAATAAAAAATCATTTTACAAGTTTAATATTTATTTATTTTATCTATTTACTTTTTTCACTTTGAATCAATACACACTCGTATCACCAGATACGTCAAAGGGGAGTGGCAAGAGGTAGTACTTTGATATATTGGTCGAATTATGCCTTTTGGTAAAGACTAGAAGACTAAGTCATTTTTAAATTCCTATAGAGAAGATTAAATTTGATGAATTAATAAAATATTTTATATTTTTCTCAATTTGAGTAGTAACATTTATTACTTGTAAGTAACATTCAGGTAAGTAACTGTTAAATATTCTTTTTATGAATAATATATTATTGAAATTAATTAAATATGATATTATTAAGATCATTTAAATTGATATGGTTACGATTTTGAAAGAAAATAAGTTCTCTCCATTATTTTACTTCTATACACAGAACACAGAGAAGAATTTTTTTTTTTATTTTATTTACGGTACTGATTTTATAGAAGCTTTGATAGCAGAGTGCAGAGGAAGATAGATTCCTCGCAGAGACTTACAAATTAGGCGTCAGATCGTTTTAGTAATTCATGTAACATAACGTGTTTTTCCTTTACTGTACTTTTAACAAAAAATGAAAGTATTCCGTATTTCTAACTATTGTATCTATCGTTATCAACTTAATAGTTGACTACAGGTGTATTATAATTACCCTAAAATATTTATCCTATCCAGCAAACATAGAGAAGGAATGAAAGGAAAGAGTAAAAGGTAAAAGTTATAAGAGTTCTTTAGAAATTAATATCTTTCTTTCAAGGCGGAGTATATTGTAAAATAATTCGACGTATGTTATAATAAATGGGAATTCGTTTCATTACTACATTCTCATCTGTTCAAGGGCCAAGAGGTAAAATCACGAAGAGGCGCGATTCTTCGAATTTGGTTTTAGATTTAAAAAAATGTTTTATTAATTCTTCAGAGATATCGCTAATTTTACGACATTTTGCCCGACTGTCGGAAGCTTATCTATCGCGTCTGGACGCGACAGATAAGCGACCTTACACACTGGGGAACAATTTTGAGAACACCTGTTTTATAACAATATAACAATAATAATAGGATTTTTTACAAATACTTTTTAGTAATTTCACTGTTAAAATTCTTTATCTATTACTTTTTTATATTTTATTTGAATAGCGGCTGATGCGTCGAAAATTAATATGATCATTTCTTTCGATTTTTCTTGTTTATCAAGCCTTACACATGTAAACATGTGCAATAGCAGTTGTCAAGCTGTTCAAATTCTTGAGTGATGCCAATATATAAAGGAGAGTTATTCGAAAGAAGTTGGAAATCCAGATCTCAGGATCATAGCAAATACCGTTATAGATAGATAATATGACAATAATATTTTTTTACCCATAATAAATGTAAGGACTATATAAATTGTAAGTGCAAAAGCTGTAATACTTTTCTTAAAAGTGCTTAGTTTGAAAAGTTTCTTCACATGTTACTTAAGAAAATTCTATTTTCTTTAAAATAAATACTCTTTTCGTTCCCCATTATGTCTCATTGAATGTAGTTGTATAGTGTATACTGTTCTAGTTCTTTAGCCTTAAGATGAATACAAACAAAAAGAAGATCGACTCATGCGTCAACGTCACGTCACGTCGCGTCACATCCACTTAACTATCTCTACATTTTATTTAATAACAAAAACGTAGACGAATTCAATATGTTATAGTAGAATATGTATGTAAAAAAGACAATTTGAAATAACAATTTATAGTGTATATTTATACTAAATGTGTGAATATTAAACAACAACATCTTGTTTGTCACTAACGGTAAAAAACTCGCTACACAGATTTAATTAACAGCGGCCAAGAATCATAGTACTTGTCTTAACGTACTTGTAAAATCGGAATAATTGATATTTAAACATAATCCATAACCTGGACAACGTTATCCCGCTGCTCCTTGACAAACATCACGATTGTTATTTTTAATAACAATAATAATTTACATTAGTTAATATTAGAGTGTTAATATTCTAAGCCTAGAACCTAATAATAAATGTAGGCTTTAAGGTTTTCTTTTTAACATCCCATTTATTAACATATAGGGACATACTCAGACCTCTTGTGATTTTTAATGAAAAAAATATTTTAAACTGATTTTTTTATTATTTAAGTAACCTTGACACGCTGAAAACCATTAAATAAACAGAACCGATAAAAAGCTAAATAACGCTATTTTCTTTAAATTTATTCATAAATATATTTTTTTACGATTACATATTTTTATTTGGTTAGTTTGTATTAATATCACGGATAAAAAGCTAACTTAGTATAAAATATATGTTATGAATTGAAAATTTCACGTTCCCTGACGTTACAAAAGTTTTTTAAACGTTGCATTAAAAGACGTAAGAGATAGTTTTAGATCATAATTCCATGAATATGGCTTAAATCGAATTATTGATCTTTTTTTAAAGATAATTAAAAAAAAAACACATATAATATTTCTAGTCATTAAAACCTGATTTAAAATTTTCATGTCACAGTCAACTTTAACTTAATTTTAGTGTTGGCTGCCTTTACAGGTTTAAATCACATTCATAAAACCGAAACTACGTTTACAATATGTCACTATATCTGTTGGAATAAATGTTAAATTTCAAATTTATTTAATTCACATAATCTATCACACATGTTATATTATATTACGGACCCTACTAGCACCACCTGTATTGATAATATATTTACTAATATTACTCTAACTTTCAAATGTATACACTAGACTCCGATCACTGCGGCCAATTTATTTACTTTTAAAGTAACAAGAGAAGGAATTCGAAAAGGAAAATAACTTTGTACCAGTAACTGCTGACCGAATTAGTAAAATTCAAACTGACTTGCTTTGCTATTTACCATTATTAAAAAATTAAAACCCCTATAGTATGTATAATGTTTTTTAAACACTTTTATTAAATTATTTAAAACAGTATTTACTGCGAAATCTGTCTTTGAAATGTTACTGATACTTTATTTAGTATTTAGTGAAAAAGTTGACTTCAAAATTGAGAAAAATTGTCTCAATTGTATATGAAAAATCAATAGTGAATAGTTTCAAAATGATGTTTCCGAATCTTTTAAGAAAGACTATAAAGTTCTTAAATCGTTTATACATACGAGTATAAATAGAAAAATACAAAATAGCAAGATTTAAATAAAAATAAATTGGAAAAAAATTAATGCGGAAATTGGAACTGTTAAATCTCAGAGGAGCGAATTCAAATGAAATATAAATTATAAATATATCTCTTCTGACTTTCAGGATGCAACAGCTTTTCAAACCTGTATTTAGAGATATTCCAATGATCACTAATTCTTCTCCTCCTCCTCCTCCTCCTCCTAAAATGTTACAACATTGACATTACTTGGGGACAATTTAAATCAATGTGGCACTAATTTTAATTTTTAAAAATATATTGTCTAAAATATATATATGTATATATTTAATAAAAGGTTTTATATACTCTTCTTGTTTCTCATTTATATAAATGACTTACTTTACCTTGTGAGGGAAAAAACTTGGGTTATTTGCTGATGATAATTCTCTTACTTTTACAATTAATAGACAGCAATCAGTAAATCCTTGTATTCTTAATTTTAATTTTTTTATTGATTTTACACTAGGAGTTATTTCGATAAGTATGGTGTCAAAATAGGTCTTCCTGTCACTCCCATTTGACGTATACAAGTGATCACTGGTATTGATTCAAAGTGGAAAAAAATATAAATAAATATTATACAGGGTGGGCCAAAAATTTTTGCAAATATCAACACTTGATTTCTCCAAAACCGTGAGAGGAAGGGGCACGCGGGTGGCGGGGAATTGTGCGTCGTTTAATGCAATTTTAGTCACGATGGAGCGTTTCACGGGACAACAGCGTGCTTTTTGCGTAAAACAATTTTACAAAAACAACGATTCCTACGTTACTATACGACGCCTCTTTAGAGTTGAATACGGATTACAACGTGTAAGTGAGTGTCCAAGTGTCAATTTAATTAAAGCTTGGGTTAAAAAGTTTGAGCAAATGGGATCGATAACGAATATTAAACAAACTGGGCGACCACGTTCAAGAAGAAGCGAAGAGAACATTCGGGAGGTTGAAATTTCTGTAAGGGACGATCCAGAATCATCTACGCGTAAGCGGTCCGCGGCTCTTGCTATACCATGAACTAGTCTGCGGCGAATCTTGCATTTGGACCTTAAACTGCACCCATATAAGCTTCATATTGTACAGGAGATGAAACCAAACGATTACATTCAACGCAAGTTATTTGCTGACACTATACTGGAGCGATTCTCTAGTCTTGAGAATGTATTGTTTACGGACGAGGCCCATTTTCACATTAATGGTCACGTAAATAAACATAATTGTCGATATTGGAGCACGGAAAACCCTCACTATAAACACCAAAAGCCTCTTCATTCACCAAAAACGACAGTGTGGGCTGCCATATCCGCAAAGGGCATAATCGGTCCATACTTCTTTGAAAATAATCAAGGAAATAACGTAACTGTGAACTCAGTGGAATACGTGAAAATGTTGCGCGAGTTTTTGACATCACAGTTGCATGAATTTGAAGGATACAATAGCCGGACTTGGATGCAACAAGATGGAGCAACATGCCATACATCAAACGTGACTTTACCGGTGGTCAAAGAAATGTTTCCTAACAAATTGATTTCTCGCAGAGGTGATATCCCATGGCCTCCCAGAAGCCCGGACCTTACACCTTGCGATTTTTTCTTGTGGGGATATCTGAAGAGTCGAGTATACCTTAATAAACCGACGACCATATCCCAATTAAAAGAAAACATCCACGAGGAGATAGCCGCGATTCCTCGCAGCATCTCGACGATGTCATTTTAAAAAATAAATTTTAATAAATGATAATTACGTTAAATAAATCATAAACAAAATAACATTTGTACTTTTATTTCTAGACATGTTTCAAAAGTGCAAAAATTTTTGGCCCACCCTGTATAATAAGTTTCATTTGAATTTGTAGTGTCTGTTATATACTCTGATAGTATGCGACATGCTGCAACAAGATACTCATTGAAAAAGGTAAGAAAGCCTTTTCCATCCTAGTTTCATGACTACTGAGTTTTATTGCAATTGTTTAATAAAATTATAATATTTGTAAATACAAACACTCTGACCTTATTTATTAAAAAAATGCGTTAAAATACTGAATGACGTAAGCAATTAGAATAAGGTAAAACCACGGACAATCCATTAAACGCCGGATCTGGAACACTTATCACCATTACTCGGATCGGAAACCACCGGCACCATGCCTTCTTGATACACGCAGGAAAACGGAAAATGACTATCGGTTGATTGTAATTCTATAAGAATATATTAATAATAGTTATATTTTACGTCAGGATGAATTCATTTACAAAGGTATTTTTAAAGACATAATTTATTCAAAATTGATAAATGTACTACTTTTTTCAATTATTTTCACTATAAATAATATATAAGATAATTAATATAAGAAAACGAACGAATGAAAAATATTTGAAAATTAAATGTAATAAATAATAGGTCATGTCTCAACTTTTTGTACCTACTTTTACTACTAACTAATGTCGCTATTTTTACTGTTAATCTATAAAATGAAGTTAATTTTATTATACAAACATTAAATCTCTCTGTTAGTTGCCACTAATTAAGGGAATATTTTAATTATGTAACACCCAAAAATAGTTTAATTTCTTTAAATTACACGGCGTCGCAATTGACACATTCACCTTTATAATTAAAACTTTAACTAAAATAAGAAGAAGCACCTTAAGATAGATAAGACGAATGAATGTAGATATGACGAAGGTTCTGATATTTGAAAGAAATGAAGAAAGAACAGAATGTAAGATCAACGTGAATGATAAGATAATAGAACAAGTGAATGAAGTGGTATATTTGGGAAGTATGTGTAGCAGAGACGGAAGATACGAAATGGATGTGGAAAGGCGTATTGCTGCCGGTAACAGAGTCAACGGTGCTTTGACTGCATTGTTGAGGCGTCAAAACGTCAGCATAGCTGCACGTTTGGCTGTACACAATGCAGTTTTGCTACCGACGCTTTTATACGGCAGCCAAACGTGGGTAACACAGAAGAAGAATGTAAGAAAGATGAATGCTGTGGAGATGCGATCTCTTCGCAGAATATGCGGAGTCAGTCTAGCTGATCGAATTCGCAATGAAGAGATCCACAGAATGGCAGGTACTAGCGAAGACGCCACGGTGAGAATGAAGAAGAACGTGCTCAGGTGGTTTGGGCACGTCGAACGAATGAGTGATGAAAGAATGGTAAAAAAGATTTATATAGGAAAAGTGAGCGGTAAGAGAGACAGGGGGAGCCCTCGAGTGACCTTCGAAAACACAGTATCAATGTTACTGGAGGAAGGTCACGTAAAAAGCATGAGGACCCCCCGGAGGGCATGTATTAAGAGGTTGATATCTGTGGCCGAGGCGAAAGAAGTATGCAGAGACCGTAGCGTTTGACGCTCCGTCGTCTCTGACTACCCCGCAAGGGATATGGCGTGAAGCTAAAATAAAATAAATAAATAAACCTTAAGATAAAATGAAGAAAATATATTAAATAAACTTATTATTTTTAAAGAAGACGTAGTACGGCATAGCCATTGTGGGTTACATTTCAAGCGTAATACTCGTATGTAACCCGCATTGCGACGCAGCGTGCAGCTCGCAACGGACGAGTCAACCTTTTGTATAAGAGACATGGACGTTGACAGAAATTTCCCAATTATTGTATAAGTGAAACTTCAAGTGCCATAGCTTCGCTGGGCACACTAATAATTTGGTTGTGAACTTAAACTTCTTATATTGACAAAACGTTCAATTTATATTTTATATATAGTGTATTTTCTTAAAATATTTAATAGAGAAATATAATGCCAGTCAGTGAATACACAAATCTCCACATCACCTATTACTTATATTGTGTATTGGAATGCGTTCCCGTTATGTAATGTGGCGGGATCTCCAGTAGGCCTACACCACGAAAAAATTGACAGCATATAATAAGGACACACTTTTTTTTTCTCCACAAATACTTTAAATAAATCTATTCAGAACCCTATATAAAACAAAATTGGTTCATAAACTTCTTAAAATACATTCTTAGTTCCCTTCTACACGGCAAAAGAAATATTCCTGGTCAATTTCAAGCCACTAGACTTGATAATATTTATTACAATTTATTTTATTTTTAACGCCCCCGCCTTGCCTTGTGTGGGTGATATTTCATAAAATTCATTCTTGGTTGGGTTCAAGACAAAATAAATAATAATTTCGCCAAGTTTTAAGCCTGTAGGAGCTATATACTTAACGCTCCCGCAACCCCAGTTTTGGATAAAAGTTTATAAAATCCGTTCTTAGCTGACTTCTAGACTGCGAAAAGAATATTCCAAATTTCAAGTCAATCGGCCTTATAGCAACAGAGGTTTCATGATGAGTGTGTACATAGATGGAAGTAAGACTTACTATAGCAACGGTTTATCATACCAATTGTACCATAGCTACAGTTACCATAACAACAGTCACCGTGACAACGGATGCTATGACAACGATTACCATAGCAACGGTTACCATGACAACTCGATTTTAGATGAGGTTGGGGGGTACAAAAAGTTGAAATCCGTTGGGTTAGAAATTCTGTAAAATCCATCTTAGTAGACGTCTACGTCATAAAAGAAATAATTATGTAAAATTTGAAGTTAATCGGACAGATAGTTTCGGAGATTTCGTGATGAGTCAGGGAGTGGTATACGTATATATATATATATATATATATATATATATATATATATATATATATATATATATATATATATATATATATATATATATATATATATATATATATATATATATATATATATATATATATATATATATATATACGTATACCACTCCTTTCATTAATTGAAATCTATAGCGCTTCGCGCTTGTCTATGGATAGTCTATGGATAGTCTCTAGTAGTCAGAGGTGATCGAGGAAGCGATATTAGTAAACTTTAATTGTCGTTTCTTGTATTTTCAGGTGAGATATATTGATTGTAAAAATGTTTTTTTAAATTGTACTAATATTGTAAAGGCGTGGCAAATTAAACGAAAACTTGTATTTTCAGTGAAACAAATTGTGGTTTACTTACGAAAATCCTCATCAATAACTTATCTTATACAACGACAATTTCGTTAACTAAAGAAAAATGGACGGGCTGCAATTTGAATTTTCGATGATAGCCTCAAATGACGGCAAATCAACTGTACTAGCCATAACCTCAATATCTACTGAAGAAGGAAAATGTTATGTTTTACCTGATGAATTGAAGCCTACTAATCATCATACACACATTGTGAAAACGAACATTTTCTCAAAGATAAAACATAGTATAAAGAAAAGGCATCAAAGTAGAAAAATATGGCTAAAATTGGATGAAGATCAAAAGAAAACATATATAGATGATGAAGGTAATATTCAATTTTTAGATCAATATTTAGAAGAAATAAGCACGATTCAACCAAAAGACAAAGATGACAGTTTGCAACGTATCTTGGAAAAATTAATAGAAACTACAACAAAGAAAGAAAATCAACATAACCTAAATAATATTTCAGAGAAATTTATCATTGAAAAATTCACAAGCAAGAATCCTAATGCAATACAATGGATAGAGACTTTTGAAAAAGAGTGTGAGCGCTTTAATATAACAAAAGATGAAACAAAAATAGATATACTGAGATTATTTTTAGATAAATCTTGTTTGGAATGGTATAGCTCGATGGTCATAAAACTAACAATAAATTCTGAATGGAATCAATGGAAAAACAAATTTTTAGAAACTTTTAAAAACCAAGGATGGGATACAGTCACAAATGCTTTCTTATTCAAATATAAGGAAGGACTGTTGATTGATTATGCTATAAAAAAAGAACGTCTTATACTAGAGATTAACAAATCAATAGATACCAAAACCATGATAGATCTTATTGCAACAGGACTACCTTGGTTCATCCTAAATAAGTTAAACAGGGATGAACTCAACAACACTACTGATTTGTTCAACGAGATAAGAAAATATGAAAGTATGATGTACAAGAAAAACTCAACTGCAATGAGGAGTGGCATATTTCCTTATAAAAACAAGACAAATGAGAGGAAACCATGTAAAAATTGTGAATCATTAAATTATTATTGTGAATCATTGAACAAAGGAGTTAGATATCATCCGGAGGAGTCATGTTGGTTCAAAAAAATAAATAAAAATGAATTTGAAAAGGTTTTTAAAGCCAGAAATGTCCATAATAACTCCATTATTGAAGTAGATATGAACACTGAGAAAAAAAACTTATAAGTACACCATTAATCAAAATCAGGCTTTTATTGGAAAACAAACTGGAAGTAAGCGGCATTTATGACTCAGGGTCACAAATCTCTTTAATAAATTCAAGACTGATAAAAATAAAAGAAAAAAAATACAATAGGAACATAGCATATATGAAAACGGTTAATGGTGTGAAAAAAACAGATGGCTTGATAACAATAAAAATAAAAATGTTTGATTTAGAAGAAGAGGTGGATGTATACGTTGTAGAAAATGAAAATTTTGATGATTTTATAATTGGATTGGATATGATAAAAAAATTCAAACTTACCCAAAATGAGGACTTGTTCTATCCGAACAAAAGATAACAACTAATAAAATAGATAGGAGGTCTGAAGATAACAGAAATGAAGAAAATAAATTAAACACATTTGCAATAAATTTCAATGAGCACATAGAAACAGAAGAATTTGTATGTACAACAGACCATTTAGATAATGAAAAGAAAATTGAGATAGAAAAAATTATAAACAACTATAAAACAATTTTTGCCAAGGATAAATATGACATAGGATCGGTTACAGACTATGAAGCTCACATAGATTTATTAGTAAATAGATACTGTAGTAAAAGACCATACAGATGCTCAATTGAAGATAAGTTAGAAATTGAAGAGCAAATATCCATGTTACTGAAGAATAATTTAATAGAGGAATCTTACAGTCCTTTTGCTGCTCCGGTGACATTAGCATTTAAAAAAGGTGAAAATAGTAAATCCCGCTTATGTGTAGATTTCAGGGAATTGAACAAAATTGTTGTACCACAAGCTCAACCGTTCCCGCTAATAGATGATTTAATTATAAAAACTAGAAATTGTAAGTACTTTACTACACTGTATATAAACTCAGCGTTTTGGGCTTTACCACTTAGGGTGGAAGATAGAAATAAAACTGGATTTGTCACACAAGATGGTCACTTCCAGTGGACCTGCCTACCTTTTGGTTTAAAAACATCACCAGCAATTTTCCAGAGGATCCTAAGCAATATTCTAAGAAAGCACATTCTCACAGAGTACACCGTAAATTACATAGATGATATTTTGATATTCTCACCCACCTTTGAAAAACATATAAAACATATACGAAATGTATTAGAAGCAATAATAAAAGAAGGCCTAAGACTGAAGTTTAAGAAATGTACTTTTGCTTCAAACTCAGTAAAGTACTTCGGCCATGTTATTCAAAATAATTCTGTAAGACCATTGAAAGATAATTTGATCTCAATAAAACAGTTCCCAACCCCTAAGACGCGAAAGAATGTAAGACAATTCCTGGGAAAAATCAACTTCTACCATGAATATATACCAAGAGGCTCAATAACCTTAGACCCATTACATAGTTTATTAAGAAAAAACGAAAAATTTGTGTGGTCAGAAAAGTGTGAAGAATCATTTAATCGAATAAAAAGATATTTATGTTCTCAACCTGTGTTGGAAATATTTTTACAGATGCATCTTTAGAAGGTATCGGAGCAATATTAAAGCAGACACAACTAGATGGTAAGACAAACCGGTGGCATATTTCTCAAAAAAACTAAATGAATCTCAAAAACGAAAAAAGGCTATATATCTAGAATGCCTTGCTATGAAAGAAGCTGTTAAATATTGGCAACACTGGCTCATTGGAAAACATTTCACTATTTACTCAGACCACAAACCTCTAGAGAGTATGAATATTAAATGCAGGACAGACGAAGAATTAGGTGACCTTACATATTACCTATCTCAATATGACTTTACAGTAAATTATATACCTGGTAAAGAAAATGTAGAAGCAGACTGTTTAAGCCGAAATCCAGTGTTAGAATCAGAAGATAACAAAGAGGAACTACTGAAAATAGTTAATTTAATACAGATAAAAGATATAGTTGAAGATTAAGAAAAAAATGAAACAATAAAAGAAAAGAAAAATAATATAATACAGAAAGATAAAATCTATTATAAAAAAATTAAGAAACACGAAAAGATTATCCTCTCAGAAGAATTTAGCAAGAAACTTATAAAAAAAGTCCATGAAGATTTATGTCATATTGGAATCAGACAATTACAGAAAAAAATAAGTCCAACATACACAGCTAAGAACCTAACAAAAAATATCATTAATATTTGTAAAACATGTGAAATATGTATAAAAAATAAATCAAGATGTAAAGAAAACTTTGGAACAATGTCACAACTGGGACCAGCAACAAAACCATTTGAGATAATGTCAATCGATACTATCGGTGGCTTTGGAGGATCGAGGTCAACAAAAAAATACCTACATATTTTAGTAGACCCCTACACAAGATACGCGTTTATTGCGACTTCAAAAACGCAGAATGCAGGTGACTTTATAAAACTAACAAAGAAAGTGCTAGAGACAGATGATATTGGAATAATTCTGACAGATCAATATCGAGGCATCAACTCGAGAGAATTTAAGCAATACTTACAGGAGAATAACATTAAACTAATTTTTACTGCAGTGAATACACCATTTTCTAACGGATTGAACGAAAGATTAAATCAGACTATAGTAAATACAATTCGATGTAAAATGAATGAAAAAAATAACAAGAGAACGTGGACTACAGTAGCAAGAGAATGTGTACAGAAATATAACGAAACCGAACACTCCGTCACAGGTTTTGCACCAAAATATTTACTGGATGGTACAAATGTCAGTATTCTACCAAGAGAAATTAAAACAATTGAAAAGGAGGACAAGTGGATTGATGATAGGAGATTAGCATTGGAGAACACAATAAAATCCCACAATTACAACAAGAAAATATTTGATAAAAATAGAAAAATGCAAAAGTTTGAGATAGGAGACAGTGTATACGTCGAAAATGGAAATAGACTAAATAGAAAAAAATTAGAAGGATTAAAAATAGGCCCTTTCAAGATAGTAGAGAAGATATCAAACTCCATTTATAGGATTGACACTGGCAACAGAAAAACAGAATCAACTTTATTCCATGTAACAAAATTACAACCTGCTACAGCAGAAGTTGAATAAAGATAAAGTAGAAGACAACGAATATGGAGATAACTAGGTTATATTGTTTGTAATTTTCGTTCTTAAGGAGGGAGATGTAATGAAATAACATTTCATTAATTGAAATCTATAGCGCTTCGCGCTTGTCTATGGATAGTCTATGGATAGTCTCTGGAACTATCCAGAAGGCGCATCGGTCGGAGTGACGTTTGGTTAAATGGTGGATGTTTTATGAAGAAAGAAAGAATCATTATAAAAATTAGTAATTGTTACAGAGGTGATTGAGGAAGCGATATTAGTAAACTTTAATTGTCGTTTCTTGTATTTTCAGGTGAGATATATTGATTGTAAAAATGTTTTTTTAAATTGTACTAATATTGTAAAGGCGTGGCAAATTAAACGAAAACTTGTATTTTCAGTGAAACAAATTGTGGTTTACTTACGAAAAACCTCATCAATAACTTATCTTATATATATATATATATATATATAAGCGATTTACCACCATAAATGTAAGCGATATATATTTATATATATAAATTATAGATTATTGAAAAGCTGTAAACATTTATATTAATAATAAGTGAGTAAACTGACTCTTATCTATGAATGATTTAAAAGATTAAAAATAAAAGTATATTCACATTACAACTTATTCGCAGATCAACAAGATTTTCGTTTTACATTTATTCGTTTGACAAAATATTTTCAAGAGCATTTATAAATGTCTAAAAATATCATGGTATCATTAGACACCGGATTACTGCTGGGCGAGTCTCGTACAGAGTTTGTGATTCTCAGATTTAGAGATAGAAGCATACTTTAACCAAATACTCGTACTTTGACTAAAATACTGAATATTATTATTTAAACCTTTTGTGTTTTACACGACTATTAAGGTTAGGTACTAGGGGCGCCAACAAACCCTCAATTTCGACTCGCTGTGATCGCGAAATCTCCGGTGCCGTTTGCATATTGAGCGAAGCGAGCCCAGTGTATTGACTCATTATTTTCCATTGACTTCAATGGGATATCAGGTTTTGACATGATATTAATAAAATATTTTTTTTTTGAGGACATTTTTCAATTTTTTTTTAAGAACCATCACCTAATATGTGTCTTTTGGATTGCAAAGTTTCATAATTTTCCGTCAAGCAGTTTTCGAGCCAATTCGTGACAAAGAATGTAAAAAGTCTCCAATAAAACGCTCCGCTCACTTCGTTCGCTTCGCTCAATAACTTTACTCATAATGTAATGAAATTTCTAAAAATACAACGAGTACTTTGTTAGGTTGCAGATCGAATTATTAAATATAATACATATATTTTACTGCTCATAAGACCGGGCATTAAGTTTATTTAATGATCCTGGCAAAAAGCGATGACGCAGCCGAACTATGGAAACGGAATCATATTGATTTCATCATTCGATTTGCAACTTAGCACCGATGTATTCCAGACCATCACAATGGGATTAAATATTTAAATAATTTAATTTTGATTATAATAATTTTTCTTTTATACCCTCCGCTACAACCACGTCATTCTTTCGTTTTGTTCTAATTTTTTCGATAATTTTATTTCGTTTGTTCATCTTATGAATACTGTGACATGTAAATGTGAACACAATACCAAGTTTTAACAACAACAATTCTTTACATTTAATTACCGATCCATTACGAATAGGCTTAATTCATTCTTAACATTATTAAAAATCTGAAACTCATAACTCTGAAAGTCAAAATAATGTAGTTGATAATTTTAACGAAAGCTATTTTTATTAAACGCTATTGATTGGTATTAAAGATATGTAACCATAAATAATTAACATTTTATCTTCCTTTAACGTGTGGCTAAAGTTATAAAAACTTATTAACTAGATTTACTCATCTGTTCACGTAGTTAAGCGAACTTAGCTCAGCGCAGTATTCGTAATTTGCTTTAACTTAATTTTCCCCTTGTTCCACATCCTGTGCCTTTTACATCTTACAATAGGTTTCTTATTCTTTCCAGGCTGATTTAATTGTCCACTTCTGAAATATATTATAATTTATGATCTTCTGAGTGATATTATTTTTAATCTCAAGTATAATAAATTGGCTACTTATTCGTTATAGCAGTAAAGAGATTCCATTTATAAAATCTTACAAACTATCTTATTAATATACTTTTCAAGACACTTAAGATGTTTTTCTATGTTTTTTTTTATAAATATCGATATCTTGACTAAGGTATACAAAAAACTCATAAAAACATAATTAAAAAAAAAATGCCCAAGTCTCGCAACGTCGTAAAAGGTAAGCAAAACAATTTAAACTAAGTCGGTTAATTCATTTTACCTGCCAACTAACCAACACTTTATCATACCTGATAGCTGCCTAACAACATTTTGTTGTAACATTGTAATATATCAATATTATATGTTTTTACATCTCAATGCATACAGTGACTTGGCAAAGGCACGTGGCATATAATGAATGCAAAAGTAACTCTACTCGTATGTGCCATTTATGCCTTCACTCCTAAAATATCGAACGTATGGAGATATTTTGATATCAAGATAAAAAAATATAATTTTTCATCGTGAAATTAAGTAATGTTGCCGGGTGTATTTTCCAAGTCAGGTAGTAGGTCTTAATTTTATAAGTTTTAATAATCCTAATCGCCTGCATCTTTCGTTTGAGCCACACTACGAGCACACTGCCCCACTCGGAGAATCATTAATTTCTCTTTATTTATGGGTCTGAACGTTTATTTCCAATTTAGATGAAATCAATTGAAATTAATCATCGTAACTGCTGCTGTAATTAATTCCATTCTTAATCTTGCTGATAGCTGTTATCAGCCAGTGTTATCGGCGACTCAAATTTACGTCGGTGGTTAAAAGGAACGTAATCAAATTAATGTATATCTTGATAATCTGTTGTTAATTAGTATCCACCATTACTTCGCAGATACTTGAGACGCCTTATTCAATTATTTACTTGAAGTAATCAAATAACGCTTGAAATAGATTTGGAATATTGGAGTCAAAAGAGGCTTATGTTCGAATTGCATCAAAATGAATTCGATCTTAAGCTTTATTAAGACGTAAGATGTGGTTGAATCACTCATTTCGTTTATGTCTTTTGCTGAGTTATTTAAGGAAAAAAAATATATATTTAGCCATTTTAGTGTTAAAAATTAAATCTTAACGTTTCTGTATTATAAATAAGAAACATTTTGAAACTAAAACATTGAGAAAATAATTTCCATTTATAAATAATAAAAATGTAAAGTTGCTCTATAAGTTTGTTTTAGGATCGTGAATGATCTGTATGTATCATTCCTATTCCAATGTATCATTTCCTCTGTCGCATGAATCAATTTCTTTTTGATTAAGGGTAATATAGAAATTTGTAATTTTTCTTATGCTAAGTAACGTAATTATTATAAATACTTTACAGTTTAATTTTCATGTAAACTTAAACTTAGACAAATTAAATATTTGATCTATGTTTACTCAGTATTCTTATCATACCTGTTCATGTAGTGCAAGATACAGAGTCATACTAAACGAATAATTAAAAAATGTATCTAAAACTCAATAACATTGTAATTGTATTTCGAAACCTCTTGGGAATAGAAATAACAATTCTTTAGGGTAAGTAAGTAATATTCTTTTAGATTGTGTTACTCGGTTTATTATTGATGGTTTCCTTCCCGGCGGCTGGTTATTTAAGAGGATAGGTATTCCAGTTTTCAATTTCAACTTTTCAATCACACTGTTACGGAAGTGATAATATCGCAAACGATACTATCGAATTACAATTACTTACTTCAGTAAAATGATAAGGAATGTTTTAGATTAATGTTTAAGTAGTATAGTAGTGTATGTACACCGTGTACATTACAGAGAGACAAAAGACACACACAAGACAAAAGTTTGCCGAAGATATTAATATTTTCTAAAATATTATGTTACCAATCACTGAGATTAACAGCATTTGAAAATATTTTAATTCTGAACTTCAATAGTTTGCAAATGGCTGTAAATATTCTAGTAACAATATTGCGAGATACAGTTGGGACTTAGTGATTTTCTCTTACAATACAACACAATGCAAAAAGGAAAAGAAATAATAATACTTATAAACAACAAATAAAATTAAAGTTGCTCATTGAAAAACAATATAAAGTGAAAATTATATATATTCAATTGATTTATTGTAAAGATATTTAACAATATCACTTTTCTCGAGTGACAATACAATTTAATTTCGACAAATTGGTTATATAATATTTCTATGAAACTTAAGCCTCATTGTCTCCGTCCGTCCGTCTTATGATAATAATAATTGAAACGGAATATATTTTAGGTGCTTTCATAATTTGTGTACTGAGAGCTGAAATATAGAAAAATAAAATACACGATAGTTACACATGTATGTTATTGCATTAGTTTCAGATATTACATCTAAACTAGAAATAAATCCTAAGGCATTGTATTTTATCACGTAGTATTGTATAACGCTAAATTATAAGGGAATAGAGTTTTAAACATACTTTATTTCTTATAGTCTAGTAGATTGTTCAAAAATATTTTTTAAACATTTTATCTGAAATTATTTCAATATTATAATACCAATACTAATATTTTACAATTTTCATCTTGAATTTATTTAAATTAAATACAAAAATTCACCGCTTTGCAATGAATATAAATATTTGCAATGAATATTAGATACATACATAATATTTCAGATATTGCAAGCAATATTTCAAATCGGTAAGGAATCAGAAGAAAACATTATAAATGTCGAAATTAAAAAGTAAAATCAAAACCTATATTGTATTTTTGACAGCTTTTTTATTACCGGTGTTAGCACCAATTTATTAAAAGTGCTTGGTCCTGAATATAACGAAGTAATTACATTTTCATTCTTTGTAAATTAAGTGTACCAAATTCTTCATCCACATAGAGTAGAGCATTGCACGATACGAAAATTATTATAGATCGTGGCTAAGAAGGAAACTGAATTATCCTTATTTGGCGGTCTGTATATACTCGTATATATATGTGTTGAATACTTTAACCCGCCGGTCACATTACATGTGTGTAAGATCGGGTTGTTAGGAAAAATAGAATAACTTTTTATCATCAGGCAACAATGTCAGTTGCGCTTTTAAGTAGTTGGTTGTCTTATTCCACGTCCTTCACGCCCAGTCCGTTACGCTGTAATGCCGTGAGCATAAGTTCGAGAGTTTTAGAGCCAGCTTGGTTTTAAGACTAGCGTCTTTTTATTTTTACTGCCATCTTGAATTATGTCGCAATATATCATAACACTTACTGGTCACAAAACGTGTATGTTTCATCTTATTTTATCGATTTTTTAAAGTCCCTTTCAACATGTCTTACGATCGTTGAGGCTTTCAGAAATTCTAAAATTTTATGTTTAGAGTTCGGGATAGGTGGTTCTCCGAAAACTGGAAAGCACTTCAATATAAATTAAAGAAGACGAATAGCCGAAAGCACACAAATCCATACTTTGAATTTATAGAAACGCACAATGATTACAATTGGTATTTTAAATTAATTTTAAGATAAAAAAATAATCGATGTTTCGAAGACAAATGAATAACACAGGCACACAAAAAAAAATCATGAACCAGAGGGGAGACCCCATTATTCTTAGGTTTTTGCGATTGCTGAAACCGAATGTGACAATAAAAACTAATTTTAATTGCCCGTTTTCCCGCTAGCACCCCCTTACTACCTCTTAAGGGGTGAAAATTGAAATTTTTGTATAATATCAAGATGGATGTGAATTTCTATGTTTTTCAAGATACTGAGACAAAAAATAATTATAAAGTATATGGTAACTTTATTGTATGCATATATTTGTTATTATGATACTAAGACTGAATCATGATTTTTGTCCTATTCTTAACAAGTTTTTCTTTATTTTTTTGTTTTCTATTTAATTCTACTTATACTGTTATCCATCCGGCAGTCTTGTAAAACACTTCAAAGATGCTGAACCTAATTCTTTGCCTAAGAAATAGAATTGTTACTATTTTCCTGACAATTTAGGAGACTAAAAGATGCTGAACCTAATTCTATGCCTCCGAAATAGAAGGGACTATTTTCGTGACAATTTAGGAGACTACAGTGAGGAGCAAAGTGAAAGGTTCCATCAGGATGTTAAGACAATGGAACAGCGCTATCAGGGTAAATGGGGTAAAAATACTTTAATATCTTTCTCTTTCAGACTCTTCGGTAGTTGTTCAAATTAGGTCCATTGAAAACTGTGTGATCAAGTATTGTAAACTGTTTATAGATCTTCCGCAAATATGGAATCGCTCATTTCCAATGCGCATTATAATGTCGTCAGAATTATTCCAAAGGCTTTTTAAAAATTTTAGGAGTCTATCATGATCACCTTTTTAATATATTTAAATTATAGTTTCAACACTATCACAATTTTATTATTAACATTTCATATACACTATATTTGTTGATGGTACATCGAATATATCACAAATTAAGTACAATTCGAAGTCTCCTCAAAGTCACTGAGGACTTCATGTTTCACGAACTTTAGATTCAACTACATCCTTAATATTGTCTACAAAGACGTATCGACCATTGATGTTTCGTCAACCGGATGTTGCGGACGACTCAACAATTTAATTGTTTGTGACAATTTTTGGATTTAGCTCTTTCAGTCAGTGACTGCACAAGCCATTTGGTATTGGTACCCCTCGTAGAAAAAACTAAATCCTTTTTTTATTATGAAACAGAAAAATAAAAAACATACTCTACGCTACAACTGAGAAGATAGTTACAGCCCAAAAATATAACAGAGAGCATTTCATTAAAACAATTATAGTAAAGTCATAAAACAAAACCAGTATTTATTATGGCTTTTGAAACTGTCTATTGTCTATTATTTAAAAACATATACAAATTTTTAAAACATTGTAATGAATAATATTAAAACTTGATAGTCAATTGATCCTAATTTCTATAATATTCAACATAATTGGGTAATTTGAATATTTAGGACAAGTTTTCTTTAATCAAGTAAGCGCCAACGTTTCTACATGTCTTTTGTCTTGGGTTTTCGTTCATTGGCCTGACTGTGCCAACACAAATTAAATAATAAGACAAAAAAATTTAAGAATTTATTTTTTATAGAAATTTGGTTTCACGTAATGGTAAGTATGATTTTCAAGATGGAAACGACAATAAAGCTGTTCTGGAAGCTCTTCTATTGAAACAAGATAGTGATATTTTCTAAGGCCCGTATACTAAAGTTGGAACAGAAGTTTGCTGAACAATACACTCTTTGTATTATAAACACAAAGGGGTAAATATACTAGGACTGCGACGGCGATTGTTAACGAACAACGAACACGCTAGTTTAGCTAAAATACAAAATTTATCTAGAAATTGGTAAACTTAAGGATTTGAGTGATACCAAATTAATGTTATTCACACAATAATTCACCGAAGATACAAGTTTTATGTATTTCAAAAGTATATAAACATTATTAATGGAACTCGGTACTTTGGAGCTCGTTGGGTAAAGAAAATAGAAGCTTTTAAAGAAAAATATAAAAACAAGTTATGGGATGGTATTAAAAATAATTATTATATTATAACTTGAGAAGACAAGATGAAGCATATTTAAATTAATAAAAAGAAAGAACAGGGTCCCGATATTAAAACTTAATAAATAGTAAACATTCTAAAAATAATATTTATTACTAAAGCGTTACGTCATCTTTCAGTTAGGTAAGGAAAGTGCTCACCTACCTGACCTAACCTTCATAATTAAGGGAATTAATGAACCCTACTGTCAGCTATATTCAGTTACTGGGACATCAAAGATACAACAATATAATGTATGAAACAAATAAATCTTAAGTAGTTAATTTACAAATGAAAGAAAATGTAAATTTAATAATGTTTATATTTTCATGACTTCATTTCCTAGGTTTTGTTTATTGTATATTGTTACTTGTGACACGATATCTGGTTAAAGAATCTATGATTGTGATGTCCATTGTTTTATTGTAATTAAAATTAATATAAGTATATTGAACTTTATCGAATGATTCCCTTTTCTTTATTATAAGTTGTAAAATATAAAACATTATGATAACAACGACCACTTATGGGAAATTTTAGATCATTAGGAGAAATTATTATCGAGATACGATTCCCAATTCATAAATTCTATAGCGGTTATAAGGAATTTAATCTAGAGACAGACAAGACGACTGGCTTGCACAATCATAGCGTGGTAGAAATGCTTCGTGTCTGAAGTAAATTGAAGAGCGGGAATTTATCTGGCTTAGCAATAAAACTTTTTGCACTATGTTATGACAGTATGTATAGTCTGTGGCATCAAATACCAATACTTTATAAGTAAATGTTACTTATTTATTATATATTTTTATCACAATTATCAGCAGACGGTGAGTGCACGGAGTCTGAAATTACAATTTCTAAATCGATTTTCTCATTAAAATATCGTTTTTCACTTAAAGATTTATAATATAAAATGGTGATTTTCTTTTTCATAAGAACTTAAGACACTACTGAATGAAAAAAGACGTTTTCATATAACGCGATTTCTGTCCCTCGTATTCGTGTATTCGTGTTTTCCCCCATATAACGCGAGCATTTCCCAAGTTATATTTTATATCAAAATTAATTCCTAGTTTACCTTTGAACATTGTGTTGTTATAAAATTAGTAAAAATTACATTTAATTAAGTTCTTTTGTAATATTCCATTTGAGCCACCTTTAACGAGAAAAGTTAATCGTGAATTAATTTATTATTTATCATTTTATAATAATCTAAAATTCTGTGTTCTGTGCTTCTAAATATTTAATTATATTAAATATTAATAATTATATAATTATAGTAAATTATATAATGTAATTGTATTATACAATACATAAATAACATTAAATCTTCTTTCAAAAGTAAACACAGCGAAAAGACTTTTGACGAGACAATTTAGTTCAGCAATCAAAAAGACTTCGTGGTTGAACGACAAAGAAAAGCTCAAGTGATCCGTATTCCGGACCTGTTATAGCCTAATTCATATAGCATCCGTTCCTATTAATTATTAATAAATCTCAGCAAGTGCAGCCACCGCAGTCTGTGTTTAAACATGTGTCCTGGTCCTGATGCAAGTTGGAAGCTTTCAGAAAGACTTACAACAGACGATTGGCGAGGTGCAGTCATCGTACCTTTGTATAAAGGCAAAGGTTCACAGATAGACTGTGCAAGCTATAGGGCTATCAGTTTGATTAGCTTCGACGGTAAATTTTATGCTAAAGTATTAGTGAGAAGAATGCAAGAGAGATCTGAAAGGCTGTTGTGGGAGGTCCAAGGAGGTTTTAGACTTGGAAGAGGGTGTATAGATCAGATCTTTTCCCTCCGTATGATCACGTAAAAGTTTTTGGCCCTAAATCAAAAGGTTTTCTGTGCTTTTGTGGATTTTGAAAAGGCGTTTGACAGGGTTGTGAGAAAGAAGTTATGGGAGATACTGCCCCGATACAATGTGAACGGACCCTTGCTACAGGCTGTAAAGTCTCTTTACACAGATCATTCAGCCTGTGTGCGCGTAGGAGCTGGCATGTCGCCCTGGTTTGACATCCAATCGAGTGTTAAGCAAGGTTGCGCTATGTCAGCTTGGTTGTTCAATTTGTATTTGGATACTTGTCTCCAAGGCGGTAACAGAGTCAACGGTGCTTTGGCTGCATTGTCGAGACGGCAAAACGTCAGCATAGCTGCACGTTTGGCTGTGCACAATGCAGTTTTGCTACCGACGCTGTTATACAGCAGCCAAACGTGGGTAACACAGAAGAAGAATGTAAGAAAGATAAATGCTGTGGAGATGCGATCTCTTCGCAGAATATGCGGAGTCAGTCTAGCTGATCGAATTCGCAATGAAGAGATCCACAGAATGGCAGGTACTGGCGAAGATGTCACGGTGAGAATGAAGAAGAACGTGCTCAGGTGGTTTGGGCACGTCGAACGAATGAGTGATGAAAGAATGGTAAAAAAGATTTATATAGAAAAAGTGAGCGGTAAGAGAGACAGGGGGAGGCCTCGAGTGTTCTTCGAAAACACAGTATCTATAATACTCGAGGAAGGTCATGTAAAAAGCATGAGGTCCCCCCGGAGGGCATGTATTAAGAGGTTGATGTCTGTGGCCGAGGTGACAGAGGTATGCAGGGACCGTAGCATTTGGCGCTCCGTCGTCTCTGGCTACCCCGCAAGGGATATGGTGTGAATCTAAATAAATAAATAAATAAATAATATAAAATTACATGTGTATTTATGCACCAGTTGTGTGGTTTCCACTATCACTATTTTTACATTGGTTATAATTATTTATTGATCATAAGAATAAATAAAAACTAAACATATTTATTTGAATCAAAGTTTTACAAATTTACTGCAACTTACAAGCTAGTGTACTGTGTTCCTGGACCAACGGTGCTCATTGACGATTTTTGATGGGATCTTTTTTCCTTTCTGGAATTATACTCGTATCTTGCTTCATCTCATACATCCATAGATAGTGCTTACAAGATCGAATAACTTTTAAACAGTATTACTGTATCTATGACAGTTTAGTTGTGCTATGGTGTTCTACATTAAATACTCCATATCGTCATCGTCGTAGTTTTGATAGGTTTTCACTGTGTAGATACTAAAACTTTATTGTGTATCAAATATCAGCTTTCTATGTTAATGGAAAGTACCACTTCCATTTTAAGATCGGTGGGTCCGTGATCAAATGTAACTTTGACTTGCAATAATTATTAAACTACTGGTTGAATTTTAATGTAACTTGGAAATATATACTCGTATATATATACATATATATATATATATATAATATACTCTTGGTTACTGAATCGCTTCTATAAAGAGATGATGGTACGGCCACGCCTATTTGGCTTAACATGGCTATGCGTGTGATAATTTTTTATTAGTAATCATTATTGTAATTAATTATTATCAAATAGTATAAGTATTCTTTAGTTAATTACTATCGGCAATTAATAGCGCTTGAGCAGTGTGAAATATTAATTTATGTCTTATGCTGGAATGCTTGACGCACATTAGCATTCAAGAGTATTTACTAACTGGACGACTAGGAACGTTATGTTCCAATTGATAATATAACTGCCTGTTACTTTGCCTTCACTGTACAGGTAAAAATCTCTCATACAAAGAAGCAACTTTAAAAAATATTACTGTTTATTATAACTCCGTCCACATTTGTTCAACAAAATATGACTAGTTACAGTTTTCTTAAAATAAAGGAATAATTTTAATATTTTATTATGATTATCGATTCTCACAAAGAAGTACTCGTATATAAACATAATCTATATGTAATGAGAGGTCTTTTAAAAACACAGTTTTCTTGATTAGGAAGTTATAGTAAGTTCGTTTCTTATTCGGTCGACAGAACTAGTACTATTATTTTATAAGAACAAGGTTACCGATTTTAGTAAGGATGACGATTTAGATATTTATTATAAAACATCTCGACCATAAGAGAATTGTAAAGTAAATAATCTTTTTCTAATTGCGGCGATTTCTCTAGGGACAGCGGGCTGACGAGACCGTCCTTTAAATTAAAATGTAAATAACAATTAAAACTTCCAACCTCTTACTCTGTTACTCTGTCTCGGTGTTCATCATCGAGGCATCTGATTTTTATAGGCGTGTATAAATTGAAAATTAATTAATTAATTCTATATTCATTATTTGTAAATTTGAATTTAACCTTTTTTCACACAAAAAATAAATATAGCATAGAATTTCCAACGAATAATTTAAAAATAATTTGTAAGTATTACAAATTAGATAAAATTAATTAATTCAAAAACACGTTAATAATCTAATATTACGCTTTGCTTTATTTAAAAATACATTGCATTGGTATTTTCTTCATTTCTCAATATAACCTTCCCTATGAAGACACTGCTTTAAATATCATTGTCGTGTTGATAATTTATCTTTTTGCTGGAGGCGAGACGTAAAAATTTCCATTGAGAAAAAATGCGACTCTTTTCTGAATCCGTGATTGCGAGAATATTGCTCAATACACTTTTGTCCACGAATTATAAAACTCCTGTGATTATGATTTTTGAACGATATTCTTAATATAAAATTTAAAGGATCACTTAATATTCTACTAAAACCAACACGTAGGTACACCAACACAAAACAAATAAGTTATATAATTTTAGATCATATACTTAATAAACTAGATTAATTAAAAAAAAATCCGTGCCCGCAGAGGGAAACGCGTGGGTAGACCTCGTGTGTAACTCGTTCAAAATATAACTCACTACCTAAGAATAACACAAGATGTTGTTTACATCAAAATTTTCAAACAAAAGGGGGTTTTTATTTTTTTTCTCGGAAAAGGTATCTTTTTTGGAAATACTTTTGGTACTTAAATTTAGAATAAAAAATAACCTTTCTATTAAAAATATTTGCGAGGAGGGAATGTTTACCAGAAAAAAGTTGCCATGGTTTTACCTACCTTAAATTTTCAAGCTAAAAGTGGTTTTTATTTTTTTTCTCGGCAACAGTACCTTTTACGGAAAAACTTTTGGTACCTAACTTTAGAGTAAAAAATAACCTTTCTATTAAAAATATTTGTGATGTAAGAATGTTTACCAGAAAAAAATTATGAACTTTTTTCCCAAAATTTTCGGTTTTTTTACCTCCACCCCTAAGTTATTGAAGTTAGGTTTTCGGTTTATTTACATTAGTTATAGGTATTCATCAAAGACATCATATGATATGAATGCGATTGATCTTCTTTGTGTAGGGAAAAAGTTATGGTCAAAAAACTGAAATCAGAAAAAGTGAGGCCCTAGCGCCCCCTGTGGCCGGATTTCTCTGGTTAACGAACTTGACCTTCATTTTTGGATGGTTGATTTTTATGCAAAGTTTGAAAGCGATTCGAGGGAAACTGCGGCCGCTATCGTGCTGACAAAAGTCGAATCTGGACGCACGCACGCATATATATATATATATATATATAAACTTTTTGACCAATGGTCATTTCGGACTCAGGGGGTCATAAGAAGACCTCCTGTGAAGAAATTTTTCCAAAATTCGAAAGTCGGGTACAAATGCCCATTCATTGCCCCGAAGAATTCGGTCTGCCCATTAATTTTTTTATTGTGATCACTGTTTCACAAACGTCAATATATTTAGTGAGCAATGTACGAACAACTAGAACCATCGCAATCAATTCGATAAGCCGTCCTAATAATAATTAATAATAAGAAAAAGGAAATCTGTGGCTAGCAATACGACCAGTCACCGCAAGCAGCACCCGTTCACGAGCATAACTTAAGGGTCAGCCATCACCCCCTTCACCATAATTGAGGGAAGGGGGCAACCCGGCCTCCACCGCTACCGCAAGTAATGATTTCTAAGGTGTGATGCAGCGAGTAGATTGAACGAGATTAACAAACAGCGTCTGAAAAAATTGCGTAGGCACTAGTTATTCGCTAAAATACAATTTATTCCCAGGCCATACCGTCGTTAATGTATTCCTTTACACTATAATAACTTTTTTCTATCAAATTTCTTTTAATGAATATTTTGAATTTATTTAGAGACAAATTTAAGGCTTTACTGGGGAGTTTATTGTAAACACGTATAAAATTAATCTTAAAAGATAAAATAATTACCTATTTTATGGAGCCTAGTGATGGGCATAGTCAGTTTATTTTTATTTCTAGTATTAATTTTGTGTACATCACAATTTTTACTGAATTTTGACATATACATACATAAACTAAATTTTCATAAATATATTCATTGTACATAGTCATAATTTTTAATTCTTTGAATTTATTTTTTAATGACTCTCGAGGCCTCATATTGTATATTGCTCTAACAACCCTCCAATACAAAGATCAGATCTATATCTGATGCATTACCTCATAAAAGTATGCCGTATGACATGACACTATGAAAGTAGCTAAAGTAAACTATTCTAGCTGTTTCAATGTTTGTCAATTGGCGTATTCTTTGAACCGCGTATGTGGCAGAACTGAGTCTGGTCGAGAAATCACAGATATGAGCGCCCCATTACAATTTTGCATCTAAGGTATTGCCCAAAAAAACAGGTAATGTAAATAGGTAATACAAAAAATAGGTAATGCAAATTTAACACATTTTGTTTTTTTTTCATTAAGTAAAAGATTATTTACATTTAACCATTGTACAACATTAGAGAGTTTATTACATGTTTACATCGTCCATTACTGATTGTTGTCTATTTATTTTAAAGATAAGAGAAGTATCATCAACAAACAACACTATCCCATATTTGTTCCTCACAAGGTAAGGCAAGTCATTTATATAAATGAGGAACAAGAAAGGTCCTAATATAGAGCCTTGTGGCACACCCATCTTGACAAGTGAACCAGGGGAACGCTACCCATTTACGTCTACTTTTTGAATTCTCTCCCTAAGATAGGATCTAATTAAATCTAGTGCCTTATTTTTAATACCATAATGATATAATTTTCTAACTAGAGTTTTATGTTTAACACAAATAATTACCATCGATAAATCACAGAAAATGCCAAGCGCGTCTTGCGATTCCTCCCAGGCTCCGAAAATATTCAGCAATAACTCAATACCTGCATCTTTTGTTGAGCGACTAGGAGTGAAACCAAATTGTTTATTGTGCAAAAGGTTATTTTTATTAAAATGTGTAGCTAGTTGAGAGAGAATAATTTTTTCAAAGATCTTATTAAATGTTGGTAATACTGAAATAGGTCTATAGTTAGTTGGATCTAATGTGCTCCCGGATTTTAATAATGGTGTTATTTTACTATGTTTCATTAGAACAGGAAATATATCACAATCAATACAATTATTGAAAAATAATGCTAATTGTAGTGCAAGAATGTTTATTAGTGGCCTAAGTGTATTAACCGAAGCTCCCCATAGATTACTTGTCTTCTTAACACTAATTAATTTAAAAACATTTATTATTTTTTGGGCATTAACCTTTTTAAAATTAAAATTTATATCACAATGATTTACATTCTCAGCAAGTAATGTCAATACTGTAGCGGTAGAGGAGTTTAAAAATTTTGTAGTAGTAACTGGAATATCTGTAAAGAAGTTTCAAAAGCTGTTTCAACCTCAAGGTCAGAACTGACATATTTATTGTTTATATTTAACTTGAAGTCGCTTCTCTGACATAGAGCTCTTCCAGTTTCCTCATAAATTATTTTCAAAGTTGTTTTTATTATTTATTGCTATTTAGAATTTTTTTACTTATACACAATGATTTGGCAACACTACATTCTTTTTTAAACGATCGAGAAAATAATTTTACATTATTTTTAAACTCTTTACTAGTATTAAATTGCCTTTCCGCATACAGTTGATATAATTTTTCTCTGTTTTTATGTAACTTTGCTGTTGCCCATTCATTAAATACTAATGCATCAGTAACAAAGACAAATTTCGCGGTAAATACTGATTTAAATAGTTCAATAAAATTATTACAAAAATCATTATACATAATATTGGGGTTTGAATTTTTCAATAATGGTAAATAGCAAAGTAAGCCATTTTGAATTTTACTTATTCGGTCAGCAGTTACTGGTACAAAAGTTATTTTCCTTTTTAAATTTGTTCTCTTATTACTTTTGAAATTAATAAATTGACCACAGTGGTCTGAATCCAGTGTAGTGAATATCATTACAGGTGGCACTAGTGGAGGTGATTCTAGTAGGCTCCATAAACATGTGTGATAGATTATATGAAGAAAATAAATTTAAAAACTTGACTCTTATTGAATTAGTTTCCAAAATGTTAATATTAAAATCTCCACAAACAATTGGCTGTTTATTTATACCAGATATTTTCAGTAAAACCTGATCCATAATTTGCTCAAATTGTTCAAAGTTAGAAGACGGTGGCCTATAAACGCTTACAATGATACAAGTATCAAGTAAAAATATTGAATTTTATAATAATTTATTATTTTATTATTTCATAATAATCTAAAATTCCTGTGTTGCTGTGTTTTACAATAAAAAAATAATATTAAATCTTATTCGAAAAGTTAACAAAGCGAAAAGACTTTTGATGAGGCAATTTAGTTCAGCATCAAAGACTCCGTGGTGGAGTGACAAATAAAAGCTTAAGTGATCCGTATTCCAGACCTTTAACAGCCTAATTCATACAGCATCCGTTACTATTAATTATACATAAATCTCAGCAAGTGCAGTCACCGCAGTATGTGCTTAAACATTGTGTCAAGTGCTTAATCATTAAGTCCTGGTCCTGATGCAAGTTAGAAGCTTTCCAAAAGACTTACAGCAGAGTGAAAAATTCTAGTTACGATATTATAATTATAATTATATATATATAATATATTAATTTCTTTTTTTTTACCAATCATAATATTTTTTTTTGTATTATTGTTTAATTTTAATTTATGTTAATTTTAATTATGTATTATATTTTTAATATGTTGTAATTATGTAATAACCAATTTTAAATATGATTTTATTATAGAATGAACGAATGCGGCGTTGGGAACCGCCAACCAACACGCCATGTTCCGAACGGCGGAAGGTGGAGGACGGAGCTACAAATAGCTACGTGGAATGTAAGAGGAGGAATGGAACAGAAGATGAATGAATTAATAGATGTGAAGGATGACAAAGATCTGGATGTTATTTGTGTGTCTGAGACCAAGCGAAAAAGCAATGATACGACCGATTTGCCTGGCAACCGGGTCGCTTTCTGGGCTGGGGTTCCAGAGGGTGAGCGAGGTTGCCAAGGTGTAGGCGTATTATTGGCCTCTCGAATGGTTAATGCAATGGTAGAATACAAGGCGATCAATCCGAGGCTTCTTTGGGTTCGCTTTAAGCTGGGGATAACAAGAGTATTCTTGTTAGCCATGTATGCGCCAGTATCCTCAGCTCAAATGAGCGAGCTCGAGGAGTTTTGGGAGAATGTCAGGGATGTTCTAAGTAGTAACAGAGATAAAGAAAAGTTGATAGTATGTGGAGATATGAATGGATGGGTTGGAACCACGCGAAGCGGTTACGAAAGCATGCTAGGCAAATACGGTGATAGGAGGGTAAATGAGGCTGGAAAGCTTATTTTGGAATTTTGTAAGGAGAAAAATTTGTTTGTGGCAAACACGATATTTGATCACAAACAAATTCACATGTACACATGGGAGCGAGCGGAAGAAAGAAGTATGATTGATTTATTCCTAGTGGACTAGCGTATTCGAAGTCAAGTTATGGACACGCGAGTGTTCAGAGGTGCTGATCTGGGAACGGACCACTACCTAGTTGTTGCTAGAATAAGAGGTCTGTTTGCAGGTTGGCGCAGCCGCACGACGTGTCCAAGCTTGGCGTCGAATTATCGCATAAGAAGCTGGAAGCTTCAAGATCCACCGATCAGAGAGGAATATCAAGAAAGGGTTTCCAAGAAGCTTGAAAGCTGTGATTCTGGAAATGAAAGTGTTGAAGTATGCTGGCAGAACCTTAGGAATGGTATGGTGAAAGTAGCGACAGAAGTATGTGGTAAAAGGAAAAGAGGTTTTAGTAAAAAGCGCGATGAATGGTGGGATGATGAAGTGAAAGACGCTGTAGAGTTAAAGAAGAAAGCATGGCTGGATTATAAAGCCTCTGGTAAGGATAAAAGTATGAGAGAGATAAGAAAGAGAGCGTACAAGCTGCAAAAGCACAAAACGAAAGCACTTATAAAGATGAAGCGTGAAAATTCTGAGAGAGAAAGGGATGAAAGGTTAACGAACAAGTTCCGGGAAAACGCGAAGCTTTTCTGGCGAGAAGTTAGTGGTTCCCGGGGTTGTTCGGTAACCTATAGAATGAAAGAGGTGCTTTCGAAGAGCGGTGAAATTTTAACTGAGCAAACACACGTTTTGCAGCGGTGAGCGGAATTCTATAAGGAGATGGATGAACGTGAGGACGCCTCGGTCTTTACTACCAGCGTAATGCTGAGTCAAGATGTACCCGATGGTGAAATCAGTTTGGAAGAAGGAGAGAGCGTGATTCGAAGTCTGAAATGTGGTAAGGCTGCTGGAGCAAATGAAGTTACTGCCGAGATGATCAAATATGGTGGGCCACGCGTCTGGAACTTTTTCTGGTTTTTGGACAATTTATGCTGGAAATCCGGGGAGGTCCCAGACGATTGGCGAAGTGCAGTCATCGTAGCTTTGTATAAAGACAAAGGTTCACAGATGTACTATGCAAGCTATAGGGCCATCAGTTTGATTAGCTTGGGCGGTAAAGTTTATGCTAAAATTTTAGCGAGAAGAATGCAAGAGAGATCTGAAAGGCTGTTGTGGGAGGCCCAAGGAGGTTTTAGACCTGGAAGAGGGTGTATAGATCAGATCTTTTCCCTCCGCATGATCACGGAAAAGTTTTTGGCCCTAAACCAAAAGGTTTTCTGTGCTTTTGTGGATTTGGAAAAGGCGTTTGACAGGTGAGTTATGGGAGATACTGCCCCGATACAATGTGAACGGATCCTTGTCACAGGCTGTAATGTCTCTTTACCGAGATCACTCAGCCTGTGTGCGAGTAGGAGCTGGCATGTCGCCCTGGTTTGACATCCAATCGGGTGTTAAGCAAGGTTGCGCTATGTCAGCTTGGTTGTTCAATTTGTATTTGGATAGTTGTCTCCTAGGAGTGAAAGATAGTGACATGGGAGTGAAAGTAGGTGACCTTAAGGTCAATTGCTTGCTATATGCAGATGATGCAGTGCTCATTGCATCATCAGAATGCAATTTGCAGGCATTGGTCACCATTCTGAAAGATGGGTGTGAAATTAATGATCTTAACCTGAATGTAGATAAGACGAAGGTTCTGATATTTGAAAAAAATGAAGAAAGAACAGAATGTAAGATCAACGTGAATGAGAAGATAATAGAACAAGTGAATGAAGTGGTATATTTGGGAAGTATGTTTAACAGAGACAGAAGATACGAAATGGATGTGGAAAGGCGTATTGCTGGCGGTAACAGAGTCAATGGTGCTTTGACTGCATTGTTGAGACGGCAAAACGTATAGTGACGTTTTGCCGCTACACGTTTGGCTGTACACAATGCAGTTTTGCTACCGACGCTGTTATACAGCAGCCAAACGTGGGTAACACAGAAGAAGAATGTAAGAAAGATAAATGCTGTGGAGATGCGATCTCTTCGCAGAATATGCGGAGTCAGTCTAGCTGATCGAATCCGCAATGAAGAGATTCACAGAATGGCCGGTACTGGCGAAGATGTCACGGTGAGAATGAAGAAGAACGTGCTCAGGTGGTTTGGGCACGTCGAACGAATTAGTGATGAAAAAATGGTAAAAAAGATTTATATAGGAAAAGTGAGCGGTAAGAGAGACAGGGGGAGGCCTCGAGTGACCTTCGAAAACACAATATCTATGATACTGGAGGAAGGTCACATAAAAAGTACGAGGACCCCCCTGAGGGCATGTATGAAGAGGTTGATATCTGTGGCCGAGGCGAAAGAGGTTTGCAGGGACCGTAGCGTTTGGCGCTCCGTCGTCTCTGGCTACCCCGCAAGGGATATGGCGTGAAGCTAAATAAATAAGTAAATGATACATTGTTCTGATTCTATTGAAGCTAGTTCAATTATCCGTTCAAAAGAGAGGCTTACTATGTCTTTAGGTTCTTTGAATTTTATTTGTTTATTTAAAAGAATTAAAGAGCCACCATTACATCAGTTTTAAGCCAGTGCTTAATTAAACAAGAAATATTAATATTAAAAGTATTCAAAAATAACTCTATTTCTAATTCTTTATTTCTCATACACTGGATATTCTGATGCACCAGGTTGATATAATTTACATTATTGTTCTTATTACTCACATTAAAAATATTTTTTTTCCTACAATAATTATTGTGATCTCACATTTCATTTATTCGGCTAGAGGATATCTCTTCTGTCTTAAAATCTAGTTTAAAATAATGTTGTTTGGGATAAGTTACAAACTTTCCTTACTTATATCTTTATTTTGCTCAATATAAGCAGTTTGTTTAGCCAAATTATTGGCTGTCATGGTAAAAAAATATGATAGCGATACAGCTACCTGTCTCTTTATAAATGAAGATAGATGACATCTATCATGAATCGGGTTACAATATTCACTAACAGTAGTGTTAGTGTCAAAATATGAAACTTTTTATTATATAAACATAAGTTGTATAATAATAAATTAATCTTATATCTAATTTCATTTTCAGTCTGTGGCAAGTTTTTATTGTCGTTTTATGTAAACCACACTATTTTATTTACATTTAGTTTACTTAAAATTTCAAAACATTGTTTAAATTCTAATTAGTTCAAATTACCCCTGTTTCCTACAAAAGTTATTAAATTTGTTGAATTATTAAAAAAGTTTATTCGATTTATTAATTTGAGAAGTAATATTTATCAAGTTAGAGTCAGGTAAACAGCTGTTAAACACCCTTTGTCCATTAAAACACGAATTCAATATTGAACCCATTCCCGTTCCAATACTATCACTATACATATAAGTGTAAGTACTATACAATAAATTAAATATGTATTATATTACTACTATATATTATAAAATTGTACTAAATTTTTTATATAATAAAAATTACTATAAAACTTTGTTAAAACTCAACATAACAAAAATAAGTAAATAGCATTTCTGTGACGACTGTCTGTAACATTGGTATTACTTTAGTCTTTCTAATTAGTGAAGTGTCTTTCTAATCTTTTTTTCTTAGTCTTTGGCAACACTGAGGCTAAAAGCTGGGTTTGAATTGTCCCGACAGTTTTATTTTATTTTGAGCCTGACGCTCGCTTGTGTAACGTGTATAAATAGTATTCCGTTAAGATACTTAGGCCACTAATAGACATTCTTGAGCCAAAATTTTCAATAACTGTGTTGATAGTGGTACCTATATTTCCTGATTTAATGAAAAAATAAAATAACACCATTCCGGCAGTACATTAGTTCAAACTAACTATAGACCTATTTCAGTTACCTACTCTCATTTAGTAAAAATAAAAAATATGATCTATCAAACCATTACACAACTTAATAAAAATAATCTTTTGCATAAAAAAAACAATTTGGTGTCTCTCCTGGTCGCTCAAAAACCTGTGTTTGTTGTGGTGTGGTTTTGAGTGATTGCTGAATATTTTGTAGGCCTAGGAGGATTCATAAGATATGCTTGACATTTTCTATGATTTATCGAAGACATTGCATTGCATCAACCTCTAATAAGAAAAATACATCATTATGGAATTATAAATTAGGAACTTGATGTGAATAGTATATATGAACAAATTCAGAAAGTAGATGTGAAGGGAAAGCATTGTCCTGGTAATTTTTTTCAAAATGGGTGCACCACAACGCTCTATATTAGGACCACTCTTGATCTTCATAAATAACATAAATGCCTTGCAATACCTTGTGGGGGAAAAATGGTATATCAAAGCGGGCGTCAGCTAGCTCCGAGTGACGAAAGCACCCATATGCTGAAAGTCTAACTCGGGTATATATACGCGCAATATCGAACTTTTTATACAGGAGACCTTCTGGTATGAGTGTGGTATTTTTAGAAAGCCCTTGGCCTATAGACCCAGAAAATGCATTTACAATTAGCAATACACCCACCGCTTCCACCTCTACAGCCGTTTGAAAAATGAGACTAAAATTAAGTTTTTGGCTCCGCGCCAGTAATAAATCACTTATTTCCACCTTGAAGGAATTCACAGAATTCACATTTTTTGTGTTTGTTTACGTTTGTGAATAAAAATTTTCGTGGTTTTTTTCGTCGCAAAATTCATATCAGGAGTTTTGTGTCAGTGGATTTGTTTTCGTCACTCGTTATTTACTTCGTTGAAAAGTTTTTGTTTTGTTATTATTTACTTCTCTCACTTTTAAAATTAATAGACAGCAGTCAGTAATTGACGATGTAAACAATGCTCTCTCTGATGCTGTACAGTAGTTTAACGTCAATAATCTCTTACTACAATTTAAAAAAAAACAATATGAAAAAGTCAAAACCTATGTACAATTAAATAATGAGGAACTGGATTTAGTGAATTACCAAAAACGTAATTGATGTTTTTGATCATAACCTTAGATGCAAAAATGGCAAAGGGGTCCTCAGATAGGTGATTTGTCGAATAGACTTAGTTCTGCACATATACGTGGTTCAAAAACGTTGGTTGACAAATGTAGAAACAGCTACAAAAGTTTACCCCCCCCCCGCAACCGTAAGTAAACACCTCCTTAAATTTCACACATATGTATATATGTTCACGATGTGGAATGCTCGTGAACGGGTGCCGATGCGGTGACTGGTCCTCTTGCTGGCCACGGATAACTTTTTTTATTATTAACCTATCATTAGACGGCTAGTAGGAATTCTAGTTGTTTGTTCGTTTGCTCACTAAATACATTGACGTTTGTGAAACCGTGATCATAACAGTTTAAATGCCTACTTGAATGAAAATATTTTGATTTCAAATTTGAATCATAATAGGCCCTTGGTAGAGCCACCAAATTGAAAAGATAAAAATAAATTAATTAAAATGAATAGAAAATATAAGATTATAACGGAAGCCGCGTCATGTTTTTAAACGACGCTATTCCTTAAAGCTACTTACAGATTTACAACAAATAATTGATTTATAACAACATAAGCTGCAACGTATGCCTGAGATACGGGTTTCAAATGTAATTTTGCTAAAGCTGTAGAGAAATAAATTCACAAACAGGTGAGGTGGTTCAGGTAAAAATTTAATAATGCACCCGCAGCGATGATCAAAAGTAGGGCACACTCACCTAAATGCTCTTAGAATTTTTATTTTACTGAGTTAATTTTTTTTTTCCAGTTAGTTATTTTAGATAATTGATGGCTTTAACACAAGCTCTGTTTTAATTTTACTCTCTGACTACTAAGATTGTACGAATATAAGTCAATAATGTAATGTCAGGGATTTTTGATTTTATCATAAAATAAGATATACTAAAATTACAAACCTAAATTATATTGCCAAGAATTACAAATATAGTAAAAATCACAATGTAGAATAACTAGAGGCGTTGACACAACGGAATGTATCAAGGAACGACCGCGAGTGAACGCTAACGACTCTTTAAATTTAGCTTATGCTGTGTAACACATTAGTTAAGCTTTAGACTAAAACGGTCATTTTCTATATTGTTTAGTAAAAATGAAAAAATATATAACTACTATGTTTATCAAAATCGACTTATCAACATCACCCTAATCAATAAAAAACCTATAACTATCTTTCATATTCTGCCTATTCTGGCTGCCAAACTTAATAAAAACTTAACAGACGCTGATTAACTATTATGAAACGTCACCTTTACCAAATAGAAAAGATATTTCTAATATTTACTAAGAACAAACCGCACCTAAATAATCTAAATGGAGGCGTTTTGTTTATTTACGAAATATATATTTTATTAGAAAATTAAAGACGTAGCTAAGACTTGGACCACGATCATAAAAAGAAAAGACATTTCAGCGTTGATGTGCCTTATCATTTAAATACTATGAAGAATAATGAGGTGTTTTGTAAATGCATAACTATCAGGTCAGAGATGGGGCCGGAGTACCTTTTAGTTTTCATATATTACAAAGAATTATGCCCTGTTAGGTCAGGTAGTAAGGACAGCCATTAGTGGTCGCGACTCTTTACGTTGGCGGGTGAAGTCGTAAAGTGAGTAAAATTATGAAACTATTATAATATCATATTTTAAAACAAATAAAAGGTTTTTGGGCCAAGTTTATTCTTTCTTCTCCGGGTAACCATAAGACTAGCAACAATACTAAAATTTCAGTGAATGGCGGCAATTTTTAATTTATAGTAATAAAATAGAACATAAAAGTTTCTAACGAAGTCTTAAGAATACTCAAATATTCTTTATAAATCTTTATTTTCAATAAAATATATGTTTACATAATTTGCCAAGAGTTAATAAATTTTAGCCGAATCTTTTGTTGAAGCATATTATTACTTTGCCCTGCAAGCCCCTGGGCTTTAATTAGATTTAAAAGTATATTTTTGTGTTAAATTTGTTTCTTGATATACATTAGAAGAGCAAAGGAGCGCATCACCAACGATTGGTATTCTAATAATGACAGCAGTGAGGACAGCAGTAATATGTCCACAGATGAGATGGTGCTGCTGCATCTCAATGATAAGTGATTGATTCAATGGCTTTCTTTTTCTATTACATTAATCATGACACAAATAATAAGAATTCGTGCGTCTATTTAACGCACGGTTGTACAAGTACACCGATTATTGTAATAATAAGAATAAAAAAAAATGAATTTTGGCAAGTATGCTATATTATTGGCAAGTATGCTATTATATTATAATAAATAACTGTAACTCTTAAAAATTGATATATTTAAAAAACACAGATTTAAGAAACATTTTTTGTTGAGTATTGAGTAACTTGAAATTTGTATACAATACAATTAATAAATTGAACTAAATTTTTGGGATTGTATTTCAGTCGTTTAATATGGAAGGGTACTCGAGAATTTATGAACTTTCATAAAGTTCGTCTAACTATGGTTATAAATTTGAAATTACAATAGAAACATTATGTAAATTCATGCAACTCAGTTAGACCAAATCGAACGAATAAGTCTGTTTCTGTTCTGTTCTGTGAATCATAGCGTTTTAGATGTTAGATGGAATTATTATAAAGTGCGTGTACATTTAAGTTTATTATAAGACTGTCTGTTACAAAATAACAATCCTTTGAAAAAATAAACATGTGAGGAAGATTATTCTATTCTTCTTCTATAAACTATACCAATTAAGTTGGCGAGTTGATAATCCCACTAAGTGCTCTTATGATCGATGGATGTAATAATAAATGAGATATTAAAGAATGAAGAGAAACCGTTGTGAATTAACGTTAAAATAAAAATGAGTCTTTATTAATTGTTATTGTACTTAAATTTTAAATAATTCAAAATAAGTTAAAATATTATTTACCAACATACTTTTTTAAACATACTTACTGTATTATAAAAATAAGTAAAAATAAAGTATTTAAGGTTAATGTAAAGGCAATGATTTGTTTTAATTCATATAAAGATACACTGTAAAAAAGCATGAAATTTGGGTGTCGAGTGAAGAAATCGCGACGCGCGGGCTCGGTTCACGTATCGCCCTTTTATTTTTAGTAGAACTTATGCTTAGGAATCCTGTTTTTTTAAAAACAGGTTATGGATTCGACTCCAAAAAGGGTCATTTATTTTTGTGATACACAGATAGTCGTTTCGAATCTCGGTGAACCGTTAACCATTATTTATATGTTGGATCAGGAGCCAAGAGCGGCATGTCAGGATTTGGAGTTCCCATGTTGTAGGAACCCTAGATAACTAAACTGTTTTCATTGTTACATTATTACTACACCTTCGTCAAACGACAATCGGACTTCGGACAACGGAATAAAACAATAAAATATAATAAAAAGTATTTAATTAAGACAGAAATTTGTTTCATAGCGCAAAAGTAAGGATTATAATGAAAAAATTAAGTCCAAATTAATATTACAATATCAATCTGCACAGTGACCACACATATCAACATTATGTGGACCACAAACAGACTTTCTACATCTGGTGTAACGGTGCTTGGTCATTTTCCGGGCCTTTGATGGATACAGTTAGCAAATTTCACGCGTGTTTGATGAAGAAGGAACAGGAGGCTTTAAATGAAACTAATATCCTTCTCTAAAATATCCACCGTTTTAGATGTTGAGCTGTCAGATCTCTCCTCCAGTTCGCTTTCCAATGCTTATTCCAGCCAACGATGAATCTGATCCTCTTTCTCCTTCCTTCCTTTTAGATGGATTTGAGGAATCCATCTAAAAGAAATATAAAAAAGTGAAAATATCTACGTAAACCGAACCAAAAATCTACTTAAATCAATCCAATAAATTAAATTAGAAATTTAATAAATACTATTCTATAGTTATTGATAAAGAGCAGATCTACAATATGTAAATCCATAAATATAAGAATTTATTAATGTACGTACCGTAACAATAAAGTTGTTGTAATTACTAAACCTTCGTCCAGCTGACGACGAAAAGGTCACAGAGCACGTCTTATGATGCACGTGGACCCAGTAGCGTCACGGACTGTACATGTTTACACAAATTAGTAAGGTAATAAAAGACTCAAGTTCAGGGGACTGAGAGAAGTAGGTGATTTCGAATTTTTAGAAGTTTCGAATTGCGATTCCGCAATGCAATATACAGCGCTAGGCTGTACCGAGTGAACCAACAGTTCTGTTGGGAGCGAGAGCTCTTGAGTCTGATCCGAAGACAGACTGCCCGCTACGACCGATGTCGGCCATATTATAATCAAATAGGCCACGCCTCTCATTCCCCCACACGGCTCTGTTCAATGGCGTACGGAAATACGTCACGTGTTTACTCGATACAACTTACAAAAAACATCTTATTCTAATAGTTTTAACTATTACAATTCGTCAAATAATCTAAAAGGAATTATCGTAAACTTATAACAGTGTTTTATAGCAACTTAAATCTATTTGCAATAACAAAACATGATCTCAACGACGTTTTGTACAGTACCAAATGTCAGACTTAGTTGTCAAATTTATATGCTCCTTGGATAAATTTATATTCTCCTTCGACATATATTTTTAAGTCTTTGCGATTCAGATATCCATTATCCAGAATTATTGAAAGTATAAATAAAAAAGTAATTTCTTTAAACTATTTCTTTTTGAAAACATTTATGGTTTGGCAATGTTGGTAAGGTTGGTAAGTTTAGTAAGGTTGGTTAGGTTAGTAAGGTTTGCTGTGGGACCTATCCCCTGAATCCACCGGCGACTCGCCTCCTGTGATGGCCCCCTTCTCCTAATGGGGGGGTGGGTTCTGTCCCGGACGTCACGAAGGACGGAGGTCGCGCTGATTCGCCTCCGAGCCAGCAACATTGCGACGGGGCCAGACGGTATTCCAGGGAGGGTTCTATTCCTCGCCCTGGAATACTTGGGGGGCAGGCTTCGGGAGCTGTTCAACCTTTGTTTGCGCACTGGACAGTTCCCGAAGGCCTGGAAGGAGGGCAGGTTGCGTCAGGCAGGAGAGTCCTGACCCAAGAGGCAACTCGCGAGGGGGATATGGTCCTGGCGGAGTCGCTGGACGTCGCCAATGCCTTCAACAGCCTTCCGTTTGAGACTTTGGTTGAGGCGCTCTGGTTCCAAGGAATGCCTACCCATCTTCGGAGTCTGTTGGAGGCCTACCTGCAGGACAGAGAGGTCCTGTGGGATGGCGGCGACCAGCGGATACACCGGCGTAGCGTATGCCACGGGGTTCCACATGGGTCCGTCTTGGTACCGGTCTTGTGGAACCTTGGGTACGACTAGCTGCTCAGCTGTCCTCTCCTGCCGCGGATGAGGGTATTGTGTTACGCAAACAATACCCTCGTTACATGCAGGGGAGGGACATATGCGGAGGCGGCCTGTCTGGCAACAGTCGGCGTTACGCTGGTTGCGGACCGCATATGGCTGTTGGGACCTTACCTCCGTTTTAGATACGGAGACCTCCACTTCGTATCTAAAACGGAGGTAATTCTTTTCCACGGCCCTCGCTGGGGTCTCCTTCGCCGGGCGTCTATCTCTGACCCGCTCCGCCGGGAGAGGCTGGGGAGAAGGAGGCGGGAGTACGCTCGCCGCATCCTCTCCTAGCCGTAGGCTTTGGTGAGAGGGAGGGGTGACCCCTCTCATCTGTCATAGGTCTACGTCGTGAGGGTGTCCTAAGTTGCTCGGGGCACCCTCACACGGGGGGTAACCGCTGGGGCGGCACGGTGAGTGCTAACGCGATCCCATGTCGTCCCATTAAGGCGTTGAGGGCAACCGCTGGTTTTTTAGAAGCCTTAAAAATGGCGGCGTCCTCTATGCCGCCGGGTAGTCCCACATAACCCTCCGGCTATCACCTTCCGGGCCGGTGGGTATCCGTAATGGATTTTTTCCAAAGAAAAAAAAAAAACAATTTTGGTTAGGTTGGTTGGTAAGAATTATAATATTTTTATTCCCATCTATAAATTATTAATGTGTGCCAACAATAACATGAGATCGTCAAGTACCACAAGGTGGGGCGAGTATGGTGTTCCTTCCACGTCCCGATAATTTTCCCTAGAGTGGACATTACGCCATTTATATATTAATTAAATTTACCTGACTTTTATACGTACAAATTGTCCATATAACTTTGCAACCACTTCATTTTTATAATAAATGGACGCCAAATAGCAGAATAGTATCAATACCCACTCAGTTGATTCTCAGAAGTTAAGCTACTTTGGACATTTTATTTTAAAAATTATACGAGATCAATTTAAAGCCAGCATTAAACTAATTACTACTGCCAGGTCTAGATAGATATCACTGATAATAATGGTAATGAAGGCCTCGTAGACAGCAGCAGATAAGAAATTATCATCAGTGACATGACCAATATTATTGGTATCTGTGCACGGATACAATGTGTATTAACAGAGAAATTGGTTCCACTGTACGAGTATATTCCTTAAATACATTATTTTGGTCTAAATAGATTTTAGGAAAACAATCAAAAACTTTTTCTTATTAAGCTCATATAAATCATAATAATTTTATCAACATGAAAGATTACTGTTTGTTTCATCATCATAATAAATGATTTTCCTCCTTATTACTTTTAAATTCTCAGAACAAATTACGTTGTTATAATATTAATTTCATACTTGACTGAGTTTTCAAATATAGACTATATTAGCTTTCATCCATCAAAGTCTTGAATAAACACATAATCGCAAGCTCGTTACGCGTAACAATATAATCTTCTGTAGGCAACAAATTATAAGCTTCCATACTTCCATACAGCTGTTATACAAGTTATCGTATATTAATAGGTTCTTTAAGAGAGCTTTCCATTTTATATTAATAAGTATTCTCATACAGAATTATAATTAATATTACGTATCATGAGGACCCCCCGGAGGGCATGTATGAAGAGTTTGATGTCTAAAGCATTTGATGTCTTGCCGAGGCTAAAGAGGTATGCAAGGACCATAGCGTTTGACGCTCCGTCGTCTCTGGCTACCCCGCATGGCGTGAAGCTAAATAAATAAATAAATATAAAATCAAAGCAAGTCATTAAAGTGACAAGCTAAGTTTAGTTTAAACCAACGACGGAACATATCCTAACTAATATTGGGACGAGAGAGATTTGTTTGTAACTTTGTAATTGATAGACTCTGAGTCTAATCTTAAAGTAAGTTAAACGACTATATTAATTTTGTTGTATTAAATAAAAAAGTTGATAGTCTGTAATCTCAATATTTATAAATCATGTCGAACGATCATTTCGTTACCGTAACCGCTTACCTGTTTTATGAGTCGTTTCTTCATTATTTGTCATTCATCAGGTAGGTGTTTTCATGAAGTTTCTTGTCACCATTTTTATCTTTCGTTATATCTCAATATTATTATTAGCTTCAGCCAGCTTTTTTCTGACAAAAGGCAATAACTAAAATTAACAACACACGAAACCATTATACATTTTTGTAATTCATGTACAATTGTCAAATATCACCCATGATGTGATACTACAGGGCATGGAACTATTTGTACCAAGCTCTGTGGTACCACTTGGTGGCAGATCGCGGCCTTGGTTTGATGCGTCTGTCAGGGCTGCAGCAGCTGGCAAACGGCAGGCTTATCAAGCTTGGGCCAATGCGTTAGTCACTAAGGATCCGAACTCTAGAGTTCTGAAGAGGAAATATAATCGTGCCTCCAGATTCTTCAAACGGCAAATCGCTAGAGCAAAGTTCAAGCATATCGTCAAAATTGGGGATCAGCTGGCAAAGTACCCGCCTGGCACGCGCAAATTTTGGGCGCTTTCAAAGGCCACTCTGGGCAACTTTAGCCAGCCATCCCTACCGCCGTTGCACATGGGGAATGACTTTCTGGCCCATACGGCAAAAGAGAAAGCCGATCTCTTGGGCACTCTTTTCGCCTCCAACTCGACTTTGGACGACCAGGGGAAAACACCGCCTATCATCCCGCGGTGTCAGAGCTCAATGCCGGAAATAGTTTTTAGGCAGAAAACTATTAGGCAGTCTCTATTTTCCTTGGACGTTCATAAGTCGAGTGGGCCGGATGGCATTTCTCCATTGGTGCTACGAACATGTGCCCCTGAGTTGACTCCAGTGCTAACGCGTCTATTTCGGTACTCCTACCTTAAAGGCGTAGTCCCGGTCTCATGGAAGCGTGCCCTCGTCCATCCGATCCCTAAAAAAGGTGATAGCTCGGACCCAGCTAACTACAGACCTATCGCCATTACCTCTCTGCTCTCCAAAGTAATGGAGAGCATTATCAATAAACAGCTCCTAACATACCTCGAGGATTCGCCATGGTCGATCGGCTGGTGATCTTCTGTTATATCTTACGCACCGTTGGGCAGCTGTTATTGAAAGTAAGGGAGAGGGTCTGGCAGTTAGTCTGGATATGGCGAAAGCCTTCGATCGTGTATGGCACAAGGGGCTTCTTTCGAAGCTACCTTCCTATGGGCTTCCCGAGAGTTTATGCAAGTGGATCACCAGCTTCCTCACTGGGCGGAGCATACAGGTCGTTCTCGACGGTTTTTGCTCGGACCCCAAGCCCGTGAACGCTGGTGTACCCCAAGGCTGCGTGCTATCCCCAACCCTGTTCCTCCTGCACATCAATGATATGTTGGATATCTCCAACATACATTGTTATGCGGATGACAGCACTGTGGATGCGGTATATTCCGGCCGTGCAGGTCTCTCTCGGGAAAACATCGACGAGTGCCGAAAGAAACTTGTGTCTTCTATAGAGACTTCCTTGGGGATGGTCTCTGAGTGGGGTGAACTGAACCACGTTCAGTTCAATCCCCTAAAGACACAAGTTTGCGCGTTTACCACTAAGAAAACCCCATTTGTCGTATCACCGCTCTTCGAGAGCACTCCTCTTAATGCCTCGCCAAGTATCAGAATACTGGGTCTCGACATTTCGAGCGACTGTCAGTTTCGTGGTCATCTGGAGAGCAAGGCCAAGTTGGCCTCGAAGAAATTGGGAGTGATCAATAGAGCGAGGCAGTACTTCAAACCTGGCCAAAGACTTGCGCTCTATAAGGCGCAGGTCCGGCCTCACATGGAGTACTGTTCTCATCTCTGGTCCGGATCTCCCCAATATCAGCTTCTACCATTTGACCGCGTACAACGGAGAGCCGTTCGAATTGTTGGGAACCCGGTGCTCTGCGAACGGCTGGACTCTCTGGCATTGCGTAGAGACGTGGCTTCTTTGTGCGTCTTCTACCGCATTTACAACGGGGAGTGTTCCGAAGAACTATTCGATCTGATGCCTGCCGCCGAATTTCATCACCGCACAGCGCGCCATCGCCTCCAATACCATCCTTACCACCTGGATGCGTGGCGATCCTCCACTGTGCGGTTCTCAAGGACATTTTTTCCACGTTCCACTCGCTTGTGGAACTACCTTCGGCGGTATTTCCAGATCGGTACGACATGGGTACCTTCAAAAGAGGCGTTTATTCCCACCTACAAGGCCGGCAACACTCCTGTAAGTCCTCGGATGTTGCAAGAGTTCATGGGCGGCGGTGATCACGTCCATCTGTGACCCGCCAGCTCGTTTGCCCTCCTATTACATAAAAAAAAAAAAAAAAAAAAAAACCCACAATGAGAGCGCCATCTATTTTACATATATAGGCCAATTTTGCAACTATTTTGTTTTGTATAGACAACAATTTCTACTTTCTTTGGTACATTGGTTTCCTGGTGTATTCTTGTGCCTGTGGTATTTTACATTTTTTATACAACTTGTTCAATATTAAAATGTTTCTTGTCAATTTAAATTCTTAACTAAATACGGACAAGAACAGTTACGACGAAACCTAATGTACGTATGACAATTAAAAGGCTTAAAACAATTAGTTTTGCGATGGTCCTTTTTATCAATAGAGTTAATATTGATTATGATAATTGTTTCTTCCTAAATACTTAGGGCTATTTTTATGTCCAACTATACTCCACTTTAAAATAACAGATTTCCTTCATAAGAGAACTACTCGTAAGTAACCATTCCTATAATCAACTTGAGGAATGAATCTTTGATTTAATCAATTATATCAATAAATACTTGCCGAAATTATATAATAATATTTAAAGATCATAAGCAGTAAATACGACATACTATGTATGTGTTAGGCCCAAAGACCGAAAACGCTCAGTGGACGGAAAAAACGGCCACAACGCGTTCTGGCTATCTTCAAATGCGCAGAACGCGTTTTGGCTGCTATTAAACGCTCGCAACGCGTTCTGGTAATTGTCGAACGGCCAGAACGCGTTTTGTCATTCGTCAAGCGCCCAGAACGCGATTTTAATGTTTGAGTCGTATTATGTGCCACTTTCTACATGCGTACAATAATATTTATTTTGTACTTATAAAACAAATTAATTTTGATTAGTTGACTCATTTTGATTCCAACATGGAGGGCACGATTTTTTTGTTTGAATGAAGCGCAACCCCTCAGACCAAGTTTTTGTTTTGTTGTCAGCCATCCAAGATGCATGTCACGTATATCTTGATTTGACCTTTCCACAGATCTTTGGAAATGTCTTGGTTTTCCATGAACGAGTTTTATTCCAGGCCATAGTTCAGACAAGTTTTGTATAATTTTATTCGAAAATTCTCGGCCATTATCACTTTGGAGGATAAATGGCGCGCCAAACATACAAAAAATCTCAAAGAGGTTGTAAGCTTCCTCAGCTGTTTTGGTTTTCAGTGGACGTAAAAGTGTGAATTTAGTCAGGTGGTCTTGGTAATTCATGATAAAGCGAAAAGGGCCATCTGGTTCCGACTGCATATCTATAAGATTGACTTGGCAACGACAGTTCATGTAATTGGAAAGAATCGGACGAACAACTAATCCTTTTTTCGACATCTTTTTTTTCAATTGACTTTGTTCACAGGTTGACAGGAATACATGAATACGATGACTTCTCTGGTAATGTTGCAGTATTTTTTTCTGAGTTCAGCTTCTATAACCAAAAGAAAGAAATTGTATATGTAATTATTGCTACGGAATTTTGATTTTCTTCCTCCCTACTCTATTTATATATATCTCACTGGTAATAGATTATACGTAATAGCAATATTTTTTCTCACCTCTAGTTCTCTTGTGACCAACGTCAGTATGAGCTTTCTTCAATGCAACATACAACTCACCAAAACTGCAATGGTATATAATTCATGCACTGTGGGTGGATTGCTTCTTGATTAATTTTTCTTTTTCGTTCATTATCATGATGTCGTAGTCGTCTATAGTCCTTTGAAGTCAAAGACTTTTGCGCGCATTTTGAACAAGTTAAACTTCTTTTACAAACGATTTGTACTTTTCCTCAGATAGCAACACAGATCTATCGTCACAATTATCAAAAATTGTTTTCACTTCATCGTAAAAAATTTCTTTCGCTAATTTATCAGTCATTTTAACGAAAGTTAAACTTTTCAATTGAGTTTAATAAGTTACTTGGTCAACGACAAACTGATCTTGTCCCTACACTGACGAGAATTGTACTGATTTTTCATGGACTCAAGTTCGTTGTTATATACTCAAAAGCAATACCCCCCTTGGTATTATTGGATGTAATTAAATTGGAATATTTTTGAAAAGGTATTCCTAGACCATAGTATCATTTTGGAAATAATTGAAACAAAAGTTTGTATGTAGTCATCGATACGTGCATTGTTCTGAATTTTCTGAAAAGATCATACTAATTATAGAGGATCATAAAAGTAAAGGCTCTTTATTACGTAGCCAATAAAATGTTCTATTGAAATGATTAGAAAAGAAAAGTTAAGAAAAGAAAAGACATTTCTAATACCTAAAATTTATAACTATTGCCAATAACGGTAGGCCTCTATTGTTCAAAATTAGTTGAAAAAATCCCAAAATACGCACGCAATTGTACGCAGGTAGAGAGTGGCATATAATACGACTCACACATTAAGATCGCGTTCTGAGCGCTTGACGAATGACAAACGCGTTCTGGCCGTTTGACAATTACCAGAACGCGTTGCGAGCATTTAATAGCAGCCAAAACGCGTTCTGCGCATTCAAAGACAGCCAGAACGCGATGTGGCCGTTTTTTCCATTCACTGAGCGTTTTCGGTCTTCGGGCCTAACATATGCACAGGAAGTAAACATTTCGAATAAAATTCATGACAACTTTCTAGAAATTTCGTTAAGATTAATAAGATTTTTGAAACAAAAGTGTTATTTCACACCTTCGAGGTTAACTCTGAAAAACTCTTCGGTAGTAATAATTTTTTACATATTTATCATATATCCCAATAAACACTTAATAACTCTCTCGTTTGAACTGAGCGGTGATCCCTCAAGTATACACTATATTTCCTTTAATATGTATATTTCTTTTATTTTACTGTTATTTTACTTATTATACACATTGCTATTAATTATCTTCTTCGACTTTTGGTTTGGTCTAATGAAATGAGACAGTAGTATTAATTATATTTAATGATGTACTAACGAGCAGTGGCGGTGGCTTTCAAGCGAGATAAAGCTTATCCAAAGTTTCACGTGTAACCTCTATTGTTATTTTTCATGAACGACTATACTGCATTGATTACTTTACAGCTTTTCAATAGTTTGAAATAGATTAACCACATTTAGGTAATTCGCTAGCAGGGCGTGTAAATTTGAAATTATTTAAAATACCTAAAATACGCTCTTTCATTCTCTTGTTTTGTAGTATTGTACATGTTGTACGGAGGCTGCTCCGTATAACTTCATTTAACTCTAAATGGATTTGAATATGGAGTTCGATGTTGAGGTCGCCGATCAATACATTTTAATAATTAAAAGTCAGATCGATAGGTAATTGACAAACTTCCTTGTGGTATATAATATATATATATATATATATATATATATATATATACATATATATATATATATATATATATATATATAATATACACATATAATTCCTCCATTATATATATCCATATATATATGTATATTTATTCCTTCAGAATTTCAGATCTTTAAATAATTATACCACGGCGAATCGGATTTCAGTATGGTATTTGTCAACTTCACATTAAACCATGAAGTTATCTTGATCATGACATGGACATGTGTATTATTTACATTTAAAAAAGACCTATCTTAAATATCAAAATTTAATTAAAATATTTGTAACAATAATGAAAGTTAAAGTGTTTTATATGTAATAAACATACATTTTACTTACACTTTATTGGCTCAGTTCTGAAGATCTCCAAAGATAGATATGGATACCCGTTTAAATTTAAATTTTTTTGTATTTATTTTTGAATGACATCTGAGAACCGACTGGTGAGACTCCTATGCGTCCTCTGTTATTACAATACACCATTGGTTAGAGATGGAGGGATGGCGGAGAGAATCACTCACCAACAAGTGACCCGTGAACTTGCTCGTTTGACCTCTTTTGTATATAAAAAAAAACAATTTAAGGTTCAATGTAACTGTGGAACGGCTCATTAGAATATATTAGAAGTTCTCCTGTTCTCGTCTTCTTTCTTCTTAAATTTCATGTGTTAAAAGTATTTACATCTGTCTGGATAATGTACTCTCTTAACTTATAATATACGAGTACTTTTGTTATCTAGTTCTAGCGCCTTATGGTTTTATTTCTTTGTATTATTCTTTTTTTTCGAGTTGATTGGTTGAAATAGCTTCGTAGCCGGTCCGCCTATTGTGGATTTATTTAGACAATAAAGATTAAGTAAATAATAATAAAGCGGGGAACCAAAATAGTGAAAAGTGCATTTCTAGATTTAGTCAGTAAATTTAAGAAATGTTACCTTATAAATAGTAAAATTTATCTTTTTAAACGATTTATGATGAGATTTCTAGCAAAAAGTTGCAGTCAACTGCAGCTTTGAGAAAATATTAATTTTATATTATATTACCATTAAATGCGGTGTTAAAATTCAGTGCATAAATGTGTAAAAAAAATATTGTAATCAATTATTTTCTTTAAATTGTAGCAATAGGGTAGGTATTAAATAGGTCACCCTATATTTCAATTATTTATTATTTATTACTAGAAATATCTATGACGTAGAATGATTTGGATAATCCTATTATCTTTCGTGATTGTCCTTTTTTACTTTTTTGCACTATTTGCGATAATAGCTTTGAAAAACACTTTCCTTTATGCAATAGAATCAACGCGTGCGGCAGCGCGCGACCCAAGTTCCCGTGCCCACCCCTCGGAGCTGCCAGAAGAGTATATCCCGGATCCGAGTTTACGCTAAAAACGGCCTTTTCCCACCCCCACTGCCTGGCCCCCTTTGATATAGAGCTACCAAATTTTTAATGTGGCCTACATTTAGCCCTACCAAGCTCCAATTAAAAAATAGTCGGCCTAACTTATCCCAAAGCAGAGAAAAAAATAGGCCAAAAAGGCCTTATTTCGCTTACTTATAGATGATGATGATGATGATATAGAAGTGATCAAAATTCTAGCCTACTTCCAGGTGTGGTAGGAAGCTGAAACTTGGTAGGTAGGTTCTTTATACTCTCAAAATAATAAAAAAGTGAAATATCTAATTTTTAGGCCTATGAGGTCGAAAACATAGACCTTCGAATATCACAACATGCGGCACACTAAATAAAGTCTCTTGCCTAGTACAATAACATTTGTTAACAAAAAATTTTGATTAAGTTATCTGTTAAGTCAACATTAGGCCGAAATAGGCTACTTTTATATGTAGGTATGTCTACTTCACGTTATGATAGGAAGCTGAACCTCAGAGAGAAGATTCTTTACTTGCTCTTACTCATGGAAAGATTCATAAATAAAAAACCTAAATCCTTACAAATACACTCTGTGTTTAAGGTTAACCCAAGTTCCCGGGCTATCCATGCATCCGGCCAATGAAAGTCGTGATATCGGGATGGCCCAAGTTCATCATTATTATGATCAATGCAAATAAAACAATTTTTCTAAAAGGAGCAATACTTTTAGGTAGATTCCATAGATGAATCTACCTATTGCAATCGATGCGATGACGGGACCCAGACCCCAGAGTAGGGGCGCTACGCCGTTTATGAACTGGAGATTGAGAATCCGTCGAAAAAAAAAATTATATATCCCTCTATATATATATGTATATATGATCAGTCCAAATTCATCGTATGCAAAATCTGACTTCACAGGTCGATAGAATAAATTAGTAGGACAAACGTAGCATCTCGTTTTTTTGGAAAAAATTCAAGGGGGGCTGGGAGAGGGGGTGAAAGTGCAAACCTTTGGGACACTCTACAGGTCGCAAATATTGACGGAGGATTTTCAAACTTGGTATACACATTCTTAAGGATAAAATGAAGATTAAGTTCTTGAACGGGGCAAATCGGTCGGAGGGTTGGAGGGCTGGGGGGGGTTGAAAATTAGAAACCGAAAAAAGTCACAGAAGAAGGCAAAATTTTAGCGTCGGAAAAATCTTAGAAAATTAACAAATTAAAAGAGGAAACTTTTTTGTCCGAAAAGTTTTTTGATGCGACCCCCCGTTTAAGAAATAGGGGTGGGGGGTGGTTCCCCGCTCATCCAATATATGCAGAATGACCCGTCATAAGACTCGTAATGACCAGTAGAATACTATTGGCTAGTTTTTCTTTGTGGATCCGACTGACGGGAATCTACCTAACACGATCGACCCTGTCGAACGACGTATTTTTAATCACTTTTGATATTTATCATAGATCCTGTTACAAAAAGGCTCTATTAATAAAGAGCGTGCTACTAACAGCTACCCACAAGTAGTGGTAGATGCTGTTTGAACTCTAACAACAAATTATGATGCAGTTAATTGACTTTTATGATACTTGTATGTCTTAACAGCCACTTGAAGGAATTGCATTGGTCTTTGTACTTGGCAAATAACTAAAAAATGGTACTTCTTTGTACGACGTGGAATTCAATCAAACGCTATTTCTCCCCTTATGATTGTGCTAAAATCAATGCAACTACTCACTTACTCAGATAACACTTCAGTTATCGTATACAAGGATGAACCTTAACTTAAAACAATTTATTAGTCATGAAGATAAAAAAGTAAAAAAATGTCATACGTTAGATTCACTGCCGCATTGAAAGATGTATGTGTCAATTTCTTTAGGTATTTATTACCTAAAGAAATTGACACATGCCGCTATTCGAGACCACCGATATGAGTATCTCAATGCAATAAACCCTGGGCTTTTTGGATTATCGAACTCATTCTTTTTATTTCTAAAGGAGTTATAATGTTATAAAAAAATAGTAATAAAAGAAAAAAATAATGAAAGTAATGCCTTTACCGGCGACTTTGCCCTACCAATACTATTATAAAAGACTGAATGTAGTATTAGAAACAATCGTTATTTCTTACGCAGTAGCTCTGAATATTCTATAATATATTAAAGTAACATCAAAATTACAGATTTACGTACGCTATTGTACAATAAAATAGTATGCCTATGATAATACTGTTACACTCACTCATGGGAAACTAAAGACACTACTAAAGATTTTACTAAGTCAGTTAATTCAGTAAACCTGTATAGAAAGATCTACCATACGAGTGGGTTAGCTATTATCCTACTATTTAGACACAATTGATACCTCGTTAGATTACCAACAATATTTTAATGTAACTATACCAGTATAACCTTTTCACATCGTAATGAATGAGAGACTTGACAAACGCGCCCAGTAATATAATTTAACATAGAGATAAAAGTATCCTATGGCGCTACAGCAGCGGGCTGCTTCAAAGCTTTTTTCCTGTCTCAATGGGCTTTCTCAGAGGTTTCAATATTTTGATTATAAACAAACGTTGCCTAGCAAAGTTTAAAAACCTACACCTCATTATACTATTTAACTTTTTATTACTTAATAAAATGATTTTCCGTTTCTATAATAGTTTTTTTTGTGTAGAGAGCTATCTTCGATTTCCAAGATTTAATAGTTTTTCGTTTCTGTAGACAGTAACACCTAATTGTATACCAAATTACTGTTTTCAAGATGATCGGGAAGTTACACTTATTTTTTGATGATCAGTAAGTCGGTGACAAAAAAGGTACTTTGACTTGCAGTAACTTTAGTAAGTTTAGGAAAACTGCTACTACAAATTAAATATATTTTGTAAATAAATATAACTATGTAACCTCTAGATAACTGAAAGTTTGAACTCTCTAGATTTTTACAAAGAAGTCACAGGGGTTTGAAAATGTCCAGATATAACTTGGAAGGTATATTTTGAGCATGTGAGATTTTAATATTTTTCGTTTCAGCGACACAAACGGACGTGTCACATGCAGCTTATTATCAATTTTAATCCAGATGCTTTTGATGCTTTTGATTAAATTGCCTTCAGCGCTAATATTATGAGTACCGATGTTATATACGAGTATGAAAGTGTCATGAAAAATACCCACCAAAAAATATATATCTGATAACAACAATAATTTTGGAGGGTGAATAATGAATTTTACTTAATTCAATTATAATCCAAGCGACAGACAACTAGCTTTTATATAATTTATATTCCAATAAGTGGTAATTTAGTTATTCATTTAATATCAGTTTACCAACAAAAAAATCTAATTACCCTACATAGATAAGAGACGGAAAATATATCCTTAATAAATTTAAGAAACACAAACTCAAGAACGCCACATGTGTCGCCGCTGGCAATAATTTTATCTGAGATCAGATGCCGAAGAGGTTGGTTTTGTTATCATCTTTGAAATAATGTTAGCTAAGATCAAGTTATGAAATTATTTTGAGGAAAACGTCTGAAATAATTGATCGTTTAGAGAATTTTATATTTTTGGTCTGCTGCTAGCGACATTTTGTTAAACAATATTGCACGTGGCTGTAATTTTTTAGACAATACTGTTATGATATTTTACTACAAGGCAATACTTACAAAATGAACTTTTATACGAGTACAATCCAAAAAATGGATTGTTAAAATGAAAGCCTGGTCCATTACACAGACTAAATCTATAAACTACAATATCACTACGTTCAAGCTGGCTTCATTGTGCTTCCGTAGTAAATTGGTTACTTACTAGCGGACTGATTGCTCTTTTTATTGTAATAATTGACAATTCAAAAGTGAGTCTAAATGCCTACTCGAATAAGAATATTTTGAATTTAATGTATCTAATTTATTTAATTTATCTCAGATTATTAATATCGCTATAATAACAATAACCAAATTAATTCTCTGAATGAAGAGAATATATTGATTACTTAATTTCTAAGCCTACATTTGACTAATCAATACACATTCCTGATAAATATTCTTTTTTATATATATTATGAATTACCTTAATAAATAAGCTTGAGTAAATTCTAAACAAAGTTATGCCTGAAATGGCATTGATAGAAACCATCAAATATGTATGCGGTCTGAAGGCGATTACGGGTACATCGTCAATATGACAAATCCGATTACAAGCTAAAAGCTTCTTTCAATCCCGGTTATGGAATATTGTAACAGAGACATTCATTTAACGGTTTGGGTAATGTTGTATTATTTACATAGTAAATAAAAATGTTTATTTATTTTTATACCTTCGACTAAAAAAACTTTGAAAATTATACAATATTTTTCCTGCCCTTATCCCAATTTGTGATTGTCACAGTATGTTTTTTCCTTCAATACTCTCCTGTTAATCGGTATCCCTGAACATTCCCTTTTTCTCCATATCGTTTCTCACGCAATCTATCCATCTTTTGTTTTATGTTAGAGGATGACAAACAAGCTTGCGGGTCACCGTTGATGTGTGATCATAGCCGACCATGCACTCATCCTTACAACATCCGAGGATTCACAAGAGCGTGGCCGGCCTTGGAGATAGGAGTATATGCCTTTTTTGAAGGTACCCATGTCGTATCGATCTGGAAATATCGCCGAAGGAAGGTCGTTTCACATTCGAGTTATCCTAGTGACTTGTCGCCATTTCATCAATCCTGTTTCGATTTTGTGCTTTACGCTATAGTCAATATTGCCATCGCTTTGAATGAGAGATTGATGGTAGCTAAAATTCGAGCAGATTAGTAGCGGTATTCTATCCAATAAAATCGGAACAGAACCGGAGACACCATCGAAATCGAACTAGGGTACCTCTTTCTATATGTCCAATGTCAGAGCATCCGTTATCAACAAGGAGAGGTAGAGACTCAGAGCAGAACCTTGATGCAAACCTACTGACACATTGAATTTGTAGGTGTTTCCAGCGGCCGACTAGACTTGTGTACTAGATTGACTGTACATTGCACGAACCAACTCCACATACTTCCCAAGTATACCTTTCTCTTTCAAGTCCCACCACATCACATGACGAGGAACCTAGTCGTATGCCTCCTCGAGATCAACGTACACCATGTGCTAAATCTTGTGTGCTCGTCTGTACTTCTCACACAACTGTACTCTATATCTTTCTCCCACACTTTTATAGTATGTGACATGAGCATTATACCACGATAACTGTTGCAGTCTTGTACATCACCCTTATTTTTATAAACGGTCACTGGGTCACTACTGCGCCATTCATCGGGGATCACTTCTGCATGCATCGACTTATTGAAAAACAAAGCCAGCCACTTATATCCACATTCATTTAACACCTTTTATACCTCTACTGGTATCACTTCCAGCTCCACGGCTTTTCCATTCTTCGTCGTCTTTCACTAATCCTTTATTTACTGGCCGTTTTTTCAAAAATCCACTCCAATCATTTTCTTCATTCATAAATATTTCACAATATACCTTCCATCTATCTTTTACTTCTTTATCTCCCACCAATATCTTTACAGTATCATCTTTTATGCGTTTTAGATGTATGACATCGCTAGCATTCTTCTCCCTACGCTTTGTTAGGTTTAGTTCTTTCTTCTCTTTCTTCTCTTTCAGAACCTTTTGCACATATACATTCCACCACCACGTTTTCTTACTTATCATACCTTCCCCTTTCGTTTCGACTAATGTATCTTTTACCAAACTTCTAATCCATCCCGCCATTTCGTTCCAACTATCGTTCAAAGATTTTTCTTCTACATATTTATCATTTTGTCTACCATTTTTTTTTATTTACTCGTACATTCTTCCTTCTCTAACAAATACTATTTTTTTAGGTAGGGGTCGCTTCTTGAGCATATTTGTATGCATTAGATGTTTAATTTCCATGATGAGGAGCCTATGTTGTCAGACTACACTTTCGCCCGGCAGTACTTTGCAGTTTTTGACGCAAATGATTTTATTTCTTCTCATTAAGAAATAATCAATGTGCGTCATGTGGCAGCTCCTTTTGTATATGATTAAGTGTTTGTCTTTCTTCTTAAACCATGAATTGGATTGTATTCCTCATACAATCCCATTCATGGCTTACACACTTAATTTACACATTAAGAATTAAACCTTCACAAATAATTTTAATAGCAATGATTCTACCACTTAACCCATGTCACACCCCCTTTTAATTTCTCATCAAGCATAATTCCAACGCCATTACCAACGCTTTTTCTAGAATTCCCACAATAATAAAACATGTATCCTTCACCAATTTCTCTCGCTTTTGATACCTTCCATTTCGTCTCCTGTAAACATGCTACATTTATTCGTCTTCTCTTCAGCAGTCCGCATTTTCTCATCCTCTTCCAGTCATCGTACCAACATTTCAACTTCCAAACCTCAGTCTTACATCCCTTTGTTGCCGAGCTAGATTTGGCTTTGTTTTACGGCCGGCCACCTCCCTAACGCCAACTCTCCTTGGAAATGTTTAATTTGTTATAATTTTCATAAAGGTTGTTATTACTACTACTTTTAGGATAGTTGTGTAGAAATATACATTATAAATTACTATTTATATCAACAGTAATTAATAAAATATAAGTGACAAAGTGTTTAAATATTCTGAAGAGTAAAGATCTAACATTGGGAAGGAAACATTAGTACATGGCCTACACATGTATACAAGTATTAGACAAAAATAACAATTGCATGCTTTTTTATAGAACACAAAATCAAATTTTATTTACATATATCTAATTTTTATGAAATTAAATATCATATTAAATTATATCAAAAATTTCCTTAAGTCTATTAAGTATTGTAATTGTAATTTAAACTTTAACGTCTTCTTTCTTTGCTAACACATCTGGACTGTATTGTTTTATATCTTGCTGCATGCTAAATTTCATATCCTTTAATTCCTTCATATTTTATTTTACTTTGAGTCTTGTGCTGCCATCTATGGGCATTTTCTAGCATTCGTATTGATCGATCTATGGAGGCGTGTTGAAGAAGTTGACGCTAATTGCCGATAGATGGCAGATCACAGCGTACCTAAATGTTTCGAGATAGTTGATACAGCTTCCAGTAGGTGGCACTCTTACACATTGCATTCGAAAATGTGATAAGTTAAACACTTGACACTTTTAGTTTTTGTGATTTTAAGTTATTTATTTATTGTTATTAAATGTTAATAAGAAAATATATAAAAAAAAAAAGATACGATAATATTTCTTCGTCCACGCACTTCACTATTATTTAACTACTAATGATATCATGTCGTTAGTTAGTTCTTTGTTTTTGTAATTTTATTTTTACTGTGAACATAAATAGTTGTAATTTTGTTTCAGACCCAGTCTTCTCTAAAACGCACTTCATTTCCGTTTAATAATAATCTTGTTATTTGTTTAACGTATTTCAAAATAACTTTGTTTTTTGGATCGAATTTTGCACTTTTTACGAAAATACACGGCTTCTACACTGTTACCTTTATATTGTTTTGAAAAGTTGTCACTCCGGTCATGTATTATTGTTAGTTACACGACAGATTTAAGCAATTAAACATTTTTAAAAGTTGGACGGTTTCACAATAGATTCTTGTCATCATTAATTGTTATAAAATAAACATTACATGTAGAATGTAAACCTTATCGTCTCGAAAATATTCAAATTCAAATTCAAATTCAAAATATCTTTATTCAAGTAGGCATTTACACGCACTTTTGAATCGTCAATTATTACAATACAAAAAAAGGTCAGTGTAGTCCGTCCGTAAGCAAGCTACCACCGGCTCGGAATGCTGCTCTGTTGAGAAGAGCCGGCCAGAAACTCAACAGTTGCTCTTTTCAAAAGAAATATAACAATAGGTGATGTATATTATAATATAATATAAATCCTGCAAATGATTCAACAACTTAAGTTCCACATATTTCGATCCACTAAAAACTCTTCAACGTTATAATAAGCTTTATTTAACAATAAACTTTTGATTTTAGATTTAAAACTAAGAAATGGAAGGTCTAAGATATCTTGTGGAACTTTATTATATATGCGTATACTCAAACCCATGAAGGATTTATTAACTTTTTGAAGCCGAAACTTTGGCTTTACGAGTTTGTTTTTATTTCTCGTATTTATCGCGTGTCTGTCACTGTTTTTTATATAACTATTTAAATTTTGACGTATATATAAAATGTTATTAAATATGTATTGGGAAACGACTGTAAGAATACCTATTTCTTTAAAAACATCTCTCAGAGAATCTCTAGCTTTTAAGTTATAAATAGCCCGCACAGCTCTTTTTTGTAAAATAAATATAGAATTAATTTCGACAGCACTGCCCCATAATAAAATACCGTAAGATAAAATACTGTGAAAATAACTAAAATAAACAAGTCGAGCCGTATTTATGTTCGTTAATTGTCTAACTTTTCTAATTGCAAAGACGGCGGAGCTGAGTTTGGCTGCGAGTGTTGAGAGATGGGGGTTCCACTGGAGCTTTTTATCTAATGTGAAACCTAAGAATTTTGTTGAGTCAATCAATTCTAACACTTCATTGTTAAGGAGCAAGTTACAATTTTTACTTTTTACATTAGGAAGTGTAAACTCTACGCATTTAGTTTTCTTAGCATTTAACACTAAATTATTAATTTCGAACCAATGACAAACGACGAATTAATTTCGAACGACTTGTGACAAAGTACTGTTTACTTCGTCATAATTAATCCTATCACGCTCAACTTTAAAAATAAGCGAGGTGTCATCAGCAAAGAGTACAATGTCACACAGACCCTTAACAAAAAAGGGCAAGTCATTAATATAAAGTAAAAACAAAAAGAGGCCCAGAATAGATCCTTGTGGAACACCCATCTTTAGGTGAGAACCAGACGATTTAGAATTATTTACGTGAACTGTCTGGATTCTTTGATTCAGGTAAGAGGCAATAAGATCAAGCGCAGCGCTACGTACACCGTAGTGGTTTAGTTTGCATAGTAACGGCCGATGGTCCACACAATCAAAGGCTTTGGACAAATCGCAAAACACCCCAATTGCATTCTGCGACTTCTCCCACGCGTCGTAAATGTGCTTAAGAAGCGCAGCACCCGCATCAGTCGTTGATTTTCCTTTGGTGAAACCATATTGTTCACTATGTATGATCCCACTGCTATACATAAACTCTGAAATCTGATTTAAAATTATTTTCTCGAAGACCTTACTCAAGGTCGGTAAAACCGAGATAGGCCTATAATTTTCGGGATCCAATCTAACACCACTTTTAAACAAAGGAACTATTTTACTGTTTTTCATCAAATCTGGAAATATACCGGTTTCGATACATTTGTTAAAAATAAGGGATAATTGAGGGGCAATATCATTTATAATAGTACTAAGCAATTTAACTGACATACCCCAGAGATCACCGGTTCTCTTCGAATTTAAGGTTCTAAATGTGTTAACTATTTCATCTGATGAAACAGGTTTAAAAGCAAAATATTTATTATTGACTTTAACATTTTTGTTCAATTCCGCGATTGCAACAGATGATGAGGAATTTAAATTACGTGTGACTGTGATTGGGATTTCAGCAAAAAAGGTCTCAAAAACAGCCGCCACCTTTGATTCTTTATTTATTTCAATATTATAAATTTTTAACTTTATAGGTCCATTGGGAGCCCTAGATTTTCCAGTAAAACTAGATAAAACATCCCAAGTTGCCTTTATTTTATCATCTGAATTTAAAATTTTATTTTTTATATAAATGGACTTGGCTTGTACGCAAACGTTCTTAAATATTTTAGAGACATTTCTGACTCTATTTAAGAACACCGGATCATGATTCCATTGCCTCTCACCATATAAATCATATAATCTTTCTCTGCTTCTATATATTCCTACGGTAGCCCAATCACTAAATTTAATTTTAAAGTATTTCGTAAACGTTTTTGGCTTAAAAATATTATTAAATTCATTTAACAACAAATCGAAAACTTTATTATATAAATTGTTCGGATTATCATTGGTTACATTTTCTTTAACCACTATTTTTGCAACATTTTTTTTAAAAGTGAGCATTCTATTTTTTGTTATTGGTCTACAAGTGAATTTTTGGGGTCTTGCAATTTCATGATTAATTAAGAGAGAAAATTGTTGACCACAGTGGTCTGAACTTAAATTCGATATTATCCTCTCTTCATATACGTTACAGTGACAGAACACATTATCAATACAAGTCGCGGAAACACTAGTTATTCGAGTAGGTTCCGAAAAGACGTTTAACAGGTTATAGGATTTAAACAAATTTATTAAACGAACACTACACGAAGTTACTTTTAATATATCTACATTGAAGTCGCCGCACACTATCACCGATTTGTTTTTATTACAAAGTGTTGTTAAAATATCCTCCATTTTATTTTCAAATTCATCAAAGTCTCCAGAGGGGGGTCGGTACACGCATAAGATAATATATTCATTGAGCTCAATGCAGGACAGCTCAATAAATATAAATATATATTATATGTTAGGAATTATCACCATGTAATAAATAATCGCTTGTAATATCTTCAAAATGTTATTCCAGACCAAATCATTGGAATATAGAAAAATGAACGGAATATAAACATATTCTAAGATAAAAGAAAAATGGTAGGCCAGTAATAGGCCATCAACGATATTGTAAATAATACTTATATTGCTTTGGATATAAGAACGTTTAATTTATTATAAAAACTTAAAGTAGTCTTTAAATTAAGGAACTATTATTTTATTATTATTTTTAGTGTTTTTATTGTAAAAGAAATGTATTCATTTTTATCGGATCTATTATTTTTAAGATAAAAAATGTCGGGGAACCAAAATCTAATATAATCTTGGAAACCAATCTTAAGTATTTTGTTTTAGGGAAAAATCACGTTTGAAAATAAAAATACACCCCTGCTTCAAAGACTAGAATATCGTAGACGTGGGAAAAATAAATTATTTTTTTTTTAGTATATATTTTTTTTGCTATTTAGATGCGTTGGTCTAGGAACTACACCGTGCTGCAAAATTAAATGTATTTTTTTATGTTTATGAGGGCAAACGAGCTTGCGGGTCAAAGATGATACGTGATCGTCACCGCCCAAGAACTCTTGCAACATCCGAGAATTAGTAAGAGCGCTGACGGCCTTGGAGTTAGGAACAAACGCCTGTTTTGAAGGTACGAATGCCGTACCGATCTGGAAATACCGCCGAAGGGACTTCGTATCACATTCGAGTGATACCTGGAAGAAAGGTCCTTGAGAACCGCACAGTGGAAGATCGCCACGCATCCAGGTGGTACGTTCTGATGGTATTGGAGGTATGAGTAAATGCGGTAGAAGACGCACAAAGAACCAACGTCTCTACGTAATGCCAAAGAGTCAGTTCGCAAGGCACCGGGTCCCCGACAATCCGAACGGCTCTCCGTTGTACGCGGCCAAACGGTAAAAGCTGATATTGGGGTGATCCGGAGCAGAAATGAGAACAGTACTCCATGCGTGGCCGACCCTGCGCCTCTTAGAGCATGCCTTATAAATGTAATCGATGAAGCGTTTTATTTTTGTGGTTGTGTAGTTTTTGAATTATTCTAGACAACTGACGAAAACCTATATTTTGTACTGTTTCTAAATACCTTGGTTACTAACTTACTCTCTTTAAATTGTCTGTATCAACCACTTAAATTCAATAAAAGTTGCCCAATTCAATAATTGCATTACATATTATGTTAGATCTGAATTAAGTGAACCAATATTTACTAATAACGTTTAAATAAATAACATAGTTTAAATGTATTGTATATCTATGTAAGAAGTACTAATAATTAAATTGTATTTAATGTAATCCTAACGTGTGAAGTGAACTCCTCCTCAGATTTACGGTGTAATTAATTAGTAAGCATCCCGACGCAGCACATCTCGGCCTCTCCGGCAGATCGAAGTTGTGATTAAAGTAAGTCCCTTTCACTCACACGGAGCTTTCCTTTTAGGAGCATTATCTTTTAATTTCGGTTAATCTGAAAATTGTTAAATATAATTAATTACCTGACATTAACTTTTATGAACTAAAACTTGTAGTCAATAGGTCAAGTAACTAATAATATTAATAATATAATATAAATATGACGAGGGAATCTAATATCTACTGGATCAAATAAGGGTCAGAGGTCACGTATGAGGTTGGCACCCATCTCTATTTTGTAGCCTGATTCAATAGCTTTTTTTTGATGTATTACACATTATTGTGTGATTTATGGGTGATAAGTGATGCGCGTGCATACAGAGTCAATTAGCTCGTCATTATATAGTAAGGATATAGAAAAATCTTTCCTTCTCGCAATTTAAAGAATATAAATGTGTCTCCTAAAAAATCAATTAAGCTACTTTATTTGCCTCGGAGAAAGTACAAATCATTTGTGTTTAATTTACATAAATGTAAGTTTATTCGATTAAAGTATCGGAAGCGTTTTCCTAAATTGATTCGAGTAAGGATTTAATCAGAAAAGACAATTCTGGTATTGCCTGCTATTGTTGGATTGTATCGTGTCTCAAACGAGACCATAATGGCACAGCTGGTGCCAACCGAAAATTAAACGAACAATCATTCTTTCTTTTGTAATTTACTTTTAAGATAAATTACAGAAGGTTAATAAAAGAAAAATAAAACACAGGTATTAACAAAACAAAGTCTTATACTTAATATTGGCTGTGAAGTGAAATACTAAGATATTATCTTATTTTTTTTATCTCTTTCTGTTGTTCTTAATATATAAGAGGCGATGCTTGTCATACCTCTATTTGATTGTCCGTACTTAACTTAGGTATAGAAGGTATTTCAAGCCGTATTTATGTAACAGTGTATTGCTATTCTAGTTGATGGCAACCAATATACAACTTAAAGATCAGCAGAAATTATGAGAGGTAAAGAGTATTAAAACGATTAGTGAAAAGATGGCCGCTAGTAAGAGGGCAGCTACCACATCTGTAAATATATTATCTTTTTAGTAGCTTGCTTAATTCAGGTTAAAAGATTTTTATAAGAAACCATTACAATTTATCACAAAGTGGAAAATCGTCGGTTATCATTTACTTGTCTTGATTAGAAAGATTTAGCAATCTCAATATGCCGGACGTGCTCTCATAAATGTTTTCATCCCAGAGACACATTGAGGTTGTATGGCTAATAATAAATAATAGTTTATGATAATTGACAAATTTTGTGATGTTTTTATAACACATGTCTGTATTTGAAACTAACTTACTACTTAGTTTCAAATTATTATTATTATCAGATTATTTTGTCAGATATTACTATATCTGGCAAAATAATCTTAAAGAAAATCTTATTTCAGTAAAGTAGACTGAAAGTAAGCTTTTTTGGTCGAATGCAGTGTGGTGAAGGCGGAAACGAAAACTATATAACGAATATTTGTCAGTTGCTAAGTTATTCTTATAAATTTTGAAAACCAGTGGTCGACTACGCGACTAAAGGTTGGTTATTATAATACTTTTAAAAATCATCTATTACAATTACTCATTAAAGCGAATAAGTTTTAATTTCCGAATTAACAAATTTATATTTTGTATGTTGAAGCATTTAATTTACGACATTATTTTAATAGAAAAGAATATTGATAGCAAGATATGACTTTAATAGGAGCAGGGTCTCTTTATTACCTTATGAATAAATTTCATAAAAAAGTAATCCGAAATAAGGTATATACAACAGCAATTATACTTGCATCTACCAAAGTTACACCTACAATCTCTTTGACCGATCTCCTTTGAAACCAGAGATACTATTTGTGATGAAAAATCAAAGCATATAGAGGTACACTAATAGTCACTACTTTATAGTAATTAATTTTTTTTTTACTCCTATTAACAGAATACTTATGATAATTATATATTACGCTTTTTATCGTTATATTATCATAGGAGATCATCGGTTTATCCGTCTATGAGATAAAAAAAAAAATATCTCGTGGAGCTAAATTTGGGTTGTACTGAGGATGACAGATGGATCGTATATATTGCACAGAGGATGGGAAACTGGTACTGCCGAAGATATCAAATAGTCAATGGTTGGTCGATGGTGGGAGCTGCTGGTCGAAGTTGTGTGAGCAGGCGCGTTGTCCTGGTGGATAAGATCTCCGGGGACCCCGCTACTTGGACAGTCGTAATTCAACTCCCTTACATCTTAAGGTATTGAAACCTAACAATACAACTCACTAGTAAAATGTCGTAGACGATATTCTAGTGAGATTTCTGCAATTTTTCCATTGCGTCAGTGCCTGCCATCCCTCATTAGCAACGCTCCAGCCGCACGCTGTTATACTATTCACGTCATACGTACGAGTATGAATAATATAACAGCGGAATGTGTTTGAAATTGAAAAAATATAATAAATATTATGGGGAATCATTTAAGAAAATATTATATTTTAACAATACTATCAATTTAAAAACCATCGGTCGTCTTAATATTTTGTTTCACCTGAGCTTAGAAAAAAAAAGTAATTGATGCTACCCGCGGTACCACGGTACCACGGTACCAGGACACGACTAATGATGACGCAGCTTGTCAACTAAATTGTCAATCGTGGTCGGAGTTGCTGTGCTCGTACCGTAATGGCTTAACACTTCCCTTTTATAATATTTGTGGCGCGTTTTATACTATCCATTAATTGTGAATATATATAACATTTTAAAATTTGAATTAGCATTAGTATATGTTAATATATCGTATCTTTTAATATGAGAAGCGCGGTACAGTCGAAATATTGATTGATGTGACAAAAGCGTATGACCGGGTATGCCATAAAACAATACTGGTAAAAATTTGGAATATTGGCATTCGAGAGTTTTCAGAGAATGAAATCATATTTGAGCAAAGGAAAACAATTCGTTTGTATAGATTACCAAAATAGAAGTAGTAATAACTTAGAGCAAGTGAAATCGAGAGAAACAACACTGACTCAAACTATTCCACAAGGTAGTGACTGGAGGCGTTCAATTAATTTAATTAAATGACTTTTTTGACGTTGTTAAGTGCCAAAACAATATTAATGATCGATGACATTTCAATTATTTTTAAAATAAACCAGTGAAGATGCAAATACCCAGGGTATTTCCCGAACGAACTTTGATGAAATTATAAATGTTAATAAAAAAACAATTGATTTTTAGTAAAATGATTATGAAAATAAATGTTTAAAAGTAATCATTAAAGATAACATAGACTACACACAAAAATAAATTGTAAAAAAAATTACATTTATTTTTAAACACGCTAATTAAAAAAAAAATTTACAAAAAATAAAAAAAAATGTTCTTTATTAAACTCAGCAAGACCCAATAGATGTTTTTCGATTATATAAAAAAAAATCCCTACAAATTTTCAGGACTTCCTATTCGCAAACATACATACATACATTCATACATCCATTCATTCGAAAAAAGTGAAAACAATACAGAACGAACAAAGTTCGTCCGTGAAAACCAATTTAACTTGATGACTCAACTTTTGTCAATTTTCAAAATTATTACAAATTGGTTATCCAACCACCAACCGATTATACATTTTACCAAAACCAAATTAATGCAAGTTTAACTAAACCAAGAACAAACAATGAAATTTACGATTAATTTTAATAATAATGACATTTCACTTCAAAATTTTATTTATTAGATTTAGGCTTAGATAATAATATGACATGCAATTCACATATTGACATAATTAAAAAAATATAATTCTTTTACGGTTTAAGAAAAATAAAAAAGGAGACGAATATAAATGTTGCTCTTTCAGCGTACCATGATTAATGATTATGCGTCCGACACACACACACACACACACACACACACACAGCATTCCACAGAATGCATTCCAGCGTATACTTATTGAATACGGTATTGTTTTATGGGAAATGCTACGAATGCACACGAAGTGTTTATCTGTCAAAAAACATATACGTGTGACAGCAGCAGGAACAAAAATGACAAATAACTGCTGGACTTGGTTTGAAAAAAATTAAAACATGAACAATGCCTTCCGATTATATTTAGGAAATGTTAATGTTTACGCGAAAACAACGCCACTTGTTTCACTTAAATGAAGCTACATATAACAGTCGTAGAAAACAACATTTAGACTACCCTTGCGACAAAATGAGTAAAAAAAGGTACTTATTGTATGGTTATAAAAAAATAAAACGTTAAAAAGGACCATAAGATTTCTTACAATAAGATTAAACAAATATTGTCATCAAAAGTTTATTATAGTTATGACGAATATTTAAAGAATAATTTGAAAAATATTGACATACAAATAAGTTAATGTCACATTTTAAAAGATAAAATTATTATTATAATTTTATATATTTTTTTAATTTTTTAACATTTTATTATATTGCATCATCAATAATCAATATTATATGATTAAATAATTGTTATTAATTAATAAAGAAAGTGTCGTTTAGGGAATTTGAGTAAAGACTTTCGAACTTCATTAAATATTAAATTAACGGGAACAATTCTTAATATTCTCCTCTGTTTATTAATAATTAACTTTGTTAAACAACATTTTTTACTTTTAAGGCTTAAATATTTTGTAAAACTTTTTCATATCATCGAAATATTAAAAAAATCTTGAATATTGATAAAGAAACAAATACAAGTTTCAAATCAAGTTGTAAGTGGGTTTTGTTCTCGATTGCGAGGAGTTCGAATTAAAAATGCACTTATTAAGGAATGGAAACATTGAGAGTTCAAATCGACTTTCTTAATTTTTTTTTCAAAAACAAACGTTCGATTTGTTGTCGATAATAAAAAAATTACTTCTAACCGTAGCGTGCAGCTCTCTTTCGGTTAAAAATAGACAAAGTATGCAGAGACCGTTACGAGCTTTACGATGCTTTATGAATATTACATATATTTTATTTTATTATTATCTGCTTTGGTCTCGAGTCAGACGGCGGTCAACTGTAGCGTCAATCTGTTTTTTTTCTGTTTTTTTTTCTTATTTTATAACAAGGTTTTCGTACACATATCATTTTGAACATAATTATATTTTATTTTTACACTAGAGAGTATGTCAATTACGTTACGGTGCAGCGAAGGTTGCAATTAAAATAATAGTAGTTGGTTCTAGCTCGTCGCCCTCCGATCGCGTCCACGCCACCGTGTCGTCTTTATTTAATACGAGGCGCAGCTTCAGCATTTAATATTCTGCACTTTTACCGTTGGAAGTTAAGTTCCTGCGTATTATATACATTTTCCCAGCCTACGCTTGGGTAACATGTCGGTAATAGTCATTGGGACAGTTGTGAAATGTATTAAGTGATATAATGGACTCATTTATATATTTTTTTTTCACAGTTGTTTATTTTATATAAATAATTACTATTCATCTGAAGTACTCACACCTTTCCAAAGGACATGGAAAAGTCAGCAAGAATCCAACGGATATTCTTCTTACTTAATATTTATTAATTTATATGTTTTTAAGTATAGACTACTGAGTCACAGCATATGTGAAAACATAATTAGAATACATTTAAAGCTTAGAACCGAAAAACGTAAGAAGAATTGATGACGTCACTCGCTATTAATATGAAGCATAATTACAATAGTATCAACTATCGAACTACTGCTCGTACATAAATTTCACAGAATCGTTTTGGTTTGTGGGTCTATTAAATAATATCTTAAGATTTATATAATCCACAATACGTAGATATATTTCAATCTCGTGAAGATAGCAAAAAATATATATGTATTACTAATAAATCTTACAAAATGTATAGTTAAAGATATTTTTCTCATTTCGGAGATAGTGGCCGATAGATGACGGCTGATGCCAGAGCTGAGATGAATATTAAAGAATATAATATTGTCCGTATTCATTGGCCTTGTATTTTAATTTCATGTCATTTATATTTATTTTTCTTTGTTATTTTTTTGATTATTTATAAATATTATTAAATGTTTCAATATATTATTTATTAAAACCGTCTCCAATCTTTTTTGTTTAGACTATTCATATTTGTTTTGTAGTCGTGTAAATTATGAATATGATTTGATTACTTTTTCAACTGCTAGCTCTGTTTTAGTTCGGACGAAACGTCGGAAGGTAAGAAACATATTTACTCTTTAATATTAATTGCAAAGTAGAGCCAGTCTATATTTTAAAATGAGTAGAAGTCAATAGTTTAGAAAGATTCATCGTTTTATTTAATTAAGTTTTAATTCCAATTAACTTGTCTTTAAATATCCAATCTTTAACTTACAATAATGCATTAAAATAATTGTTTTACAGTTAAAAGTCGAGCACATTCAATAACATACGCAAATGATAATTATGACCTCTCGACGACGAAGTTCTCAAGACTGTTCTTAGCTCTACATTCTTAGAACTTGAAAAATGGGACGAGTAACTTATTGCAAAATAGGTAATTAGCTGCCAAAAAGTATTATGTGTTGACTAAACTTATTTAATTAAGTTGATTTAATTAATAACATACAACAAACAGCGTAAGAGAAGATAATTAGAAATATATTCAGAAATTGAATTAGGGCACCTAACTTACACTTGCAGGTCGAAGCCCGCTAGCCTTGTGCCATTTCTGTGGGTGAAACATAATTAATTTGAAGAAAACAAGATCTTATAAGTAATGATGTGCTCTCCGAAAATTAGATGCCAAATTAAATTCTTCATAGCAACAAAATAGTATTCTAGAAAAAACATTACAAGATTTGCTAAAATTTAATTAACTTAATAAAGCTCCGCGGAGTAAAAATATTAGTCCGTTTAGGTTTTTAACAATAGTTATATGTTTAATTATTAAATATTACATAAAAAAAGAACCCTTATAATTAATAAATAAATTGAATATTTAAAAACCAAATAATGAATGTTTTCACGTACTTTTAAGGCTCTTGAGAAGCTCGCGAAGGCCGCGACAAGTTCAATTAATTTGTTTCAAAAGTAGACACTTCAAGCGATTCAAATTCAATTCAAACTTAATTATATTCAAATACTCTACATTTGATAATGAAATTAAAAAGTATCATGAAGTACAACGAGAAGTGACTGGAGGTTAGAAATGTGTCTCACAAACAATTTATATCGAATATTACTTAATTTATTTCCTTTGAAAAACGTTTAATGATTTGAAATTTAACATTTATTAAAATAAGTAAGATTGTTTCAGTATTGAATATTATATCATAGAATGTCCATAATTAATAATTCATATTGACTGAATGTCAGATCATATTGAGAAATGAAATCTAAATGAATAAAAAAAGAAAATAAGAAAAAGAAATATTCATAAAAATATGTATATAAATATATATTATATAAAAATAAATACTAAATGATATCAGTGTTTTAAATGTCATTGTTTGTGCTGTGATATTATAGAAATTATCAAAAAATAAGTGCTATAATAAAATAATAGCCACGTATGATCTAACACAAAAATACAAATAACAAATGCGTTTCCACAACATTTCTACGTGTTTGTACAACACTGGGTTGAGATTATATGATAAAAAGACAGAGACACACGCATAGAGAGAGACAGAGAGAGATACACGCCCATACACACAGCATATGATATTTCGTTAGGTGACGATATCTACTAAATCAAATTACCCGTAAGCCGTAATATTAATTTTCGTTCAATATCACTATCTAGTTAGTTATTAATAAATATTATTATCTCATTATCACTATACTCACAATTCCATTAAAATTTAATTTTCATCAAAGATGCATTACGTCTCTCCTTCTACCTGTAAAACTAAAATCAATATCGTTTTACATTTTTTTATAAAAACTCGCATATTACTCGCAAGGATTACAATGTTTGTCAACATTTCGATTTTTTCAAAATATAATGTAGTCATAAAGGTCGCGACGCAAACCTTCTTCAAATTAGAATTATATCGAGAACTTCAAACAATTTAGTGCAGCCCTCGACTTCCAACCTTAATCATACTCATCATACTTCATATCGGACTCCTCACCGCCAATGCTTACAAAGATACAACATATATTTTTTTGAAATCCAGTTGACATACGTTAGTGTGGCTCTTAATTTGTTTTCTGGTTTTGTTCTTATTTAGCAGCTAAGTTTTATTTTGTGTTAGATAGGAATGGACTAAATAAATTAAAATAAATAAGTAATCAATCAAACGTAACATAATCTTTATTTACTTCTGCAAACACACAATATTAAATTAAAAAAAAATCAACATACAGACATCAGTTAGAAAAATATTAATTATCTTCGTCGTCATCATCAGTTGTTCCAACGGAAAATCCTTCATAAAAACTGTGATATTGCGTTGGAATAATACCTTGTCTGCACAAATCTTGTAAGTCTTCATACTTTTCAGCGGAAATGGGTAAGGGTTTGTCATATGCACTTTTCATTACAATTTGTTCCACAGACAGTCTTTTGCCTCTTCTGATAATCTTAATCTTTTTAAAATCAGTATCATCTAAATCATATTTGAAGTATATATGTTTACTGTCTGCTTTACGGTACTGTAACCATCTTATTTTGAGCCAATTGACAGTATTGCCATCACAATCCACTTTAGCATTCTTGACTAATACCGTTTTTAGGTATTTAATATTTACAAAGTCATCTGTTCCCATTTCATGAACGTAATATGGATTTTTTCTGGAAGCTTTTCTTATAATTGTTTAGAAGCCGGATGGATGACATATCAGTATATTTTTTTCTTTTTTTCTTCTTTTTCCTCTGCGTTCAAATGTTGGAAAGTAAAACATTTGTCACACAAATCTTTTCGTTGTTTAAAGAAACCAATATTAAATTCTTTCTTGAAAACCATTCGGTAATAAGCTATATCAACTGGTTCTCTTCGCTCTTCACAACATTTAATTTATAAAGATCGTACATCTTTGCCACATTTAGATCTTGATCTAAAAACTCTTTTTTGGTGTCTCTTCGTGCATAGTGCGCTGGCATTCGTGGAAAAGATTTAATATGATCTCGAATGTACTGCCTGGTATCATTTGATTTTTTTATTGTGTGGTGCATGTTTTCCCCGCTTATTGGCTTCAACAACATGAGTTTCAAGCAATTTTTTGAAACAAAATCTGACAAAAGTTTCTGAGACACTCAAAGTTGCTAAGAAGAATTTCTGACATACTTTTTCTTTTTCTGCAGCTCCTTTTTTCTTCAAGAAATATTTATTTGTCAGTTTTCTTTTGCTTTCTAAATTAGCAGTTCTTTTTGTTTGCGTAGGCACTCGATTCACCAAGCCTACAATATACTGCCTTTTCTGATCAATATTTTCAATATTCCAAAAAGATGAAAAGGTTTCTAATCTGTCTTCTTCACTAAATTTGTCCGTACATTTTTCTCTGCACATCCCCATACACTTCGATTCTCCCAAAGATTTGCCTGGATTTAGAAAACCTTTACTTGAGAGGTAAGGTTCACCCTTTTGTCTTTTATTTTTTCTCACATTCTTCTTCCATTCATTTGGTTCCGCTTGACCTCTGCGTTTGCGTTTACGATTTTGATGACCAGGAATAACCGATTCAATGCCAGCAACATCAGTAGTATTACATTCTATGTTTATGTCAACAGTTTCTGTAGTATGTGAATGAGCAACGTTTTGTGTTAATACATCATTAATTTGAACATTGGCTCTGAGTTCCGAAGTTGAAAAGTCACTTGATGATAAGATGCAGTCATCTGGTGCAGGCACGCCATCATTGCTTGAATTGGATAAATATAAATCTTCATTTAAAAAATCCACTAAGTATAACGATATATTATTATTTTCCAAAGTTGACAACAGTATGCTAGGTGACTGCTCAGGTTCATCAAAATCAGATACTGTTACATTCTCTAAAATTGTTAACGTTGGTTCCTGAAAAAAAAGAAGTATATTAAAAAAGTATAATAATAGATTACTTACACCTTACCCCGTAGCAATAGCACAATTAAAATTAAAATTATTTACTATTAGTAGGTATAGGGCAAACCTATTGCAGTTCATCATGCTGGAATTCAGTATGGTGGTACACTTAAGTCTGCTTGGGAATCGAACTCCAAACAGTAAAGATCCAAACATAATAATAATATGAAAGATGACTCACCTGATTGAAAATCTCATTAATTTCGTTGTTCTGATCCTGAGATGGTTCTTTCGGTCCCAGGGACGCTAAAATCTTCCAATTTCGACTGTTTTTATTCATTTTATTGAATTTTAATATCACTTTCACTTACAAATGCTATAACTACAAAGTAAAAAACGAAACGGTATTCTCCAAACTTCAAATTAGGGGACTCCCCGCACTACAAGTTTCAACTTGCTTAGACCTTACATCAACTTTTTGGTGCTATACTAACGTATGTTGTGAGACAGTAATATTTAACAAAGAAAACAGTACTTCCACACTGATGTATATCGTATGACGTTGTTTTGGTTATTCATTCAAGCTATTTGTTTTATAAAAATGTTTGTGCCAATAAAACGTAACTAGATAAACGTTGTTTTGGCTCTTTGAACTTAGCGTCAAAACACAATGTCGTAAATCCCAAAACGACGTATAAGCTTTTACGTTCAAATGGTTCTTAAGATATTGTGAAATAAACAATTTTCTATGATTAAAATGCACTATGTTTTTGCAAATACGTTCTTATAGCGCTAGCAGATAACAAAATAATTAAAACTGAATTAACGCTACTCATAATACGTTTTTATGGTTCAATCAGAAGTGGTTCTTATGTTATTTCATTATTTTGGAACTTGTGAAATATTGATTATAGCGTTATGTCGTTTTGGCATTTCATAAAGGACTACATTGTGATACGTTTTCTAAAAAAAACGGTTTTTGATTTTTTTGTAGTTACGCTCATCTGGTTCTTATACCGCGATATTGTTTCAGGACATATTTATATAAAATTATATTAATTCGTCCGTTCCTTCAATTAATTCCAAGACATAATCATGATTGTATTTATCCAACATAATATTAATATTATATAAGGTACTTGATCTTTAATAAAGTTAAAGAAAGTGAATAAACAAGTATTACCATATTAACTGTTAGTTAAAAGGCTCTCTCCTCGTTAGGGCGTATGTATGTATGTGTATATTTTAAGCGAGTATGTTATCGAATATGTAAATAAAACTGATAATAAACACACACATATATATATATATATATATTGTTAATTTTACGAATAAACATTAATTATTTAACATAGGTTTAATCAACTGATAGATTGGATTAGATATATATACCTATCTACTACAGCTATTACATGTAGGTAGGCAAGGGTGGCAAACATGAAATTGATATTATTGCACCGTTTTTCGTATGCCGAGTAAATGGATGTGCTCCGACTTCTCTAATCACATTTGTTAAAACAATACAGCCAATACACCGTACTACCGCAGTGTCTATTCGTAATCACTATCGGATCGTATTTATAGCATCGATACACTTTTAGCTATTAGTTTATATGAAAACCGTAACTCCATTACGTTACTAACGAAAACCGAGGAGAATATACAAAACATTAAAGACTGTAAATAGATCTGTCTGTTTGTTCCCATGAATTAACATAAACTATATATTAACTATTATAATTGTGTGGGTAGGTGCAAAATCTAAAATAATAAAAAAATTAAGCTCTTCTTTTATTTCAATAATTAAAAATAGAATACAGTATTTTTAACAATGTTAAGCGTTAATTTTCTAATTATAAAATTCGAAGTATTTAATTTTCTAAAACGTGTTTTTATTCTTAGATATTTAGATGTGTAGTCTATTTTAAAAACTTACACAAACCTGTTGGCCTTATCTTAGTACACCACATCACATCACAACACAATTATTTATAATGAATGGCAAAGTTACAAGATATATAAATTATAAATCACTGGGTAAGCGCATGACTGACTTTGAAGAAAAATTGAAATCCACATCACCAACTACTGACATGGACAAGCCTAGTTTAGAAAAGCTACTGAGTGATTACAATAACTTTAAATCATCGGTGTGGAATATACTAGAATAGTTGAAATCTTTAATCCAAAATGTAGCTGCTCAAGTTGATGATGTGGATAACCAAACCCATAGAAATGCCTTGTTATTCAGTGGTATTGAAGAGAAGGAAGGTGAAAATCTGACTTCCACAATATTGAGTACAGTTCAGATACTTATGGGTCTGTCAGATGTACAATCAAGTGTTATTCAACATTGCCTTCGGCTCGGAGTCCATCTGACAAACGGCATCGTCCCATCCTTGTGTACTTCAATAGTCTCAATGTCAGAAACATAAAGTCTTCAATAATAAAGAGGCTCTTAAGACATCTCCAGTTGTAAGTGAGTTTCTGACCAAAGTGCGTCAATATCTGTTTGTCAGGGCCAAGAAGCATTTTGATTTAAGCGAATGCTGGACACGTTCTGGTGCTGTGTTTATAAAGCTTCCAAACAGAGAAGTGCACCGTGTCAGAGATTCAGAACTTCTAGAAGACTTAATGGCAAAGCATCCCAGCATTTTAACAAATTCTCCTTTCAACCTCAACGCAAATAAGTCCAAGATAGATGTTACCGCACTGCAGCTCCGTAAGGTAACCCAGACGGCCTCATCGAAGCTCATCAGTCGGCCAGTCACTCGTAAACAGGTTTTGAAAAAACCTTAAATATGTTGTTTTCTTTTTCAAAGTATATTTATCAATTATCACTTCAGAACTTTTTTTGTTACCATTTATATGTACAGTCCTAGTGTTTCTAAAATTTTGAATTCCTTTACAATCTATATACAATTGCTATTATTATTATAATGTATATTTTTTTTAAACAAAACAAATAGGATTTAACCTTACTTTTCTATATCTGACACTTGTCAGTTTGACAAGTATGTTAGGACAACTGTTCACTGTTATACAGCTTCGGTTGTGTTTTATACTTGCTTTGCATCAATTAATTGAATTATTTAATATATTTAATTAATCAATTAATTAAGTAAATACATTAGGGTAGTGATTTTTTATTATTGGATGAATGTTTTTAATATTTACAAGTGTAATATTAACTATACACTATGTTTTGACACCGCTCCTTAAATCTTGTAATAACTAGTTTTTGTTCTGATGTATTATTTTTACTTATTTTTTTAACTTTAGACCGTTTCTCTTTTTTTTTGTGTGATTGTTATATTTTTCATTTTTTCCTTTTTTTTTACTTTTATATTTATTAGCCAGCAGGATGTGCAAATAAACACGTTAGTATTATTGTATTTTTAGATAAGTTTTGTATAGGTTTCAATCATTTTATTTATATTTTTATTTTAACTTTTTTCTTTTAGTTTAAAAACATCTTTTGAAAGATTTTATTTAATTTGTATTATATATATTTCATAGTATTTAATTGATTTAGAAATTTTTGTATAACTTTATTATTTGGGTATGGAGTCTAGCTCTGATTCCTATCACACAGCTGATGAGTATTTTCATAACTATTCAAAATTTTATTGCACATGAGTTGAAACTATTCCACAACAACTTTAACATCTGTCACATAAATGCTCAAAGCATTTCGTCTTATCATTTAATCTCCTCAGTACTTTTAACCTTAATTCAGTTCATGCTGTAATAGTTTCCGAATCGTGGTTAAAGCCATCTCTCTCTTCCACTTCTTTTTCACTTCCTGAATTCATCCTTATCAGAAACGACCGAATTGGTAAAGCCGGAGGTAGGGTTCAAAATCATTCTACAATCTCCTTCTTCTCTCCATGATTTGCCTGAGTTTCTTTTTTATTGAGGTGAATATTGACAAAAAAGTCGTCATCTCATCGCATCTACTCCCCTCTCAATATAACTTACTTCTCTACACTTGAGAACATTTTTCAAGATTTGCTTTCGGAATACACACATCTCATAGTCTTGGGTGATTTCAACACTTGTTTGCTCAGACAAGATTCCAGGTCTAACCAATTACGACAAATAACTGACTCTCTCAATTTGGATATCTTAGCTCTCGGTCCCATACACCACACTAGGTCCTCGTCAACTTTATTGGACCTTATTATCTGCTCAGAAACACAAATTGTCAATAAGTTTGGTCAGATACCTGCTCCTGCGTTTTCACACCAGGACTTGATATTTTTCTCATATCGAGCTAAAGTGCCTAAAAGAAAACCTCAGTATGTTCTTCTTCGCAATTAAACTGACATTGATAGACATGCGATTGCAATGGATTTCTCTAATTTAAATTCATATATCCCTTATATATGAAATAGGAACAATTGAAGAGATGGTTCATATTTTGAAAACCTTAATTTTAGATCTCTTTGACCGACATGCCCCTCTTCATAAAATAAAAGTAAGTCACCGTTCCGCCCCGTGATTCAATGATGACGTGAAAAAAGCCATGCTGAAGAGTGATAGAGCCTTTCGGAAATTTAAAAAAAACTGATCCGAATAAGCAATTATGTCGCAAACTCAAACGCCGCCATATTCTCAACAAAACCTGCTCCTCTGCGGTGGAAACATTAAAATTTCTTAAGACTTTGGGTATTAACAACTCTCGACATTTGGATAGGTCCTCTTCTGTGGATGTCAATTGTCTTAATCGCCACTTCTCTTGTACTATAACCATTGATCCCCCAAGAAAAGCTAACACCCAAGCATTCTCTGTTTGCCTAAGCCCGATATTCCAATATGTTACTTTGCATCTGTTAAGGAAGCCAAAATTAAGAAGTATCTTTTAGCTATAACATCAAAAGCTACTGGTTGTCACGATATTAATCATACTATGATAACGTTTATCGATAGACTCATTACTCCTATTTCCAAAATAATCAACTTTTCCTTTTTCTCAAGCACTTATCCGTATTTGTGGCGCAAAGCTCACACTCTACCACTTCCAAAGATCTCTAATCCCACCTTACCTTCTCATTATCGTCCCATTTCAATATTATCGTTTTTATCCAAGATAATTGAATCCATCGTTCACTCCCAGCTTTCCCTATCCCTTTCAAAGTACAATTTGCTGGACCCGTTGCAATCAGGCTTTCACACTGGACATAGTACAAATATAGCACTGTTAGAAGTCACCGAAGACATTCGCCATGGAATGGAAAACAAATGTGGTACCGTTCTTGTACTGGTAGAGTTCAGTAACGCAATCGGCGCTGTTGACCATGACCTGTTACTTGCGTTGATGTCCAAGTACATGTCTCAGCTTCTGCTAACAACTGGTTCTCCTCATATCTTCGAGGGTGACAGCAGGCTGTTCGCACTGACGAGAGCCTTTCTGATTGGTGCGATGTAGGTGCTGGGCTGGGGGGACTAAAAAACTTTCTACCCTATCGAGCGAAAATACAGGTGGTTAACATGTTCCTACTACCAATCCTTGACTATGCTGATGTGTGCTATATCGATGGCAATGAAATACTTCTAAATAAATTAGATCAAATCCTTAATATCCGCTTCATTTTCGGCCTCCGTAAGTTAGACCATGTCTCCGACTATAGATCAAGACTTAAGTGGTTGTCAATTCGTAAATGAAGAAATGTACGAATTCTGTGTCTCCTTTACTCGATTTTGTTAAATCCTTACTGTTAACTCCAACATATTTAAAATGCAATTTCTTCTTCTTAGCAGATGTACATTACAGATTGCTTCGTTCCTCTAGCAATTTACTGCTCCACACTCCTCTTCATCGGATTGGTTTCTTATCCAACTCATTTGCTCTCACTAACTACGTTCAGGAATACGGAACGAATAGATCACTTCCAAAATCTAAATATCTTGTAAATATTTGCTGTTTTTATCGCGATCTGAAATCTTCTTAAGGAATCTCATTTTTAATCAGCACAAAGAATAAAAAGGGTCTTATAACGTAGATTGAAGAGCACGTTCTATTTATAGACGTCGTTTGTTATTGTTCTATTATAGTTAACAAATAAATAGACAGAAATAAATTTAATCACTTCAAATTCATTAACATTTGGGGAGACCAATTTTTTTCTCATAATAATGGAGCACAATATTTAGAAATGAAACTATTTATGAATTACGTTACTAGATTTTTACTGAATAATTAGACGGCGGACTAAATAAGCATCAGGTAACTCCCGGCATAGGAATTTACCCGTAATGATTTAACTCCCGCCATGAGGCTTTTTGGTTTTATATAGTTTATTTAAACTAACAGTAGCTTTAAATAAAGAACTATAAACAATCGGATCAATCTAAAATAAAAATAGATAGGATACACCCATCCGTATAAAAAGGCGAAAACATGCATCATCTTATCATCGACGCCCAAACACTTGCTCTTTTATAGAAAATTAAGATTTTGATTACAGGTTATCCTTATTTCTTATATTTAAGCAAGGATTATTAAGAATTCCATTTTGCTATTTCGAATGATTTAATATTTTGTTAACATAAGTTATGAAACTGTTCGGTTCTAGAACTTTTCTGAAATTAAAAAAATATTCTGTAACCTTTTTGGAATTAGAATAAACTCAGTTCAAGTGTTTTATTGCCGTGTAACAAACCCGTCTTCATTCCGTTTATTTTTATTTTGCAAACAAAGAATAAAGAGTCTATGTCGTCGAAATACAATATGTTTTACAATTCATTTTCGTACTCCGTAATTAACACTATTAAACATTTTTTACATGATATTTAAGAAAAATTTTAAGTGAGTTACTCTACTTTTTTTAACCTATTTGTCTTCATATATTTTGTTTCTCATATTTAACTTTTATTTTAGTCTAGCTACAAAAGATTCTTGTTTCCGCAAGCATGTCTAATTCAATAAAGTCTAATTCATCGAACACATCCTCGCCCATCCGAACCTATCTCATTTTATAAAGAATTGTTCCTTTGTATGAGTAAGCCAATTAATTAAAGTATTAGAAATATTTCCATTTACAATGTATATATTATTCTCAAGTTAATTTATTTTATTCTGTTGGTATTATATCAATGTATTTTTATATTGATATTAACCTTCTTTATCTTGATTTGTGTTCTTATTTATTTCCTTATCAAATATAAAAGTATTTAGATATATCAAAGAGCGAATCCAATTTGAAGCACTTGAAGTAACTGCTCGTAAAGCAAATTGATCTCCCATACTTTCTTGCAGATTCTTTGCCCTAGTTCACTTATTGAAATCAGTACAATAATAAATTCACTTGGAAATTCATTTCATCTTTTTAGTCTTTTGACAGAGTCCAATAAGTAATAAACTAAAATATACTAATATATATATATAATTTCAAGAGGGAGACAAGTTTCTTACCGTTGTAGTTAATTGAATTATTACGGTATATAAAAAAAAAGTATTTTTCTAAATTTATTTACCGCTCATTAGACTGCAGACCAAGATTATATTGAACGACAGCTCAATCGAACTGAGACTACATACAATTTGAGGATCAAAATAGAATTCTTAGATATTCCATTTCGAAACGTTCGTGACAACTGTATTGGTAGAACATTGGTTTTATTTGAAAACAAAATATGTACGTCGCAGCGTCATGCACTAGCTCGCTTAAAAGCTAGTTTTTTAATGAAAAACGTTAAGTGATACTTGGATAGAGTCGGTTGCATGGCAACGGATATTATTGATTTTGTCGACGAGTTTGTGAAAATTGATACTATTCAGATTTTTATTTTCGGCTTGTGTGCATTTTAATCCTTGTACATCTTAATAAGTAATAGTCCTCTTGTAAGGAGAATTTGGTTTTATGCAATATGAACGAGTGGCCGCACGACTGGTGTATTAATCCAGTACTCCGCCACGACGGACCAGCCTAATGGAAAGATAGAAGAAGACAACAACAACAACAAGAAGATTAACAACTTTAAACAACAAACTAAAATGACTGATTTTTAGGTTACATACATCGCGAAAAATATTTCTTTATAACGCAAACAGTACTCTGTGTTGGATGACAAGTACCTTATTGTTTTTCTACTCTGTACTTCTCACTATGTATCTTCAAATTTTCATTATAATCGACTACAGGACAGCTGTAGGTGGGACGTGCGAGCCCCGTAAATAAACAAATTTACATATTAATTAATAGAATTTTAGTTATAAAATAGCCGAAGTACTTCAACAATTTTTTAAATTATATACAAAATTAAAAAGACCATGTTCCTGATGAAGCATAAAGTAAAGGTAAAGAAAAAGTTGAAACGTCATCAATTTATTTCGATACACTACAAGAGTGAGCAAATCTTCATATTCCTCTATCGAGGTAAAGGACAAACCACTTTACCGATTATATTTTTTTACTTGTCTCTTATAATTTATATCTTTTCTTTTTACTTATAAAATCTTAACTGAAGTTAATAATATCTTAATATTTAAAGTCTAGACCGACGGTGACATTAATATTGTAATCCGATGAGTGGGCAGAGCTATATTTCTTTAAGTCTTTGAACAAGTACTTTGTTTTATTACCATATAAATAATAAAACAACTGTAGTGAGATGTCACTCAACCAATAAAATAAAAGAATAAAAGTTTAGGAAGGATCCTATCCTATCCTATCCTATCCTACGGAGGACCGTAGACACTATATTTTAATTATAACGATAAATAAAATGTGTGTTTTTATAGAAATCTAGCAAATTTAACAGTCTTATTCAGGTATAGCATTAGAAAAACATATATTGATTTCAGTAGCTTATAACTCTCAATTTTATGTGGGAGCACAGGAGTGACAATGAGAGACCCCTCATCAGTTGGCTCAATTGAAAAAAAAAATTAAAATGTCAACAATAATTGAAAAATAAATCGCTAGACATACCTTCTTTCTAGTGAATTTGGTTAAGAGAGAAGACGAAAAGTTATAAGAATTAAGTATAAAATATGGTAACATGTGTTAAGTAATTTCTAGTAAATGTAGAAGAACACAAATAACTTAAGAAGTTTGTAGGCGCAATGAGATGTATAGATATATTTTCTTGTATTAGACGATTCACTATTAAACATTAACCGACTCCTATTTAGTTCGATTTCAGGAGTACATTATTGTAAGTTAGATAGTGGTTATTTATCAGTTTAATTATATTTATTATTTAAAGACAATTTTTTTTTTAATTTTAACAAAATTTGATTAATATTTTGTATCTACTTCATACCTTGAGGCAACGGTATAGTCATAGCTTAATTAGCATTGGATATCTATATAAAAAAAAACAAATTCGATTACTTGTAATGTTCTTGTAGCCATAATTAAAATAAATATTCTATAAAACATTAAAAATCATAAAATTGTACGGAGCCTTCAAAATTACTATAAATGATTATAATTTTTCCATTTTAATGTTTAAGTAGATAGGTATCAGTTTGACTTTAATGATTTCCACTCCTCGACATTCATAATTAATTATTCGACTCCAAAGAATACTAATATTAATAAAGTAAAATCTATGAAATCTCTTTTGTTGACTTTGAGAGCGAGTTAATTTGGAATAACCAATATTTAAGTAAATTCAATTAAAACTTGTGATTTACCAAAATTTCGTTTAAACATGTTGGCCATATGTAAATGTTATTTTATATTACGAAGTTTATTATTCAAAAATAATGTAGCCTCCAGCCAGATATATTATAATAAAAAAATCTTATAACATATAGAATAAAAATATATATATATAAGCGATTTACCACGCACTGACTCATCACGAAATGTCCGAAACTATCTATAAAGTTACTTAAAATTTTATATAGTTACTTCTTTTGTGACGTACGAGTAGATGTCTACTAAGAACGGATTTTACGGAATTCCTTTTTGCATTTCGCCAAATTTTAAAATTGTAGGAGCTACAAAGATGGAAGTAAGAGTTACTATGACAACGGTTACCGTTGCAACCAGAGTTTAGATGAGGTTGGGATGGGTGCAAAAAGTTAAAATTTGAAAATAAAAAATTATCAAAGTGAAAGTTTAAAAAGTAGAGGCGATATCTCTGAAGTCGTAGGTACGTTCTGCCCAATTTGACTAATTTTATTCATGTATCACTTAAAAAACGTATAGTGTATTAATTAAAAAACTCAACAGTTAACTGCAAACAAAAATGTAATAAAGGATATTATAAATTTATTTTTGTTATACATAATAATTTCGCTATGAAGTTCATAATAACACAACGCAGTCTTATGATCGATGGTCCCGATAATAAATTAAGTGTTGGAGATTAATTCTCGCTGTGATTTAATTTCGCACGATTTTCTTGTATCTTAATATCAAAATACATTTAGATTTCTTAATCATATTTAAAATCTTTATATTTCTTGACACATAAATGAATGGATTAATAAAAGTCAAATATTCTTGAATTATTTACAATAAATATTAGGTAACTAAGAGTTACGAGATGAAGTCAATCGAGACTCGCCATTATTTTAATTTCACCTTAATAAGTTAATATTTAATTCTGATATTTATCAATCCATAATAACTCCTCCAGTATAGGAGTTGTAAAACATTTATCTACTCCATGTCGCGTTCGCTATCCGGTGTCGACCGTGAGTAGGGTCAGAGAGTGTGTAGTTTAGGATTGGTACAGCTAATTTCATTAACCGAAACAGACTCGTCTACGCATATCGTGGGTTGCCGAGCCGTATTATGTTATATTATCACATTATTGTATAAACAGCAAACACATCTGTGTGGAAAATAATTTTAAATTTATAATAGATTCTTAATTAATGTTCATAAATGTTTTAATTATTCCAGTAATATACAAACTCCTTTGAAGTTAATATCCTTTGATATGGTTTAGTAAAATTAATTGTCAATTATTTCCAGGGATTATGAATGTTGTTTGTTAATTTAATTATGGATAGTAGAAATAACATACCAGTAGAAACATACACACATATTACGCTATTTTCTAAACTAAATTGTTATTATAAGATATTTTGAAAGCGATTTCATTTGTACAGAATTAATTACGTACATACGTACGTGATATTACAATAACGTTATATAACTTAATATTAGAAATGTATATTACACAATATATTAAATGACTTTCATAACTTATTACAACTGCAAATGCTGCAAAAATGTGAATGGTTTCAACGATGATATCGGCCTGGATACACCGATACACCGTTAGCGAACATCTCAACAAGAATGTTTGACGTAATTTGCACGTTGTTATTCGTTTTGTTATCAGCTGACATGGTTGAGCCGACGTAAATTAATTTTCATATCGCTCTCCAGTTACCAAACGATTTTCATATTGACGAATTTTAGGCCTCCCTATTCCAAAAGCCTAGTAATATATATATTAGTAAACTAATTGAAGCAAAAAAAATCCGTGCCCGCAGGGGGACACGCGTGGGTAGACCTCGTGTGTAACTCGTTTAAAATATAACACACTACCTAAGAATAACACGTGATGCCGTTGTTTATATCAAAAATTTTCAAGCAAAAAGCGGTTTTTATTTTTTTTCTCGGAAAAGGTATCTTTTTTGGAAATACTTTTGATACTTAAATTTAGAGTAAAAAATAACCTTTCTATTAAAAATATTTGCGAGGAGGGAATGTTTACCAGAAAAAAGTTGCCGTGGTTTTACCTACCTTAAATTTTCAAGCTAAAAATGGTTTTTATTTTTTTTCTCGGAAACGGTACCTCTTACGGAAAAACTTTTGGTACTTAAATTTAGTATATAATATAACCTTTCTATTAAAAATACTTGTGATGTAAAAATATTTTTTAAAAAAAAGTTATGAATTTTTTTCCAAAAATTTTTGGTTTTTTTACCCCCACCCCTAAGTTATTGAAGTTAGGTTTTCGGTTTATCTACATTAGTTATAGGTATTCATTAAATACATCATATAATATGAACGCGATTGATCTACTTTGTATAGGGAAAAAGTTATGGTCGAAAAACTGAAATCAGAAAAAGTGAGGCCCTAGCGCCTCCTGTGGCCGGATTTCTCTGGTTAACGAAGTTGACCTTCATTTTTGGATGATTGATTTTTGTGCAAAGTTTGAAAGCGATCCGAGTGAATCTGCGGCCGCTATCGTGCTGACAAAAGTCGAATCTGGACGCACGCACGCATATATATATAGGTTAGGTTAGGGTAGACCGAATTCTTCGAGGTCTACCCAATAGGAAATATATTTGTTTAAACAATTATATTTGTTTAGAAAATATTTTAATCTTTTAAAAAAAATATTGATGCTTTTGACCATCTTTATGCAAGCAAATTTTCTTCTTGTATTTAGAATTCCCACATTGGTAGTGTCTTAGTCAAACAATATTAAGTAACATACAATAAAAATTATGATAAACTTATATTAATATATATTTCGTATGGCTTGTAGTCTAGAGCTTAGGGATCCTGAGTTATAAGCTGGTCGTGAGTTCGATACATTACAAGGAATAATTGTTTATGTGAGTGTAGGTTTGCCACCTATTTACAATTCTCATTATTTATTTGTACATTTAAATTATTTAAATAGGGGGTGAAGTGCATTTTTAGTTTACTTAGTTAAAGGATATGTAATGTAACTAAAAAACTTAATAAGTAACATTTTAGTTAACATCTATTTAACTCTTGTATATTAAATTATATCACAAATAGGGTGTTATTGACATTATAATCTTTAACATTACACTATCTCATATTAATATCTACGGTACTTTAAAGCACTTCATTTATAGTGAATGTAGAAGCAGTGCAAGTGCTGCTGCAGCCTTTTATAGGAAAAGTTACCCTAATGAGCGTCATTTAGATTACCGGGTATTCATCCGAGTGCATATACTATTTGGAAGGTGGAACACCTGACACCTGGCATAGGTAATATGAGTACTGGAAGAATAACTTATATCAATGTACAAGATATTGTGCCTGACGAAATTCGTCATGACCCGTCAACCTCTACTAGAGTAATAGCACAACGTACTGAAATTTCAAAGACGACTGAGCACATGCGTGCTGAAAAAAAAAATATCCTTACCACATTAAAACCCGTTCAAGCTCTACAACCGAGAGATTATAGCGCAAGATTGTTTTTTTGTCGACAAATGATTGCAAAAATACAACAAGATTAACAATTCTTTGACAAAATTCTGTTGAGCGAGGAATCCACTCTTAAAAAGAACGAATACTTTAATATGCATAATCTGCACAGCTAGAAAATCTCGAATCCGCGTCTTATACGAGAAGAGAGATTACAATACCAATTAAAAATAATTTATGGGCCTGTATATTAAACGCCAAAATCCTTGATCCATTTAAACTTTTTGGAAATTTATCAGGCCACCGTGATTTACATTTTCTGCAAAATGATCTACGTAATATAATGAAAGAGGTGAATGTAGAGGTGAGACAATCCTACTGGCTGCAAAATGATGATTGTCCTGCAAATTATGCCGCAAATGTCCGAAATAACTGTCTAAAACAACAAGTGTACTCCAAGCCTATTTCAAGTATTGAGGAATTATGCAGTGGTGTTCAGGAGGCTGCATAAAAAATAACTGAACGGCTGAACTTTTTTGTGTGTCTCTGCTGTTAGTCCTACTGGCCATGACAGCGTCACCAGTGGAATGGACGGGTGCAGAGACCCGCCCTTGAAAAAGGGGGGCCTGAAGGGCCCCAGGAGAACGCGCGTCCTGAGGGGGCGTCCTGTGAGGCTCGGACCACGGCTCAGGACGCCGTTAGGTGGGAAGCGAGGGTTGGATATGGGTTAGGATTTGACACTAACGTCCTCCGACGGCAGAACGCCGGAGCAACGTGCTTGGATGGGGGCCTCGTCTTCGCCGGCGAAGACGCTGTGTGTGTATGTGTAGTATTTATGTACGCTTTGCCGCTTTTACGTAGCGTTCCCTAACGTAATCGCGTCGTCCGGATCGAAAAGTACCGACTTGGGTCTTCTCTTTCTGACTTTAGGAGTCTTACGGGCCGTGTATCCTGTGGCCTTAACCACCAGCGGGTTTGGGTGTCCCACAGCATTGTCAAAGTAGCTTTTGGAGAGCCCCTTGAAATACTGTGCGATCGTCGGTAGGTGGGTGTCGGGCTTGTACCAGAGTCTGGCATACAATTCGAATATCTGTTATGAAAAAAGATTTATATCCAACTTAACGTTTTTTTTTACATAATACAATTAAGGACAACATTTCTTCAGTCAAATTTAATCTTTTTGCATCTTAATGGCATGCACTGCATTTTGATGTTAATTAAAATTATGCATTAAATATATCATTGTGCACAATCAACCGTGTTAACATCGAACGTTTTTAAAATAATTGGCAATCTAGGTTTTCATACATTTTTTTTCACGAAAGGCCTTCAAACTTGTGTTATAATTTTTTATTTTCTCAAAATTTTATGTTCGAAACCAAAGATAAAGATCGTTTCTCAAAAATACATACTAAGTATTCATATTTTTTACTGCATTTCTAATAAGAATCTCTGTGAGGAGTAAGATAACACCAAAAACGTAAAATATATCATCAATTTTCCGCCGTGGTGTACATGAAAGTACAGTATGGTATATAAAAACGTTTATTTTGTTTAAATTTATAATTTTGAATTATTTTAGGTGCTCCAGGATTACCCATTATTTCTGAGGCACCCTGTATGTGAATATAAACTTTAACAACACAATAAAAAACAGAATAACGTATTGAATCTTTCATCGCTATTTGATGAATTTTATCTTTAATGAAATCGCATTGACGTGCACAGATTACAATCAAGAATTTATGGTTTATTATATTGCCCGGCCGTTACTCAGTACCAATGAAAGTTACAAGGAAAACGTTTAAGATAATACAACAGTTTATAGATTTATAAATTATATAAATATTTTTATATTAAGGCCAACGCTATCGATTACGAGATTGTCACCGGTGGAGCTGGTTACAGCGCAAGACACGGCACGAAATATATAAGTAGAGTGTTAGTTACGTTATTTAGACTAATGAAGTATGCCGTGGAAAACGCTAAACTAACTACAAAATTGTAAACAATGTTTTAAATTATATAATATTAGAAACTACTACTTCTGGCTCAGGTTCAAATACTTGAATGAATAAACTAATTCTTCATACAGTTAAGTGGAAATGGGATTTTGGCATAAATCCCATCTTTATAGCCATTTGGTCCTATTTAACACTGCTTCATCGGTAGATAGTACAGTTTATAGACTCTCTGAAACCGGATGTGACGCAAAAACGTCTTTGACATCCGGAGAACCTTTTCATCTGCAATCGCCTTCATGATGTATGTTGTATTCTATAATGATAATTGTGTTTTGATTTTCTTAACATTATTTTTAGCTCTTACGCAACGTAAATAATACTAAAATGATAACATAGCCTCAGACCCTAGGCTTTTAATAACAATGGATACCAACTCTACGTATCGATATTTACACAGTATTTATAATGACTGGATTATAATACTGTGTAAATATCGATACTTAGAATCTGTCTATACGTATAAGCTTAAGTGTTAAGCTGCAATTGACATATTAGTCGACAAGCTATGCGAAGTAATTACTTTTATAGTATCGGGCAAGTCGACACAGGCCATGTGTCTGTCGGCCTCATTTCCCCTACATATTTTTGTGTATTAAAAAGATAAATCAATATTTATAAAAATGTATTTACGGGTCACAATGACTTTGAATACATAGTTTTATCGAATTATTTCAAGAATTTACTTAAGAAATCTTTTACTTGTTTGTCAGAAGATATATAGTATATGTAGTTATGTATAATCTGCTTCAAATATTATATATTTTTTAATGGAGTCTCCTCATTATAGTTTATTAATATTTAGAAAATATTTATATACATTAATATTTGTTTGAGTTAAGAAATACAGACTAATTGCCCTCATCCATCAAAGTCGTTTAAATAAACACACAATCATGCGAGTGGCCTCGTGACGCGACCCATCAGAATCTTCCGAAGGCCACTAACTGGAAGAATACAGTACAATTATTTTATTATTATCTTTGATGATTCGTTGGATTTTATTAATTTATACAAACAATAAGTTATAGCATTTATGTATAATATAACAAAAAATATAAATTTTAATAATATCTTACATTGGCTGGTGTTTTCATATCCGTTGTCATAACACACCTGAAATACATATTTTTCAGACCTAATTATATTGAATGATTACGATTACAGTGATTACGATTTTCCTTTATGATAACAAAACTGGAAAAAAACTATTATTTTTGACTGAAATAACAACAAATCTTAAAAAGTAATTACGGCCTCCGAATCACTAAATTACATATAAGAAGAAAACACATATAAACTAACATTGTAAAAAAAAATATGTTTACCTTTAATAAATGAATTCTAAAAGCGAGTTTACCAATGAATAATTTTGTGTTTATTATTTAATTTATATAATATATAATAAATGACTTTTTAAAATTCAATTGTCATTACTAAGCACATAATGATAATTATTTATTTTATTGTGGCGTCAATATTTTGCTAAGCGAAAGGATTAAAAGTAAAGTACGTCATTATATACATATGCGCGGACGGAGTCGCCAGCAGCGGCTAGTGTAACCATTAACCATGTACTTATTATTACATAAGTACGTTATCCAAGGGCAGGCAGCAAGCGGTACCGCAAGATCCTTAATTCTTTGTTGAGATAATTAATCAATGTTGTATCGCATATTCAAACAACCTAACTTAACTAAGTAAGAGGAAGGAAGTTTATTTAGCACAGAATATATTTATCTAATAATTTGATTATTATAGAATACTAATACTATTTTATATTAGTTTATATTTATAAAACAAGTAGAAGAGAAGAGAAGAGTTTGTGTATTAATTAAAATTGAATCAAAACATATACGAGTATCTTCCATTCATTTCTATAAAAAGTTGATAGACTGAATAATAGGATGGCCGGCAGCCGTGAAAGTAGCGCCACTCACACTCAGATGTCTCACATTATGTAACCTCTATTGGAGTCCGATCATAACAATATATAATTGAGAAAGTGTTCAGGATGAAGAACATATTTGTATAAAGTCACGACTATAAATCACTAAAGTTTGTAAATTTAACTCTATTCATACATAAATGCAAATCTCTGCCTACACACAGACAGATGAAACAGATAACCAACGTAAAAAGTATTAAAATAAATCTGTTAAATTTGTAGGTTTTCACTATTATCAATTGTTATTGTTAAAGTAGAGTAACTGGCCCTTACAAAGAAACAGCTTAGTATGATTGTATATAAAGATCAGTGTTTGTAGTGCGGAAGTAGGCTCTTCAAAGAGACTGTGAGTATAATTTTGGTAAAAGCAAACATGATTGATGTTGGTGAATGTATATATTGCGAAGTTATTTATAATTTTCAAATCTTCTCTTTGACGGCTCGGTGGACCTCTATAGGCGTCGATGAAGGTTCTTTTTTAATAAAACATCCATCGCGCCTTCTAAAGATGACGTCTATGCTTCAACTTGAAGATTATTTAAAAAACTATTTTTCTCTAATACATTGAAGGGAACATCATGTAATGGAGTAAAAGGAATTTATGCATTATGAAAGGCGACGCAATCTTATAAGATATACTGGGATACTGGGAGTCGAGCGAAGCCACACTTCACTTTCACGTCACTTTTTAAATAAAATATAATATTTTTTTACTTTTTTTTTTATTTAGTAGTTTTTATGTCATGTTGCTTATAACACTTTTTTGACCATAATTTCTGAACGGAATGAGATATTTTCATTCTGTTTTTTTTTCCAACGTGCCCATTCCCATGCTCTACAGCTCTGAATCAAATCATTCAAATCGGTTCAGTAGTTTTATATGATGTTGCTTCAAAAAGAAGTTTCCCAAACGGTTAAGAGCTTCGCGTACACTCAGATCAATTAACTTATGTTTAAGAATTTTAGTTATCTTTTCTTTGAAATTGAAAGAAGATTTCTGTATACTAAAATATGGAGGCTTTGCTCAAATACAAATGTAGTTAGTGAGATAACACTTTTATGAACACCTCAATGTATGCCCGGTACATTCATGAAAGCCTATAAGCCTATAGTAAAAGCGAAATAATCAAAATTGTTAGATTGTTTTTAAAAATCTCTGTAATGATTGTGATTTTTAGGAGTTATTTAACCATTATTACAAAACAACCCCATGGAAATGAAAAGTTGAATAATAATTTTAAATCTAATGACTTCATATTTTACGATAAGTTTATCGTAAGACAACATCATACTATTATAAATGTATGTTGGACAATCTGCACCCTGTTGGACAATCTGTTTATATTAAAAGGTTTATTAGAAATATAAAGAATATACTATATATTTTTGTCACAGGCATATTTTCTTTTATATCTTGTTTAACATTTAAGACAAACAAACAACAACAAACCCCGTATAATCAGGTTTCTTTAATCTATTTGTTTTTTAAACTTTTTATTTATTCATTTTCAAACAATCTCAAACGTCGTTATTTGTTATCAATACACTACTACAAAAATGGAAAAATGAACTACATCAATATAATTTTCCGATCCCTAACGACGAGGACATGATTAAAGAATAATGAGAAGATCTATTAACCCCTCAATGATTGATCTTGATTTAAGAAAGTATTTTCCATCGGTTGCGATCGGACGGGTGGACGTATCATTAGCAGGAGCTGCCGTCTTGTCTGTTTGTTAAGAGATTGTAAAAAAATTACTTCTTAATTAAGTTACTTTAGGTAGGTATTCAAATAATACAAAAAAAATCAAACATTTTTTAATTTTGTTACAAACGCTTACATATATTATTTACTTTATTGTGCTATTTAACATGCGTTATTCTAAATACATTATTAAGTTATTGGTTCTATATACGTTACATAAAATATGTGCAAAAATAAATTCCGAAAGTAAGGATTAGAGAAATTAACAAAACCAACAGGCAGACAACACGGTTATTCAAAAAACTTGCCAACTATAAATTAAAATATTTTAGTTTATAAAATATTGCAGTCTTATTTAGAGATATCTGGTCGTGATAGTCGTGTCGGAGTGTATTGTGGTTGGAGTGAGTGACGCGTGTCGCTCACTCCGGGCGCCTTCAACACGAACTAAATTGTGTAACTTTGTCTTCACCGTCGAATATTATATTTGGCAGTCTTGTAAGTTTTATTGCAACGAATTATAATAGTATATATAAAGAAATCTAATCTTAATAAGACTAATATGTGCATGTTGCAAACAGATATTGTGATCCACCTACTGCTTCCGTGACACTTACAACATCGATTGCACAAAGTTCTTTACAAAATGTCGGCGTAGCGCTTAGAGCTGACCATAAAACTGATACTTATAGGTAAGTTTCCATTCTGATCTGGTAAGTCTGGTAAGAGCTCTCATAAAGCTCATATCTTTGGCTTACGACCAGGTTCATTTGACACTGTTTTCTAACCAGCTGCAGGACTTTGTTAGAGAATTCACCGTACATTTTAAAGAAGTATTTTACTGAAAATATTTATACGATACGATCTAAAACATTATCGTACTATACTTTCGTAACTCCTTTTTATGAGTCTTTCGGAGCTTGCCGCATTTTGTGATTTTTGGAGAGATATCTCCCCTGTATCATATTCGAAGCACAAATGATGATCGCCTCATGTTTTCGATCTCTTATGGTTCTCTTATGGTAATCTAGAGGAGCTGTTAGCGTTCACTTGAACATTACATACATTGTTTGTACCTACGTAAAGCAATGAACTTCCTATCTATTTTTTATCCCGTAATATAGTCCTGTAGAATACGTCAATTTCTAGTGAAAACATAATTTTATTTCTCATATGGTTTTCATTAATTTTGGCTGTGACAATTTTTTTTTTAAATTCTACATCATCTAAATAATATATACTATCTTTGACAGAGGAAAGGCTAAAACGACGTTGTTAACAAAAATTTGAGGTTGAGGTTTGATAAAATAAAAATAAGTCAAATTTAAATCCAGAAAAAAAGATGTTTGGATATATTAAAATTGTCATAACGCTATTTTTACATATTTGTATATAAATATTAACTTTCACCATATGCTATATAAAGGTAATTACTTTAAGAAATAGGACCTGGCGCAATACAATATCAAATAATACAGTCAAGATCTGGCTCTAGTATACTATTATCAACACTACAGTCTCACATAACTGACTCACCGAGCTGGAATGGAAGGTACATGATTTCAAAGGACCCTTTGAAATAATATACCTTATAGAACCGACCTACAGAAATACGATCCGAATAAATTACCTGTAATTTCGGCATTTCCAGCATACATGAAACATTTGCGAAAGTCAAACATGTTTTGAAATTTTCCTCACGGAAATATATTTATCAAATTAGGCAAAATAATATAGAGGATCTTGTAAGATAGAATACAACTTTTATATGCAAATATATTGTTTCATTATTGTAACATACAAATCATACATAAGAAAATTAATGTATTGTTCAATGAAATACGAAAAGTAGTGCGGTGTTACGTGATTGGTTGTGACTGGTTGTGACTGGTTGTAAACACTGTGTGTGTAAACGTCACTGCGAAAATATAAACCAAAACGGACAAGCAACAAAAACACTCTTTCGGTTATCATTTATTAATAACTACAAATATCATTTTATTTTTTCAATATTAATAACATATATTTTTGGAATTTATTAAATGGAAAAATGTGGTCTTTCGGACAGACATCCATTAATTATTCCGATAAAGTTATGCTTTATTAATGACATGGCTTGTCCTATTCGAATTACTTTTTATTTCATGTTTTTTGCAAAGGTTCATTTACCTATTTGAATCAGTTACATTTACCTATTTGAATTCCTGCCAATTTGAACGATCATCAAGGTTACTTCTCCAACTGACATGTTAAAAATTTGAAAATTCGGTGACAGCAGAGTTCAAAACGGGCCACATGTTGTATATTAGAGTATTAACTTTTATCTTATCTTTGTATCTCGCTATTTTAAGAATTTGATGAAAGATTATTATTTTTATTATAAACGGTACAGTTTGAAACTATTAATTTTTGCTCTTCGGGAAAACTAGGAGTTTTTGTAATATTTTCATATCATCATGACGGAAGTTACGAGTATAGCTTTAAATATTGATTTTCACATTATAAATCTAACCGCAACGGCATCTCGCTCCGAATGAGATTACCGCCGGTGGCGCCAGAGGCGTCGACGTATTTAGTTTCCCTCCACTCGATAATTTCTAGATATTGAAGTTATCCAAGACCGCAATGTTGTCGCGGTGACTAAACTATATAGGTGAATTCGATTAACTCGGTATATAGGTACAATTGCCGGATACGGTACAGTCTACTCCTTAGTTACATGGATATTTTATTACTAAAAGATCCAACCGACCTTCAAACCAACCAATCAACTTTGAACCAAAACTTTCATTAGTTAAACCGAGTAGTAAAAGAAATGACTCATTTGATGATGACTTTAAAATTCTAATTTTCAACTTTGACGTAGTACGAGTATGCACTTAATACCTCAGAAATGTAGATGTCTAATATACAATAAGGAGTCTGTAGGAAAGTTTTAATAATTTTGGAATTATAGTTAAGGCGCGGGTCTGCAACTCGCGGTATTGAACTAGTCGGAACTTAGAATATTGAAACACGAACACGAGAAATAAAACGCTTTGATAAATGGTAATTGTCTGTATATAAATACCAGAGCGTAAACGCGTGGGCGAGTTGTGAATTATTGTTAAAGAGATGCGTACGCGAGCGGAGACCGTGTTATATAAACATGTAAGATTATCTTAATCTTCCTCTGCGTACAGTTTCAGAATACTTGTAAATTAACGCTATGCTTATTATTATTTATTATTTCTTTTAAACAAAGCTTTTTTAAATATTCTAACATAGTTTTATTTTTTACTGTTATATTTTCTGAAGTATTGTGTAATTTTATGAAACATACACCATTTGTATTTCGCTATGAATACATACAATTTAAACGATTGTGAAGGTGATAACTAAGGTGATAACTCTAGTCATTAAAAGATTTTGCTCTTCTGTATTTAAATATACAAACAAAATGTTACATTTAAAAGGTAAAATAATAATATTAGAACAAATCTGTTAATAAAAAATATTAATTTATAAAATATTTTTATTCTCAGCTCAATAATGAGTTTCAATAACAATTATCGTCTATTCGTTTCTCCCGGGATATGTCGTGATTACCTCCCATTAGCACTGGATGATTACTCAAACTTTCTATAAAATATAACTACGAGTGACGTAATACAATGTTTTATCGAGGGAGGACAATATATATTTCAATATCTTTTGCATTCTTTATATGAAAGTGCAGGAAAATTTTACATTAAATACTTTTGCAGTTTAACAAGTTGATCTCATGACCGAGTCATCTTGTGATGCCACAGGCGCCACCGGCCAAGTATCAAATGAATTTTAATTACATTAATTTATATCCAAAACTAACGCTCTGAATACTAAGACAAAATATGAAACGTGAAGTTGAAACATCGCCAAGTTATGAATAATTATGATAAAAAATACAATAACTAATGTTGTTATGTTCCATTATCATAACATTTTTTAAAAATTTCAGTAATCCTTCAAATCACACAGGAAGCTTTTGATAAAATTACAACTTTCTCAAAAATAGTAATTTATAATATACAAAAATATATTTAATATATAAATTTTGATTTTTATATTAGCAAAATAGCAATACAACACTAACACAAGAAGGAGGTCATTTTAATAATCTGATGTAATCGTATGAAGATAAGGACAGTACTGAAATAATTATATGGAAATATTATTTGATCAACAAGGAGAATCGTAAAGATTTACTGAGGATTACCAACGGATTACAAACAAAAATTAGAAAGTCCACAGAATCTAAACATAATGCTCATTATGAACTGCTGGAAGTAGTCAGGTGTTTATCAACTCAATAAAGACTTAAGCCAAACTCGGAAACTCATCTCACAAAAACGCTTAAGGGACTTAAGAGACTTCACAAAAGTTTTAAGTTCTACTGTTATTGTATTCTAATAAGTGTGATACACGCAGCTCATATCTTTTAGTATTTGATATTTTAAATATTAAAAGTTATACCACTCTAGTAAACTGCAGACGAAAAAAACGCTAAATGTTCGTTACGATGGTATGTAAATAAAATAAAAACCTGCCAAATAACGTCAAGTCCGCAAAACTATGAGTTACCACTTACTACCAGAAATCTAAATATTTTATTACACACGCAATTATTATTTATAGAAAATTGTTGTTAGTTGTTGTTGTTGTGAAGGAATGGTGTGCAATGAAATGCGGTGTCGACTGCGACTCAACAAACCAATCGGAGGAAAAAATGGCTTTAATTAGCCCTTTTCGTTCACTAAGGCAGTTAAGAGTTAACTGCCAAATGAAACTTATCTCTGCAACATAACTTATACTAGAACTTCAAGTTCCAAGCGTTGCTACAATTTGGGATTAATTGCTATTTTGGGACGATGTCGCTCTCATTAATAACTTAGCAATGCATCCGGTACAAATTAATTTCAAAACAACAAATATTAGATACAAACTCGGCCGAAGTTGCTCTAACACAAGAGACACATGGCACTTAGTGATGAAATCTTCCCACACTGGAGACTCCAGGTATACAGATATTCATAGACTATTTTGACATATAACATTAAGCTAATCAACCATTTGTAATACACGAGAATCCACACAGCTCGACTATCTTTAAAAAAAGACGCAACAATGGTAAGAAATGACATGTAATGATTCGTGCGGTTAAAGTACACTACCCTTTTATAAAGTTGCATGGCAGTGACTGAACGTCTCCACGTCCGCTCAGCGACAGTCGCTGCGCGAGTACATCGGCAGTACATAAAGAGTTAGTTACAAATACTTATAATCCTGTATTATATTCATTACATTAAATTAACGTAAAATTTAAAAAAAAACTCTCAAATTTATGGTATTATTACCATTTTTCTTATGTAATTTTTGAATTTTAATATTTTTTTTAATTTCTGTTTTAATATAAGCTTATTTCCTTTATTTGAAATGTAATATAACGACATCCATCCAATTCATTATAAATATTATATTTCATATAATTCTGTTTTATAATTTTTGGTTGTATTTCCTGTCATCGATTTTTTTCTGATAGGATTTTTGGTGAGATATAACCATAATATTATACTGCTAGTCGCTAAGTATCATTAAAAATACTTGAAGTAAAAAAGAACTTTGAAAGCACTTTACCAATATTCGTCCATGTCAAACTGAGAATCGGAGTGCTCTGAATTCACAGGCGCAATAAGAAGAGTTTTAAAGAATGGTACAGATAGGTTACTGTACGTATAAAGATTATCTGTGTCACGGTCACTGTTTTTTTCCTCTCATTGAATCTCATCGTATCATGCAAAACTTGTGCAAACTCTTTACTTCAAATCGTTACAAGACCCCGAGACTAGAGATGTGTTAGAACTTTATTTTGATTAGTAAGATATATTTAATTCAACAAACACTCTCCCACGTGATATATCAATCTCCACCAAACTCAGTTTGTGGTTTACACCGAATGAGGTCTATTTAAATTGTGAGCTGAATTATTACCGGCCAACTCTAAACACAGTATTATGTATGAACTGATTGTTTGCTTTAAAATAGATTAAAATTTCATTACTCATTTTATTATTCTCTTATGATTTAAAGAGGCATATTCCTGCGTGAATTCCTAAAAGTAGTATTTAAGCAAATTTGAAGTGATGTCTGTGATACTATGTCAAATCAACTCAGTTCACGGAAGACTTGTGCGTTATCAGTTCCTCCGCGCGGCCTCGAATATTTCAAACTAACGCTACGTTGCACCGATGCGTCTCGGTCGATGTAAACCAAACGACTCGTGATATACAAATACCATTTTTAATTTATCTTTGCCTGGTATAATTTAAGTTATTCAAACGATGTTGATAATTTGATTAACATAAATATTTTAAGAAATAGAGATTTCTGAAATGCATTTTTTAAATAACGCATTATATTTTAAAAACTATTAAATTACTTATCAAATATTGTTTTGAAGACAGCGACAACAGTCCTTGAAGGGTTTTAAGGTGATCGATTACCCGCTTATAATTGATGTTTTATGATTTTAGAACTTTAGATTTATTAACTCAATTCAGCGGAATAGGCATCATTAGCATATTAGGAACTTTGTTGAATGTAAGCAAAATCTAAAATGGCGTTGAAATGGCGATAAATGACAATAAATAAAAAGGTTAAAAGTATTTGATACGTCAGCGGGACTAAATCGGTAAATGTACTAATTAATTAAATAGTAAACTCGCCCACATCTCTTATTATTATTAAAACTTTTGAATTTATTAATTTTCTAAACATTATTACATTGATTTTACAGTAGTCTGTTTAATATTGTAAGTTTTTAAAGTTCTTTAATTTTGTGTAAAAAAGTAATGAAATGAATGTAATTAAAATTTATTTCGATGAATTCTCAGAAAAAAGTATTCCATTATGCGAAACATAACGAAACATTTAGACCGAAACTCTCAATTTTGACCTAATATCTGAACACTTCGAGTTCAAAATATCTAACAAGATTTTAACCTCCCATACATTCTTCTTACATTGTTATTAAACTGTCGTGAACTCTTCAGGTAAATATAATAGCATCGTGCCCAGGGGGGGGGGGGCGGACTCAACGGTGACCGGAAAAGAACCGCAAGACTTATAAAATATCTATTAGATACTCTTTAGAAATTGAACGAGTCAATGTATCGTTATTTTTAAACGAGATTAAAATAAATCGAAAAATAATTTTAACCTGCAGGTCTCACTCTAAATAATTATTATTTTTATTACTGTCACTATTGTGTTTTGCATAATTTAGAAAGAAATATAGACTTAATGTAATACATTGTACCACAGGGAGTCGTTCGAATCGCTCGTAAGTCTGTTTCAATGATTTTTAAAGCGCTACTTTACTTCCGCTAGTCACTGAACAACTTAAGAAAACAGTGTAGGAAACTCCCTTAAAATTTGCACGCTTTTCATGTACAATGAAATTTTAATAATCGAAATATAATACCATAAATTATTAAGAAATAAATAAAAAACGAGACATCATAAATATGAATACAATATTTGTATAAACACAAATAAATTGTTTCTGTGTTTTTAAAATTCTTTTCCTTATTAATTATAAATACGTTTCAAACCTAAAAGAGAGAAAAAAAAAAAATGAAAGCCGAAATGAAAATAAACACGTTTTTATTTCATAACTTTATGATCAAATATGATTTCTTTAGTAATCATTAGGCCGGCTTATTGAGTTGTTATGATCCTTGTGGCGCTTACATTTCTTACTGCGTATTGATGTTTGTACACACATGTAACAGTGATCAAATAAATAAACAACCACCGGCCGTGTTCGTAGTGTGGTTCCTCTCAGAGCAGGTCATGTTTGGAACCCTCGTGGCCTTATTTGAAGTTGGAGAGTGTCTTTACATTGCTTTCACGTACACAAGTGGTGACTAGTATTATCCTTATGAGATCTCTCAACGCCTCCAATCCGCAGCCGACTCCCTCGGGAACTGGTTTCGGAAATGGAGGATTGAGGTGAACCCGGAGAAGAGCACCGCGGTACTCTTTGAACGGTCACGATCCACAAAGGGTCCGGTGATTAAACTCTTTGACAAACCGATTCCTTGGAAAAACAAGGCCAAGTACCTAGGAGTGACGCTGGACAAACAGCTAATATTCACCTCACATATCGAGGACGTTCGCAACAGAGCGGCCTTTATCCTAGGGCGACTTTATCCCCTGTTAGGCAAGCGGAGTAAAATGTCCCTTAGAAATAAGGTCACACTTTACAAAGCCTGCATACGCTCCGTCATGTCCTATGCAAGCGTTGCCTTCGCTCACGCGAACCTGAAGCCCCTTCAGGTGCTTCAGAACAGATTCATGCGGCTCGCCACTGGGGCACCGTGGTTTATGCGTTATATCGACTTGCACAGAGACTTTGATCTACCGACGATCGCACAGTATTTCAAGGGGCTCTCCAAAAGCTACTTTGACAATGCTGTGGGACACCCAAACCCGCTGGTGGTTAAGGCCACAGGATACACGGCCCGTAAGACTCCTAAAGTCAGAAAGAGAAGACCCAAGTCAGTACTTTTCGATCCGGACGACGCGATTACGTTAGGGAACGCTACGTAAAAGCGGCAAAGCGTACATAAATACTACACATACACACACAGCGTCTTCGCCGGCGAAGACGAGGCCCCCATCCAAGCACGTTGCTCCGGCGTTCTGCCGTCGGAGGACGTTAGTGTCATATCCTAACCCACATCCAACCCTCGCTTCCCACCTAACGGCGTCCTGAGCCGTGGTCCGAGCCTCACAGGAGGCGCCCTCAGGACGCGCGTTCCCCTGGGGCCCTTCAGGCCCCCCTTTTTCAAGGGCGGGTCTCTGCACCCGTCCATTCCACCGGTGACGCTGTCATGGCCAGTAGGGCTAACAGCAGAGACACACAACAAAAAAAAAAATGACTAGTATTGAAACAAAGTGGAAAAGATATAAAAAATAAATTAATTTGTTCTCACCCACTGCTTATGAGTATCGTTTCATGTGTATCGTAAATCACGCGATTTTCATTACACAGGTATATTTCTGAAATATTTTTTAAAATATTATTTATTTCGGGTTCAAATATGAGAAAGCCCGTTGGTATGTAATCTGAATTATCGAAGTTAAAAACATACCGCATTTGTTTTATATTTTCTTTCAATGATCAGCAACTCGTTCGTCAAGTACCCCGTAATCAGAACTCTAAAGGAATTTTTATTTCAAAGAATTTTATTATTATAAAAACATGTGCTACAAAACCATGTGCCGTCATCAGTCCACACTCGGCGCTCCACCTTTGCCTTGTTGTTTTTATCGCATTTTATAAGAGTTTTAAAAAGAGAACGTAATATTGTTATAATCATTACTATCCAATATAAAACTCATATTAGTATTTTTTATAAATAAAATTGATTCGTAATGATGTTATACTCCGCATCCTTCAGGTAACAAGTGCTTTTAACTACTTTCACTACTTTCGATTCGTCAATGAATGGTAACTGAATGTAACATGATATTAATACACAAATTACGCAATCAGGTGTTATTATATTTAACATTTCCCACTTTTTTTATTTTATATAATTAATTCATAAAGAATAAATACTTAACTTAGCAAACATCAGGTGACATGTTTTGTGTTTAATTATAATTTAGTTTCTTGTAATTTAATATTATTTTAATTATATGAATTTCCTCTTGAAATGGTTGATTTCAGTTGTTTTTAAATATATACGTATAAAGCCTTTTAAGATGCTTTAAATATAGATTTAATTGTAATTTAACCTTCTGTTTTAACTATAAACTGACATATCGTAAAAAATATACTGGCCATAAAGGACTCCAATTGAAGCCGTCATTTGAACTTTAACTGTGGTTCAATTTAACGGTTGGCTGCCCGTAATCACAAAAAAAAATTAAAATGTATGAAAAAGTAAGTTAATTTAAAATAAAGTTAAAAAAATTGTTTAAAACAAACTGTTAAATCATACTAGGCACCTATTTGTTTTGTAATTCATCCTCTTAATACATCCAATGACGTAAGCACCGTTGTTAGTATAACAATAAGGTATAGCCGCGGTGGATCAATCACAAGCCGGGTCCGGATCACTAGCACCATTATCCGGAACGGAAACTCTCGCCTTCTCGACATACGCATTGATACGGATAATGACTGGTTTGATTGTTATCAGATAAGGGAGATAGTAGAATATTATTGACCATACCAGTTATGGTTTTAGTGTTTATAAATGAACGATACTATATATTACAAGAAAAACAGTATTGACAGTTATCTCTCTGTAAAGTTAAAGATAAGTCTTTTGGAGTACGGCGTTTCGTAAAAAATAAAATATACATAAATAAATGCACGTATGTCGAAAAAACATTGTTAAATAAATGATTGATAAGTAATAAGAAAACCAATATTATTCGAAAACATTTATTTTATTAATTACATTAAGCTTAAACAATAATAAAACATTATAAGGAACAACGACACAGTTCAGTACACAAGTATGTACTGAAGATGAAACAAGAAAATACGATTACTTAGATTATTAACTCGTATTGACATTTTATGTCTAGACTATAAAGACTAGAACAACCTACTCTATAAATAAGATTTTTTTTATAAAATCTAAAGCGACATCTACATAATCAGCTCTCTACTTTGAAATGGTACCCTTATAATAAACTCTTATATGTTTTAAGTTCGATGTGTAATTCTATCTTACGAAGTAACCTTAAGACGGTAAATATTGTAATTATATTACATTTATTGACTAACATAACTACGTTCAATTCACTTATTTCCATATTTGGGCTCAAAATATGAAAATAACCGAGTTTTCGTCTAAACAACAATGACACCTGAAAGTTTTATAATTATAACCACCATTTTAACGACTGCATTAAATATTTGATAGCAAATTTTATTTACATAATATTAAATGTTTTGTGAATATTTACAACGTCCAGCAATGTTTATGTAAACTAAATTGTACACGTACAGTTCTAGTTACGTAAAAGATTCAGATATATATTTACATTTTTCACTTCGACTAAAATCTACCTATGGAAAGACACTTATAACATTCTACTTGAGAGAAAACACATTACATATTGCTATATCTACTTACCTACAATTATAAAATGTGCTACATTATTGAAAACTAATTACGTATACATAAAGAATATAAAATTAGATTAAACATTATATTTTATATTCAATTGAAAATCAATATTACAAGTACACGTATAAGTTGAAGAACAAGCTAAATTTCATAATATTTTTAAAAATATATTCCTATGCCTTCTTTTAACAATCCCAACCATACTTAACCATAGCCGCACGCAGTAGTCTACACGATGGTAGCCCGATCCGTGGCCATGTGCGCGCGACTACGTAACGATCCTCACACGATATCGTGACAGGAGTTCCCGTTACCAGTTCGTGTCGTCTTCGTAGGCTGCGGTCGGCCCGACATCCCCTCCGTATACAACGGCGGGCAGTACATAACCTAGGACAAAAATAAGAATATTGATAACGAATTACAAGGCTACGAAAGTAGAGATGACGTGTACGTTTGCATAAAACAAGATTATATACGAGTAGATGAAGAGGCAGAAGATGACTCGACGCGGAGTCGGAATTTTAAAAGAAGAGATAACCGGAACTTTAATATTTATAAAAGAGATTCAAAGACTTTGTTATTTACTTTAGACATAAATAAATAAAAATAAAACTGAAAATGGTATTCGATATTTCATAGAAAAGTAATATATATTGATGATTGTTTTATTGATATCTACGTGTGGCACTCGGTGTTAAGCTAACTAAAACTCACGCGTCAAGTTTCTGCAGGATTATCTTTTACGTATATTACATTAACTACGAAAAATATATTTTTTTAAAAGCAAGTCACTATGCTATAAAAAAATTCACATTTTAAAGCATAAAGGTTAAACCGTATTATTAATATGATTACGATGGAATGCCCTCTGATGGAATGTCAGACCGCTTACACTCGTAACAGGAACATTATCTGAGATTAGACAGTCTGGCACCCCTCTGCCCTCTATAGTAGTAACCTATGGCCTTAAGAAGACACTGACCGTTCATAAAAGGTATGGTGATTTAAGAAGTTAAAAAAAATATTGCTTTTTTTTCTTTTGTTATTATTTTAATAATAATAAAAGATCAAAGAAAACACTATTTTTGAGTTTAATTAAAACTAAAGAAGAATATATTTACACATATATCACTTATATATATATATATATATATATATATATAATATTACTCTTATTATGTATATATATATATATATGTCTTGTCTAATATTTATACTGAAAAAGTATTTAAAGGCGATTAAAAATATATCTTGAAGTCCAATTGAGATAAAATAGTATACTCGTAGTAATCCGATAAACCGAAAAGTAAGTACCCTATTTTTAATATTCTTACTAAAATATTTTGTACTACAATAAAAATCTTTATATATTTTGAACAAACTTATAAACCAGCTTCTCGATTACTATACTTAATTTTTATTACTTTTACTCGATATAAAATTATTTTTTGAGTTTCATAACTTCGTGTAAATTTAAATGTCTTCACTAATAAATTTTTAAAGACAGAATGCACAAAGAGAACCCAAACCTTTCCAAAAATTAATTGTGTTATACTTTGTCTTTAACGAAAAAAATACGATATTTGGGAATAGTAAATAGTTTATCGGAATTTCACAACAAATCTCTGGAACAAAGAATCTCTTAACGGATTACACGTTCGTTAGAACGCTTCCTTTGTTCTAAAACTGAATTGTATAAAATGTTATGAATATAAAAAGGGAAAAATGCATGTTATTTTTTGGAGATAATCTGCCCGCAGTCTTTTATCTCGTGTAAGAATTTCACTTTGAAGTTATAATGTACCCTCATAAATAATTTTCATTGTTCTTAGTTTATCTCTTTAATATTTCGGAGCTTATGTTCTTACAAACTATATAAATATACTTCAAAGAAGGTAGACTGTAGTAATAGTTTTATATGTAAGTATAAATATTATTTATTATTGTATGTTTTCTAAGGCAGCAGGCAGTGGCACGTCAACCCTCAGACACTCACTTTTTTCACATTTCTTCAACTTAGCATTTTAATTATACAAGTTTGCAGTATTATGGTTTTAAAAAGTCAGAGATAAAAGTATCCCTAATATTTATTCGTACTGTAAGTGGACATCAACATGCCATAGTTACAATATTCAAAAAATTTTACTTATTTTTATATTTTTTGTTTTTATAGGCATCAATAGTTTAAAGGATCAAGGATCTAGGAACCCGGGATTATAAAGTTTGATTTAAATCACAACTCTACGAATAAATGTAAATATAATGTTGGAGTCGAAATTTTTTTAGCAACAAAATGATTACTGTTATGTAATACAACGATTACCGATGCTTTTAAATGATTAGAGATAGAATTAAACAAGAAATAAAATAATTAGGGAGCTGTGCAAATAAAGTAAGATATTGAAATAATATTAAAACCGTCTACCGGTGAAATAATTCATTTCTCATCATTAAAATCATACAAGAACCTTCGTTATGAAATGTTATCTCTTATAACGAATGCTTTGAGGACGCTTATATAATGATTCTTGTGATTCTCGAAACCTTTCACATATCAAATAAATATTGTTGAAGTAAATGAAGTAACATTTATAATATAATATAGATCAAAATATAGCTCGCCTGTTTTATTTTCAGCAAAAACTTAGCAAATATTTATATATGAAAATAATTTTATAAATTAAATCTTAATGATGACTACACAGATTTCTTGTACAACAATAGTTTATTTTTACATTTTTTTTACAATATTAAAGAAAGTTTTTATAAAGTCCATTAACTTAATTATTATTATTACATTTATAAAGCGGAAGTCTGTTATGGACAAGTGACCCTAACAAAGCAGACTCACTTTACGAAAAATTTCCTAATCTATTATATAAGTCATCGCAAATTCAATACCTCAAAATCTTCAAGTAGGATTCGCTAACTTAGCAAGTAAGGAAAGTTCATTCAGGAGATTCCACGATTTATGATTACGAAACAAATTATTCCTTTATACCAAACTGGAAATGAACCACAAAAGAACCATTGAATATTACTGGTGTGACAAAAGGAGTGTTTATTGTTTCAATACAAATATTGTGGTTGTGACAACAGTCTTTAACCATAATATTATGCAGCGATACATACGTATTACAACATATATGGTAATTATAGAAATAAATATTTTCAAATATCATATAAACTTTCTTACTTCTTACCTTTCTGAAAGCGACTCTGAAGTTTTCCGACAGAAAGGCGTACAGCACTGGATTGACGCAGCTGTTCATGTAGGCCACCACGTGGGACACGATCTGAGCTGTCACCGTGAAGTAAGTGATATTGTACCTGTCTAAGGCTTTCATTAGCAGGATGATCTGAAATAAAGGTTTTTAGTAATTGTTACCTTATTAACTTTCATTTTATTATCAATAATAAATATTGTTTTGCACGTACATACACGTAATCTTATATCTGACATTGTCACTATACATGCTTAAGCATTTAGGTTCAAATGAATATATTGTAGAATCCAAAAACTTAGTTGATAAAATTTCCTATCTGTACCTAATTAGAAACACATTGACCTGGTTATAGTACCAGTGATTTTTTTAATTTTTTCCAAATATGTACAAACAATTTAAATGTTATTCATTTAGTTTTATTGAAATAAATTATATTTTATTATTAATAAATATCAGATAGTTTTTAAATTCAAATTATTTAATATTATTTAATTACCAAGCAAAAGTCTTTAGTCGTAAATTACATCGTTTGCTTTAATTATTCGTCTAAAAGCATTTATGGGTTCTCGGAAAATCGGGGAGAGTTCATCAAAATATAAATTGAAATTGTGAGGGTCGTATGCCATTTAGCTGCGGCAAAACGCGTGCCATTCATCTTAAATTTCATTAAAACGTTTAAGGGAAAGTTTTCATTTCATTTCTTTGCTTGACGATATTTGACTTTAAGATTAATTTCAAAACTTTATCTTTATTTCAATTTACATAGATTTAACAGATTTTTTACTAGATAGAAGTGCTAATTAATATTGAAAGTGCTAAGAATATGAAGTAAAAATCATAACAATGATGTCATTCTATACCTGAATTGGACACCAACACACTGCAAATACTACAACGACGACAACAACCATTCTTGTAACCTTTTTCCTGCCTCTCCTACTTTCGGCGGATACTCTTCCCCCGGGAGCACTTTTCCATAGTCTTGATAGCATACATATATACAGTACACTAATGAGCGTCAATGGTATCACATAGGAGGATAAAAAGAAGGACATTTGAAAGAACAGCTTGCTATAACCCTGTTCTTCCAAAAATACGCACGACGAATGATTTCTATGGAAGTAAGAATATTCTCTTTCACCGTGGCATATTCCAACAGGAATTGCCGTAGTAAGAATCAAAATCCATATGCATCCTATTGCCAATAAAGCATTCTTTTCGGTTCTTATAGACATAGATGCTATCGGATGGACTACGGCCATGAATCTGTCTAAAGACATAAGAACCAGTGTATAAACTGAGGCGTGCGCAGTTACTACAATGAAATACTGGACGACTTTGCACCACCAATCTCCGAAAGGCCACCTGGGCATAACATAATCAGTAGCAGTAAATGGAACACAAAATATAACAAAAAGTAAATCGGCTGCAGCTAAGTTAATGATAAGAAGATTAGTGGTGGACCTCATTCCAGGATTCGCAGCTACAACAACCACCACTAAGGCATTGCCAACCAGTCCCACGATTCCAATAAATCCGAAAAATATTGGTACAACTTTAGAAACAATATTTTCAAGCATCTCCCCATTTTCGAATTCCGTGGTATAATTACATCCTCCAAGACTAGCAATTTTCTCACTTGTAAGATTAAGACATATATTATAAAACTCGTCTTCAGTTGATTCCATTTTAGCAGCTTTTTATAACATATTTATAATAAATCTTCTTCTTCTTAATATCCTTCAGCGTGGCTACCGATTTACCTGTAACAAAATAAATTTAAGTTACCATTTAGAAACAATAATCAAATTAAGTATTTTATATAAGCTGAACATTGCGAAATATACCAAAGATCACACTTATGATTGTGTCCAGTTTATAAGTGGTCAAACTGGTTTTTTCATAGTGCCAAACTATCTCAGTGCATAAAAAAACTAACAACATTGACCAATAAACAAAAAAAAATGTTACACATTTCGATGTCCATTTTTTATATTGTCAGTACTACTATGAGACTTCTACTACAAAATAATATAATATCCAAACTTAGTATATAAGTTTAAGTTATGTTAAGTTCTATTAATGAAAAGTCTTATTACGTATAAATAGAAGGTAGAGTGGACACTTAAAAAGTATTCTTATGATCTGATACATGTGGCCGCAATAAAACGACTATTAATAATAATGTTAAATTATTCTATTTACTTTTTATCATATTCTTACCATTATTCATTTCAAATATAAATATAACCAACGAAGATGCAAATACCCAGGTTATTTCCTGAACAAACTTTGATAAAATTATAAATGTTTATAAAAAAACAATTGATTTTAAGTAAAATGATTATGAAAATAAATGTTTAAAAGTAATCATTCAAAATAACATAGACTACACACAAAAATAAATTGTAAAAAACTTTACATTAATCTTTATACACACTAATTAAAAAAAGAAAATTTTTAAAAAATAAAAAAAAGTGAAAACAATATAGAACGAACAAAGTTCATTCGTGAAAAAGCAGTATAATTCATGTACTTTAACCTATGTAAATAGAAATAGTTTCTGAAGATCAGTGTGAAAAATTGTTTAACGAAAAATATTTTAATAATTTTTGACAAATATAATAAATATATAATTCGGAGTTCTCTTTAACCTTAAGTAAGAAGACCTCTCTTAAACGGATTAACCTCAATATGATTAAATTTTGTAAGTCAACCTTAAAACGGCGAATAACAGTTAATTTAGGGTTGGTTTATTTATATAGAAAAAACTACCACCACCATCATCCCGTACTGTTTTGTAAAGTTTACTATTTTTAAGAAACATATAGCGATTTTCTTAGTTTTTGAATAGATACGAGTATGTGAGCTGCTCAGAAGCCAAGGCGGTTAAGTCCAAAACACAAAAATTTAGAAAATTACTATTTTTTGATAAAATAGTTTTTAAAATGCTTGGTTTATTAATTTAATTAGAAAAGTATATAAAGTCTTTTTTCGAGGAGTTAACTCTGGAAAGAAACAAGACTTGTACAGGATGTGTAAATAACAACGTTGATATTTATTGAAATTAAGAGAGAATCTTAAAAATTTTAACCTTTTGGCAGCTGAAAAAGATAAGAAACTTATGTAAAATTAATAAAATAACATTTCTTGTTTTTCAGTGTTATCGACAAATATCGAAAGAAGAAGAATAATTTAATTTTTATATCAAAGTTTATGTAATAAAATATTGATAAAAGGTTGACTTATTCACAATGGCTTCTGAAATTATTATACAACATATTCAGAAGCTATTAAAAAAGGGCTGTCTAACCTAGAAAAAAGTAACCAATGAGTAAATCCTGTAATAGCTAAGAAGATGATTATTTATTTCATAAAAATTTACAAAAATCAGAAAATATAAAAAAAGAAACTTAGCGGCATTGGCTTCTGAGCGGCTCACACATATGTCAGAGAAGAAATAAAAAATAAAAATGAGTAAGTATACTATATTATTTTAGAGTTGAGTAAAGTATTTAGAGTTACTTTGCTATATAAGAATATAGTATACTTCCTCACTATTATTTTTTATTCCTTTTCTGACATATAACATCTCAATATATCTTAGCTTTTGCTTGTATAAAATAAATATATAAATAAAGAACAATAATTCACGACAGAACAGACAGAACGAATTTTTTCTATATTAATTAACAAACCTTAAATAAAATATTAGTCGAAGCTTTTCAGTGTCTATTTTGAACAATGTAAATTGTTGTACTGCTGTATTGGCATTCTACTAAACTAACTTAAACTTGAAATAATTTCCCAACTTTTATCTATTAAATTGGGACTAAGTTAAAAAGTAAAGTTTCTTATCAGATTTCAACCACTACATTTTTTTTTATATGACACGCTTTGCACAAAAAAACACTTGAATGTACACCTTTATTTAGATCATTGTCGAAGGTAAACATAAAAACCTTATAAAATAGTCGCTGACCAGATTTACACTTTCAAAACATCAATAAACAATTTATGTTAAAAATGAGTAAAATATTATTGCTAGTTTAGATTAAGAGTAAGATTTTTTCTTGTCTTCAAAGTAAATTAATTGTAAAACGACACAGAAAAATAAAATTATCAAGATTTTTTTTTTTACGAAACATCTTTTTTAAATACATCAATTCTGTTATGTGGCAATTAGGGACAAATTCGTATTAACACATTTCATCATATTTAAAAAAATATAATATACACTCTGAAAAATTTTTGGATTTCCTTTTGAATATTATAAGATTTCGGTATAATAAGAATATAATAAGAATTCGGTATAATTCGGTACAATGCGTCAATTTCGGTACTCCAACCTTAATGGCGTTGTCTCGGTCTCATGGAAGTGTGCTCTTGTCCATTCGATCCGTCTGTAGTTAGCTGGGTCTGATCGAAAAGGTAGATCAGACCCAGCTAACTACAGACTTATTACCTTGTTCAGTATATATTTGGGTATACCAAAGAAACACAACGAAGATTTTAGGTTTAATTAACATGAACCATTTATAACCAACCCTATTAAAATCAAATCATTTTTCACTGTCATTTGAGGAGTATGGCAAAGTAATATTATTACTGTTAAATTAATTAAATTAAATAATTTTAAATGGTAAAATTTGTTAACTGTTGCACTTCCTATATTTTTCAATTTTTTTAAAAGAATGAAAATAAATATCAGTTTTGTGTATTCGACATACAAGAAACTTCTACTATCTTGTTTTTTTGTCATAAGTTGTGGTGACAAATAAACATAAAATATTGACATATGTATGTATATACATGGTATATAATATTGAAGAATTTCGTTTTGTTGACTAAATATTGCATAAACAAGTATTGAACATACATTTAGTTATAATAACTATTTATTAATACTTAGCATCATTTCAATAATTTTTGACGTTTTAACCAATTAAAAAGTCATAATGCAATTTAACTTTTATTAATTAAAATTCATACTTACCTCAGATTTAAAGTTATATAACTTGATTTTTTTTTTACCTTTCATAAATCACGTAGTCAGAATGATTTTTCAATGCCCGATTTAATTTGATGCAACAAACAGTCTGCAGATCGTATCTAAAGTTTTTGTTCCACACGCTTTTACGTATTCAAAGGTAATCTCTACAAACGTCGAATATTATGACTAATGCCTTGAATGGACCGGGCCTTCAATACTTGACCTACTCAGCAGTACTAACACGGAATTCAAATATCCTTTTGAAAGAGATTGTACTAGCTTTGGGTACAAAAGATATGGCTTCCCCTAACATTAAGGTTATCCATAGTATCTCAAAAATTATCGTATTTATTCAAATATATGTAATGATTTGACTTTTCTAACTGTAAAATTATTTGGAACACAGAGATAAACACTTAACTTTGTTAAAGATTCCTCCATGTTATAATGCTGGTCCATTCAAGGCATTACGTAGAGATGTAGAGATTACCTTTGATTACGTAAAAGCGTGTAGAACAAAAAACACACACACACACACACACACACACACACTTCAATGAGACCGACATGATATATATATATATATATATATATATATATATATATATATATATATATATGTGCCAAAGTTAATAAACTTGTTTGAATATAAACTTTTATTACAAGCTCAAGTTAATACTTTACCAAAAAAAACAACAACAGAACTTAACTCTATTTTCATTAAATGATGTCATAAAAACTGTGTTGTTATTGAAGCTTGAGTACAGTTACTAAGTTTGTATCTGAACTTATTTAATAACATTGGTGATTGTTGCAAAGTTTTCGCCTTTGAAAATGTCCTCGGAAAATGGTATCGAAAGGTTTTATTATGTTGTTGTCAATAGTTCCCTAGTTCCCTAGTCCTCTGGTAAGTTCAAGTAGTTCCAGTATTCATTTAGAGGTTGGATAAACATTCAACCTCTAAATGAATACATAAGTATAAAATAATAATGTTCTAAAATCATTTCTAGAATTTATAGATATTGAATACCTGAAATTCTGTTTATTTTGTGATTTTCTTTTTCATTCTGTGTTTGCATTCGATTATTGTAGTAATTTAGCGATTACTCAGTTTGTAAATTTTTTTTATGATATGTGATATGTTAAAGATTATATGAACTGACAGGTATGAGGCCACCCACGTCACTCACTACTACACACAGATAAAAGATTACTAGTATTGAGTTATTAGTTATATTATAAGTAATCAAAGAACAGATACTGTAACAAGTGAAGCTGCTGATTAAAATCTATTCTCTTTATTAATGTAGTTGTTATCGGATATCTAAAATAATTTAAAAGTATTAAGTAACAATGGATTGAAAAGCATAGAGGCCACGATTTCAATGTTCATGATTGACAAAATAGAATTGAAAGAGATTTAAACCTTTATGTTATAACTTTTAATTCTTTAATTAAAAATAAATGATATATACATTTTATCCAACATTCTTTTGAAACAACTGCGGAACAATTGTGCATTCAGCTGTTGAAATGGGAAAGCTAGTCGAGTAATTAATTTAGTTTGTCCATAACGAACATTGAAATTCGGAAACATTGAAATGGTATCATATTGCATTGTATTGATTTGTCAGAAAATATAATTATAATAACGTTTATCTCTAACAATTGATAAAAACAGACCATGGGTATAAGATATTAATCAATTTCATAACCATTTATACTTTCAGGTAATTTACTACATTAAGTGAAGGTTAGCTTTAATTGATATTAGTTTTATATTTAATTCTTCTTTTTTTTCTTTCAACTTATAGACGGCCACTGCAAGGCATAGACCGTTCCGAAAGGTTGCCAGGATGACTGGTCTTGCACTGCCCGCATCCAGCAACTACTCGCGATCTTGGCTATTTCGTCAGTACATCTAATATGGGTCTACTCACACAGCGTCTATTGACTCGTGGTCGCCATTTGAGAATCTATCGGTTACACGAACGATATGTCCCGCCAACTGCTAATTCAAACGAGCAATTTGTAGAACTATGTCGATGATTTTGGTTCTTCAGCCGATCTCCTCATTTTTTGTTCGATTGCGCACCGAAACTCCGAGTATAGTCCTTTCAATTCCCCTCTGGGTGACCTTGAAGCTTCCTTCAAGGCCCATCGTAAACGACCAAGTCTCAGAGCCATAAGTCATCATTGGCAACACACATTGGTTAAAGACATTCGTCTTCTCACATGGCGATTACTTACAAATGAAGATATTTCGGAGTTTCCCGTACGCTGCCCATCAAAATTGGATTAAGCGAGTGATCTCTTTCTCGAAATTGTACTTACCTAGCTGGACGGTTTGACCCAACATCTCTCTGTCTAAAGGCTTTCTGCAACTGTATTGGTTTCGTGATCTGGCCTTTTAGCCTGACTGACATGGTGGAATTTTCATACAAGCTCTTCAACACTTGGATATACCGATAGTCGATCTCGTACCTACATACCTCGTACCTCGACCTCGTACATAGTCCACAAACGCCAAGCATAAAGGCCAATTATACTCTTCACTCCTCTATATAATCTGCCGCAACGTATGTATAGGGTCTATGGTGCTAATGCCTTTAAAAAGGGTTGTACAAGAGGCTGGAAGTCATCAAACCTGCGTGTGAGACCATATTTAATGACTCTCGAGAACAACTTGTAGACATTACTGAAGTATAATGGATCTGTAACTCTTAAGCAAGGTATTATCACCATTTTTGAAGAAGAGCACCATCGCACTCCTGATCCATGCCTGTGGTGCCTTGTCTTCGTGAACAACGCGATTTTAATAAATGATACGGCACGTAATATATTTAATGTCTTCTTCGAATTTGTTTTATTTGATATTAGTAAGTTATTGCAATCGTTTAAACTTGTATGTGATATTTGTTACTATAGCAATAGGATAGGAAACTAATGTAGATGTAATGTAATTTTGTACTACTTGTTTTGAATTAGGGACAACCTATGCAGTTCCTGTCTAACCTAGAGTCGAAAGGATAGACCAACTTAAATGAAATTAAATAAAATATTTTCTCTGCTTAGTAAACGTAAGTGCTATTTTATTGGATATTAGCAGTTACAGTTTGTGCTTCATGATGTGTCATGAATTTACCTGAACTTACGAGTACAAGATATATACCCATTACGACAATATTTTATTATTATAAATTTTTCTGATAAAAAAGTCAATTGTGTGTGGACTTAATGGATGATTGATCATGATGATCTCTCAAAAGAATTCCAATAACGGCATGATTTACAAAAATATTATATATGCATATTTATTTATTTTAATTTCAAGTTTTTCTTAAAATCACTTTAGGGTCTATCAATATATATAAGTAAATTTTCACTACTTATTTTTAAGGTAGCCTATACTTATTTAAAGTTTTAAAAGACAATAATTGCATAACTGTGGACGGGTGCACGCACAAATACTCGTTTATATATATGTATAAAAATTTTAATACTAGTTTTCTGTACTTATCTAAGCTTTGGTCGAAAATACAGTCGTTATGATATCGTATTTTAAAGTTACTAAATGGGAAATAAATTGGGTTTCTTTATTTATTTACAAAAAACCATTAAGATTTAGAAAGTTTTGTAATTAATGATAATAATTACTGTTAGCCATACTTCAGCGTAGTTAAATAATAAGACAGACTTTCTTAAAATACATTAACCTATAGAACCATAAGTAATTTCAAAATAGTTAAGAATTATTGCAACTATTTCAGGATATTATTCATTTCGTATATTATTAGCTTCTGGTATTTCAATATTACAAGAGAGTTGTTCTGGGTGAACAATGAAAACCGTGAATAACACGGTTTTCATTGTTGCTCAAATTCGAAGCAGTTGAAGATTGAGTTAGCTAAAATTATACTATTTCTTGGTATTATTTTGTTATAATAACCTTTGCCGTTTGATTTCCCAAATTTCTTTATATATATTTTTAGTGACTAAAGTTATTATTGTTATTACGTCTATTGGTAATGGAAAAAAGAACTACAAATAATAGAACTGTACAAAAAAAAAATGAACAACTATAGAGTTCCCGGCCGGCTCTTCTCAAAGAGCAGCATTCCGAGCCAATGATAGCTTACTGACAGACTGACTGCATTGACCTTTTATTGTAATAATTGACTTTTCAAAAGTGCATGTAAATGCCTACTTGAATAAAGATATTATAAATTTAAATTTAAAAATGTTTCAATGAATTGAATATCTCAATGAATATTGCTTCTGATGAGGTGATATATTTGGGGGAATCATTTAATTAACTAACGTAATATAATATTTTCGACGTTTTTTAATTACCGTATTATAACTAGGATCCGCCGTCGTGCGCTGCGGGAGTTGAGCTGAGCGCCCTCACCTTCTTTAATGCGAACAAACTTAGCATATAATATTGCTCTAAAACATGCTCAGCAACTATCGGCTTAGAATCTAAATTGAAAAGAAAATAGGTTCATCTTCAATAAAATTATAGCCATATACTGTGTTTTAAATGAATCTCAACTTTTTTTCGAGAGTGAATTTTTTTGTTCTGTTTTTGGAGAACCATCTTTAGTAAAATATCTAGTCATGTGCCAAATTAAAAAAAAATACATCTATAGGTTTTAAAATAACCGATGTCGTTAAAAAATAAAACGAACGGTTAAGAGCTTCGCTTACGTTTAGCTCAAATATTTGTATTACAAATTTGTGGTAAGATTCAGTAACAGACTAATTAACAAACAAACAAGATTTAGTATGAACTAAATATAAGAGCCTAACAGTTGTGACAAATGGGAAAGGGTATGTACAATTTAGTTTTTATTTGATCAAAACACGGTCGTTCCCCAAAAGTTCTTTAAACTTGATTCTTTTCAAATATCCAGTTGATATAATGTAATAGAAATTAGTGCCATAAATTATGTTTCCATCGCACTAGGCTTAGTTTGAATTTGAAAAAACAGCTATAGTGACGTAAACAATAATAAAAACTCAACATAACTAACACGAATATAGCAAATAAAAAGTGAATGTACTTAACGGTTTAAAAGTACAAATATCTTCCTTGAGGATGTGGTTGATGGACTAGTTAATAGGAACACACACGTATTAATATCAAACGTACACATATGAAGGTAACAAGATCATAAAGATGTTAATAATATAAAAGACATTAGAGAAAATAAAATAAAAGGTCAATAATTTAGGTACTCCTAATGTTCATGTTGTACCATATACAGCACCGCTTCTAACAAGCTATCCCTTTAAGTTTAAAACATTCTTTTGGGATCTTTGATTCTTTTAATGTAGTTGTTTTTTATTGGATTTGAATTTTTTAGACTATTTTTTAATTATGTTTTGTAGCTTGAGTGTTTTCTAAAGTTCTCTTTTATTTATTTTGTTAATATGTCAAGAAATTTTAAGCACTGTTGAAGCTAAATATATTCCCTTGTGCTCTTGTGAAGCCTTGGATGTTGCAAGAGTTTATGGGCGACTGTGATCACACATCAACTTTGACTCGCTAGCTCGTGCCTTCCTCTAACATAAATGAAAATATAATCCCGATATTTTCAGTGTTAACAGCGTTTTTATATCTTTAATGTGACTTTGCACCAATTACGAACATCAAATGTCAATGTCTCAAACTAGAACACTTGACATCAAAATAATGGGCGATACAGCAATCTACGAGTATATTGTAGACAGTCTATAATTAATGAATTTTATACCGTTTTATACCTAACACACACACCGTAAATACGAAATTATGTAGGAACTATAGAGCATACGTATACGTATGCTCTATAGAAAAAGAAAAAGAAAATTTTGTGCTTCCGGCTCTAATTCAAATTTAAATCATTTCTCTTAAACACACCTTAAAAAAGGTTTTGATGACTCCACTGCTGTAGTTTTAGGATGATAGGACAAATATGGACGATCACAGTTTATAATTTTAAGATTAGTAAAATAATGTACAATGAATTAAAAATAATCTAATAATAGAACAGAATGGCCATGGATAAGGTAGACCAGAAGAAAATAGAACTGAATAGCATAATAAATATGTGTAATGGTGTAATGTTAATACATTAGGTCCTCACAAATCAAATTGGCGTTTGGTATTCATGGAACAAAAAGTCGAATATTGTTTAAAATATTATATTTATTAATCAAAGTATTTATTTATTAATCATCTAAACACTTTTGCCATCTCATAGGTAGTAAATTGATCCCTACAGAAAAAATCAATAAAATGTTTGAAGGCGGTTTGGACTTGAACTGACTAACTGACTTGACTCGCCCCATCGGAGTTAAATTTTTGTCCCTTGCAAAAAGTTTATCCAAATTTATATAAAACTAGTGCCACCCTAGAATTCGTACTCGTAGTTACACAAACAGAAAAAATAGAAGAAAAAACAGATTAATGACAGTTAACGAAACAAAAATACATTTGTAAGTAGCTGTATAAATTTGAATTTGGAATTCCTAACTAAAGAGAAGAAATTTGTGATTGAAGTGTATTATTAAATTTGTTGGGAATAAAAATTAGGGCGATAGTCTTGTTTAAAATAAATAGTAGAAGATAATTTTTTTCTTCTTCATTTTCACTTTTGACCCTTAAAATATATATAGTATCAAAGTGACTCATATTTTCTATATTGTTTAAAATATAAATAAAATATGAAATATAAAATATTAAGTTATTTTAAGCAATACTGTTATAATACGTTCTATCTTTTAACAAGTGATTTTACTAAATGACATCTTTCGTGTTCAAAGGATTTAAGCCTCACAGGACTTTGTGTATCACCAAAATAATTTGACCAATCATTAATATAAATGGAGAAACAATTATGAGTTTCAAATCGATTGAGTTACCGATACTTTAATCTCAACCCTTTGGAAATATTAATTAGTTGACGCACGAAATTAATTGAGCATCTTGAGTCAGCGTCGCTATTTATTGGAGTTTAGTCTTGTTATAAACATATGTAAATTAAATGGAGATAAAGTTTTGAGATATTTCATAAGTCAAACCTACTTACTACAGTTTACTTTGCAACTTAATCGGATTACTTCATTAAAATTAAAAACTCAATTCTCAAGTGACGCTAATCATAGATTAATATGAAAGAATATATAAATTTTAGAAAATTTTGATTTTTTTTTCCACGGTAGTAACAGTGAAATCTCCGCAAATAATTGACTTTTTATTCCTATTTCATATTTGAAGTAAATCCATAATTTGCTCAAATTGTTCAAAGTTAGAAGACGGTGGGCTACAAACGCCTACAATGATGAATTGTTCTAATTCTTTTGAGGCTAGTTCAATTATCCGTTCAACGGCTTACTATATCTTTACGTTCTTTGAATTTTAATGTTTTATAAAAAAAAAAATAAGAGCCACCATGTACGGAATTAACTCTTTTGAAGGAACTGCCAACCTGGTGGTTATTGAAATAAAAATAATGGTAATTATAAGTATGTGAGAAATTATTACGAAACTTTAAAAGCCCCCAGCGCAAAATACCACAAAACAATGCAATAGTATTTTCATCAATAGACGACTAGTATCACGCGTTGTCTAAGTTTACTTTACTGCTTTTTTAATTTGTTATGACCGGGGGTCATGTCGAGGCAACAATGTGTTCATCTCATGGTGAGGATGTTCACGGGTGTAACTCCAAACTCAATCGATCGTACGATATTAAATTTACGATGCCTATAAAAAGTAATTTTAATTACAGGTTTATTTTTAATATTGTTATATATTGCCGGTTATTTTTCAAATCGGTAAAAAATGAATATCAATAAATATAAACCATTAATAACGTGTCAATATATCTCGGACTCGCAACAAAAGAGATCGAAAACATTATAAGATATCTCGTGTAATCTTCATCAAATCGACCGTTACATTATACGACGTCATTATTTGATTCCCCTTCGCCAATAATAGAGAAATAGAGGACACACTTTATGGTATAATTTAACATGTTATTTTTATTGGTCGACATTAACTCCACGAACATATTTATATTGCATCGTAAAACTATTGAGTTACTAAACTATTATGTAAGTATAGACAATAACCTGCATCAAAAAAGATAATTAACTATAACACAGCAGGTCTGTGACCGTGGCCATTCTGGAAACCTTCTCGTGTGCCCGTCCGCTACCAATGTTGTCCGGATTCGTCCGTCGGGATTGGAAGCGGTACGGGCCGGTGCTCCCTGGGGAACGGTTAATGCGGTCTTTCGAGATCACGTTAGCCGTCTGCTAATGTCTAGCGCGGGGTTGTCAGCCATGAGGTGACCGAATCTGGCTCATGGTTGACATGGAGGGTTCACGCGGCGGTCTGCCCTTAGGGGTGGCCCGTCTGCGGCGGCGAACTCGGGTCCCTTTCCTTCAGCCTTAGCTGTTGGAAAGTGGGCCTGGGCAATTCGGTGGGAGGGAACAGGCCCTTTTTTCCGGGGAACAGACGCGGGGTCATTCCGATTACTTCTCTGTTTGCAGAGTTGACCTTGGGGTGGCCTCGTGGTTGCGTGGTTTTAGGGGCGATTAGGGCTTGGGGTTCTTCCTGCCGAGTCGCTCTTTAAGGAGCGATTCGGAAGGTCGTTTCTCCTAGCAAAAGATGGTGCCCGGATTAACCTTCGTGGAGCGTGACACCACGGTCTTGCTCGGCGATCGTTAGTTCCGGCTTGGTGGGTTCCCGACTTATGCCTCTTTCTTGCTGAACTGGGTTGACCACCATGTTCGGCGGTAGAGGCCTGTCGGGTTTGAGGTCGGGCTCCCTTTTTGAGTGGTGGTCTTGCGCGGCGGCGGTCTGTTGGTAGTCCTCCCTGTCAGCCAGCCGGGTCGAGCTTGGCTATCCGCTCATGTTGGGTCCGAACGGTGGTCTTCCTTCGGGAAGATCACCCCGCGATCTATCAAGCCTGCCGACTATGGAGGGGACCTCTCGTTGCGGGGTGCCCTCTACGTGGTGTCCGTTGGGGCACCGCGGTTGTATGCGCAAGCGTTCCCGCGGTGTCCCATCATGACGGCGACGGCAACCGCCTGGTTTAGTGAGTAGGAGTCTCACATACCCACCGCCTTCCTCCCCTGGAATGCGGTGGCACCCATGATGAGTTCCAGGAGTTAAAAAAAAAAGTCCGTGACCTTGTAACGTTTAAATATATTTAAAGTTAAGTGTCTTCTTAATTGAATAAAAGGATTTTATTATTACCATCGAAGTACTTTTAACAGTAATTTATTCTTAATCAGAGTTTTAATGAAATTGAAGCTATTTCGACCGTCAAAGCACATTTTTGTACTCTTAAACTTTGTATTTGAAGTGATTTTAACATTTACATGTTCTATGATTGCCGATAGAATCTGCTGATTTATAAATAACATCATTAAACACAATTGTATGATGTGTCAGCAATGTACTCGTAGTTCGAATGTAATGTATATTACACGTTACGAGGACAATTTATCTTCCCGTACATAATCATAACCAAACATGAGTGGAGGTCGATAAATTAGTTTTAGTATACTTTGGGACGGATTTACAAACAGCTCAATACTCATACGGATGTCATACTCAAGTATGGCTGAGAGTTGTTTATTTTTATGTATATGTTAGGCTCGAAGACCGAAAACGCTCACTGGACGGAAAAAACGGCCACATCGCGTTCTGGCTGTCTTCAAATGCGCAGAACGCGTTTTGGCTGCTTTTAAACGCTTGCAACGCGTTCTGGTAATTCGTCAAGCGCTCAGAACGCGATCTTAATATTTGAGTCGTATTACATGCCACTCTCTACCTGCGTTCAATAAGATTCAATTTGTACTTATAACACAAATGAATCTTGATTATTGTTCCACGTATTTTACTTCTTGTGCAGTACGGAATAAACTTGAATTTATGATCTTTTCGTTAATTATTAATTATGGTTCTTTAGTTATTGGAAGAAATTCACACTAAATATACTAAGAGTATATTGCAGAGTATATAAAATATGATTGAATATTGTCACATCGTCGTCATATGTGACAAGTGGAACGCACAAATGTTCAGAATGTCACAACTTCGTCCATACGATTTGTGGAAAAACCATGAGCGAAGGGTTCGGAAAATCAGTCATTTGCAAGATTTGTGTTAGGAAAAGTTCTATTCGTAAGGAACAAAGCAATGCAAAAAAGAATTTACAAAAACAAGCAGAGAAAATGGTAGCATTGTCCAATTTAAAATATCCACCAGCTGAAATCGGAACTATTGTTATCGTAAGAGTGCCCGATGTTGATCGCGGACGATTAGCTCCCAGAAACGTGCTAGCAGTTGTCACTCAGGTTGAATGGTCTTTACAAATTAGGTACAAAAAATGGTACTCTCGAACGTCTTTAGGTTCGCATTGAATTTACAATTGTCGACAGTAATTTTGTTAAAAAAAGTGAGGTATCCGCTGAAAAAACTATTTCTTTACGATCAGCTTCAACTCTATCTTCAGAAAGCAAACAAGGTTTTGTTTATTGTAAGTGTAAACGACATTGTACTAATAAGAAATGCACTTATTGAAATTTGAATGTAAAATGTATTTCGAAATGTCATTGAAGCAGTATTTGCAAAAATAAGTAATGTTCTGATGTTATAAAAAGTTCGAAAAACATAATTCTTTTGTATTTAATTGTACTCGTAGAGGATTCAATTATTAAAAATTCACTGAAAAGATCATAAATATAAGTATATTTCGTACTTCGAAATAACTTGTGTGTAGAAAGAACAATAATCAAAATTCATTTGTTTTATAAGTACAAAATGAATCTTATTATACGCAGGTAAAGAGTGGCACATAATACGAGTCAAACATTGAGATCGCGTTCTGAACGCTTGACGAATGACAAAACGCGTTCTGGCCGTTCGACAATTACCAGAACGCGTTGCGAGCGTTTAATAGCAGCCAAAACGCGTTCTGCGCATTTGAAGACAGCCAGAATGCGTTGTGGCCGTTTTTTCCGTCCACTGAGCGTTTTCGGTCTTTGGGCCTAACATATATGTTTATAAAGTGATTGGATATAACATAAATTATACGCCACACACAATACACAGGGGAAATGAATCTTGAAAACCGCTAAAAGTCTTATACAGATAATTAAAATCTTAAACGGCTATACTCGTACTTTATTTGGTCTTGTAACAGTAATAGTATTACTCGATGGACTTTGACCGTGACAATTTAATATAATAAATTTCGTAATTCTATAATAAGTGTTTGGTCGTTATAATTCTGAAATACTTGTTACAAGTTTCAAGTGTAACTTAAGAAAATGATTTTTCTTCATAGAAACTTGTAATGTCTCTCACACTAGTGTGGTTTAGGTCAATAGGTTCTCTTTAGAACGCAAACTTGTAAATTTTTTAGTCGGTTAGAGTAAAAATATACAAGGCAATGTTTTGAATTATATTATGACTTTCTTCATATGTAAAGTGAGCGTGATTGAACATGAGCTTTTTGACACTTTAATTACCAATTTTTCCTCTTTGGTTAGAAATTCCAAATTAAAATTTATACATCTATTTACTACTATTACTATTTGTGTTTTGTTTCCCGTAATACATTTGTTTTTTTCTTCTGTTTTTTTTTCGTTTGGGTCACTCATTTTACAAAATGGAAAACTTGAAATATCGCGTTTTCTACAAGTACGAGTTCCACCATGGCTCGAGTGCTTCGGAAACGGCTCGAACGGTTAATGATGTGTCAGGCGGTCGTGTCGCTATTCTAACATTTTCGTTCTGGAAATTTTGACCTGCAAAACAAGCCCCGTGGACGGCCGGAGACTCAAGTTGATAATGAAGAATTGAAGGCTATCGTGGAAGCGGATCAATCGAAAACCACAACTGCAATGTTAGTGATAAAATTGTTTTATTCTACTTGAAGCAAATTGGAAATATTAAAAAGCTTGAAAGGTACCTCAAGAATTGAGAGAAGCGAACCGTCAAACGCGCGTCGACTGCTGTGTTACATCACTTAACCGACACAATAATGAAGGGTTTTCTACGATAATCGGAAGCGTTAATATATTAATAATGGCAAGCCAGTTAAATATTGCCTCAAGCGAATATTTACCCAAAAAATGATTACTTATAAGCGTTTAGTAGACTAGTGACGATGTCGTTCATTACAGTTTTCTCAAATTTGGCCACATAATTACAGCAGACGTCTATTGTCAGCAATTGCAAATCATGATATAAAAGTTAGCTGCTAAACAACCGAGGCGGGTCAATAGCTTTACGCTACTGACTGCTTCACGACAATGCTAGACCACATTCTGCACAACAGATGGCTACCAAATTAGAAGAGCTTCAATTGGAATGTCTAAGAAATCCACCCTACTTCCCGGATCTTGTTCCAACAGTTTTTTTCCGAAATTTGAATAACTTCATAAGATCTTTATTTACAAATTCAAAATCCAAATATCTTTATTCAATAAGGTACTTACACGCACTATGGAATCGTCAATTATTACAATACAAAAAAAGCTCAGAGTAAGTAAGCTACCACCGGCTCGGAATGCTGTTCTGTTGAGAAGAGCTGGCCAAAAACTCAACAGTTGTAAACAGAACCCAACAGTACAAAAGATAATAACATGCTTACACGAGGATTATTTATATATTTCTTCTATATTAAAGTGTGGATCAATATAATACTATAACCAAAATCCATTTTATACAGGGTGGGCCATGAATTAGTTAACATTTGAAAAAATCGTTTAAAAAAACCATTTAACATATTTTAGAAATAGTTTATTTACAAGAAAGCTAATTAGTTGTAATTTATTTTTTAAAAATTATTTCGTCTAAATGACCACCGTTTCGGTTTTTGCACTCATCTAAGCGAGTCCTGAAGTTTTCGAATACTCTTCTGCAAAGAGACCGCGAGATCGCCGACATCTCTTCGATGATTTTTTCTTTAAGTTGACGGAGTGTATTCGGTTTATCAATGTAGACACGACTCTTTAAATAACCCCATAAAAAGAAGTCTGCTGGGGATAGATCTGGACTTCTGGGCGGCCATGGGATGTCACCTCGTCTGGAAATCAGTTTTTCCGGAAACATTTCTTTGACCACCGGCAAGGACTCGTTCGATGTGTATCACGTGGCTCCATCTTGTTGAAACCATGTGTTACGATTATAGCCAGCAAATTCCAGTAGCATCGGTGCTAAAAACTCCCGTAACATTTTCACATACTCGGCAGAATTAACAGTAACTGAACGGCCTCGAGAATCTTCAAAAAAGTAAGGTCCGATGATTCCTTTTGCTGAAATTGCAGCCCATACAGTTACCTTAGGAGAGTGAAGTGGCCTTTCATGTTTAGCTTTGGGATTTTCGCTGCTCCAATACCTGCAATTCTGTTTGTTTACATGTCCGTTTAGGTGGAAATGGGCTTCGTCAGAGAATAAGATGTTGTCAAAATTACTGAATCGAGTTAACATTGTTTCGGCATATGACTTACGCAAATTTAAATCATTAGGGTTTAGTTCTTGCACTATCTGGATCTTATATGGATGTAATTTCAAATCTAATTTCAAAATACGGCGTAATGATGTGCGGGATAATCCTAATTCAGCCGAACGTTTGCGCGTCGATAAATCTGGATCACGTCGAACAGAAGCGGAAACTTGCTGCACTTTCTCTTCGCTTCGAGAAGTCCGCGGGCCGCCGGTTTGTTTCACATTTAGTGTAGATCCCGTCTCTTCGAACTTCTTCACCCATTTCTTTATTAAAGGAGCACTTGGACACTGACTTAAGTCGTGTGAACCATATTCAACGCGAAATAAGCGTCTCACAGTAATGAGCGAAAAGTTGTTTAAATAAAACTGTTTCACACAGTAAGCGCGTTGTGGCCCCGTGAAGCGATCCATTGCGACTAAATTATTTAAGTAGTAGATGTGTAGATCTGCAGACTACAATGTAATATATGTAACGTTGAAACCTACACTAGAATAAAATTAAGTGATTGCTTAACTAAAGCTTTTTCTAAAACATTCAACAGGCAACTGATAACGATTATTAATAATTTCTAAAAGTCGGTGTTGTTTATCTGTTCATATCAATGTACAATCTTATTAATTGAAAAAGTATATTTATATATATATAAATACTAGCAGACCCGGTCACGCGTTGCTGTGACTATTGTTTTTGATATATTACATTGTAGTAAACTATTTAAGGGGTAACGTTCAGAGTACTTCTGCCATGAAAATCATAATGTTTTCTTACAGTCGATATTAAGCAAAAATAGAAACAAAATTATTTTTTATATTTAATCCAAATTTATAACACTATTTGTAAATTACAAAGTTTTTAGTAAATAACTTGGAACACTAAACTTACGAATGAGGTAGGTAGGGTAGATACATCATTCGTAATTATTCAATCCAGTCAACAGATACCGCCATCTTTTAGAATTGTTAGTAGCTAACTGCAAAATAATAAACAAATAAAATAATATTGCGACTATGAATTGAGTTGAAAATTATTATATATCTTTTAAGTTAGGTCAAACTGTACGTGGTGTGTAAATTTATTAAAATCGGTTAAGTTGTTTAGGAGTCCATCGCGGACAAACAACGTGACACGTGATTTATACATATTAAGATTTCTGGTGGATCTTTTTTATCATTTAATATTTTAAATAATATGATAAATAAATCGTAAAATTATCCTTTTTTTATATGTTACTTTATCATTTTAATAAGATGAAATAAAGAATAATGAAATAAAACGTATATAAGTATTTTCAGTAATCGTATTAATAACAAATATCTGTTTTATTTTTATTGTAGTGCTTGTTGTGTTTTTTGTTTGATTACCTAGTGAATACAAACAAATCTGATGGTTTTCCAACATGGGAACAGGCAACATACAATTGACCCCTGGGACTTATTTATGGTCATAGCAAAAGCAAGCCGCACTGGAAACTGTCAGTCGGAATCATTGCGATGCGTGGTATCAACACGTCTTCTTCTTTATACTTTCCTTTCAGTATAGTTGCTTCTATCACGTTGTTCAATAATTTTTTTATCGCTAACCGTGTGCCGTTGCAAAGGCGTGATTGGTTGATATTTCTCAACATTAAAACTAACGATAATTAAAGGTTTAATTGAAGATTGTGAGGTGGCAATCCTGGTAAATCCAGCGAATTTAAAAATTCAAGCGGATAGTTGACGACATCATCTTGGTTAGTAGCCGAATCAACTGATATATCCTCAATTCGCCTGTAATTTGTTCTTGAATTGAATCTTCTTCTTGATTTTGAAATTTAATTCATTTACATCTATGTTTTTTGCAGCCAATATAGCCTTTTCGCTCAACCAATCATGGTTTCTGTAATTTTGAGATTTTTGAGAGTTTCCAGATGTTGATCTGGAAACACCTTTTGAATAAGTTCATCTTTTGATCTAGTAAACTGACAAAAACTTTGAGGAAAGTTAATGCAACCAGTCAAGGTGTCGATAGGAAATTTGCCATTACCAATGTCAATGAGTTGTTTAGAGAATGTCTCCAGATTGGTCATTTTGCAAATTGACACGCATATTCTTGCTTAAATGTAATACCTTCACATGCTTCCACAAATTGGAGGACTTTAAATATGCATTAAGTTCATCAGCTGGCGTTGATCGTAGAATCACTGGCAATATTTGACGAAAATCTCCTGCTAATAAAATCATTGCACCACCAAATGGATTATGATTGCTCCGTAGATCTTGTAAGGTTCTATCTAAAGCCTCAAAAGATTTTTTATGTGCCGTGTATCGTGCATTCATCCCAAACAATCAATTCACATTGCTGCAAAACCTTTGCCATTGCAGAGTTCTTCGAAATGTTGCAGGTTGTGGTTTCGTTGTTTTGCATGTGTAATGGCAATTTTAGTGCTGAATGAGCTGTTCTACCACTTTCAAGCAAAGTTAATGCGATTCCCCATGAAGCGAGTGCAAGTGAAATTTTATTTTGTGAGCGAATTGTTGCTAATATCAATGAAATCTAAAAAAAAATTCCTGTACCACCAGGTGCATCTAAGAAGTAAATCCCTCCTCTTTTATCATTTATTACTTTCATAAGTGTATTAAATACATACTTCTGTTGTTCATTCAATAGTGGAAGATTTGTTTGAATTAATTCTTTCAAAGTATTGAGATCATACAGTTTTTCTCGACGCAACTCTTGGTTAAAAGCATTATGCATTGGACGATTGGGCGCGGCCAGGCCTAATTGAAATAATAGTTTGTTTGACATCATCAAGCACATGTCCTCAATTGAAATCAATACTTCATTGTAAATTTCTTCGCTTATTTGTATATTTGGATTTCCCCTTCTAATCCGTATTTGATACAAAATATCATCACACATATTATCTTTGTACTTAATCCACAAATCCTTTGGGTTTGATGGGAAGCATGTAGATATGATTATAGAAAACAATGTTAGTATTTGATGAGCTTGTGATGATATAACAGTATCATTGAGAGTTTGATCCCAATGAGCATTTTTCTAGCAATCGCAAACGTTGGCAAGCTTTTTTGTATGATCCACACAAATCACCATCAACAGTTCGTACATGTTGGAATGATGTTGGGCCACGTACATTGTCTAATAGCAGTCGTGAATAAAAACTTTCATCATTGCTTTGATGTACTGAATAAATTCGACCAATCGCATCGGTAGATTATACATCTGGGTATCCTGAAACTGGTTTTCCTTGATTCCGTGGTATAAATCTCCTTAAAGATTGATTCCAAGTATAATATTTTGGCATTTCAGAATATAGCAATGTTTGAGCAAAAGCATCGTTTTGGCATATCAAAAAAAACTGGTTAATGTAATAGATGGTGGCTGTACAGTTCTTTGTACTGCGTTCTGTGCTGTAAAATATACTCTTTGTCCATTTTAGAAATGCACAGCTAAATGAACAACAGTAGGGTGTCTCTCATGAATAGAAAAAGAAAATATTCGCCAAACTGCTTCATTACTACTAACATAGCGACCCATTTGGTATTGGGTAACTTCATCATTGGAATTCTCTGCATTAATACCAATCACAGCCATATCACTCCCTTTTGTTACATATTTGCAAATGTATTTAAAAGATTTTACTGAATGGCAAGATTCAACGTTGATGTGCGCTTTGAAGGTCTTTGATAAAATGGGTGAATATGGAACAATCCAGCGATTATCTATTTCAATATCTTGTTGATTTAATTTGACAATTGTTGATCTTCCATTTTCTGCTGTCGATCGGCGACGATACAAAGGATAACCGTCAATACCAGTGATTGTTTCAGATATTAATGTCCGTGGATATCGTTTTGAACATTTACCATCCACCATACATGGTAAATTTTGTTTAAGAGTTCCACAGGGACCATGTACCATGTTTTTGATAACTACCTCATGCAATCCAGGATCTACTTCTACATTAGGGATTTCAGCTGATATTACTGCATCAACTTCATTTGAATTTATCTTGTCAACTAACCAAATCAAAATATGTGCATGTGGCAATCCCCGTTTCTGCCACTCCACAGAATGCATCCAGCGGCGTGTCTCTCCAAACACATAATGTTTCACAATGAAATCCATTAAAGATTTCAACTTTTGTATAAAGACTCTGGCTGTATCTATTTCTATCCAGTGTGGATTGCATGTAAATGTGATGAACAAATCTGCTGTAGCATAATGACAAACATATGACATGGCATTTTGAGCATATTCATGCATATGTCGAGGGCTTACGATGTATGTTGCTGGAAGAATAGTTATTCGACTAAGATTCTGTGCATTACCATCAGTATTAATCGCATCTCGAAGGTGAATATACTCTTCAGATCTGAGTTTTGTCTGATTCAACCTGATGAATGTTAATCTCTCCGTTTCAATTTTAACATACATGTCTACAACATACTTGTGACATAATCGCCGACGTTTGAGTATGTGATTGTCATCATTAGGCGGTAGGAATAATAGTTCATTGAACTGACTTTTTTGTTGGTTTTAGAACCTGAAAATAGATTTTTGTTTTCATAACAATGAAAATAAAAAAATAATAATGTAGTGACTGATAATATATCTCCTTGCTAAACTAATATTTTTTATTACCTGTAATGGGATTTATCATCTTGTTTGAGAAATCATAGCCATCTTCACCTTGCCAAAATATAATGGGATATTGCAATCCTTTATACGTTGTAATTGATCGTTCCGACGATGTAAAACAATATCAAGGGATTCCAAGTTTTCTCCAACTACAACGATGGCAACTTCATCAATAGTTGGTGCATTAAAACGTCTTGTATGTTGGCCAACAGGTGTTTTATCAGCTCTGATTACAATTTTGTGATAATCAGATGGCATCAGATCCAGTGCAGTTTTAATTAACATAATTTATTGTATTCATGAAATAAAGTTTGTAATTGTTCTACAATAGACCTCTTTACTGAATTGTTATTTGAACAACGCATATCAATTTCTTGTGGTGAATTGCCAATGAAATAAATTTTCAGGAATTTGTAATTGCTATCTGACACTGGTAACAGTGAACCTGCGCTATGATATAGTTGGCCTTGTATCTGTAAATTAAAAAAAATGATTTTTGTCAAATATAAATAATATTTGTTCGTAAAAAGTATATCTGTCTCCTAATTTGAATCCCCAATTTATAATTGATATGCTTAGGTATGTCAATATGTAATAATTAGTTGTAACTAATATCCATCATCAAATAATTATATTGTGTTTCAAAATAATAAAAGTATTGCTAATACTGAATCATCAAATAATATAATGACTAAGTAATATATTTCTTGGAGATTAAGGAACTGAAGGTTAATGACACACCTTTACTTAATTAACAGGAAATTTTGTTCACTAAAATAATAATGATTAACTGATATAATAGCTACCTTAAAATTTGGCATGAAATTTTCCCGAACTACGTTTGTTGCCCCAAATGACGTCATTTGAAAGCAATTGTTATATTGTTGGATATTTAACAAAAAGTGTATGGAATCTGGTTCTATTCCTGAAACCAATGAGTTCAATGGTTCTGGAATAGATCCAATGGTATCAATTTCACTTTCCCATTTGCGCAACACAATCCATTGGCTTCATTTGCCTTACAATGAGAGCAAACCAAGTTCTTAGATCCAATAGTAACACATTGGTGGTTACTGTAGTCAATTGACAAATCATAATTGAAAGCAGCTCGATTCAAACTTTCGGGATTATTGGTTGAATCTCCCGCTCTCGCTTCCCGCGTTCGTGATATACGAATTCTTTCACGTTCTTTTCGGTCGTCACGTTCTTGTGCAGTATGATAAGATCGGTAATTAGTTTGGTTTGTAGCATTTCGGGTTCTTCTACCTAAATCACTTCGTCTTATAGGAGGCATATCGAATATACTCACCTAAATTATGTCACATGCAATAATTATTAATTACAGGTATTAAAACACTTTGCACAAAACACGATATAAAACAATCTAAATTAATTATTAAATATTATAAACGCTTTTTAACGCGGTTTGTTTGACAGATGCAATAACGTGAAAACTGATGACAATTTATGTCGCATTCCAAAACTAAAACAAAAGAAAGAATATTCCAAGGCCAATCAAATCTATAGCTCTTAAATTTTTTGACTTTTCAATTTGGTCGGGTTCACGATATTATCACTTTTGCGTGAACCTACACACACATATATTTGATTGAATTTGAACTTTGTGCAGAGACAATAAAGTGCGAATTGACTCTTCGACGTTAGCAACACTCCTACATTGTTTAGACAAAAATGAGTGCTTGTAATTTAATATGAACTTTATTGTATAGCAATACAGTTCAAATTGACTCTAAATTTAGTAAGAAAATATTTGTATAGGAAAAAGAAAAGGGCTCTTTTAGGGTTTTCCTGGAAATTATTCGAATTTTTCTCGCCGTAAGAACCATACTTGGGTTTCAAGGAACATTTAAAAAAAAGAATTGTTAAGATTGGTCCATGCGTTGTTGAGTTGTGCGCTTACCAACAGATTTTGCGATTCATTTTTATATAATATATATATATATATATATATATATATATATATATATATATATATATATATATATTTTTATCATTTTATCGAAAAAACAAAGTTCTGTAATATAATTAAAACTAAAAATATGTCAATCTTGAAATAAACTAGATTCCCAAGGTGATTCTGTAAATATTACTGATTATTACTGATTATTATTACATTACTTTAATATCTATCGACGTGAAGCGGTGATTTGAAGGAACGGCAACCAAATAATATTAATAGAGAATAAATAAATAGGTATAATACATTTATCCCAGTAATGAAAGTCAAGGATACTAATTAATCACCAACCATTATTCCTATAAAAAATATGCCTTTTTCATTATTATCGTATTAACATTAAATATTCATTGAAAAATAATGTAACAATGAAACAGTATGTAAAACTGAGATATTGCGTAACATCTACTGTCAATGAATAGGTAAGTAAAAACCCGCATAACTTATTACCTTGAGACATCCATAATTGGAAACAATCGATTTTGAATGTTATTGTTTGTCTGTTAATATTTATTTTCAAAGAAAATACTTGTTTTATAACTTTGGTTATTGAATTTCTTGACGCTTCAGGAACCCACCAATGGCACCCAATTAAAGTTTGACATTATGAGTAAGAAAACAACAAGACGAAAATACATTAAGCACGATCCGCCTCGTCACCAAAATTTAATGAATAAAGGAACTTTTTTAGTTTTTTTCTTTTCTTGAGCGATATTTTTAAAGCATTTTAAAAGTTAAATATAAAAACTTATAAAATTTTTAATCATTTCTTGTTAAACAAAATTGACTACTTTGTTAAATACAACTTGCATTATAATAACAAGATACTCAAGGTATATTAATACCTCCGATTTTTATATATTGGTTGGCTTCCTCTAAGAATTTGGCCTGTATCTTTCCACACTGCATTTATTTTAATTAGTGATTTGCTTAAATGGCCAACGAATTCAGAAATTAAGAAATGTTCTTTACACAAGTCTGAGAATAACCGCCCATTTTATTTTGGTGTGTGAAGTGAAGAAGAAGTGTGTCATTTATGTGAGACAAAGATGAATAAATTTGTAGATCTATCTATGAAAGTTATTTGTATAAGTTTGATTATCGTGTAAGATTCGGATTTAGTCTAGACTTGTAGCAACTTAAAAACCTAGACTTCTAGTCTGCGAGAACAAATAAACTTGGGAGGTAACATTTGAAGTCTAGCTTCTATAAGATAACGCTAAGATATGGTATAATATTATGTTTGCATTTTCCAAAAGTTTTATGTGCTTTACACATTTTAATAGTTTTAATTTTATAGTAGAATATTATTATATTACAAAGACAAACATCAATTATTTATTGTACGTAACATTTATTGCTATAACAGCGTTTTAGCTTAATACATTAATATAAAACCATTAAATCACAGCGATTCAGTTTTCTTTATCAATTCACTTCATTTTAATATCACAAAATATTTTACAAAATAATGGCCCAAAAATCAGAAAACACAAAGAACAATCGCTTAAAAATGAGAGATTCCAAATAAAAAATTAATATTTTGTTTTTTTTTTCTAATTTTAATAGTATTAAAAAGTATTTTATTGTTTTTTCTAATTGTAACAGTATTAAAAAGTAATATTTTGTTTTTTTTCTAATTGTAATAGTGTTTATGGCCAAACTAAGTAGGTATATCGCATATAGCTTTTACTGTTAATTACACGTCTACCGTTCTCTTTCTTTTTTTTATATAATTTGAGAATGTCTTTTATCTGGTTATAAAATTAAAAAGGTTACCGAATCTTTTGTGATATCACTTATACATTTGTGTATGTTGTTTAAAGCATTTATAAAAATTTCAGGCTAAATCGATGTTAAAACGAGTAATATAAAATTTTCTAGAAATAAACTATATCAATGTGAACATGTTACGCTCGTTCTGGTCCTGTGAGGACTCACAGCCATTAATAGGTACGAGTACGTGGAGTAACGAGAGCTGTTACCGCCTTTTAAAAAATAATCACTGAGTATAAAAGAATATTGGAGTTTATCTCACATTGTCCATACAACTAATAAAACATGGAAAAGTAAGTTTTCTTAGGAAATCAGTAAAGAGTCACATTATTTGACAATGTTTTATTACTGAAGAAACGATAAAATTAAGTTAGTGAGACCTTTATCTAAGTTTCTAAATATAAATAGAGAATATAAATAATTATTTAAAAAAAACAATATTTCCTCTTTCGTAATAATTATTAAGGTCAAATAATAATTATTATTTAATAAAAAACATATAATATTGCTACAATAGAGCAAGAGTAGCGATAATTTTTAAGTATTAACTTTATTTTTTTTAGATCTTCAGTTGTCAACTGTCTTCAGCCCGAGCCAAAAAGTAATTAAACTTTGCTATCATTTATCGTATTGATATAATCCATCCATCCATGCCATATAATTCGTCTTCAAAAAGTAAGATTGTGGCAATTATTCAAAGCATGAAGATAAAAATGTGACATGCTCTCATATTTTTTTACCCAAATTTAACTATTTAAATCAGGTCCGTGTCAAACTTCAAAAGTTTCATTTCTGCACGTCGCACTTACCAAACTAAAAAGGTTAAAATTTTGTGTAACTAACGTAATACTCACAAACGTAGAAACAGCTTTTACTTTTTTTATAAAGAGTTAAAAGAAAATAAGCAGGCAAAGTTACAAATTGTTTTTCATTTATAAAGTTTTTCCGTTATCCTAATATCTTATTACTTCTATTTGAAGAAACATGTAATAATTTTACGAGCTACTTATTTAAAGTTTTAACACAAAAAAAGGCAAAATAAGGTAAATTAAAGACATCAACTGATTAACAAATCATAAAAAATTAAAATCAATCATACTTACCTAGTCTACTGAAAACTGTCTGGAAATTTGGAAACATAAGGAATAGCGATCAACTAATACAAAATGAAGCAAATCTGGTCGCTACATCAAAAGTGCTCCTCTAACATTGTAATGAGGCAGTAATCGGTAAGGTTCTCGTTACCAAAGAAATAATAGACAAAGTGATAAAAGAAACTAAAGAAACTAATACTATGCTATACTATGCTATATTATACTATACTATACTATACTATGCTATACTATACTATACTATACTATGCTATACTATGCTATACTATACTATGCTATACTATGCTGTATTATGCTATACTATACTATAGTATACTATGCTCCTCTCGAGGTCAACTATAATAAAATATAAGTAAAATATGATTCTCTTTGTAGAATACTTAAAGGATATACCTAAATCGTACGAAATAATTTTGTTGGAATATTATAATATAACACAATTTTCTATTTTCATGAACAAAATACTTCAACAGATCTGCAAACTGTATTTTGGGAGAGTAACTATGTATTTGTTACACTCAAAGAATATAGTGTCGTTTTTCAAAATTCATGTTATCTCTATGAATAAAATGAATTACCCCACGTAGTTAATGTCAATTAAGATCGCTTTGTCTGTTACTTTATTATGATCATAATAATAATATAAATGTTTATATACTTATGTATATAAACATTTATATATCGGACTTCACTGTTGACTTGACTTTCACTAACAACGACTCCCACCACCGGGATTGATCTAAATGTATTTAGGCTTTTTCTGTTGTAATTCAAGTAAACCGATACCTGAATTTACATTTCTTTTGCTATTCTTTTACACACCATTGGTTTGGAGCTAAAAGAATTATTATGCATTTTAGTTACTTTTTGTTTTTGACATAGTCATTTTAATATCACTTTACTTTCGGAAAAAAAATATACTTGAAATAGGAGAGTTTAGCTTTGGTTTAATTAAAAGTTTTATAGATTAAAGGTGCAGTACTTCATGTACTCTACACTACTACATGATACTAGGAGATAAGACGAAGTTGATTTAATTCTTAAATAAAATATTATAAAAATGTGTAATTTCATGAATGAAATATCAGAAATAATTAATGTTTTTGGCACTTGAAAGAAGATAGATTTTTTTTGAGCGTGCTATTTTGCCAAACGACTTTGATGTCTAAGAACTTCAACACTTTACTTAAATTTTCTTGGCTTTTGTTGACTTATTTGGTCCTTTTATTGGAACAATTTTATTTATTTGTTCATATTTTTCCGGACGTGCGACATTTTCAATATAAGTTCAACGTTGTTGACTTCCTCCTCAGTCCGACAAAATTGGATTTAGGATACCCGAGGACATAATAACAATATACATACGCTAGACGCGAAATAAGAATGAAAAATGTATATCTTTACCAATTGAAATTCGTATCAAATATTTATATGTTACGACATAATAAGAAACCATAATGTACGCATTACCGTGCCCAATAATACAAGAGTCTAGAAATTACCATTATCAGTCGAAAATCAAAAATATAATAAATACATATGAAAAAACATGAGTTTTCACATTTGTGATCTTTAAATGTAGGTATTATACATTGATTATCCACTTTAAAAAAATAACTAAGGTAAGTTAACTGATTTTTTATAAACGCACATGAGTTATCGACGCGTGTCTCTCTAACTTGACCTCACTAAGGCCAAGATGCTCAAAACTCAATTTAACCTAACCAAGTACTCTTCCAACATTACTTCAATAATTAGGTTAATAACCACCGCCCGTCTGGTACGAGTGCCATGTGATTAGATCCCATAGAGTTAAAATTAAGTTTCAATGTCAATATTTCTTCAGTGCGTTAAAATTTATAAATGTATTCTTATCAAAGTAAACACATTTGTTTTGTTGAACGCGGAGAGAATGCGTCAATAAGTTTCTATATATAAACGGATTTCTGTTGATATAATCCACTTATTCAAAGCAAAAATCTACACGAAGACAAACAATCAAATGTTGATACGTCTTTTATCACGGATAGTTTATTATTCCTCGTGTTAAAAATATGTTTCATTTTATATTTGTGTATTTTATAACTTTTGTACTAAAATGAAACAATAAATTACAATACAATATCTTAATTATAAAGCAATCAAAACTAAAGTTTCGGTAAATGTTTAAACTCTTTATGACTTAAAGGAATGTACGAGTAACTCATCACAAAAATGACATTCGATTACCAATCCTAAATACGATACAAGTCTTTACTCAAGATGGGCGTTATAGATTAATGTTCTCTATTTATTAAAGACATGTAATAAAATATGACTCCTTCTATTCTATTTCTGATTTATAACAATTCAACGCACCACTAAATAATTACGAATGAACCATTAAATTAAAATGGCCGCAAAAGTACATTTGCGGTGACGTCAGTGTTTGCGTCCTGTAGCGTGACAATAAGATTGGAGAGGACACACACATCAAGTGTGGACTTGATTAGTTCATCGACCTGTCACTGAGTTGACAAACAAACAGGAGAGAAAAATGTACTTACGTAACTAATAAAAATGTCAATAACTAATTAGTAATGTTCTTTAACATTCTTAAATAAAATTTGGGACGGGTGAACTGGTAGTTTACCTCCTAATTCTTACCGAAGAATAGTATAAGATTAATAATGTGGGTATCCCATGTACTCGTGCTATTCGCATTTATCGTTTACTCTTCATAATTTCAATTGTAACCTTAACGACGACAAATAACCATCAAATGAATCATCTTCTTATATATAATTCCATTTAAGACATAAACACGTATTTTATTTAAAGACAAATTGGATCAGACTTTCCTGACTCAAGTACTACTTTCTTCTTAACAAATACGCATTGATGCTCTGCCCAATTAAGTCATTCGTATATAATAAAATAATTTTGAAAATTATAAGCCTTGAACGTATCAAATACCTCCTGAACCTCCTGAAAATTAAAAAGTTTTAATGTACTCGTATAATTAATGCTAACAATGTACTAGGATTCAATTCAATTTGGCGAATTTAAAGACAATAATCCTTGGGGTCCTATCAAATATCTATTTGCAAAATAAATACAATCTAAAAAAAATGAATCTGATCAATAACAAATAGATTTTTTAATGAATATATCGGAATCGTATATTTATTGCTTTGTTTTATTGGCTGAGATTGATAACACTGATAGTCTTTTGTGAGATCACAAATTTTGTATTTTAATGTTCTCTCGGGTTATACAATTTATTGGTATTTTTTGTAACATATCAATATATTACTTCAGAACTAACAATTTACTTCGAAACCACATAACATGGTAATTTATTAAATATATTGTGGCGTTTGTAAATATAGTGTGAGCAGAGTGAGCAGAGTGAGCAGATTGAGCAGAGTGAGCAGAGTTGTAGCAACAGTATGTAATTGAATAATGATTTTATCGAAAAGCTGTCTCTTGAGTGTGACCAGACAAAACATGTTCGACATATTTAGATGAAAAAAAAATACACTACTTTTTTTTTCTGATTTATTAATAAATTATTTTAAGATAAAAATGAAATATTTCTATTTGTAAAATGATAAAACAGGCAGCCATTACTAAATGTAATGTGACACGTGCAAAGGTCTAATTGGATTACAGAACAAGTCTCCCTCGGGAACATAGTATGGTTGCTCTACCGCTTGTTTACCGACTCTGTAACGCGGGACGTTAAATGCAGCTCAGTTAATTCTGGATTTCGACAAACACAGTCATATCCATCACCGATCACCAATCCTTTATCTAAAAGCGTTCCTGGTTTGTTCTATACTATAAGTTATTTAAAATATTCCTAGTTATATATACATATACTTCTCAGACTAGGACGCGTTTGGAACCCTCATAGCTTTAACATTAAGTTGGACAGTGTTTTTACAGAAGGGCTAATTACGATAAATCTGGTATCGAAATAGGCCCTCCTGACACTTCCATTTTGACGTACACAAGTGATCACTGATAATGATTCAAAGTGGAAAAGATATAAATAAATAAAATAAATAAATATTTGTATTTGTTTTAATATGAATGAAAAGAGAAATAAATGGGTTAACCCTTAAATAAAAATTAATTTAGACAAATGTTAGCAAGGAATGCTATTACAATACTAACGACAATATTAACATCGCATATCACTCGTTCTGCCAAGACCTTACACGAGTTGCATGTTTCAGGATACTAGGGAAGTATAAAGTACGTGTAAAAATTTTCACACGTTTAGATAAATTTCATGTTTATTTAAATATTCATCGCTGACTATACGGTATAAAGCCGCCAGTTTCGGCATGTACGAGTATAACTAATAAACGTATTCTCTTCCGAATGAGAAGATTTATTTTGGACGGGACGCCCGACAGTATAATAGATTATACTGGCAAAACAGATTGACATAATAAAGTGTTTTTTTCTGAAACTCGCCTCACAAAACGCATTTCTTAAGGCCAATTAAGCAATGCTGTTGGTAAACGTTTATATTTTTATAGTTTGTGCAACAAAATTAATTACTAAAATGTGGTTTTATTTAAAAAAAGGTAAAGAAAAGATAATTATGTTTTATGACAAAAAAATCAGATTTACAAAGTAACGAGGTTCCTCAGTGTCGCTTAATTAAATGAAAATAGTTGTGTAGAATGAAACAGTCCTTTGTTTCTCATTTATTTTAGGGCGACCTCAATTGTTACGTAATTACAAAAACTGAAATATGTTAATTGTAATTTTATTATTTACCAGCAGTTTCAAGCAAGAAACTATTATTTATCGACTAAAGCAATATCACGAGGTCAAGAGTTCGTGCTTTGTTATGGTGATACGCCGGTGGAGCTCCCTAGCGGGCTATGTAACATATGTAAGTATTGTCATCGTCTCTATTGAGCGATTCGAATACGATCGGACCTGAAAGTTATTTTATATCTATATATTATATATATATATTATTCTTTATATATTCTTTATATATCGATCTTTAAACCCGTAATTTAGGGTCAATTAAATCAAACTGTATCATTTTTATTTCTTATATAATGCATTTATATCAGAGACCTCCAACTAAAGGACAACAACTACGGATAACAGGGTAGTTATTATTTTTTGATATGAGCGTAGGTTTTTACTTGAATGAATTAAAACCGACGGTCGCATTCAATGTCATTACGATCTGAGGGAAAAATCTATAGTTTAGACATAGAAGATAAGTGAATTCTACATTAAAAACTTCGTTCACACTTTGGTTAAAAACATGAAAAAGAACAAAGGTCATGTTGCTATCCTTTGTCGCTGGTCATTTTGCTATAGTACGAGTATTGAATTTATTTTTTTATTAATATTTTATATAATTTATATTCCTTGAAGAACAACACGAATGCAGAAGGACTAAATTAAGAGTAAATTGTAATTCAGTATTATATTATCTTTTTTGAACTATCCTAATATATCCTGAAATTTTTCATTCAAAATAATAAACATTCTGAAAAAAACAAGACTAAATAAGACGCTTAAAATCTATTTACAGAAGAAAAACTTGTTCTAACTTTTCTTAAAGTATAATATTACGCACAAAGATGTCTATAAACCATTTATTATACTTGCTTTCTTAAATCCAAATGTATACATTTTTTGCATTAATTCAAATATTTACATCACTGTAAGAACCAATTATATTATTATATTATTCAAGAATAAAGTTTACATATAAATTATATTCCACTAATTGGAATTTTGTGTTTGTGTTTGTTTGTTTACTTTAATTATGTTTTAACTTTATTTATGTTGTTATGATGTTTTAACAAAAGTTAATATTTTATAATTTAGAATTAATTAATGAGGATAAATATTGAATGGCCCCAATCACTCATCCCATCTCGCCAACGCGACGCGGACGCTACACACTCGCGAAGTAAACCTTAATGGAATTCAGTTTATGAAAACTTTTAAGATGGTGTGGTTATGGTATCTTTTACTGCATTTCGCTGCTAACGATATTATTTTTATGATGAGACATAAAGTGTTGTTTTTATTTTTATTTAATAAGACAATTCCAATTTTTTATTTTAATTTTCATTGTCGCACAAAAACTTTATCCTTAGTCAATTTATAAATGGAGAACAAATATTTTTTTTAAATAACAAACTGTCAAAGGTTTATTTATAACTTTGACAAGATTTTCGTATAATTCGACAATAATCTAATATGTTTTATACATACATATATAACGCATAACGTCCAATGACAGCGCTCTTCACCGAACAATCACAATGACGTGCTCATCGGCCTTTTCTAAATTGCTTCCATGGCTTGGTATTTAAGCTCCGATTGCTTCAATTTAATGCTTTTACGACTATTAGTCGAGGACAGCACTGTCGTGTCGACCCGATTTGGAACTACACATTCAACAGTGCCTCAGTCAGTCTGTACCGACTCAACCCGGCTCATAACTTTTACAAACAGTGTGAAGTGTGGTAGATATTTATTATTGTAGCTTTAAAAGTTTAAATATTGAATGTAAAGAGCTGAACTATAAATGCACCAATTGAACATTCACTACAAAGCACAGAGCCGGACACTATTTAGTTGTAACCAAAAAGATTTATGAAAATTATATTTAATTTTTGTACTCAATCTTTTTCCTTATTATTACGCACAATATGCGTGACTCCCATTCTAGCCATTAGCCAATTAGGCAAATGGGTATCCAGCGCTGCGTACTGCCGCTGCTATGGGTGATTGCCGTTTTACGTTTCGATCAGATGAATCTATAATTATGACGAGTACACGATGTGATAATGATTATAACGGAGACAAGCTTTAGTTGGAGGTTCCTAGAATATTTATGACAGAAAAACGCGTGTCAGATAACATGTATCTAGGCAAAACTAGGAAACGAATAATCTATCCGTCAGTAGTTAAATAATTTAGAGGTATCGTGTTGCTAAGATCCGTTAGCTATATATTATAACTACCGAGCAATAATTATTAACATTATAATTTTGAAACTTTACTTATGTGTTCTTTGTGTGTATTTATATATATATATATTAAAAATATATTGTTTATTTCTTCCTTCATTCTTAAATTATTGCTTAAACCGCCATTTACCTCTGAACATCTGCAATTCTGGCATGAAATTAGAAAGAAAACTATATAATTAATAATAAAAATACTTGAAAACATTTGGTTAAATATTATTTCTAATGCCAGTAGCATAAAAGATATATTAGAGTGTAAATAGCGTTTTCATTAACTAGACAACTAGCGGCCCGTCACGCGTCAGTTGGACAGAGGCAGTTATGTTTGAAACGTAACTTTAACACAAGGTGCAACGAGTAAACTCTAATTGCAGAATAATGTTACAAAATATTTAGCTTTGTAGAACATGGAAATAAATTGAAACATTTATATTTATTCTGCTGAGTGCCGCGGCCCATCTAGCTTTTAAAAATAACATGTTGTCATAAAAAATATATTGTTCATTAATTGCTTTAATTCCAATTTTAACATATAATGTACTTAGTTTAATTCTTCAAAATATTGTGACGACTTCTATTTCTAATTCTCAACCAACATTATAAAATAAAGCTTGTTTCAAGATTTATTTCTTAAACGTGGTTCGTCTCTTCTTTCATGCATATAATTAGTTCCCGTTAATTATAATAAGATATGAAATCATATTCAATTATTATTGGTAATAAAGTAATACACATAGTGTGTTGCTTTATACACAGAGTTATTGAAATGGTACTGTAACTTCACGTCTTTCATATCACATGTCATTAATCAATTGAATTAATCAGTGAAAAGCTAAGCGTGGAAGTCTGTGGTCCAGATCGTGGCTATATATTGATATACATTGGTATAATATACCTAAGCTGACAATACAATAAGTTGTGGAGTAATGCTTTATTTAATAAACCATAATACCTTTTATATTGTAAATAGATATCTATTAAGTGCAAAATAATTGCTTACTAATTAATACTCTAAATGTCAATATTGATTTAATTTTATAAATTTACCGGAAAATAACATTAAAAGTAACTTTTATACAATCATGTATTCGAGTAGTTGAAGCGCATCATCGATATTGAATAAACCTAACTATATTCAGCAAAAACTAAGACTCAGTTTTAAATATATAATGTGTAGTTCTAAAAGTAATCTTTTAATACATCAGATCTTACTTTAATATTTATTACAGCGTATTTAATTAAGAGGGTCGGATGTTTTAGGTAAAAAATAACACTTAATATTTGTAATCATAAAAATTTTCCATAAACACTTACACGAATAAGAGAATTTACGAGTACAGTCAAATACGTTCTAAGCCCCCTTAAAGTTTGATAATACTTATACTTTCAATAATTATACTTTAGCGCATAAATACCAACGTGTTTGTTCTCACCTACAAAATGATTTAGATGTTGCAAGAATTATAAAGGTGTTATTATTATTATTATTCTTATAAAAATAGCTACTAACATAAAATATTTAATTTATTATTTTCTTTCTGGTGTTTGTTCAATTAAATGAAACAAGTTATCGAATTCTGAAAGCTGACTAGATAATGTAGTGATAGTGTGAGCGATCGTCCAAGTCTTATGACATTATCATTTAATATTCCTAGACATTAAATGAATTTATATAATACGTAAAATCGTATCATAAACATGACACGAGTTTGTGTTATTCACAATAAGGAGACTTTTATTTGGTAAGGTTTCTTTTATGTCGACGCAACGTGGATAATTTGAAACAAACGAGATCTCTTGTTACCTTGCTTGCATTCTAAAATTATTATCTTTTTAGAGGTATAACGTTTGATGCAATGTCTCAAGTTGACACCATAAGCCATAAGCCGTCCATAACGCATGATTGCATAAAATAGTTTATTACGTATTATTCCAAGGCCTAAAAACAAAAAACACTCTGATATTTCGGTATATCATTATTATGGAGTCCAAATTTAGAAGTGCGTTGGCGATTTGACAGCTATCACGTGGTAGGGACAGCATCACGAGAAGTCTGTATTGAAATAAAAAAATGAAACCAAAACAAGCCCTTGCGAATAAAACTGCAGCATAAACTTAATACCAATTACTTGTGTTTTTTTTAACTTATATCTTCTGTATTTGATGTAAGTACAATCCGACATCACATTTACGGTTCCAGACAGACATAAAATATTGAGCCAAAATGTTACGTCCGAAGTAAATCCTTTGCTCCTTTTCATGTAGAATGGTTACAACCTCTGTTTCTTAAACACCTTATCTTGAGACGCTATTAAGTTACCAATAATTCATATGATTAATCATTTATAAACCTTTGAGAAATTTTAAAACGAATGAACGAGTCAAAAGAAAAATAGGAAATAATCTATATTTGTTCTTATTATGTAATTTTTTTTCGCATTTTTTATGTATATTTTACTTAAACATTTTTTTGCAAAATTCAAAATAAATAATTGTTTTTAAAAACAATATAAAATCTAATTTTTTTGACCTTAATTTAAAAATATTACATTCACATCACATGCTTATGCTATCTTCTGCTATTACTTTACTCATTTGATGATACCTTTAATGTTTAATTCGTACTTGGAATTTAAATGTGCCTCTTTACTGTTCATTGATCAGATAACATCATCACTTAGTTACGATGAGGGTGTTAAGGGTACTCAATAATTGTACTATGTTAATAAGAAAATAAAAAAATACTTATCAAATACAATCTAATTGGTTTAAATAAATATTAACTATTATTATTTAACAACACAGATGAAATACAAAAAGTTATACTTTATTTTTATATTCTTAAATAGGATTTTGTTAACAATATTTTTTTCACCATTTCTCTTTTCTGAAGCAGCGCTCTGTTCTCTATCGTCTTATTTAGTTATCGATGATGAGCTCATTTTAATTTTATATAATTGGAATGAAATATTCATTAAAACCGATTTTTTTTTTAAGTTTCAAAGAGCCAGACCAAAAATTATTTAAAAATATTTATACTCATAGGAAATGTAAAGTTCGTAATATTTAAGAAAACTATTATTTTGCAACGCGTGTAATTCATTTGACAACGGATCCCTAAGACCTGTTCTAACAAAAACATCGTTGAGATTTCAGTGCAATTTCCTTTTTCAGCCTTGATGATGTCAACATCCATTAGTATGAAAAAAGCTTTTATTAAGGGTGCTTTCATATGTCAATCTTGCTCGTATTGACATTATCAATTTAGGCATAAAGTGCTCCCTCGCACGTTACAGGTTATTCATTTTCCGGTTACATTTCATAATTTTGTTTTATTGATAGACGTTAATAATTAAACAATGTCTTATTATATTTATTATATTCTCCTTCAATAAATTATTTATATCTTTAAAAAATATACATTCTTTACATAAAAAAAGCATAATTTACTATAAATTTTAGTGAATTATCTTCAGAGCATATCGTAAATATTTACAATAAAATTGTCCACCTTCAGAACTAAAAAAAAATCAGTCTCTAATTTCGTAGTTGGAATACAACTCTAAATGAAACGATATTATCCCAACAAAGTTTTTCCCGTTGAAGGACCTTTTGGGATCCTAAAATTACCATTTGATTGTCAATTTTCTTCTTTTTGTGAACTGTTTTCATTCATATATATATATATATATATATATATATATATATATATATATATATATATATATATATATATATATATATAACATATATACTTTAAGTATTAATCATTTCTAAAAAGTTATATTTTAATTTTAGTTTTTAAATTTAATAAGAAAATCTCAGTCATTAATCCAGATCATCGATATACAGCTCAGTTTAAAAATTCCTTCTAGGACATAAAAAATCTAACTCTCATACTACAATGTACATGTAGTATGAGAGTAAAATTTTTATAACTTTAGCAAAATATGTCACTCAATTTTAGGAACGATTAAATAGGTCTTAGTAGAACTTTAAGAAGTAAATTGACCGCATACCTAATATTATTCCAGAAATATATACCTCCTGATTTGAAATAAAAAATCCAATGCTGAACTAAAGACCGTTTACTTCCAAGATGGAGACTTTATATATAATTGTTATTCTTCACGTATTATAATAAGTTTCAGCTAGATGAAGATTGTTTAATGTTCTGGCTGCAACTAAACCCCGAACGTGAACTGAACTGAACGTGAACTGTCTGTTTTGTATTCTACTGACCTGAGCGGAGATTTACTACTACACTGGTCTCGGTTACTTGGGTATTTCCGATACTTCCGCAACGCACTAAAACTAAACCTTTCGCTCAAACTAAAATATCTAGAATAAAGTACCTAATATTGAATACATCTATTTTTTTATAGACCACGTTTAACTGCATTAATTCTAACTGTCGTATCAACTTGTGAGACTTATCTCCGCAAACTGAGTGTATAAATGCGTTTTGCTTCATAAAATTCTTTATCTATAATTATTGTGTCGTCGTTAAATATGCTTTTATGGCCGTTGCTCCATAAAAAGTGTATAAACTAAGTATGACTAAATCACTTTAACTTACGCTTTGATTGCGTTTGACATATAGACAGTAAATGCCAACTTACGATAAAGCTGGCGCCATTTCGCCAAAACATATCTTCTTATTTAATAACCTCGAAATTGTTCATAAAAATCGTTCCTTATGTCTATTTGCATATGGGAGTGGCATCTGAGCTCCATAAGTCTTTGGTGTAAACAAAACAACTGCATACAAAAATCTTGATTCCGTCATATCTATTGAAAATAAGTAAAAAATATTTTTTTTACCATTGCCTACACTTAAAATATACTTTGTAAAATATGTAATTTTGTGTATATGTGCTCGAGCTGTCATCTATGTACACATGCAAATATTATTTGCGTGTTCATAAATGGTAGGATATACTTTAGCTTTTATTAGAACACTGAGCTAGATGTTAATATAGATAAGATTCTAAATAAAGAGCTAAGAAGTCGTTTATAATTGATGTTAGATTATCTAAAAGAAACGTGCTAAATATCATCACCCACCTGACCTTCTCCCAGCGTTTTGAGGTCGGCAGAGTATATCTAGCATATTGCAAAAGATTAATCAGATTAAGGCAAAAATATTTTTAAGACCAACAGCGAGCGTGAGATCAACCCTTCTTCAGAATATGTCTGGCGGAAAGTCCAATAAGCGGTTACTTTTACTTTTGTCCCTTATCCATCTCTTTCGGAAACCTCGGGAAGATACGAGAAAGTTATTTTCTAAGTCACGGCCACACATGATGCAATTTTTAAACGAAATAATACAATATGGTACCCATTTAGAGTTGCAGCAATGTCTGTTAACATATATAATTTACTTTATATATGGTGGGCTTTGGACATTTATACTTGTCCGATTTATGTAACCGATTACAGATTTATTTGATTACATTATTCGACAAATTACCGCTGTATACCTATAAGTCGATGTTTTGATTTGTTGTTGCCGAGTATTGAGTTTCGATTACTCCATTTGTCACGGCTGTCACAAGCTTGGAAAGTTTTAACTTTAATTTCATAAATATACTACTTGGCATCTATTTCCTGAAATTTACCTTTTAAACTTTAATTGCTTTTTTGTTGAAGTCAGCATTGTAGATAAATATAAAATAAATTACAAATGGTTATTTATTTAATATTAAATTGAACTCTAACGACATGGAAATAATGAGGTTGAGCAAACACGTTTTTTAAACTAGGTTCCTGTTAATTATTTATAAAATCTAACAAATGTATTAAATTAATAAAATATTTTTCTTGACATCTAATAAAAAAATTACTTACAGGCATAAATCAAAGAAGCGTAAAATAGATATGATAGTTGTTTTACTTGATAATGCTCATTCATTTTATACGACTCAAAGTGCCGGCAATGATAATAAATTTTCTTATTTTCTCCTTTGTGTAAACATTCGTCTGACCAACTGTTCGTTTGGAATTCGCAATGGATATGTTTTAGTTAGAATACGTTTTTGCGGAAGATTTAAAAAGCATTTAATGGATTACACTTTCCATAAATTCCGCAAAAGGAATTAGCGTTTTTTAAAAGCTTTTTATTTTATGTGGGTATTTTTAAATTATAAGCCTTCACTCTATGGCCCATCAACTTATCTACTTAACTCTTAGCAATAAATGTTAACAAAAAACGATATATAATAACGAGATGTACATCGAATTTTATCAAAAGCAATTATTGCACATCTTACGTTGGAACAATTGAATTGTAAATGAAGTATAAAACGACAAAACCGAGAAGTTCTATCTCATGTTCCGAACACTGGAATTATTTAAAAGGCTGCTTGAAGTTTGATGTAAGGAGTTTTGTTTTTGGTGTGGAAAAACGAACGGCAATATGACTCCAGTCTTTGAAGATTTTAGTAAAGAAGGTTTAAAATTAGTACAAACGAAAGTCAGTAAGTAGTCGTAGCGACCTACTTTGGAGAAGGAATTGCCTTGATAATAGTTTAAGAGTGGAAAATCAAAAAGTAACTTCTTTATTTGTCCTAATTTGAGTGTTTAACCGTAAGGTACTGCTTATTACTACATATGAATATATATAATCTAATATATTGAAGAAAAGCTTTGGTGCAACCGGGCGGTGGTCGGTAAGTAACCACCTGATGGAAATCACTATATATTATTACATACCCTTGCCAATGAATGTCTAAGGTTATACACTATGTTTACTACCCTTGAGGAAGAGAGGCGTGCAAGAGAGTAGGATACGACTTAAATATATTATGTGTAAACTATGAACACTTTTTGATATAACGAGTTTATTGTTTTAGAAGCAAAGCACTTACACCGTCTCGACTTGTATATAAAGTTATTATTGTAATAACACGACTAATAAAATTGTAATTCTACAATGTACAATAATAAAAATCCATTTAATTCTAAAGAAACCCTTAAAGGATTTATTTTAACTAATTAAAGTAACCAAACCGTTGAAGCGTAAGTACCGATGTTATTTTTTTTTACAATCTTCAAGAAATGTGAATGTTTCTTGGATTTAGTAATATTAATGCAGAAGAGATGAAAGCTGTTATAACATTATAATGTTGTAGTACTCGCGGGAAACATTTCACATTTCTTAAACATTAACATTTACATTTTATTTAGGAACACAAAATATAAAAGTTACACAGATAAATATATAATATGTCTTGTGGTTTGGCTAAATTACAAGTACAGGTTTATTCAAGCTTCTACCAAAATTTATAATACTACAAATCTTAACTTATTTAAAAGTAATCAACTTCAAAAAAATAATCATGATTTATTTAAAAGCTAAAATTCGGCGGAGAAAGAAATATAAATATTATTTTATAAATAAATAAATAAAATCTTATTTGTAAGCTCGATTTTTATTGATTGTATATATATAATTTAAAAAATCACCTCCATCTTTAGATCCAGCGTAATGATAAACCAAGAGTCGACAAACTAACTGTATATTGTGTAATATGATGTCAATCCGTGTATTCATCAGACAATCCATGAATAACAACTTCTATTTTATAATGCAAAAAAATAATATTATGGACGCATAAAAAGAGATTAAAGTTAAGAATGTACATCTCTGCGAGTAGTGCGTGGGTACGCGGGTACGTGGGTACGCGGGTACGTGGGTAAGCGGGTACGTGGGTACGCGGGTACGTGGGTACGCGGGTAGTAACTAATAGCAACTCGTAATTATGCTAATCTTATTATTTTCGCATAAATTTATTTACTGAAAAAAACTTGATCTCCCGTTATCTTTGAAAAAGCAAAATAAATAATATTTTTTATTTATTGCTATAATTGGTGAAGCAAGTATAAAAAATAGAGGATATTATAATAGGGATCACAAGCAGCAGCTTCGATAAAGTAAGTCGAGAAATTTATGCATGTTATAAATAAAAGGAAATGTTAAAAATAAGCAAACGTGCTTTGTCATTGAAATATAAAGTGGTAAATATAAAAAACTAATATTGTCGTGTCAATATTTGTATAGAATACACATATTTATTTCTTCTCTTTCTTCATTCCTCACTTATTGAAACGTTAAAAAGATTTAAAAATAAAGCTAAAGTTTATTACATTAATATTTTGATTTTACAGAAATTGGTGATTGATGAAGAAGGTTTTCAATTATCTTTTACATTTCTCTTGTATCTTGTCGATCTTCTCCATCTCTTCCCTAACATGGGACATTCTGGAGATAAAGTTGATTTCCACTTGTGTCATGGACGCCGATCACAAAACACACTACTGGGAGATAGAGGAAATATAACTGTCATAGAATATCTTTTTAGATGTATAAAATTTCCTCATTATATAATCCTTTGCTCAAAAGGATCAAACAAACAGGCATACGTAATAAAGCCTCATGAGATTGTGATTGTGTTATCATTGCCAGAGCAACATTGGTTAACACTGCGCCCGACGGTCCTAGTCTCCCTCTGTCTTTCTCTGAAGGATTTTGGAATCGTGCATATATAATTACGTTTTCAAGTCTGAGTTTCTTAGAAATGTATACAATTTGATAGTAGAGGTCCAATTGATATTATTTTTTTTCGTTTAAATAATAATACACATACTTGATTGTAAAGTGTTGAATGTGGTGTCTAAATATTCAGTACAACCTTCTTTATTGCGAGCTCAATTCTCACCGACGCACTGTATCGTACAGTCCCTCCTCGCGCTCCACACGCCTAAATAAGCTTTTATTAGGTAGTTTTACTTTAAAATATAATCATGTTTTTTTAAATATTATTCTATTAAATTGATGTACGCGCTTGGCACACTTCTAATCTGGAATCGTATCAAATTATTCCGATATTATATGCGGTCAAAGCTTGTACTGTTTTGTGGCGCTCTCAATTACAATTCACGTTATAATGATGTAATACACGTCTACTTACAGTCAGTTAGATCCTGGGTTGAGAATTCATTTAATGACCGACGTGTAACCATCTTACAGGCATATTTAGTTTTTTAATAATGTACTTTGTATGAAACAACAGTATAAATTTAATATGAAAAATATATAATAAAATGTAATTTTATGATCATTTACTAAGTTTATTAGAGTAATTATAAATCAGTTGGTTATGAATATTTATTTTTATATTAACTACATTCTACAGTTCTGAAGTGCTTATGAGTGTCGGTTAAATACTTAAACGTTTAATCGTTCCGCGGTTTGTGAAAAAGGATTACAATTGTTTTATTTTTATTTCCGAAGTATTGGATTTTAAAGCAATTGGATACAGGAAATAGCAAATCCGATAAACCGTTGAAGTTGTGTCAGATCTGATATTTTTATTTTTGAAATGTACAAACCTGTATTGAAACCGCACATTTTATTTTTGATTTAATGTCGATCGATTTATTGATTCTAATATATTTAAGGATTTTTACTTGTAATAAATATTATTTTCACCCTTTTAGAGTTTTAATTAAAACAATTGTGAAATCGATCCTTCATTCAATTAAGCGTAATAAATACGATTGTCGTACGAAAGTAACAAAAAAACTCACATCACTTCCCATCGATGTCAAACGTCGTCGTCGGCGCGACCTCCTCGGCGCCGCGCTGATCACCCATCACCCGATATTTGTGTCAAGTGGAATAAATCAATTTTGTATAAATCACCACAACATAATTATAACATAATGACTAAGAAATATGACGATCGATATCGAAAAACTTTATTAATTCAAAATTAATAGAAAGATTTATTTATTTGAAACCAAACTATTAAAATTAAAAAAGAGATCACTTTCTCAATAAATATTTAGATAATATGAAAAATATGTTAAGTAATGGATTGTTGAGGGGCACGCGCGCGGTCGCCGAGTCCTCCGGCGTGCCGTCCGCGCCGCTCGGGAGTGGAGCCTTGACTGAGCGGAGAGAGCAGTCTTATTTGGCGATAGCGCCGAGTGATAAGAGGTTTTGAAAGCGCTCTCCAAACGAAAACACCTGACGGTTATGAAATTTCAGCTTTCATTAAACTTTTAAAGTACGTAAATATGTACAAAGATTCATACTTTATCACCAAGATAACACTTAGTTGATACGCGTTGTAAAATTTTGAACAATGTAAATTATTTATTTAATTAAATAGAACTTATTTAAATATTTATTTATTATTTAAATATTTATTTCTTCAAACAATGTGCTTATATCGATAATACGATACGATAATATCTTATGCAATTGTATCAATATTTTACGCCATAGGTACATGTGAAATGCTGAGCTGTGCTCTTCATTTTCTCATGATACATACACATGATGATACTATTTATATAAAATGACCGGACCATTACAATAATACTTTGCGAATGAACTGCAACGCTGCCGCTGGTACTAAACAACGCGTGAACTTTTGTTATAAGCTCACACAGCTCGTATAGATTTAGTGTTAGTTTTGTTTTAAGTGCGGCTGGCGCGCTCCGCACCGTGCATGCGTCGCATGTTTATAACAATGCACGCGCTGGAAAACAGTCTTAGATTTTTAAATAACAAATAATAAATGCTTACAAAAATCATTCTCAACAAAATTATACAAAAACTTGTACTTAGCGTTAGATTTTAATTAATATAACATTATTTAGGTGCTGCTGTTTTTTAAATATTCTCAAACTAGATTCTCATATTTCAAAAAATTTCATACAATAACTTCCTCGATATTCCAAGTACGTGCCGTTCCTTCAGGAATATCTACACTGTGAAGCTTCAAAACGCCTCGATAAGGAGCCTCCAGTTTATCAGAAGCAGAATATAAATTCAGAGTACATTTCTGATCAAACAGAGTACTCCTAGTACTAGTGAATGTATTTCTTTCATTGTGTGGAAGTAACTGCTTAATCTTGTAATTGCGCCTGCTTTCTGCATACGAAGTGTCACTGTGTATCACGACTTACACTTCGTATTTTACAAACTAAAATGTATATTGTATATTATGTTGAAAATAAATATGCCGCGGGTCGAGGTCGCCGGTCGGTGCATTGTAATAAGTTGTCAGATTTTTAAACTAACAGGAACACAGTGCCTTAGGAACTTCTTTTTCTTAAATCATGTATTATTTTCGAAGCCAGAACAGAAATAATAAATATATCGTTTTGTTTTTGTCGAATTATTAAAATCCAAGAACTGTAAATACTATAATTTCACTCATCACAGAGTCATTCAAATTAAAATAACCGATAACATGAAAAAACCCCGTCTAGGATTTACATTGGTATATGAGTAGTTATAAGTGTAACCGTACACCGGTACGTACGTACGTGGTGGCTCGCTACACGAAGCATTAACGATTCTCTTCGACCGCGGTCCGCCTGCAGCGCACGGTTTGCTTACTAATGCACCCGCTCGCATATCGCTCTGCATGTTCTCTTCGCTCCTCACCAGTTAATTGATTTCGTTCGAAACCAATTATGGAATATTACTTCATATACGATAATATCAAATATAATCATTTGGATTATTAGGATTTTAAATAATCATTTATTTTCGATATTATCTCAAATAAAAGAATCGGAAATAAAGATACATTGTTAATGTTGATTTGAATAATAAAGAATGAACCGAAATAAATGTATAACGTTTCATCTAAGTGAGTAGTAATTTGTTTTTTAGCGGATAAAATTATAATTATAGAAATCAACAATAATAATAGACAGTCAGTGGAAGAAAGTCATATACTTTGTATTCTATATTTTTAAATACAACAATTTATATTTTCATATATTATTAAAATATGAACGTTTAAGAAAGTAATATTACTTAAGTATATTATTACAACGTATTGTGTGTGTGTGTGTGCGTGTGGGTGTGTGTGTGTGTATAAATTAGTGTAATTATTAGATAAGTAATTCGTGCGGAGCGTTAGGGATATCACTAACAAACCACCGCGACATCCACTTCATCTACTTTACATGAGCGCCTGCTGCAGTGGAATCTCAAATTGTTTTTTATAATTATACTTACATCGTTAACGTGAAATACATTTTCGATCTACTGTCGTTATCGTCGGACCCAAATTATTCATTATTATCAAACGCTCCATTTCACAACACGAGAGCGATCCCTAAATATTTGATTAAGAATGTTATTAACAAATTGTTCAGACCCAAACCCAGTGCAATGGGTCAGATTGGAATCCGCGGTACAATGGAGGCTTAATAGGAAGTTATAAGACTGTTTTGTTTAAGTCATTCACGAGTACATGACAATAAAAATGATAATATAAATAAATGCTACAGTGTGTCTTGACATACCGCGGCGTATCTCACACACACTCGGTACACTCTGTACACGAGGCACCGTGTGTGTGTTATGTGATAAATCAATTTAATATTTATTATATAATATAAGAAGTTATATTAAATTCCTTTTGTTTCAACCCTACACGCTCGTGAACTCGATGTCCCTAATATGATGTTAAAAGGTTTTTGACGCGAAGGTAATTAGACATCTAAAACGTATATCTTTGTGTCGGGTTGAGCTTAAGTTCCGCAATTTATTTTATCATAAACAAGAGGAAAATTAGATCCGTTTAAAAAAATGTAATCATTGTGACCATTTTATGGCGGAGGTGGAGTGTAAGTGGTCTGTGAAAGACTCATAGTTTTACGCGCGCCAGATATTTGCACTGTAGTAAAATATTAGCTATAACTAAAGTCGGAGATATTTATTGAAGAATTGAAGAAAAAGAAATATAACGAGCACTTCATATTTAAAAGTATCACACTCGGTACTAACATAACGACAACTATATTGAGACGATTCCCCTTACACTATTAATATATTACTATCAAATTGTGAATAAGAAACCAAAAAGGTATCAGAAAGTCAAAGCATTTGCTCTCTGAAATGTCTCGGTGTTTGAAAAATTTAAAGTCATGAAGCTCGCTGTGACATGCTATTTATGATAGAATTTAAACAGTTTATGTCTGAAATGTTGTATGCTTTCTTGTACTATTGATATAATACTACAATACAACAAATATAGACTTTATATGATCCAGAATGTATGCAGCGAACGAAAGCTATTGCAATGAAAGCTTTTATGAATTCATAATATTTATTGATATTAAGCGTGTGGATACAAAAACAACTGAGTATCCATTCTATGCAGCACTTCACTCTTATACAGTTGAGTTGTATCGAGTCGCTCGTTGCTGCGTCACCAAAAATAAATTGATAAAAAATTTTTAGTAATGGATTTTTAAAGTAATGTTTCGTAGAGTGTCCCCATTCAATATGTTAATATCATGTCTATTAAATATATGATTTTTGCAGAATAAATAAATTGTATCTTACAAATAAAACGTCCGAGACATTAAAAATGTTATATGTTTTTTATTCCTATATATCTTTAGTTCTAAACTCTCTTAGCTTAAGTTTAAATATGACAATATTTGTTTATTGTTTTGAAATAAATTTAAGCATATTATGTAATATCATCACAGTTTAGACATTTGTAAAAAAAAATTATTCTTAACGGGATTTTATAAAACATGAAATATTAGATATAGTGGAAATACTACTTCATTTAACAACCGTGGATCCAATCTTGCGTGGAGCTCCGTGGTCGGTCGACGTCAATATTTTGCGCACCTTTTTAAAAACATGGAATCGCTTTTAAAGTGTTTTTTAAATATATATTTAAGACATAAGAGACGGTGATGGATGGTGAGTGCTACTGTCCGTGGGTGTGGTATGTTCCTACAAATAAGGAACTTGGTCTAATCAAATTTCACATTTAATGACGATTAACTTTATTCATAGAATTTTTTTTATTCATATATTTTTTGTAACATAATTTTTAATTACTGAAATAATTATAATCAACAGAAATTTTACAAGAAATAAAGCCACGACGCCAAACGTTAATAAGTCGAAAAACATATTGAAAACTAATGAGCCGATGTGATTGCTGCGTTCGTTTATATGAAATCAAATTAATAATATTTCTGACAATATCAAAAACTTGTCTGTTAATATCGAGAATTTCTAATACACTTACCAAGGTGAAATTATCACGTTAGTAGATATTATTTTAATTCCACAGAATTCATTATTTTTGTATTTTCAATTATTGATATTAATTGACAAGATTGGGTACTTTAAGGTGAAGAAAGTTTCTACGTCAGCAGTTGGCACAAGGTAGTGCTCTCTCAATTAACATCCGCGTAATAATTAATCTTCGACTTCTAAAAGGGTTCGATGCAAACCAAAGTTTTCTTTTTATTCCGTTATAGGATCTTTAGAAATTCGACTATTGATTAAGAGAGAGCCAATTGAGATTTAGAAATATGGACAGAAAAGAAATGAAATAAGTAATTAATGTACCGTAGACATAGCAATGAGCCTCGTTAACCATACAATTATTGTTAATATTCTAAAAACAATTGATCGGTTCGGGAGTACGAGTATTATAATTATGTATAGTAGTGCGAGTATTGGCTATTGGTTTGAACATCGAGTGTAGACGTCAGTGTTTGGTAATCTATCACAAAGAAAACTATTGTCTAACATTGACGTTACTCGACCTCGCCAAGCTTCTCGTTGAAGACAGACCTCAGGAATCCGAGAACAAACTCATTGTAATTTTCAATAGATATTTATATGTATGTATAATTTTTGAGTAGGGTTTATTTTCGATTCAATTCAATAAGAGTCCCACAGTAAATGTGATATTTTGAATATTTATTTTAAATACTTCTAAATTATTACGGTCGATAGGATGTCCGTAACCTACACAAATATTATTCCGTCATATAATGTATGTGAATTCTATTGCCTCGATTAAACTGTTAAAAAATACAGTTCCAAATAAGATTATTTTGACATAAAGGACTCCCCTAATTTTATATTGATATGAAAATCTTTCACGTATATAATATTCTTGTATGACGCGAGCACCCCGTCTCGACTTCGCACCGAGCTTTAAATATCTACGTGCAGAGAGTTAGTTTAAAATAAATATTATTAGTAGGAATCAAAATTATTCCTATTAAACATATCAATTCGATTTCTCTGTTGTTTGGATTTTGATTACATTTTTATACATTTTGCAAATTAGCTTCAGTATTATTAAACTTAAGTATTATTTATTTTTTAATTTTGAAAAGAAAATTTATTCAAATTTCCTTACGACATAAAACTCTACCGGCTATAAATATTTCAACCTCAGAATTGCAAAATTTCTTTTGACATTTTTCAACTTCGGACTAATTTTTAATTTTGAATGAGCTTTGTGTTGCTTTTAGAGTTTTCTGAAGCGAATAGATAAATGGAAATTACTTCGTTTCGTTAATTGATCGGGCTAATTACTTTTTCGAAACTGTAACATACGTATAATTTTAATATTATCAAATGTTCAAAGAGTATAATGTTTTCTAAGATTTTTAGGAATCGGAACTACTCGCTCAAACAAAACTGTTACGAATTTTATGATGATATTGAGTACATTCTATTTTCAATACAATAATCATCAAATGATTAAAATTATATGAAAAATTAACGTGAAGATAAAAATCAAAATTTAATTTAAATCAGATAAAAATTTAGATTTAACTATTATACTCCAGTTAAATCCTTAAAACAGGTTTATTTAAACTAATATTTCAAGAATGTGTATATTCTTATCGCAATGGCAACCTACTTAGGTTAGGTAAAACGAATTAAAATATTTGACTGACATAATTTACTTACTAATTGCCTTTGTGGTATAATGCAATATTATTATTATTTGGTACTGACTTTACAATGTAATATCAAATGGAAATAAAAAAACTTTAATTCACCGTCTCTTAATCTACATTTTATCGGTTGCTATGGTCTTTGATGTTAAGGTACGGTTATACCAAAAATAATACATTACTTTTACTGAACTACACTTTGCATATCGTAAAATTTATTGAAATGGCCTCTATTGAAGCCACGTTGACACTTAAAAAGCTTTGTGTTATTTAATACACATAATTAAATACTTAATTAAGAATATAGCGAAAGGAAGAAGAGACAGTTGTTGCGAAAACATTTCGAATTATTTATTAAGTAGTGATAGATGTTTTGACTCTGTTATAGTTTTTCGCTAAATAGTTATATTATTAAGTAACTTCAATAATTATATAAATTCGATGTTGAGGTTGTTGTTGCTTAAAGAACAATTTAGAGTTTTCTTCCTTTCTTCTCTCTGACTGTTATCTGTGTTAACAAGTCTGTTTTAATGTCAGACGTCATACAGTTTTATAGTTTATTATCTAACTGTTACAAATATAGCATTGTATTTTTTTTAGTATTTAGTGAAAAATTATGATCGATTCGATTCACAGACATTAGTTTACAGATACAACTGAACAAACTTAGGAATTTAGTATTAATAAACATAGGAAAGAGTACTGGAGAAAGTATTACGCCTTTCACCACACCAGTTTCCATGTTAACCCACACCGAGGATGAGTCCCCTCAGCGAACTGACTGCTGGCGGCCACGAAGATTGGAAGGAAACCATTTCACGACCAGTGCACTGAATTTTACGATGGCGAGAAGGATGTGTATGGAAAGCGTTTGAGAAATCTATAAGCACCAATACTGTTAGTGTTTTTCCAAATACTAGGAAATTTGCCTGTACGTTGGCCGACCAGAAAATTAGTAAAGAAAGATTATGACAGGTATGAGATAAGCTAAAATTTTAAATACCATAATCCTGCTTATGTCGTCACAACCATTCGCTTTACTTTTAATAGACAAAATGGCATTTTGAACTTCGTGCTGTTGCACAATTGAGTAAGAAAAAGCTGGAATATCGGGCATTTAAAATTGCATATTAAAATTAATGCCAACGTTTCTGTACAGATTATAAATGCAATGCGAAATGGATCCAATAAATGCGTTGAGACAAAGTGTTAATATCATCCAATAATAAAGGAAAGGCACAAGCAAGAGTCATTATAGTCGTGAAATGAATAAAATAACTTGTAATTTAAAAATAACATATCACTATTATGATGTCTGTGGCTGAGGCGAAAGAGGTATGCAGGGACCGTAGCGTTTGGCGCTCCGTCGTCTCTGGCTACTCCGCAAGGGATATGGTGTGAAACTAAAATAAATAATAAGATAAAACTATATATATAAATATATAGACATTATGTGTGAAATATTATAATTAATAAATAGTAAACAATAACTAATAATATATATATGTCGGTGTAAAATCATTTTAATCTTAAGTTAATTATTTTAAGCTAGACTTTTAACGATTGCTCTATTTACGGAAATCACGTGGTAGGAAATGTTGTGTCGCTGTTGAGTTGTTGATTGTTGATTAGCCTATCCGATACAGTTAATCGGATCTTTTAATCTGTTTTATGTTGTTGTAAATTCCTATTACCATTTATTATGAATATTACTTTTATTAAACAGAATATTTGGACAATTGATTTAAAATGGAACATTCTCGTTACTACGCAAATCTTAACACCGCCACATAACATCTAAAATGTTTTGTGACAAATAAATCAAATTATTATTAAAACGTTGTCCAGAAATTATAAATAGAATTTACAAATAATTATTGGTGATTTTTAGTAACGATTAAGTGTGTTTTTTATAAATGAGTTTTCATTGAATAACGATTGTCTCTAAAAGCGCCAACAAAGATGGCCGGTGCCATTATTGTTGGAGCTTTGGTTGACACAAAAAGTGTCAGTGTTAAAATCAAAATCTATTATATCTGGTGAGTTCTGAATTTGTTATTTTAATTTTCAGTTTAACTGACTACAATAAGCTTTAATTTTTAATTTAATTTTGTGATTTTTATTTGAAACATGTTTTTTGTGTAACAATAATTTCATTATTTGTGATGAGTGAGCCGGGTGTTTGTAGAGTGATTGTGACGTCAGCACCGCTGACGTCACAATCACTGTTTCTGGAAACTAACTTCGATTTTAATGGGCCTTATATATATATATATTATATTATACTTATATATATATATATATATATATATATATATATATATATATATATATATATATACATATATGTAAAGAAAGTATATTTCCTTTATTTTATTGCCCTAAATTATTTAAGTTGAAACCTATGTTTACACAAAAGTTAACATAGATGGCGTTAACACTATGTACGTAATATGATTATTATATTATTATCTGTGGTACTAATAGTTATGCTAAAGAAAAGGATTATAAGTCTGTCAAAAACAAGAAACTCGTAAAATTTGTGACACAGTATTGGAAATTAAAGAACATTTAAAAAGGTAATTTGAAAATCAAATAATACACTTTAATCGTCGTTTCTTTGTTTTTACAGAGCAACACGTGGTTATTATAAACTATGGAGAAAATACTATTTAGATTTACTTTAATGGCGGCAGCGGATGGAAAATCTAACATAATAAGCATAACCTCAATCGGCACGCCGGACGGACGCATGTATGAGGTACCTAATGACCTGAAATCCGCAAGTAAACACAGCCTTGGTGTCTACAGAAATTTATGCGAAAATAAAGAACTCACTGAAGAAAAGACATCAAACACGCGCAGTATGGATCCTACTAAGTAAAGAACTGACGAACGTATATTTAGATGCAGGTGAAAATGTACAATTCAGTGACTAATATTTAGATGAAATTACAGAAGGAACAATGATTCCACCAAATAACACAAAAAAACAATCTGCTAACGGAAAAAATAAATATAAGCAAAACCGCAGAAAGATTTTTGTTAGAATAATTTTCGAGTAAAACTTCAAATGCCAACCAATGGATCACCGAATTTGAAAGGGAATGTGAAAGATATGAGATAACACGAAACGAAGAGAAAATTGAGATTTTGAAACATCTGCTAGAAAAACAATGTTTAGATGGGTATGGATGTATGTTAATAAAATTAACGGTGAACCCTAAGTGGTCACTATGGAAAGATAACTTTTGTGAAACTTATGAAAATAAAGGTTGGTCACAAATAAAATATGCATGTACATTTAGATTTCAAAATGGATCGTGACTGGAATATGTCACAAAAAAAGAAAAACTGCTATTTGAAGTTAACAAGCACATTGATACACAAACAATGATAGATCTTATTGTAATAGGACTACCGAGTTATATAATGGAGAAAATTAATAGAGAATCTGTAAAGTCAACTGCAACTTTGTATAATGAAATCGGAAAACATGAATATGTGGTGAACAAGAAAAATTTCTATACTCCTAAACAAAATAACTTTGATTTTAAAGGAAAGGTTGACAAAAAGAAACCATGTAAGATTTGTGAAAATTCAAACAAAGGTGTTCGATTCCACCCTGAAGAAAAGTGTTTGTTCAAACAAACAGATGATAATTGTCAATAGAAAAACTATAGTAAAAACGTAAACCATTCAGTGATTGATGTTGAACTCAACAATGATAAGTCAAAAAACTAATAATCACACCATCATTAAACCAAACTATTATTAAACCAACAAATAGAATTTTTTTTTTTTTTTTTTTTTTTGTAATAGGAGGGCAAACGAGCTGGCGGGTTACAGATGATTTGTGATCACCACCGCCAATGAATTCTTGCAACATCCGAGGATTTACAGGAGCGTTGCCGGCCTTGAAGGTGGGAGTAAACGCCTTTTTTGAAGGTACCCATGTCGTACCGATCTGGAAATACCGCCGAAGGGAGTTCGTTCCACATTCGAGTGGTACGAGGAAAAAATGTACTTGAGAACAGCACAGTGGTGGATCGCCAAGCATCCAGGTGGTAGGGATGGTATTGGAGGCGATGGCGCGCTGTGCGGTGATGGAATTCGGCGGTAGGCATCAGATCGAATAGCTCTTCGGAACACTCCCCGTGTTAAATGCGGTAGAAGACGCACAGAGATGCAACGTCTCTACGCAATGCCAAAGAGTCCAGCCGTTCACAGAGCACCGGGTCCCCGACAATCCGAACGGCTCTCCGTTGTACGCGGTCAAATGGTAGAAGCTGATATTGGGGTGATCCGGACCAGAGATGAGAACAGTACTCCATGTGTGGCCGGACTTGCGCTTTGTAGAGCGCAAGTCTTTGGCCAGGATTGAAGTACTACCTCGCTCTATTGATCACGCCCAATTTCATCGAGGCCAACTTGGCCTTGCTCTCCAGATGACCACGAAACCGACAGTCACTCGAAATGTCGAGACCCAGTATTCTGATACTTGGCGAGGCAATAAAGGGAGTGCTCTCGAAGAGCGGTGATACGACAAATGGGGTTTTTTTAGCGGTAAACGCGCAAACCTGTGCCTGTAGGGGATTGAACTGAACGTGGTTAAGTTCACCCCACTCAGAGACCATCTCCAGGGAGGTCTCTATTGAAGACACAAGTTTCTTTCGGCACTCGTCGACGTTTTCCCGAGAGAGACCTGCACGGCCGGAATATACCGCATCCCCAGTACTGTCATCCGCATAACAATGTATGTTGGAGATATCCAATATATCATTGATGTGCAGGAGGAACAGAGTTGGGGATAGCACGCAGCCTTTGGGTACACCAGCGTTCACGGGCTTGGGGTCCGAGCAAAAACCGTCGAGAACGACCTGTATGCTCCGCCCAGTGAGGAAGCTGGTGATCCACTTGCATAAACTCTCGGGAAGCCCAAAGGAAGGTAGCTTCGAAAGAAGCCCTTTGTGCCATACACGATCGAAGGCTTTCGCCATATCCAGACTAACTGCCAGACCCTCTCCCTTACTTTCAATAACAGCTGCCCAACGGTGCGTAAGATATAACAGAAGATCACCAGCTGATCGACCATGGCGAAAGCCATATTGCCGGTCATTGACCAAATGGTGATCCTCGAGGAAGGTTAGGAGCTGATTATTGATGATACTCTCCATTACTTTGGAGAGAAGAGAGGTAATGGCGATAGGTCTGTGGTTAGCTGGGTCCGAGCTATCACCTTTTTTAGGGATCGGATGTACAAGGGCACGCTTCCATGAGACCGGGACTATGCCTTTAAGGTAGGAGTACCGAAATAGACGCGTTAGCACTGGTGTCAATTCAGGGGCACATGTTCGTAGCACAACTGAAGAGATACCGTCTGGCCCACTCGACTTATGAACTTCCAAGGAAAGGAGGGCTTTTCGGATAAGTTTTTGCCGAAAAACTATTTCCGGCATTAAGCTCGGACACCGCGGGATGATAGGCGGTGTCTTCCCCTGGTCGTCCAAAGTCGAGTTTGAGGCAGAAAGAGTGCCCAAGAGATCGGCTTTCTCTTTTGCCGTGTAGGCCAGAGAGTCGTTCCCAGTGTGCAATGGCGGTAGGGATGGCTGACAAAAGTTTCCCAGCGTGGCTTTAGACAGCGCCCAAAACTTGCGCGTGCCAGGCGGGTACTTTGCCAGCTGATCCCCAATTTTGATGACATGCTTGAACTTTGCTCTAGCAATTTTCCGTTTGAAGAATCTGGAGGCACGATTATATTTCCTCTTCAGAACTCTAGAGTTCGGATCCTTAGTGACTAACGCATTAGCCCAAGCTTGATAAGCCTGCCGTTTGCCAGCTGCTGCAGCTCTGACAGACGCATCAAACCAAGGCCGCGATCTACCACCAAGTGGTACCACAGAGCTTGGTACAAATAGTTCCATGCCCTGAAGTATCACATCAGCTACAGCCGCAGCGCAGTCACTAGGATCATTGGAAGAGAAACAAATCGGCCCCCATGGGTAGGATGCAAAAAAGGACCGCATTCCATCCAAATCCGCTGACTTGTAGTGCCAAACGCGTCGAGTCGCAAGTCTTGTGCGAGCTGGGCGTTCAATGGGCACTACACTCCGTACCAAGCAATGATCAGAGGACCCTAAGGGAGCCTCGACAGTGACTTGGTACTTTCCGGGATGTGTAGTCAGCAGAAGATCCAACAAAGAGGGCATATGGCTGTCCACGTCCGGTAGACGAGTGTGCGTCTTTACCAGCTGGTACAGACCATTTGCCAGAGCAAAGTCAAACACAGATCTCCCCGCGCAGTCGGTGTCACGTGACCCTAGCCAATCGGCATGGTGCGCATTGAAGTCCCCGAGGACTACGACTTCGGCGGAGGGAATCTGTGAAAGCAGATCGTCAATCTTCACCTGAACATGGCCCAAGAGTTGAACCGTTTCTGCATTACCACTATGGGACCTGTAGAGGCACGCGTAGACTCTGACATGGTCGTCCATGTCCACGCGCAGCCAAAGTACAGACAGGTTCCGACCTTCAAAAACCTGAAGGCGACGGTAGCAGATATCCTCCCTTACGAACACAGATACCCCGGCGTGTGGTATAAAATGGTGTTCTAGTTTATACCCGGGGTATGACAGGTACGCTGTGTTGCTAGGTTGAGATATCTGCGTCTCCGTCAGAAACAACAAGGCCGGCTGCGCCGTCTCTAGGTGATAGTGGACGGCGTTCAAGTTGGAATGAAGTCCCCGGATGTTGATATTTGGAGTGTACGATTCGGTCTCAATAATTATTTCAAAGTTGGTAAGACTACGAAAAAAAAGAGAACTTGTTACAAAAACTGATAATCTAATAACTATTAATGGTGTGAAAAAGACAGTAGGTTTGACTACAATAAAAATGAAAATATTTGATGTAGAAGATAAAGCCGATGGTTATATAATTGATGAAGAATAATTTAAATATGATTTTTTATCGGATTGGACATCATAAAAAGATTTAAACTAATACAAAATAACATTTACAAATAAGTCAGAGAAAAGATAAAATCACAAATATTGCATATAAAGATAAAGAAAAGAAAGACACAAAAAGCCAATATTTAATAAATATCCATGAACATATACAAGAAGAGGATTTGAAAATAAACATGGGGAACTTGAATACTCAACAGAAGACAAATATATAAACTAATAAATGCATACTAATCATTTTTTGCTAAAGATAAATATGATATATACAGTAAAAGAATACGAAGCACGTATTGACCTACTCCTTATAGATCTTCGCAGAAAGATAAAAAAAAAAAACAAATAAGAACAAATAAAAAAATTACATGATAGAAAGCTTATTGAAGAATCTTATAGTCCATTTGCAGCACCTGTGACGCTAGCTTTCAAAAAAGAAGACAACAGAAAGTCAAGATTATGTATAGATTTTAGAGATCTAAATAAAATTATAGTACCACAAGCTCAACCGTTTCCACTGATCAATGATTTGGTGGTTAAGACCAGAAGCTCAACATATTTCACTACACTTAAATTTTGCCTTCTGGGCTATTCTGCTCAGAATTGAAGACAGAAAGAAAACAGCCTTTGTGACGCAGGAAGGCCATTACCAGCGGACGTATTTGTCATTCGGATTGAAGACTTTTCCAGCCATTTTCCAAAGCATACTAGGTAACATTCTGAGAAAATATAAACTTACTGATTTTGCAGTTCATTTTATGGACGATATATTAATATTTTCTAATTCATTTTCTGAACACATAAGCCATTTATCACAATTATTAGAAGCTATAAAAAGGGAAGGTTTTAGATTAAAATTCACAAAATGTATGTTTGCTTCAGATTTTGTTAAATATCTTGATCATATAATTCATAATAATACAGTACGTCCCATGAGAGACAATTTAATCTTTTTTATAGATTTCCCAATAACAAAAAATCAGAAAAACGTGAGACAGTTTCTTGGGAAAGTTAACTTTTATCATGAATATTTGCCAGAAAAAGCGATAACTTTAGAACCTCTTCACAATTTACTCCGAAAAACTACTAAATTTATATAGTCACCTGATTGTTAAAAATCTTTTGACATTTAAAAAAAAATATTCTGCTCACAACCAATATTAGAAATTTTTGATCATAATCTGCCCCTTTAAAATTTATACAGACGCATCTATAGAAGGCATTGGAGCAGTTTTAAAACAAAAACAACCAAATGGAGTAGATTAGCCTATAGCATATTTCTCAAAAAAAATAAACCAAAGTCAAAAGAAAAAAACAGCAATTTACTTAGAATGTCTAGCTGTAAAGGAAGCTATCAAGAACAGACGATGAATTGGGGGCTTTAACTTATTATCTATCACAATATAATTTTGTCATAAAATATGCACCAGGAAAACGAAACACTAAAGCTGACTGTTTGAGTAGGAACCCAGTTTTAGAGGCGAATAATGATACAAATGAACTATTGAAAATTGTAAACATGGTAAAATTAAATGATATTATTACAGATCAAGAAAATAAATTAGACTAACAAAATAATAAATTGAATTTGATACTAAAACATAAAATATACTTTAAGAATTTTAAAAACAAGAAAAATTTATCTAATCAGAAGATTATAGTAAAAAGCTCATTAAATATTTACATGAGAACATACAATAATATTAGTAAATTATATACAGCAAAATTTAACTACAAACATAAAAAAAACATTGTAAAAACTGTGAAATATGTATTTAAAATAAAAGCAGAGGGCAAAATAAATATAGTCTAAGTCAGAGTTAGGTCCAAGCACAAAACCTTTTGAAATTGTTTCGATAGATACAATTGGAGGTTTTGGAGGCTCACGATCAACAAAAAGATACTTACACCTCCTAGTCGACCACTTTACCCGATATGCTTACATTGTTACTTCGATGACACAAAAGGCTATTGATTTTATAAAATAATCAATAAGGTATCAGACTCAGATACTATTGGGATGGTTCTCACTGATCAGTACCCGGGATTAAACTCAAAAGAATTTAAATCATTTTTGGAAAAAAAATCAATACCAATAATTTTTACTGCTGTAAATGCCTCATTCTCTAACGGATTAAATGAAAGGCTTAACCAAACTCTTGTTAATAGAATAAGATGCAAAGTAAATGAAAATAATAATAATAAAAAAGCATGGACAACCATCGCCCATGAATGCGTAGATAAATAAAATAATACTGAACGTATGTTCAGTATTATTTTATTTATCAGTTCAGTATTATATTATATTATATGTACTTTGGTGCAAACCCTGTAACTGTATAGTTACAGGGTTTGCACCACAGTACTTATTAGATGGTACAGAGGTTTCCTTTTTACCAAATGAGTTAAAAATGCATAAAACAGAAGTTGAATGGATAAAAGTAAAACAAAAAACGCTTGAAAATTCATTAAAATCTCATAACTACAATAAACTGAGATTTTTATAAGAACAGGATTGACTTTGATTTCAATATAGGTGATATGGTGTATGTAGAAAATGGTAACAAATTGAATAGACATAAATTAGATGAACTAAAGATTGGCCCATATAAAATTATTAAAAATAAGTCAAATTCTATTTTTAATATATATACAGGTCATAAAAAATCTGAATCAATTTATTTCATATCACTAAACTCATGCCTATTCCTAAATAAAGATGTGTTTTATACCTACTACTACTATTAAAGACTAGAGTTTAATTTACTATAACCACTTTATTATTAAGCTTAATTATTATTTATGTACCAAATCTAAGATATGATTGTCTTAATTTATTACTTTACGTATGTATTTTAGTTAGTTTACTTTTATATAAATTTAATTATACTTAAGTTATAGTTACTGTATATTACCACAAGAAATTTTAATAATTTTTCTTTTTTTATTTGAGGAGGGAGATGTAAAGAAAATATATTTCCTTTATTTTATTGTCCTAAATTATTTAAGTTGAAACCTATGTTTACACAAAGATTAACATAGACGGCGTTAACAATATGTACGTAATATGATTATTATATTATATTATTGTCTGTGGTACTAGTAATTATGCTAAAGAAAAGGATTATAAGTCTGTCAAAAACAAGAAACTATTGGAAATTACATTACAGTATTGGAAATGAAAGAACATCTAAAAAGGGAATTTGAAATTCAAATAATATACTTTAATCGTCGTTTCTTTGTTTTTACAGGGCAACATGTGGTTATTATTTAACAAATATTCCCAAACAAACGTATTATATATAAACGTATATATATATATATATATATATATATATATATTATTTAAAAATCTAAGAAATTTTAAGGTAAACCTTGACTTGATATGTACTTACTTTAAAGAATCGCATATTCTGAGAGTAAAGCACTGCTTTTATATGATGTTTTAAATGACAACATAATATATTGACATTTAACATTGACTGTAACTTGTTGAATAGAGATTAAATAAAATACAATTTTAATGTTAATGAATATAAGAAGCAGTACAAATAATGCTACATAAGCGCTTCTAACTAAAATAAATTAAGTTTGTAATAGATTTTTGGATATAAGGTTATCATGAATGTTTGTCATAGAAGTGAAGTATAGACCAAGAAATTATCTACATCCGTTTGATAATCTATTTTTTCAGACCTACACGACGAGGCTTTCTAATTTGATCCAGCAGGTGACGTCACCGACCTCAGCAACTTGTTTGAAGTCGCCGATGTCACCTGCATGTTGTGCACTATTTGAGGCGGCCATCTATTCTAGAGAGGAGGCGTCATTATAATATCTTAAATTCAACGCGGCGACCTCCTCCTCACAAAAGACCTTTTAATGGGGGCCACCAGGAGACGTAATATGTATTACTTATTCGAGAACTTACACATTATTCATACCAAAGTGCTGCTTGGTCTTTTTCTGAATAGCCTGCGTAACTTTAGTAAGAAATTCAGATGTTGTAATATCGGAACCTTGCAACTTAGCTTTGGTCTTACAATAAATAGGGCTCATAGGAGGGTAGGAGTAAAGTTAACACGTATTTTAAGTGTGTTTGATATTTTTTAATTTATTATATTTTTATCTAGTTTTTATAAATAATATTGATGAATTAATTAATTCGCCAAACCCACCTTTCAATGAGTGTAATTTTCTTTTGCAAACTAATGTACTTTTAAATGAGGAAGTGATGGAAGTGGTGGAATCTACAGTTTTTCTAAGAATCACTGTTGATGCTAAGCTACAATGGGGCCCTCATATAGCTGGATTGGCTAGTAAACTTAGCTATGCCGCGTACGCTGTTAAAAAAATTAGATCCCTAACTGACGAGACTACTGCTAAGTTAGTGTATTATAGTTATTTTCATAGTATAATGTCTTATGGTATCCTACTGTGGGGTAGTGCTACCGATATAAATACCATTTTCATTTTACAAAAACGAGCTGTCCGTGCAATTTACAACCTGGGCCCTAGAGATTCTTTAAGAGATAAGTTTAAGCAAATTAATGTACTTACGGTCGACAGTCAGTATATTTTTGAAAATTTTAAATATGTACATAAAAATACTGACAATTTTATTAAGCACAGTGATATACACACTATAAATACCAGGAACAAACACAACCTCGCGCTACCTGTTACTCGACTTAAAAAAGTGAGTAAATCTTTCATGGGGCAATGTATACAGTTTTACAACAAAGTTCCAGCAAACGTTCAAGTATTTCCATTTAACAAATTTAAGAGAATAACTAAGGAACGTTTGTGTGCAAACACCGTGGGTATGAAGCGATCGCTGCCAGACTACTTCAAGGATATTTACTTAGTATTGTGTAATGTTTATATGTAATGAATTTAAGTTCTAATTAAAAAAAAAATAAAAAAATCATGACAATCCCGCTGAGTTTCTGTCGCCAGCTCTTCTCAGGTCTGTGGGAATTATTTTTCCGAGCTGGTGGTAGCTTTGACAATGAAAAAATGTTTTGTATGAAACTTATTTTCAATAAAGATTTTTGATTTTGATTTTGATTTTCCACAAATTATCAATTACGTTCACTTACATCACTTTCAACAACATATAATAAACATGAACCCATAAAGTAATATGGAGGAATTAGAAAAACTTTTCTTGACTTTGAAGATAAATTGCAGAAAGCTACAAGTTCATTAAGTAGATATCCCGATGTTATAACACTATCTCGTGAGTTCTCAGACTTCAAATCCTTTGTTTGGCAAGCACTTTCTAAGTCTAAAATGCAAATTGAATATATCTCTGCTACTGTAGATAAACATGAAACAGCGTTGCGTAGAATTATATTATTATTGCATGGTTTTACTGAAAATGAAAATTAGAATTTAAGAAAAGTTGTGATGAAGGTATTCAACTTAAAATTAGACCCGTGCTGATAAGGTTTAATGCAATTAAATATCGTCATCTTGTGTGACAAAAATTTCCTTAAAAGGTACTGGAATAACCATATCTAAATTTCTAATAAAAACTAGACACCAAGTCTTTGTTGCTGCTCGTAAACATTTCGTTGTTAAGCAATGTTGGTCATTTGAAGGCAGAATACTTCTTCTTCCTAATGAGACACGTTGTAAAGTGGACTGCATGGCTGACCTCCAAAAATATGTAAATAAATTTCCATCCATATCAGCTAACATTGAGGTTTCTTCGCGACTACAGACAAATATTAGTCCAGTTTGATCTACTTAAATACTTTCAAAGATAATTAAGAGGACCCGGGCTCGTAACTAATATATAGATTTTTTTGTAGTTATCGTCGCTACGCTTCTTTTAAATCACTTTATTATAACATTTATCACATGCCGTTACTTCAAAATATCTTGTTTTTGGGCATTGCAAAACTTTTATTTATATATTACCTACTTTATTTCTTAATTTATACTAATTTATATTGACTTTATGACAGTTCTTCAATCGTAGTGACAATGACAACGGCGTTTCGTTTTGCTACAATTATTTATGACAGTTATGCTTTATTATCATTTTTATTATACATATATATTACTATACCTTTTATTTTTAATCTTTTATTCCATTTTTTGTTTTTACTGCTTATGTAATTTAATACGGGCATTTGTGTTTATGGTACTTCGTTTTAGTCTTTTTCGTAATAATATTTTTTTTACCGGCTGATTTATTGTAACTAGTATTGTTTGGTTATTAAATTATTGTAATTGTTACATATTATTATTTTCTTTTTTTTAAGTATTGTAGTAAGTGTTTCGAATTTACTTCTGATTTTATTTTAGTTAATTTAGTATTTTTTAATTATTATTTTTTTGTTTATCATTATTAATAATTATTTTGAAGTTCTTTCCATTACACCAGTGATTCGTGAGGTTGCCAGTTGTTGTTTGATTAGATTATTATAAATCTGTGTAGTGTCTTTTGATTGATTACACAGGCACACAAAAAAAAACATCATGAACCAGAGGGGAGACCCCATTATTCTTAAGTTTTTGGGATCGCTGAAACCGAGTATGATAATAAAAACTAATTTTAAATGCCCGTTTTCCCGCTAGCACCCCCTTACTACCTCTTAAGGGGTGAAAATTTAAATTTTGTATAAAATCAAGTACACAGTATAAGTAGAATTAAAAAGAAAACAAAAAAAATGAAAAAACTTGTTAAGAATAGGACAAAAATCATGATTCAGTCTTAGCATCATAATGACAAATATATGCATACAATGAGGTTACCATATACTTTATAATAATTTTTTGTCTCAGCATCCTAAAAAACGTAGAAATACGTGTCTATCTTGATTTAATAGAAAAATTTAAATTTTCACCCCCTGTAAGGGGTGGTAAGAGGGTGATAGTGGTCATGAATTTATTTTTAGTTATCATTTTCGGTTCCAGCATCCCAAAAAACGTAGAAATACACATCTATCTTGATTTTATAGAAAAATTGAATTTTTCACCCCCTTTAAGGAGTGGTAGGGGGTGATAGTGGTCATGAATTTATTTTTAGTTATCATTTTCGGTTTCAGCATCCCAAAAAACGTAGAAATACACATCTATATTGATTTAATAGAAAAATTGAAATTTTCACCCTCTCTAAGGGGTGGTAGGGGGTGATAGTGGTCATGAATTTATTTTTAGTTATCATTTTCGGTTCCAGCATCCTAAAAAACGTAGAAATACACATCTATCTTGATTTAATAGAAAAATTTAAATTTTCCCCCCCTGTAAGGGGTGGTAAGGGGGTGATAGTGGTCATGAATTTATTTGTAGTTATCATTTTCGGTTCCAGTATCCCAAAAAACGTAGAAATACACATCTATCTTGATTTAATAGAAAAATTGAAATTTTCACCCCCTCTAAGGGGTGGTAGAGGGTGATAGTGGTCATGAATTAATTTTTCGTTATCATTTTCGGTTTTAGCATCCCAAAAAACGTAGAAAAACACATCTATCTTGATTTTATACAAAAATTTAAATTTTCACCCCTTAAGAGGTAGTAAGGGGGTGCTAGCGGGAAAACAGGCATTTAAAATTAGTTTTTATTATCATATTCGGTTTCAGCGATCCCAAAAACTTAAGAATAATGGGGTCTCCCCTCTGGTACATGAGGTTTTTTTTTTTGTGTACCTGTGTTATTATTTTAATAATTAATATTATTATTATCTTGTTTTAATAACATATATGTTTATATTTATTGCTATATGTCGCTTAATTAAATAAGTACCTTTTTTAATATATATATTTTTATTATTATTATAATTATATTTATTACTTTTTATTATCGTTAATAACATATGGATAAAATTCAAGATATAAATGACAGTTTTTTCTCATGCTCGTCACATGCTAGTAGTTATGTTAGCGCAGATAACTCGACATCTGATTTTCAGTCGCTTAAAGATTTTTTTTCATGTCTTTCTATTAAATATCTTCCCAATTTTAACGTGGCTCATATCAATGTTCAGAGTATCCCTGCACATCATTCCGATCTTCTGGCATCTGTTAGCAGAGATTGTCTTGAGGATTGTCTTATTAATTTCTGAGTCTTTCCTTAAGCCTTCTCTCCATTCTCTCCAATTTGATCTACTATGCTTTTACTAGGCTTTTTTATTGGCATACAAAAATTACATACTAATTTAAATATATTAATTATGATGAAGAGGAGAGGTAGTATTGTTTCAGTCTTAGCTTGAATGAGGTAAGGGTTGGATTCCCATAAAATATATTATCCGGAAGAGAATTTCAAAGAAAGGCGCAACGACAGTAAAAGAATTTGAATAAAAAGAAGTATTAAAGTGAGACACTTCCAGAGATTTTAAAGACACACACGAGCGATGTGGTCTTGTTCTATATGGGGTTAGTTTAAAACGTTCACGTAAATAAGAGGGAGAGAAGTTATGTAAGATATTATAAAGAAGAGAGAGAATATGTACATTCTGGCGAAGGCGGATAGGGAGCCACTTTAATTGAGTTCGATATTGAGATATATGGTCAAATTTACGCAGTCCGTATACAAATCGGATGCATAAATTTTGAAGTCGATCGAATCTATTTAGCAGCTCCTCAGATGCATCTAAATAACCGACGTCAGCGTAGTCGAGCAATGGTAAGAGAAGTGTTTGTGCTAGCATTATTTTAGATTTTAAGGGAAGGAAGTTCTGCAACCGCTTAGGTGAGTGAAGTGAGTAATATAGTTTCCTGCTAATTTCATCAATTTGAGCTGACCATGAGAGATTACAATCCAGAATAATGCCAAGATTTTTAGATTTGTTGACAAATGGTATTAAATTAGAATCAAAAGTCAGGGAAGGTAAATTTCTAGTAAAAATTTTGCTACGCAATTACTTGCTATAATCAGGGCTTGTGATTTCCTTGGATAAACAAGAAGGCCGTATTCATCAGTCCACTTCTTAATTCTACTAAGATCACTATTAAGAGCTTCGATAGTACAAGCCCGATCTTTTATTGTAGTCTGCATGGCGAATATCTTCAGTTACTTTGAGCGACGCAGTTGTAGTGCTATGTAAAGGACGGAAGTAGGACTGGAAAGGATTATATAGATTATTGAAAGCTAGAAAAGAGGTTAGTTGCTTGTACACCACATCTTCCAAAAGCTTGGATAAGATAGGTAATATTGAGATAGGACGGAATTGAGAAAAAGAAATAGGGTTAGATGTTTTGGGTAGAGGAATGACATGTGCCAATTTCCAGGCTTCAGGATAAGTTTTAGTATAAAGGGAATAATTCAAAATATGGGTGATTAACGGGGTTACAATGTCAAGGATGGGAAGAAGCATATCTCGGCTGATGCTACCACTACCAACTGCCTTCGTCGAAATGGCTAGGATACTCTTTTTAACATCAATCTCCATAATGTCATGAAAGCGAAAAATTTCACAAGTAGATGGGGTGTCAGATAACAGTTTTTGAAGAGTTAAAAGCTTTAGAGACTTGTAAATTGTAATAGGTAAGGAGGAAAAGTGGAGATTAAGTGAGTTTAAGTCAGTCTGTTTAGGTAAGTAAGCAGTTGACTTACCAGCACCCAATGAAATTAACAACCTCCACTTCTTTGAAGGAGAAAATTTTTCGATAGAGTATAAAATGTGACGGCGCTTAGCGTCTCTGCATATCCTATTACAGAGATTCCGCAGTTTTTTGTAGGCTATGTTCAGATCACTTGGCTTTTTCTTACATTTAAAGAGGCAAACTATGCAGGCAAACTATGCAAAGAGCCTAATGGCTCTGTTGCGTCTTTGCATAGTTTGCCTAATCACAGGTTATCCAGGGCGCAGGCAAATGTCCTTACAGGTTTTAGTGATGCATGTGAGTCAAATAAACTAGTGAGAATCGAGATAAAAGCATCCACCTTTTCATCTACCGTCGATGAGTTTTAAATAGGTGACTAATCTAAATTAGAGGCATCACGATGTAAAGCCTCTTTGTCCATCATTTTAAGGTTGCGGTGCAGAACTATTCTTCTCTTAAGCTAATAAACCGACAGATTATAGCGAAAAAAAAGAAGATCGTGGTAAGAAAAGGAAGCATTAAATTGACCGTGTGTTAGCACTTTCTCAGGCTCAAGAACTGTGATAATATCAAGAAGAGAAAAATGAAGGCCGGGCAATAATGTGTAGCTGAAAGAGTGAGAATAGATATACTGTGAGAAGAAATAAGTGAACTTAATTTTTTTTAGACCTAGTGTCATTTTTTAATAAACAGGTGTTTAGATCACCCATGATAATTACATCATCATAAAGTGGCGAGAATTTAATAAGAATAATATCAAAATCATTGAAATAGCTCACAGTGAGAGAAGGACTGTATACAACGCCAAGAAGAAGTTTAGAATGGGAGGCATAAATTACAAGAAACAAATATTCAAGTTGGTCAGGTGAAGTGTTAGGGGATTGGCTGACAACACTAAACGGTGTGCTATCTCTGAGATAGATACATACACCTACGCCTCTTTTAAGAGTGCGATCATTACGTATCAACGTAAAACCTGGAAGAGAATAAAGTATATATGACAGAGATGGTTTTAACCAGGACTCTGACACCAATATGCCATCAACTGGTACGTTGTCAACAGATGCGAGAAGATCAGGAAAGTAGGCCGGAATGCTTTATGCATTTATATGGCATTTATAAGATTAAGGCAATGAACGTTGTTTGGAAATATAGATTGAAGCTTATAATCAAGAGGAGAAAAAGAATCGTCGTTTGGAGATAAAGTACTATCAGCGCTATGGAAATCATCAGAAGAGGAGCATGAGAAATAATTCTTATTTATATTTAAGATAGATAAAGTGGACATATATAACAATAATATAATAATATAATAATAAAACAATATATAACATTAAAATAACAATATAATAATATATTTAAAATTAAAATAAAATATATGTGTTTCTAAATAGTATAAAATATCAAATCTAAAAAAATATCAAAAAGTTTTCTATAGGTCACTTATAGTTGTCCCACACTACCAGGCAAAATTCGTGACACAACTCATCAAGCAATTATTTAAAAAAAAAAAAGAAAGAATAAGTATCATTATTATAAATGTTAGAAGAAAACAAAAATAAAAATAAAAACAACAAACAAAGAAATGCACATTAAAAAAAGTAAAAGTGAAGATAACCAAACACCATGAAAATATCCTAAATTAATAATCCAATAACAAATAAAATTCTTTTATAAACTATAAACACCGTTTAACATTACTAAACGATAAATTTTATATAAGCTGCACTAACATAACATTGACAGTGATGAATAACAACTGTCAAAATAACATTGTCTCAAACTCAATATTAGTAAAATCTAAATAATAGAAAATAATAAAAGCCATTCATCAAGAAAAAAATAAAATAATAATAATAAAAATAATGATACAACAGAGAATAAATATTAATAGTGGAACTACCGACACAATAATGTTTACTTGAAACGAAGACAAACAATTTTTTAAATAGTGTTTGGAAGCCTTATTTAACCGGTTTTTTTAATAACACGACGAGATAGCTTCGCAAAATCCCAAGCCACTTGTTGGCTTGGGATCTTGCGAAGCTTATTCTACTTGGGGATAAGTGCCAATAATGCGCTGCAGTTCCAGTGAATTAGTAATTTTTTTCCTAGTATTATCTGGCAGAGTTATGATGATAAAACCATTCGAAGTCCAGCAGTTCTTCATACAAAAGTGTTTACTGGCTGAAACAAACACTATTTACCTAGGCTTCGTGAGAAATTCCGTAATTGAGATGCCTGTACTCTTTAAGGAGGTTTTAGCATTCCAGACAGTATTCTTAAATTTCAAACAAGGAAAACGCACTAAAACAGGTTTTGGCTTACTTTTCTTAACACCCAGATGATGATATATATCAAGACAAGAATCTTCGTGTCGTGCCGTGTCAAATTGGCTCATACAAGACTCAAACAGTGTTACTATCTGCTCCATGTTCTTGCTAAATTGAGTATGTAAGTCCATATTGCTTAATACATAAGTTGTTTAGTTAAATTAATGTGCCGGGCAATGTAGGTTTGCTATTTAGTTATGTCTATAGCATCTAAGAATGTAAATATTACAATAAGTAATTAAAATCCGACCGAAAAATTTTGTGGTTTTTATGTGTGTACTACCCGCAAAAAAAAATGATTTTCAAATTTTGCTCGGGCTGCCCGTCGTATCTGGGGCGGGCAAAGTATCGCAGTGTATGTTTTCTGAGGGCAAACGACTGCCAACAGTGGCACCCCGCTCCACTCTAGATTTGGACTTTTGCAACATACGGGGGTTTCACTCGAACCTAAACGCTGGCCACTACTACCTTGAGACGGCGCAGCCGGCCTTGTTGTTTTTGACGGAGACGCAGATATCTCAACCTAGCGACACAGCGTACCTATCATAACCCGGGTATAAGCTAGAACATCATTTTATACCACACGCCGGGGTATCTGTGTTCGTAAGGGAGGGTCTGCTACCGTCGCCTCCAGATTTTTGAAGGTCGGGACTTGTCCGTGCTCTCGCTGCGCGTGGACATGGACAATCACGTCAGAGTCTACGCGTGCCTTTACAGGTCCCATAGTGGTAATGCAGAAACAGATCAACTCTTGGGCCTCGTTCAAGCGAAGATTGACTACCTTCTTTCACAGACTCCCTCCGCCGAAGTTGTAGTCTTCGGGGACTTCAATGCGCACCATGCCGATTGGTTAGGATCCTGTGCCACCGACTACGCGGGGAGATCTGTGTTTGAATTCACTCTGGCAAATGGTCTGTCCCAACTGGTTAAGACGCACACTCGTCTGCCGGACGTGGACAGCCATATGCCCTCTTTGTTGGATCTTCTGCTGACTACACATCCCGGAAAGTACCAAGTCACTGTCGAGGCTCCCTTAGGTTCCTCTGATCACTGCTTGGTACGGAGTGTTGTGCCCCTTGAACGCCCAGTTCGCACAAGACCTGCGACTCGTCGCGTTTGGCATTGCAAATCAGCGGATTGGGATGGAATGCGGTCTTTTTTTGCATCCTACCCATGGGGGCCGATTTGTTTCTCTTCCAATGATCCTAGTGACTGCGCTGCGGCTGTAGCTGATGTGATACTTCAAGGCATGGAACTATTTGTACCAAGCTCTGTGGTACCATTTGGTGGCAGTTCGCGGCCTTGGTTTGATACGTCTGTCAAGGCTGCAGCAGCTGGCAAACGGCAGGCTTATCAAGCTTGGGCTAATGCGTTAGTCAGTAAGGATCCGAACTCTAGAGTTCTGAAGAGGAAATATAATCGTGCCTCCAAATTCTTCAAACGGAAAATTGCTAGAGCAAAGTTCAAGCATGTCGTCAAAATTGGGGATCAGCTGGCAAAGTACCCGCCTGGCACGCCTGGCCACTCTGAGCAACTTTAGCCACCCGTCCCCACCGCCACCCACACGCCAAAAGAGAAAGCCGATCTCTTAGGCACTCTTTTCGCCTCCAACTCGACTTTGGCGACCAAGGGAAGACACCGCCTATCATCCTGCGGTGTCAGAGCTCAATGCCGGAAATAGTTTTTCGGCAAAAAACTATTAGGCAGTCTCTATTTTCCTGGGACGTTCATATGTCAAGTGGGCCGGATGGCGTTTCTTCATTGGTGCTACGAACGTGTGCCCTTGAGTTGACTCCAGTGCTAACAAGTCCATTTCGGCACTCCTACCTTAAAGGCGTAGTCCCGGTCTCATGGAAGTGTGCCCTTGTTCATCCGATCCCTGAAAAAGGTGATATCTCGGACCCACCTAACTACAGACCTATCGCCATTACCTCCCTTCTCTCCAAAGTAATGGAGAGCATAATCAATAGACAGCTCCTAACGTACCTCGAGGATCACCAGTTGGTCAATATGGCTTTCGCCATGGTCGATCGGCTGGTGATCTGTTATATCTTACGCACCGTTCGGCAGCGGTTATTTAAAGCAATGGAGAGGGTCTGGCAGTTCGTCTGGATATGGCGAAAGCCTTCGATAGTGTACGGCACAAGGGGCTTCTTTCGAAGCTACCTTCTTATGGGCTTCCCGAGAGTTTATGCAAGTGGATCACCAGCTTCCTCACTGGGCGGAGCATAAAGGTCGTTTTTGCGGTCGTTTTTTCGGTCACGATTTTTGCTCGGACCCCAAGCCCGTGAACGCTGATGTACCCCAAGGCTGCGTGCTATCCCCAACTCTGTTCCTCCTGCATATCAATGATATGTTAGATATCTCCAACATACATTGTTATGCGGATGACAGCACTGGGGATGCGGTATATGCCGGTCGTGCAGGTTTCACTCGGGTAAACGTCGACAAGTGCCGAAAAAAACTTGTGTTTTCTATACAAACTTCCTTGGGGATGGTCTCTGAATGTGGTAAACTGAACCACGTTCAATGCAATCCCGAGAAGACATAACTTTGCGTGTTTACCATTAAGAAAACCCCATTTGTCGTATCACCGCACTTCGAGAGCACTCCTCTTATTGCCTCGCCAAGTATTAGAATACTGGGTCTCTACATTTCGAGCGATTGTCAGTTTCGTGGTCATCTGGAGAGCAAGGCCAAGTTAGCCTCGATGAAATTGGGAGTGATCAATAGAGCGAGGCAGTATTTCAATCCTGGCCAAAGGCTTGCGCTCTATAAGGCGCAGGTCCTGCCACACATGTAGTACTATTCTCATCTCTAGTCCGGATCACCCCAATATCAGCTTCTACCATTTGACCGCGTACAACGGAGAGCCGGTCGGATTGTCTGGGACCCGGTGCTCTGCGAACGGCTGCACTCTTTGGCATTGCGTAGAAACGTGGCTTCTTTGTGTGTCTTCTACCGCATTTACAACGAGGAGTGTTCCGAAGAACTATTCGATCTGATGCCTACCGCCGAATTTCACCACTGCACAGCTCGCCATCGCCTCCTTTACCATCCATACCACCTGGATGCCTGGCGATCTTCCATTGTGTGGTTTTCAAGGATTTTTTTCCCACGTTTCACTCGAAATATGCATCGAACTTCCTTCGGCGGTATTTCCAGATCGATACGACATGGGTACCTTCCCAAAAGGCATATATTCCTATTTCCAAGGCCGACAACGCTCTTGTGAATCCTCGGATGTTGCAAGAGTTCATGAGCAGCGGTGATCACATGTCAGCAGTGACCTGCAAGCTCGTTTGCCCTCCTTTAAAGTAAAATTAAAAAAAAAGATTCCTTTTCCATAACTTTCAAAATAATTGAAAGACTTAATTTTACAATAAGACAAAGCACAAAGAAGATATGAAAGATCTCTTTCCTAATATAATTTATCGACTTTTGAAGTTATTACCGTTGCAACTGTATGTGCACAGATACTAAAAGACGTTAATACCATGAATCACTCTCTAATAGTAATTCCAGTAATACATGGAGATTTCTTAAATCTATTGGTATTGGTTAACTAGTCAGTGATTGTAGAGATGGAGATTTAGATGCTTTCGATGATCATTTCTCTCTTTCACCGGTATCAACATTAAGCGAAAAAGCTGAACCTCTACGGAACTTGGCTGGCTTACCAATGCCGAATTCTTCTCCATTTCATTTAGGTGTCGTTAGTGAACTGGATGTTAAAACCGCCATACTCTCGATTTCATCTATTGCTGTGGGTAATGATAACTTATGTTTGAAAATGATCACCTCTATTATCCCCATTACTCTTCCAGTTTTGAGTCACATTTTTAATTTTATCTTTCTTCATCTACCTTTCCTTCGGCTTGGAAAATGGCGCATGTTATTCCTCTCCCTAAAGTTTCTAACCCAACTTGTCTTTCTCACTTTCGACCGATTTCTATATTACTCTTCTCTCTAAAGCTCTCGAAAACATTGTTCATAAACAGCTATCTTCACACGTTTTCTCTAATTCTCTTATATCAGTCTGATAAGGGGAGAGAAGAGAATTTTTTTCCTGGACATGGTACAGGAACTGCTCTTTTAAAAGTAACGGAATACGTACGATTGGCAATGCAGAATAAATTTGCTATTATTTTAATATGTTATTATTATATTTCAGCAGAGCCTTTAACTCTATCGATTTTGACGTTCTCCTGGGTGTTTTGCGATCAATGAACATAACATCTTCTACCATTGCTTGGTTTGATTCCTTTCTTGGAAGTCGCACTTCGAGATCAAAAGCTTGAAATTCTTCTGCCAACTGCAGTAGATTTGAATTTGATGGATATGATGCAGCTTGAAGACGTTTCTCAAAGTCAGCCATCCTTCGAGTCTAGCAAGCTTCAAGCTCACTGATATTTGCCATAGTAAAGTGTATGATATAAAATTCGAAAGATCTCGTATAACTTTAAAATGTACAGTTTTGGATTAATTGTATGAGTAGTGCAGATAAAAAATGCCTTTACACTATAATACATTAATAATCCATAGTTGGCATTATTCTCGAATAAGGTTTAATTAAATTAGATGTAAATATTTGTAAGAAACACTAATGTAAGGATTACAATCGTAATTTATTTAATAACATAAAAAACCGTTGTTAACTTATTGACACCTACCCTCGGAATAGTTTATATCTTTGGGGAGAAGAATTAGTTGTCTAAATTACATCATCTTTTAGATAATAAAAATAAGAATCTAACAAACAGATTTACGTGATACATTCGAGTACTTGCGATGTATACCAGGTCAAGAATTCGTATAAAGATAAATAGTAATTTGGTAAATACTGTTTTTTTAAATATTCTTTGCGTTTTGTAAATTGTTATGGCACCGAGTAAAAAGAATATATAATAGTTCAGATTTTTTCATTCGTGGATTAATACGAAGTAATTTATAAGAAATATATTTGTTATATTGCTGGTTTTAGTAAATCAAAATAATATAAGAGAATTCAGTCGGCTTATAAACCGTATACGTGACTAGCAGGTTACCCGTGCTTCGCAACGGAACGCGAAAGTGATCAAACATTTTGTTTGAATTTCTACACTACCTAGGAGGTATCAAACAGGCGCGTTATATTTTTTGCAGTTTTTTAGCTGTAACTTTGGAATGGTTTCGACCTTTGCAAAATCGTTTCTTATTGCACCTATTCAATATGTCAGGAGTCTTGTGTCCAAATTGAAGCATTCTAGGTATTACGGTTTGGGTTGTAGAGCGATGAATGAGTCAGTGAGTCAGTAAGTGTTTTGTGCTTTATATATTAAGATGTTTTATTTATGGGATCGATTAGCGCGCCTCGTGAGATCCATTCTGATAATGACATACTTCAGATGAATTCAGAAATCTTATGAATGCTATATATCATTCTTCATTCAATCTTAATATTAAATAAGTATGTAATATATATTTATTATTTAAATGAATGGTATTTCTAATTCAAAAAAAGGGTTGAAATTATATCTTTTATTCCCAGTTAAATATTATAATATAAATTTGTTTCATTTACAACTACAATTGATCAATCAATTATAATAGAATAATTAAATAGATTGTTTGCATTCATATTTTGCACCTTGACATTTAATTATTTTTACATCAAGGCACGGTCCACCTTATTATAATCACTATAGTTAATAAAATGTCAAACATTATCAATGTTAATATAAAACAATGTCACAGCCTCTAACAATAAGCTAACGGTTGAGATGGCGAGAGACCCAGTCGCAGGCGATATGTAAGTCTGCGCTGAGAGACGGGTGATGTGGGGAAACAGTCCTAATTCTCTCATAATTCGTAGAAGTCATTCTATAAAGGACTAGGACTATAAGTTTTATTATTACTATTTTAATTCTAGTTTTAATTATTTAAGTATTTATTTATTATTTATTTTTGGTGATCAAACTGCCATTTAATAAACTTTTAAAGGTACGATTAACATTAAAACGTGTATATTTTATCTCTGGGGGTGTCTGAGTAGACTACTGTTTTTATTTCAGATACAGGTGTTTCCTCAAGTCTAACTGACCTATTGACCTACAGACCTACGCTGCGAAATGGAGAGCTCGGTGAATATTTAAGACTCCATTAACTCGTCGTTCTCACACAGTAGGCCACGGTATCTTCCATTTGAAACATTCTTATTCAAATGTCAACCTTGTGTGCGGAATAAAATAATCAGTTTAGAATTAAAGTAAATACATTAACTGCATCGGTGATATGAGAAGTTTATTATAAAATCGTGGGTAAATGTCAAAGCTAATGCAAAGTACAACATATATATTACTGGTATATTAATATAGACCAAAACGTTTAATAATTTTTGAAAAAGTAAAATTTAAAATGTATTTTAATAGACGGTTATGTTTATTTACTCTCGATGAAAAAGGAATTATAAGTATAATATGTTTATTTGTGTTCATCTTCGGTATTGTAGAATGAAACAAATGAATGGATTTTTGCTTAGTGCTTTGTAAAAGGATGTTGAATGAAAATTGACGATCTTTGTTATCATTTAAGAAAATCTGTACTGCCATTTGACAATTATTGGCTCATTCTTAAGAAAAGGGATCTCTTTAATTATTTAATTTATTATTTATTCTGGGGGCTTTACCCATACTATAATTTAAACGTAGACAAGTTTATAGAATGTACTAGAAAAATATCCCTTAAGAGATCCGTTTAAATCTATTTCATTTTAGAAATGGAAGACAACAATCTCCATTTTAGGATACGAAATCTTCAAAATAGTTTTAGATATAATCTTTCATCCGTCATTTTAAACTCTTAAAAGGTATGTTTCGAATAACCTTCCTTGTTTTCTTATCGTGAAGTTATCTACCGATTTAAATTGTTCTATACTCAATGATGACGAATTTACATACCTTTAAGATTCAATCAAGAGAATTGGTCCCAGTTCATGTTGCCTGTTAATAGTATTCATAGAATGATTTAAATAAATATTAATTAAGCGAAGCGAGCGGAGCGCTCTATGTGAGACTTTTGCATCCCATGTCCGGTATTGGCATGAAAACGGCTTTACCGATCTTCATGAAATTTTGCACCTTATAGCGACGGTTATCGCAATGGTTTATAAAAAAAAGTAAAAAAAGTAAAAAAAAAACTCTTGTTGTTGAGGAATAATTACCAAAAACTAACAATGACAATATTTGATTTTTCTATATTTCTTGCCTGTCCGTTTCAGCTTTGAACGCTGAATTAAAGATGGGTTATTCGTTTCGCTCAAATCGCCGAAGTCTACCGAGATTTTGCGAGCTCAGTAATGTTTTTTACAATATCATTAATAAAAAACTTTTAGTTTCGAAATGTTGTAAATTTACGAGTAAATTGTAACTATCATGCATGCTTATGTTAATGAACGGTTAAAAACATAGAAAATAAAGAGACCACCTTTTTTGGATGTATTATAATAATGTGCCCTGACCATTACTTTATTTATTTTATATTATTATTTTTATATATTATTTTAAAAGCTATTACATACATAAAATTCATTATTGTGTTGTAAACAGACGTAGTGGATATTAATGGATATATATATATTTTATATTATGAAAAATGTCTCTTCTTTAAGTAGTACATACATACAAGTATTATTGCTATTTATAGCCTATATACAATGCTTATATATGTTAGGCCCGAAGACCGAAAACGCTCAGTGGACGGAAAAAACGACCACATCGCGTTCTGGCTGCCTTCAAATGCACAGAACGCGTTCTGGCTACTTTTAAACGCTCGCAACGCGTTTTGGTAATTGTCGAACGGCCAGAACGCGTTTTGTCATTTGTCAAGCGCTCAGAACGCATTCTTGATATTTTACTCGTGTTACTTATCACTCTCTACCTGCGTTCAATAAAATTCAATTTTGTACCAATAAAACAAATGAATTTTTATTGATATTCAACAAGTCTTAAATTTATTATCTGTTCACTTTTACACTTTTATTGCTCATAAAATTTGAATGAATGAAATAATATAGGAAAAATTATTGCTCGACCGTCTTTTTAGTTAGTATAAATCAATTTATTGCTCAGTATTTTTCAACTTTCGATTACATAAGTCAGTACATTACTTATTTTTACAAGAACTGCTTGAATGACATTTCGAATTACATTTTACATTCAAATTTCGACATTTGCATTTCTTATCAGTACAGAATCGTTTGCAATTACAAAAAACAAAGCCTTGTTTGCTTCCCGAAGATAAAGCCGAAGCTGATCGTAAGGAAATAGTTTTTTCTGCAGATACCTCAGTTTGGTCAACGAAATTACTGTCGGCGATTGTAAATTCATTGCGAGCATATAGACGTTCGAGAGTACCATTTTTCGTACCAAGTTTGTAAAGACCGGAAGATTCGACCTGAGTGACAACTGCTAGCACGTTTCTGGGAGCTAATCGTCCGCGATCAACATCGGGGACTCTTACTACGACACTAGTTCCGATTTCAGCTGGGGGAAATTTCGAATTGGACAATGCTAACATTTTATCCGCTTGTTTTCGCAAATTCTTTTTCGCATTGCCTTGTCCATTTTGAATAGAACATTGTTCTAAATTCACCGAAAATACCATAAAAATTACAAAGAATCAATAAAGTTCTCAATGAATGAATCCTTATTGGCAGGTGCGTCAAGCCAGCGAGCGACCAATAAAATTTATTACTGCAGTCAGTAACAAAAGGCCTATTGTTAAGCATATGTTGACAGAATCTCACATCAGAAAATGTTAATAAAACTTTTCTTTTTAAATTTATTCATTCACATTTTATGAGCTTTACAATAAAAGTGTAAAAGTGGCAAGAATTTCTTCCGAGAATTGAAAAACAATAATTTAATAATATAATTGGTAATTTACCCAACAGATAATAAATTTAAGACTTGTTGAATATCAATAAAAATTCATTTGTTTCATTGGTACAAAATTGAATTTTATTGAACGCAGGTAGAGAGTGATAAGTAACACGAGTAAAATATCAAGAATGCGTTCTGAGCGCTTGACAAATGACAAAACGCGTTCTGGCCGTTCGACAATTACCAAAACGCGTTGCGAGCGTTTAAAAGTAGCCAGAACGCGTTCTGTGCATTTGAAGGCAGCCAGAACGCGATGTGGTCGTTTTTTCCGTCCACTGAGCGTTTTCGGTCTTCGGGCCTAACATATACTTAGAGCTTTTATATTTACAGCTTATTTACTTACTGTTTATATACTTAAGGCTTATGTACTTATGGCTTATATACTTAACGCTTACATACTTAAGGCTTATATACTTACTGCTTATTTACTTAACGCTTATATTCTTACCGTTTATTTATCTACTGATTATATACTTAACGCTTTTATACTTAGCGCTTTTATACTATTTATTTATTTATTTATCTTCATGTCATGTCCCTTGCGGGGTAGCCAGAGACTACGGAGCGCCAAACGCTACGGTCCCTGCATATCTCGTTCGCCTCGGCCACAGACATCAACTTCTTCATTCATACCCTCCGGGGGTCCTCATGCTTTTACGTCACTTTCCTCCAGTATCATAGATACTGTGTTTTCGAAGGTCACTCGAGGCCTCCCCCTGTCTCTCTAACCAATCACTTTTTCTATATAAATCTTTTTCGAAGACTTGCCCAAACCACCTGGACACGTTTTTCTTCATTCTCACCGTGACATCTTCGCTAGTACCTGATATTCTGTGGATCGCTTGATTGCAGATTCGGTCAGATAGACTGACTCTATCAGAAACTTCGTCTTATCTACATTCAGGCTTAGACCATTATTTTCACACCCATCTTACAGCCTGTAGCAGGGATCCGCTCACATTGAATCGGGGTAGTATCTCTCATAATTTCTTTCTATCAACCCTTTTCCAAATCCACAATAGCACAACCTTTTGTTTTAGGGCCTAAAACTTTTCCGTGATCATGCAGAGGGAAAAGATCTGATCTATACACCTTATTCTAGGTCTACAACCTCCTTGGCTTTTATACCTACTGCTTATATACTTAGCGCTTATATATTTACTGCTTATATACTTTCAGCTTATATACTTAACGCATATATAACTAGAGGCTGTCCAAAAAGGTACCTTCCAAAAAAAAGGAGTAGAAATAAAAATGCATTTAACTTATATTTCAGGTACGTATGCGACATATTTAGAAAACCACAGATGTACATATTAGAAATAAATTCATTATTCTCTGACCGCCATTGAGTATTGGAGTATTACAAAGTTATTATAGAAACATCGCACTATAACAATTTAAATAAATAAACAAAACATTTCGAGATTTCTCGAAATAACATAAGACAAAATTGATATTACTTTATGCATTTTTTATTTTTTTTCTGCTTTAGGTTTGTCTGGAAGTGTATAAACCGCATTATATTTTATTTTGAATGTTCGCCAATAATTCTATAAATAATTATTATTATTTGGTAACGTAACACTCTTAAGTTCTGGGATCCTTTTATCACACTTATGCCTTTAATAATCCATGAGTTATAGTGATTAATAAACATATTACTACCCGTTTTATGAAATAAATATAGACAGAGTATTTATATAACTCTGAATTATCTTATACAATTGAGAAAACTATAATAATGAAGTTACGAGAATATCAATTGCATGAAAATGCAACAGTTCATTTGTTTGACTACGAGATCACTTCTGTCTAAGAAACTTTAAATCCAGCGGATAGATAGCTTTGAATACTACTTGCCATATTAAGATGTTTTGGTCGGTATTTTTTTTAATTTTTGTCAATTATTTTTAATAGAAGTTAACTAACTTAAAATAACAATAGTAATTTTCTTTTTTTTTTTAAATCAAATACTGCGTATTTTTGAACCCGTAGACTGCGTTAACCGAAAATAAATGCACTTTGATAAGCCATAGTTTCAATGTACTTAATAAAAGAGTTTTTTTATGTGTTATGAGAATAAATGTCGCCTATTTATAGAAAAACTATTGACAAGAGTCAGAGACTATTAACCACAGTCAGTCTCTAAAATATTTAAGAACATTTGCGTACAAGCTAAGTAAATTCATATAAGAAATAAAATCTTAAATTCAGAAGATAAAATAAAGGCAACTTGGGATTTTTGATCTTCTATGACTGGGAAAACTAGGTTGCCAATAAATCTATAAAGTAAAAAAAATATAATATTGATATAAACACAGACACAGATGTTGCAAGCAGATGAAATTTTTGAAACATTTAGAACCTTAAATCTGAAATAAGCCGGTGATTTTTTCGATATGTCAGGTCAATTACTTAGCACTATTAAAAATGATATTCATTATCTTTATGCCCTCATCCCAATTTTGGGGTCGGCGCTTTTATATGTTTTTTCCTTCCATACTCTCCTATTACTCGTCATCTTTGTAGACACTCCCTTCTTCTCCATATCATCTTTCACGCAAACCATCCATATTTTCTTCGGCCGTACTCTACCTGTCCATCCCTCCACTACCATACCCAGAACTTTATTAGTTACATGCCTTTACTATGGTATGGGCATGTAATGAGGAGAGATGAAAGTCTGTCATGACAGACGGCTAGATTTAATTTTTTCTGTCACTGGCTCTATTACCAAGCTTCACCTTATATACTCATTTCACCTCACCCCACACGTCCATCCTAACATTCGCAGCTCCTTTACATGCAAACGCTTTTTATCCTTCACCTGCATCGTCCAGCAGTCAGAGCTATAAATCGCGACAGGTCTAATGATGGTCACGGTTAATATTGCCATCGCTTTGAATCAGAGAACCAAGATAGCGAAACTCTGAGCAGACTGGTAACGGTACTCCGTCGAACAAAAGAGGAACAAAACTGGAGACACCGCCGAAATCGCAGAACATGTGCTCTGTTTTAGTTCTGCTCACTTCCAGGCCGACATTCTCCAGCTTTTGTTGCCATTTTCCCAGTCTACTCTGCACCTCAAGTCCCTCCTCGCCGACAAGAACAATGTCATCAGCGAATAGCATGCACAATGGCGCCTCTTCCTGTATGTCCAATCTCAGAGTATCCATTATCAACAAGAAGAGGTAGGGACTCAGAGCCGACCCTTGATGCAAACGTACTGCAACATTGAAATTGTAGGTGTTTCCAGCGGAATTGTGTACTAGATTGATTGTACATTGCACGAACCAACTCCCATGCTTTCCAGGTATACCCTTCTCTTTCAAAGCCCACCACATCACATTACCGGGAAACCGCTCGTATGCGCAGGTTCTTGTATCGTCTGTACCTCTCACACAACTGGTGAAGAGCGAATATAAAACCGAACTGGTTTTCCAAGATGTCACTCTCGTCTCGCATCTTTTTTTCTATCATTTTTTTCCACACTTTCATAGTATTTGACATGAGCTTTCTATCACGATAACTGTTGCAGTTTGGTACATCACCCTTATTTTTATAAATGCGCAGTCACTACTGCACCATTCATCGGGGATCACTTCTTAATGCAACAACTTATTAAAAAACAAATCCACCCACTTATAGATTCATTTAACACCTTCCATACACCCACTGCTATCGCATCCTACTTTTTTTCATTCTTCATACCTTGTACAGCCCCTTTCATTTCATCATAGGTTACTTTTTTCACTACTCCTTTATTTACCAGTCGGTTTTTTAAAACTCCAATCCAATCATTTTCTTCATTCATCAATGTTTCAAAATATACCTTCTATCTCTCTTTTATGTTTGAAAAAAATATTCTAAACTATAAGGCAGAATTTGTATATAGAAAAGTTACACAATTAACGGACTTTAATACAGCTTGTTTATTTTAGTTATTTTCATAGTATTTTGTCTTACGGTATTTTATTATAGGGCAGTGATCGAAATAAATTTTATATTTATTTTACAAAAAAAAGCTGTGCGGCCTACTTATAACTCAAAAGCAAGAGATTAAATAATAAAAATAAACTAACAAAGCCTATGAAGGATTTGTACTTTTTAAAATGGGCAACTGTTGAGTTACTGGCCGACTCTTCTCAGCAGTGGAACATTCCGAGCCCGGGGGCAGCTAACTCACGAGCTGACTACACTGACCTTTTTTATTGTAATAATTGTCTACGTCAAAATAAGGATATTTTGAATTTTAAATAACACTATAAACAATTATTAAAATCGACTTATAAAAATATATTAGTTTAATTTTTAATAATTAACATTTGTTAATTATTAAAACTTTGTTCTTTATTTGTTATTGTTGTACTAATAGCCGGGATTACTCAAATTTAATATCATTTTAGCGGATGTTTATTATGTATGATTTAGCATATAGTCGAAGTAACTGCGAGGTCAACGGACGGAATCAGCCGTTGAATCATTACCATTACAGGCTTTTTTATACCATATGTTTTTGAAAAACCTTTCTCATTGGTTACTGTGTTCGTTCGTTAAGAGCTCCCCTAAAGTATGCGATTTCAAGTTTTTGCTATATTTTTCTAAAAGGCACTTTTCAATACTAGTAACCGGTTGAAAGAGATGTAGAGTGATGTTTCGGGTTTTTTTATCAAGATTTTTAAACATAAGGAAAAGTATTTAATAGTTGCTGCTCTTTACCGAGATCATCATACTGCCCTACACAAAATGTATGTATGTTATGTATAACAACATTATTCACTATACCGTCATTGACGAAAGAGCTTTTTGGAAGTATGTTTGGTTTAATTTTTAACTTTTAATAATTCCTAATTTCTGAAATTCATTAAATCATTTAAAAATGTTTCTAGTAAAAATTTAAAATGATTATACAAGTTAATATCGTACTCATTGTAATCAGGTATTTATAACTTATTTTATTGATATATTACAATATTTTAGTAATTTACATCATTACCGTTCTAAACTGGATTAACTATTTTAATTAGATTATCTGAGAATTTGTACTTTTCTTTTTAAATATATCATTAAACATGTAAAATCATATTTTGAACAGATTGAAAGTAACATTTACTCAATTTACATTTTTATTCAAATTTTAAGGCTTTTACTAAAATGTCGTTGCTTGGGTTGGGAAAGTGACGTCATAATTTGGTGAAAGTGCTAAACCTGAATAGAGCCGCAATCGAATTTGTCCCGAAAATGAAGCCTTTTGTCAGCGTTACTTTTCACTTCATTAGCTCCAAGACGAGACGTGTGGCGAAACAATATCTGTTTTCACAAAATGTTTACCATCACACGATGAAAATATTTTTATCAATATTGAGGAGAGGAAAAAAACTGTAGTCTATCAATCTTATCAAGAGAATAAGTTTGTTATTAGTACGCAAGCATTAAATCTACACCTTAAATTCCTAGTAATTCTTTTCTAGCCAACCATATTCTTATCAAGAAGTTGCCCATGCTTCGCCAGCATGAAGTCATCAACACTTTTTTGTCAGACATCACTACTGCCATATAACAAGGGGGTTACTAGAAAAATGCTCAAAATCTTGTTTAGTTGATAATAATAAGGTAAGTTCCAGTACACACCGCGTTATAAACAATTTTTTTCCAGGTTCCACTCGCTTGTGGAACAAACTCCCTTCGGCGGAAATTCCAGATCGGTACGACATGGGTACCTTCAAAAAAGGCGTTTACTTCTACCTACAAGGCCGGTAACACTCTTGTAAATCTTCGGATGTTGCAAGAGTTCATGAGCGGCGGTGATAACATGTCAGCGGTGACCTGCCAGCTCGTTTGCCCTCCTCTTATATAAAAAAAAAAACCTTAAACCACTAAAGACTAGCCAAAATTTTCCATGTGAAGGTATATAAAAAAATATCTTTAGTTTTTTCTTGTCATATGTTAGTTAAATAAAATATGATGTAACACACACACCTAACAACTATCCAACTCTCTAGTACCTAGAATTGAATCAACAGAAAGCGGTACAAGTATCAAAACAGGATTATAAAAAACTATGACACTTTATTATCGTAAAATATAATCGATAAATCATAATTCATATAATAGTAAATAATACGTTCATAATACATATAATAATAAATGTAGCAATTGAGTTCATTATAAAGGCAACATTAGTAACACGTAGCTTCGCAATCACTTCGTATTCGTAAGTTTGGGTATGAACGTGCAGTGTGTTCCTGAAACGTAGATAAATATAAATGTGCCAATAACCAGATATCTATAACATTCACATGTTACAGATATCTAGTTTTTGATATAATCAAATGATGCAAAACAAAATTATAAAAGTGAAAGGAAATTGTTCCTTACGTTTTGATAAAGCATTCGTGTGAGCGTGGCTATTTTTTTTTGTACCGTGTAAAGTACATGAAATTGTAGAAATCTACCTTTGCCGAATTGCAATAGGAACAATGATTGAGTGCTACCACTTGGCTAGAAACTACTAGTTTTTTTTTATCTTCACAGTAGTAAAGATAAAAAAAACTAGTTAGAAAAATTCTAAAGAGAAAAAGTTAATTCAGTGTAAACGTATATAGTGTATACAAATCAATACAAAGAGCAAGGAAGGCTTGCACGAACCCTGTGTTAATGATTTTATTATTCTATATTTAATGTAAGAAAATACAGACTTTATTATCGGTATTTTTGAATGAATCAGACTTTTTTTTTACACCTTTTCGTTTATAAGCATTTTGTTGGCAGTGTAAAGGGATTTTCAAATAGAGGTGCCGGGAACGTATCCATTAACCGTATATTTATTTATATTTAGATTCTTACGTAGCTGCGTTCCCGTACATTGTAATAAAAAATGCACTATTAATACTTGCTTACTTTGTTAACTATTTTGAAAAAATATACAGTGAACATTTACTCGACAATTCAATAATTAAAACTTAGCTTCACATTATTCCGGTAGAATATATATCTAGAGGTTTCTTAAACAGCTAATAAAAAAAGTTTGTCTTGAGAATATTTATAGTTCACGTTCATGCCGGCCCCCACGAGGTCTGCTGTTTGACTTGGACATAAGGTAGGATTTTAGGAGCTTATATAAAATCAATCAATCAAGAATATGCCTATAATATTGTTTTAAATATCAGGTCAATGTTATGAAGTTTTTTTAACTGTAATTTAATAGGTAATTCATGTTATAACCTTAATAAATTTAAGAAAAATTTAAGTTATGTATGTCTATTACATTACCAGATTTAGGTATAAAAATATAAACATTAACTATAACAAAGTCTAGATCTTAAGAAAGAAGATCTTGAGAGGATAATAAACTTACTTACTTACTTAGCTTCACGCCATATCCCTTGCGGGGTAGCCAGAGACGACGGAGCGCCAAACGCTACGGTCCCTGCTTGCCTCTTTCGCCTCGACCACAGAAATTAACCTCTTCATACATGCCCTCCGGGGGGTCTTCATGCTTTTTACGTGACCTTTTTCCAGTATCATAGATACTGTGTTTTCGAAGGTCATTCGAGGCCTCCCCCTGTCTCTCTTACCGCTCACTTTTCCTATATAAATCTTTTTTACCATCCTTTCATCACTCATTCAACGTGCCCAAAATACCTGAGCACGTTCTTCTTCATTCTCACCGTGACATCTTCGCTAGTACCTGCCATTCTGTGGATCTCTTCATTGCGGATTCGATCAGCTAGACTGACTCCGCATATTCTGCAAAGAGATCGCATCTCCACAGCATTCATCTTTCTTACATTCTTCTTCTGTGTTACCCACCTTTGGCTGCCGTATAACAGCGTCATATACTTTATATATAATACTATATATAATTATTAATTAGTTATTATTCTAGTGTCTAAAAGAGATGATAATTCTGTATTTAGCCAAACTGCATTAAAAGAATTTATATTTAGTGTGATATTTGTTTTTAGTACCTGGCACGAACTTTATATAAACTTATTATATACTGGCATCTTAGAATAAAAATGTTGTATATCCTAATACGGATAAATTAAAAGGAATTGTAATTATATAATGGTGTTATAGAAATTCTCGGAGTTCTGTGGAAGTCGAATTGTGATATACTTCGTGAGAGAACAATAATTTAAATATAATAGAATATATCTAAAGCAAACATTGTCTCTGCTTTATTGTCTATAGATTTACTTCGCGACAGTCTATTATTAACCTTGTGTAAGCGTACGTAGAGTAAGGTTACACACATCTTACGTCGGGAAACCACAGCCCGCCATTAGCACTGTGATTGTTCAATCCGGACCCTTGTTCCAGCGGCACGAAGGTGTCGGTCGTAAGCAAATACATGGCGATATTAGACCGCAGTACAATTGTTCTCGCTGTTGATTCTGTTTCAAATATAAATAACATTTGAATTTTATAAGTTCAATACTTTAAAGAAACATGTTTAATGAATGCCTGTAAAAAAAATTTGGATATCATTATCTTTCCTTCATTGTGAGATGTAATTTACAATAAAATATTATCAATTAACATTTGATCGATGAATAACCTATTCTGCTATGACTTCTTTTAATAAATTAATTTTTGAGGCTTTATTACTTTAATAGAAATGGTTTTTTCTTTCTAGTTGTATGGTCAAAAAGACTCTTTGAACCTGTGGAGGAAAACCAGCAAGGAGCTTGGAACATCATTTTTTTGTTGTCAATAATTAACATTTTTTATAGTATTCACTCTTATGTGACACTCAAAGTTAATATGTGAGAATAAATTTGAATTACTTCGAGGTGTGCTTCCAAAAGAAAACTACAGTCTGGAAAGATTAGAAATTAAAGGATCAAAACAGCCAATAATAGTTTTCATTTAATTTTATTTTAAAATTGAGGTTTGATAAATATAATATAAGTAATGTACACGAATAACATCAAGATTTTGAACAAAGATGGTTAGATCCCACAAGTGATTATTCCATGTTGAAATTGACCACCTTCGGCTCGACAATCACGGCCACTAAACCACTGTGTCATCAGTGGCTTACTGAGCCTCTAGGCCATTTAAATCTTAATCTCTACGAATATTGAATTATCCGATGGTTTGATGTTATTTCCATAAGCTTGTTTTTATCTTTAGAAACATCCAATCGAAATTATTGCTGCATTTACATAAATTAATTGTAACTTTGTATAATTATAAAAAATTAAATTTTCGTTAAAAAGCAAAATAAAAGCTGTTTTATAATTGCTATTACAGAATGAGATTTGTATCAGTTAATATTTTTAGCAACATTGTGAAAAAATTAAACTCAGTAAGTGAAGTACTCGTATCAGTATTAATAAAACGGTACAATAATTCTTATCCAAATTCCACTTTACGTTCAAGTGGCGAGTCCGTGCCTAGAAATCTAAAGGAGGATATTTCTAAACAGAACTATTATTGTGGATTCTATTGAAAGCCTCAATATTTTGTCAATTATTTTACAAAATAATTGTAAATTTTATGAAATTATTTTGATTTCATGTTTTACTTTATGAAGTATAAGGATCACTGTTATCATATTTTCACAATTATTTAACAAACAAAAAAAAATATTTTGCCCATATAATATTACACGTATATGTAGTACTTCTTATATTGCAATTATTGATACTTAATAGTTATGTTCCCGTATCTAAAAGACGTTTTAGCAGAAGAATATAAAGATTGTAAATACTTTTGTATTTCATTAAAATGCCATCGACAAGTTTTGGTAATATATTTAAAAAGTGTGTTAATATTAAAAGGTGTTTCCCCAAACAATTAAAAATATGTAAATATCTTGATTACTTTTATAAAAGTATTTAGAAAAGTATAAAAAAAATCTAGTATAATGTAATTTGTAAACTAAATGAGAAAGGAAATGCCTAATCGAGTTAATTTTGTATATAAAATTGTTCGAACCCTAGAAGGAGCTGATAAGTTCGCTACCCCGAGGTTAACTTGCCGTGAGTACATAATTTCCTGAGCGCTCGGACCATCGCCACCCTTACCAGCTTATCTTGGTTACTCATGGTCAGTGAAAACAAGAATTGGATTTACTTAATTATTTTGAAGTATGTTTGTGTATTTTATAAATATATTTTCTAATTATTATAAAAATTTTAGCTTTTAATTTTCAACTACTTCTCACTAAACTATTCGGTATATAAGGAGGGCATGCACCAGCCCAGGTAACTGATGACTTCAAATGAACCACATTATAACTGAAACAAACTACTTCTATTCAAATGACTGCGCAGCTGCAGCTGTGACGCCGCCGGCAGCGACGGGTTTATTCAATAACTATAAGAAGAATTTAATTCATAATTACCTCCTTAATACCAGCGCTTAAAGTATTATTTTAGTCGATTTTAAATCCAAAATCTTCAATATTGTAATACATGTTGACTTGGATTTTTTTCAGCAATTCTTATTTTTTGTTTTTGTTTTTAATAAGTCGAAACTATATTACTGCACGCAGAGTATTAAAGTTAAAAAAATATTAAGAGATCGTTTTAATGAAATATAAGTAATGGAATGTTAATTCCAGATTATTATTATAAGAAAGAATTCTTTAGGTGGTAGAGTCTAGCTGTAGTTATCTGACTGCAGCTCGTATTGGGCTGGCTCGATCGGGGAAGGACCACCCTCACAGAAAACCAACGTGTAGTAACCAAATTCTTTTAGTAATGTTCCGTCGGTGAGTGAGTGAATGCGGAAGCCCAACCCCCCCTCCCCCTGCCACAAACATGAAAGCGATACGTAAAAGAAAAATACCCCAGGAGGGTGCCGGTACTTTGATGAAGCCGGGGACCCCCTCTCCGAGCAAAATCGGGGAAATGATTCTCGAATTTTGCTCGGGCTGCCCGTCGTATCTGAGGCTGGCAAAGTATCGCCATTTGTGTTTTTTGAGAGCAAACGACGAGTCAACGCAGCGGCACCCCTACCCACTCTAAATGTGGACTTTTGCAACATCCGGGGACTTCATTCCAACTTGAAAGCCGTTCGCTATCACCCAGAGATGGCGCAGCCGGCTTTGTTGTTTCTGACAGAGACGAGACGCAGATATCTCAACCTAGCGACACAGCGTACCTGTCATACCCCGGGTATAATCTAGAACACCATTTTATACCACACGCCGGGGTATTTGTGTTCGTAAGGGACGATATTTGCTACTGTCGCCTTCAGGTTCTTGAAGGTCGGGACCTGTCTGTACTCTGCCTGCGCGTGGACATGGACGACCATGTCAGAGTCTACGCGTGCCTCTACAGGTCCTATAGTGGTAATGCAGAAACAGATCAACTCTTGGATCATGTTCAGGCGAAGATTGCCGATCTGCTTTCACAGACTCCCTCCGCCGAAGTCGTAGTCCTTGGGGATTTCAATGCGCACAATGCCGATTGGCTAGGGTCACGTGTCACCAACTACGTGGGGAGATCGGTGTTTGACTTTGCTCTGGCAAATGGTCTGTCCAAATTGGTCAAGACGCACACTCGTCTACCGTACGTGGACGAGTGTGAGATCCAACAAAGAGGGCATATGTCTATATGCCCTCTTTGTTGGATCTTCTGCTGACTACACATCCAGGAAAGTACCAGGTCACTATCAAGGCTCTCTTAGGGTCCTATGATCACTGCTTGGTAGTAATGCCCATTGAACGCCCAGCTCGTACAAGTCCTGCGACTCGTCGCGTTTGGCACTACAAGTCAGCGGATTGGGATGGAATGCGGTCCTTTTTTGCATCCTACCCATGGGGGCTGATTTGTTTCCCTTCCAATGGTCCTAGTGACTGCGCTGCGGCTGTAGCTGATGTGATACTTCAGGGCATGGAACTATTTGTACTAAGCTCTATGGTACCACTTGGTGGAAATATAATCGTGCCTCCAGATTCTTCAAACGGAAAATTGCTAGTGCAAAGTTCAAGCATATCATCAAAATTGGGGGTCAGCTGGCAAAGTACCTACCTGGCACGCACAAGTTGTGGACGCTTTCCAAAGTCAGTCTGGGTAACTTTTGTCAGCCATCCCTACCGCCATTGCACCTTGGAAGGACTCTTTGGCCCACACGGCAAAAGAAAAAATCGATCTCTTGGGCACTCTTTTTGCGTCAAATTCGACTTTGGATGACCAGGGGAAGGCACCGCCTATCATCCCGCGGTGTCAGAGCTTAATGCCGGAAATAGTTTTTCGTTATGCGGTATATGCCGGTCGTGCAGGTCTGTCTCGGGAAAACGTTGACGAGTGCCGAAACAAACTTGTGTCTTCTATAGAAACTTCCTTGGGGATGGTCTCTAAATGGGGTGAACTGAACCACGTTCAATTCAATCCCGAGAAGAAACAAGTTTGCGCGTTTACCACTAAGAAAATCCCATTTGTCGTATCACCGCTCTTCGACAGCACTCCCCTCATTGCCTCGCCAAGTATGCAAATACTGGGTCTCTACATTTAGAACGATTGTCAGCTCGTTTTCCCTCCTCTTAAATAAATAAAATAAAAAGAAACTCCTTACTAATCTGCAAACTAAACTAGTACTATTTTTACTAATTATCTTTTGATAATTATAATTAATGGACGCTACCTATTCGACTTTCAAATAAATTGAAGTATTCAAAGTAACACTTGCAGCCGGAAGTGAAGGACGGGACCCGGCTACTTCCGGCCGCCATATTGAATCTACACTGCGAATAAATTGTACATTTCATAACTTAAATCACTTAAAATATTAAAACTATTTAGTTTAGTCCGACTTTATAAACTTATAATAATAATAATTAGAATCTTTCATTCCTTCGCAACGCCATCTAGTAAAGTAAGTATTTATGTATTGAACATAGACATCTGATAAACACACGAACTTTTTTATGTAAAATAGAATAAGAAAAATAACAAAATACAAGTATTATCAAAATCCAGTCAATAAGAGATATTAGAAGATGGTACGAATAGTGCACGTGAGTGACAACATCTCGATTATCTTTAAATGGAAATGTAAACCCAAGAGGCGAATAGCAAACTGCTTTATTTTCGATGAGAAAATAATATATTCATGATATTGTACAACTGAAAAAGTTTTTACGATATCTGTGTTGTACGAGTAAGTCCGTCGGCAGTAAGTGATTGTGCAATATGTGAGCCAAATAGTTAGGTACTGAAGTTATTTAATTTTCATATAGTGAGAATGAAATAAGCTAACATTAAAAGGATTTGGATTATTATTATGAAGCATGATTAAACAAAATTAATTAAAATTACTACTTCATACTTTTATCACAATAAGTTTAAATTTAAAATCTATGCTAAGCAAGGTTTAGGATATCTAATGGAAAAGTGTTTGCTACGTGCTTATTACATACATAACATTAAACATACGGGCGGTAGTAGTAGGTTACTCCACGTATATTAGAATATTGATTTATCACATAAGATTTAGGAAACTCATTATGCATACTAAAGAACTAGAACAGTACCTACAGATTTCATCACAATTGTATACATAGAATAAATAATGTTTTTAGATAAAAAATTAGTAATATCTCTTAAAACAAATGTCTGATGTGTCTGTACGTTTCCACCCGACGCTTTGAGTCAAAGAACCTTACACCACCGTCATTCAGTGGCACGTTTTATATTTTTATAAGTTTTATACTTTTGCCACAGTACGTAGCGTGAAAGAAACGTACAAACTGGATAACTATTTGGAAACTTAATTAAAAATATAATAAGTTCTTGGTTTTTAAAAGACGGTTTTAGTTTGAACTCAGTCAATAGCAAAAATAACTTTTAATACTTATAAACCCATGTATACTGTAATAATAATATAAGGAGAAAAAATTTGTAAGTGTAAAGTTATATTCACACTTATACATTTTATTGAAAAATATATATTTTACCCCTATTTCAAACGGACCTTCAGGGCTAACTAAGCCGAGAAATAAAGGTAACTTTCGTATTTTAGCATCATAAATCGAAGAAAAAGAAGATAAGCGCTCTCTTCTGGTTTTGGCGTCGCAAAAACAACAGCCACTTATAGTATTCAACCAGTACAGTGAAGTATTTTAAACTTTCAAGATTTATTAGTACAGATGTTACTTATAGTACATTTATCGCGAAATTTTTGACTGCGTTTTAACCAAGGTACTAGACAGCTCCGTAAATGACACACGACGCAAGATTATCTCTAATGCAACAGATATTCGAGTAATCTGCGAATCCCATTTAGTTCAGGCAAAAAATGTTAACTGGGTCACATGAGGTTTTGTAAGGTGTCGTACGAAAATGAGTTTACCATACATAATAATACGGGTACAAGCGGCAAACTTCTATACAGGTGCTTATTTTAAGTTTCTTAAACAAACTAATCATGTATCGTATTCTATATATATATCTATTAACAAAGTTATAAGAATAATGAGTGCACTCTCTTGTTCAGTTAAGACCTATTAGCAGTATTTTTAAGTTTGCGACTATCAATTGTCTTCACTTAAACTCGTTGACGCGTTTGACCTGCATCATGGTCTTTACTTGTAACTTCAATTATTTATAAGCTGAATTCAAATAATGTGACAGAGTGAAGACCGAGTAAATTCTGTGAATAATTTAATATTATAATAAACACTATTATCAAACCAATATTATTCCAAATGCGTATGAGAAATAGTAATGCGGTCTTAAATATACAAAAATAACGACGTAGACAGAACTTTAAAAGTAAACGAGGAGAGAAAAATAATGTATCGCTCTGTTAAGGTATTGTCTTATATAACAACTCTTTATAACAATATCAAGAATAAACTTAATATTGCAAAACATATATATATATATATAATCTATGTTTTATATTTATTATTTATGTACGAATGAAAAGGTTTTATATCAAAGAAGCAATGCACATAACAAATATTAATGAAGAAAAAAGAAAAAACATTATTTTTACTTAGGTTGGTTATCTACCAGTCAACCAATGAGGGACAACAAAAATAACAAAAATATAAAAGAAAATCACTAGTGAATTCAAGACTATACTAAAATCTAAATCTAATCTAAGAATAATTTAGACATAAACATACATCTTATCGCTATAAAATATGTTAAACTAAACACGTAAGTTATTAGTAAATTAAGTACTTACGAGACAATCCGATCTTTATTGACTACAGAGATATTAGAGTAACATACTCGTACATCAGCGTAGCCTAGAATTGGAGAATAAGAGACAGGCTTTTGGTTCGAATGTGTAAAGAAAAATTATGCCGATAATATAAAGGTACCGAGTACGTAACTTTTCGTCATAGCTCAGTTATATGGACACTCCAACTCAACGTAACATATTGATGTTAATATCAAGGCCGAGATTTATCATAGACTGCGTGAGTGGTATTCTAACAGCATTCTAAGTTACTGGAGTCAGACTACGTTAACATTGTTAAGACCATGCTTGCTGCGATAATTATCGCTTGATACTTTTGTGGGTTAACGTCGATTCCGAAGATATCACATCAATCATGGATCCGATCCAAGTCAATATTAATACTACCGCGGAGTTAAGAGGGTTGGGTGCGGCACGGGTATGGTATGTAATTCTTAATAATTTAATAATAATAATTTCTATTCTGTGTATATTCATTTTTAAGTAAGTAAGTCAATTTATGCTTGCTTTACTAATACAGAAAATTATTATGTATGTTTTGATTTATTGCATTAGAGTAGTGTAGTGAGTAATGAACATTGCAATTAATATATAATTGTTAATGCAGTAAGGTAAGTACTTGTAAAGGAATTGTTTTCGTTTTAATTATCCGTTGTAGAGCGGTCTCCCTTTAGCCACTGACCGGTAAATAAAAATTAATGGGAATTCGTTTTAACGAAATCTATTTAAATTTTATATTAATACTATATAATATTATATAGTATATATATTATCATTTTTACCATTATTATTCATAAGAATATTAATAGTAATAATACTAAATAGTAATAGTATTATACGAATAATCGTATTATTATATTTATATTAATATTATATAAATATGGATACAAACGCCACTATTGAATGCTAATTAGAACACAAACCACTAGTATTTTTCGAGCGACAGCTGCCACAGTATCGCGGATTCTCTTAGCTCTTTACTAGAGACCTCGTTCTCATCTTTTCCTAAGAATTTTAATGTCGTACACATCAATGCTCAGAGCATTCCTTCCCACTTTCCTGATATCTTGCCTTCCTTCGACATTAACAGCATCCACGCGATCTTGGTTTCAGAAACATTTGAGGATAGAAAGGGTTTGATTTAGAGGTTTTATTTGGACACCTAAAAGTGTTACTTGGTGTCATCTATAGTCCATTTTGATAAGTTTGATAGTCTTCTTGATCAATATACAACACGGTAATTAAGGGAGACTTGAATACCTGTCTTGAATCTCTGGCAGATATCTAATGATTAAATTATAGTTCAATTTACGAAGGCTGTTCTAGAGAGATTTTTTCCTAATATTCTAAGTATGTTTAAAGTTGTAATCGTCTTTCCCCGACTTAAGTAAACTTTTGTATCCAGAGCTTCCGTTTTTGCTAACGATGTATATCATTTAAATCTGTTAACTCTCTTAAAAACTTGAATTTCTGCTTCTTAAACTGTTTTAAATTCACAAATCAATTAAAGTACCTATATACAATTTTAAACAACAAAATATGAGTTAACTCAATATACGCGAAGAAAAGTTATAAAATATTATTTTATAAATATCAATAAATTATTATACAAATCTTTAACAATTGACACCGTGACGTCATGTAATGAGAGACTGATTGGTTTGGATGGCTCCGCTACTTTATAGCATTCATGGAATTTGTTTCAGGTCACATAATTTTAAATGAAAATGGAATGCATATATAAATAAAATGTCGCCGAGAGAATATCCTTATTGTATTTGAATTTTTGACATATCCGGACGAAAATAATAATTAACTTAAACTTTCAGAACCATTACAATTCCATCCGTGTAGAAATCTGAGTACATTTTATAGAACTTGGCTGCTTTTTACTCCTTTAAAAATAGTAAGTGTTATTATAAATTAAACGATCGAGACATAATAAATAGTTTACATAAACAAAATTTTTTTTTTCATAAATCAATATTTAAACGCATATTTTAATAACCGAATATGATAGTCTGAATAATTGATTTAAAAACTGTCGCTGCTTTGAAAATGGGAAGATATTAAAACCGGATCATTTTGAAATGTATCCTTATTCCTGATGGTATTATTAAAATATAATAATTATCGGTGAACTTATTGCACTTGATTTTCTCACAGTTGCTTTTGAATTTATTAAAGATATTATAATTGCAGTGCACATTAATTCCTAAACCCTTATGCAAGAAAAAGTGTCAGAGAATAATATAATAGAACATAAGTAAAATGTACATTACCATTTATGTAAATAGACTCAGTGATTTGATTGAATAAGACTAATATGAAGCAAGTGCAAGCAAACACATACCACCTTGGTATATCTAACATTTTCTTTTTATATATACACGTACATAGTGGTATATTTATAAATAAACATATAACTTATTCCACATAGAGAATTTTATAAATTGAAGAATAAATTTTGAATAAATATACTTAAAAATAAATCGACACGGACAGCACACCGAGCCTCTGAGACCGTCCCGTCACTTTGTCAATGGAATTCGTGTCGCTACCCAGGAATCACTCGATACCCTTATATATAGTTACCTAGAACCATACAAGTAGTCGTCTTTATTGAAGCGTAAGCTTTATCTGAGAGATCGCATTTTCAAGGCGCCTAGATCGAATTGTTCGTTCCATATTTATTTAAAATGAATATAAATAGTATGTGATTTAATTTACACATATTTAAATAACTTCAAACAGTACATTTCAGTTTTGATTAATTAATCTACAAATATAATTATGTATAGCCTTAATATGCCCGTGCATTTATTACAACCGACAGCTTGAGTATGTTAAATTGAACTTCCGGAATGAACGCACATTAACAATCACATTGTATGGTTGTCAGCATGATATTGGATACCTTTTATAGTACTTTTATATAAATAAAATAACATCGTAATATTTATATTCAGTTCTTATTTACCAGACATATAATCCCAGTAAGAAACTAAAGTTCATTTCGGTTCCGTTCCTATACTTTTTATCCCTCCTTGTTTCTCAATAATTTATGTTTCGAAAAATAGTACTATGAAATGAAAACACTACCAAAGAGCTTTTTTTAATCCAATGTGAAGAATCACGATAACAAATTCTAAAAAATAAGTTTATGAGAAAATTTCGTATTGAAAATGTATCGTAAATGTTAGAAATAAGTAATCACTTAAAAATATAAACTTGCGTATTAAAATTAATATAATGGTTCTTATAATTTATTAATGACAACAATGAATTATGAATAAACTTTAAACAGATAAGACGAAGAAAAACAATACCATGCAAGAAAAGATCTAGTCATTTCTTCACTATTTTATTCTAATGAAAGATTGGTCTGATTTAATTATAATTTGTTTAGCACCTATTCCTTTTCTTAGAAAAATATTGCCTCGCAGTCCCGGAAAATTAGAATTGATGTATTTTTTATATTTTTTTTGTGTCTCCGCTGTTAGCCCTACTGGCCATGACAGCGTCACCGGTGGAATTGACGGGTGCAGAGACCCGACCTTGAAAAAGGGGGGCCTGAAGGGCCCCAGGGGAACGCGCGTCCTGAGGGCGCCTCCTGTGAGGCTTGGACCAGGGTGAATTGATGTAGTTTGGCAATATTGAGTGCTAAATAAAATATTTTTCTACTAGAAGAGGGCAGATACTCACAACCATAGACCGGCTCGTGGGGTGGAACCCAATAATAAAATTAGGAATTTTGTGTTAATTTCTTATTTTAAAAGGCGATTATCATCTTCCTACCCTTATCCCACTTTTGGGGTCGGCACAGTATGTTTTTTCCTTCCATACACAATTCCTTTTTCTTAACATCGTCTTTCACGCAATCCATCCATCTTTTCATCGGCCGTCCTCTATCTGTCCATCCCTCCACTACCATATCCAGTACTCTTTTGATCACATGCCTTTCATATCTCCTTATATCATGCCCATACCATGACAGATGACTACCTCAATTTTTTTCTGTCTTTGGCACTACTCCCAAGCTTCCCCTAATATAGTTATTTCTCATTCTGTCTCTTCTTGTCACCCCACACATCCATCTTAACATTCGCATCAACGTTAAATGTAAATGCTTTTCATCCTTCATCTTCATCGCCTAGCACTCAGATCCATACATAATGACAAGTCTAATGATGATTTTATAGATTCTCCCCTCTAGTGTAAGGGTAATTCGGGCATCACTTGTTTTCCCGGTGACTTGGCGCCATTTCGTCCATCCTGTATTGATTCTGTGCTTTACGTCCCGGTTAATATTGTATTAGAGATGGTTCTCTAATATGATGCGAGGTAGCGAAAGTTAGAGCAGACTGGTAACGGTACTCCATCGAACAAAATAGGAACAAAACCGGAGACATCGCTGAAATTGCAGAACATGTGCTTTGGTTTTTGGTTCTGCTTACTTTCAGGCCAACAGTCTCCAGCTTTTGTTGCCATTTTTCCAGTCTACTCTGTACCTCAATTCCACCTTCGCTGACAAGAACAATATCATCACCAAATTGCATGCACCAGGGTGCCTCTTCTTGTATGTGCAATGTCAGAGCATCCATTATCAAAAAGAAGAGCTAGGGACTCACAGCCCACCCTTGATGCAAACCTAATGACACATTGAACTTGTCGGTGTCTCTAGTCGCTTACCGGAATTATGTACTAGATTGACTATACATTACACGACCAACTCCTCATACTTCCCAGGTATACTTTTCTTTCAAAGCCCACCACATCACGTTACGGGTAACCCGGTCGTATGCCTTCTTAAGATCAACGAACACCATATGAAGGTTTTTGTGGGCTCGTCTGTATTTTTCACACAATTGACGGAGAGCGAATACCGCATCGGTAGTACCCCGACCAGGCATAAAACCAAACTAGTTCTCCAAAACATCACTCTCGTCTCGCATCCTTTTCTCTATCACTTTCTCCCACACCTTCCTTATACCGCGATAGCTGTTGCAGCTTTGTATTTTTATAAATGAGCCCTAGGTCACTATTGCACCATTCGACGGGGATCACTTCTTCATCCAACAACTTATTGAAAAACAAAGCCACCCACTTATATCAATATTCATTAAAACCTTACAGAAGTGCTTTTTAATTATTAGCACTATGAGAAGTAAATAGCTTAATATTTTTCGTCTTTTAACAACAATAATGAAATCCTAAATATTATCTTTAATACCATTTTTTAAATGTCTTCTACAAGTTATTCTCTGTTACTCATAACCCTTAAGTATTTATTTATTATAAATTTAGTCAAAGTGATGGTGATGTGAAGATAACAGTTATTTTGACAGAAATGTGAAAAAAGCAAATAACATAATTATAGTTATTTTCGACAAACAAAAAAAATATTTATCTTGTCGTGAATATTGAAACGTGCCTACAAGATCTGCGTTCTAAGTAAGATGGAAATATTCGTATATTTCCATCTTACTTAGAACGCAGCAATACCTGGGCTGTGTTTGAACTAAGAAATAAGAAATTAAATAATTTGACAAAGATGAAAAGAAAAATCTATTAAAGAACTTTCAAATAATGTTGTTCAAGCCAAAACAATATCATGATTTTAAAAATCACATTAAGAAATCATGCTTCTCACTTACTCTCTGGTATTAACTATACTATTATTTTATTTATTTTAAATCAAATATTAACTTATTTCCAAATTTTTTTATAAAATAAAAACAATAAAACTTATTTCTACATATCTCAACTTTAATGATGGTATAGCATGGCATGGAATGGCATGGCGCGCCGAAAATACATATTTGGCAAAGCTAGTCATAATAAAACATAACTATTAACGGCAAATTAAACACAATCTAAAATTAATTCAAATTGCGTCGTTGACTTTAAAATATCATTAATAATTCTCTTTTCAATATTTACATATCACAGGGTCTTGTATTGACACCAGAAAATTATTTAATTTGAATATTACAATTCTCTCGGTATAATAAATTAATTTAATATTCAGAATAAGGTCAGTACAACCATTTTAAAGGGCACCGGTGTGATATGAATATTGATATCAGGTATTCTTAACTTTTAATGAATAATCCTTACTATATAATAATGACCTAATTGACTCTGTATGCACGCGCATCACTTATCACCCACAAATCACACAATAATGTGTAATACATCAAAAAAAAGCTATTGAATCAGGCTACAAAATAGGGTAGGTGCCAACCTCATACGTGACCTTTGACCCTTCCTGGCCCGAAGGGCCGGGAAGTTCCCTTGTATTTTAAATAACAGATTTAAGTTTTTTTATCTAAATGTTATATTTAATCCTAACTTCCTTCCAATTCCTGAAGTATGGCGCCCCATTTAGTATTATTAATATTTAAAAGTGATCATAGGCGAAGGCTCCACTTAACTTAAGTTCAGTGGCTTTCAACGTCTGTCAACTAGTGTGAATTTAACATGTACTTACCTAGAAATATCAAGAATCGTGAAAAAATATCAATAATAATGGTATAATTAATATTAAACAATACATTATAATAAGTAATGTCATTTTGTCTTAGCTGTTAACTAATCCAACCATCCTTAATCGAAATCCTCACGAACTTCAAATTTATTGTATTCAGTGGATGTAAAAAATATATTGTATTGTAAAGAAGTTAAATAGCCCTTGAAATACCAAAAGACTTCCTTTTTCCTTTTTTGTAAAATGTATCATACTTTACTGTTGTTATATTTATTATCGAATGGTAAAAGGCGGCTTTGTTTCAATGATTATATCACAAGTAATCCCATATTAAGATACTAACGTTTATTGCAATGTTCAGGAGCTTCACTCCCGCCTCTAATTAATCACTTTCACTTCAAAGTAATCTTATCAAACCAAATAACAGCTGTAACGCTCTCTTTTTGTTATTCATCTAAAAGTGTGTTGAAATTTTAGTTATATTAAAGAGCAAAAGATTTTAAACAGCATGTAAAAGGTTATCATTTAAACTACATAAATATATTATTGTTATACTGAAACTCACTAGTACTGCTTACTAGTACTACTAGTCAGAATTATCTGAGAATCTCAGCCAGTCAAGCCAAAGACCTTTAACTAAAAAGGATTTAAAGGATAAGCAATAAAGCTAATAATAGAAGCGAAAAATTTGTACAGAGCTATATCAAGTTTCTAAAACAGATATATATTTATCGAGTCATAGTAGTAATGAGTCTTTACTCTATTGTTTAGTTAAGAGCCATAAACAATGCCTTGTCTTTCAAGTCTTGTGACGGTCAATTATCCCACTGAAGCTTGACATCGCATCTGACATGCGTTTTCTCTCAACTTAGCTTATTTATAACCTTATTTGATACATTGTGAGAACGTGCCTGTTATACAATTTTTTTAGATAATTAAGAAATATATAAGCACTAGCACTATCATTATATTATTATTTTTCCAAATTTGCATAGATGTTTTTATTGAAACATTATTTTGGTCCCGGTTAGAAAAGAAACAATAGGATGCGTGTATGTCATGCAAATGAATTTGTCAGCACAGTTAATCTTCACTAAAAACGACGAACGTACATACTACGTCCTTTACATAGTTTATCTACTGGTGTTTTGACACACTTTAGGGCGGCCTTTCCGGAATGTTTTGTTATGGTTTGTCTTCCTAACCATCTCACTAGTTAAAAGCTTGTTATCGTCACTCTTTGACTTAGTAGAGCCATCGTATTGTTCTCCTAAACTCACTTCTTCCAAGGCCGTATCTCACGTAGTTCTATTATTACTCTCAAATATTTCAATGTGATGTTTTAATTATAAACTATGCTCGTCCCTAAAATTTTATTGTATACTTAAATTATATATTTTAAATATATTACAAAAAAAATAATTGAAAGAAGAATATTTTTAAGAACGTTAATTATCAAATCAAAAGCCGATATTTTTATAAATCTTACTTACGTTTTGTTTATTGGGAAAATTAAAGGAAATATAAGTTAAACCAATAAAGTATAGATTACAAAGTACACACAGGTATTAAGTGGTTTTGCAAATACATTTAATGAAGTATCGATCGCAGATAAATTATTATAACATATGTAGTTATTCGAGATATTTCGGTTATATTGTACGAGGATTCTGCTTTTGTCTGTTCTTTGGGTTTTTGCTGCCTAAAAATTTAGCGCATCATCAGATATCAAATAAAATATAGTAGATGCGGGATTCAGCAGATAAGATAAGTCTATCCTTATATGTATTATTATCTACAACGCTGGCACGTCATGCGCAGTGTGGAAAAGTTATCTGTGTGTAGTTATGCATATTTATATACATTAATGCTGTGAGTAGCAAGGGTCAGATTCATTTAGATGAATGAACGCATGATGTCTGTGAAGATATACATACCTCGACCTAGACCTCGATCCTGATCTCAGTATTTTGAAATGAACATGGAATGCGGGTCCGAGACAATGTCACGGAGAGAATGTCTTTATTGTGTTTGAATTCTTCTTTAAATGATAACGCAAAGAATAATTTACATCTATTGTACTTTCAGCGAGTTTCATTATAAATTTTAATTAAATAGTTTTTCAAAGGAATACTATAATATAATAAATATATAAGAAAGTTATTATTTAAAGTGTACTAGTGTGAATAGAAATTATTTCATTCATTCATGCACTTAATATAATACTTATATTATGTATTTTTAACCAATAAATTAATAATTAAATAAATAATAATTAAACATGTAATAATACTTGACGTGACCCTGAATAATTGATTTAATAACTCCCACAAGGTATCCGAATGATGAATTATGATTTAGATCAGTATTTATAATTTTCTATAAAATAACAATGATCGGTAAACTTATTTTGTATTTTGTTCAAAATCAAATTCATAAACAATACGCTTCCTTATCACTAAAGCGATCTCTTGCAGGTTCCCCACACACGGACGTAACCAAAGTGATATGCACGAAATCACAATACAAATAACATAACATAATTTTGCTTAATAGATATTTTAGAGAGACAAATGATGTTCAATAACACGGATTTTATTAACTATTTTGGAACATTGTAAAATAAAAAATAAAACTTGTTATTACACGTAGATAGTAGATATTTGAATTGTCTAAACATGCTATAAATGCAGTTCACGACTATTACCAAACTCCACGGCAAGTTCAGGAAATAGTCTAAGAGAACAATACCTCACGAAGCTACGTGTTACCAAGATGTGCATTATTACAGAGGGCGCAGAGCGACTAAATTGGATAAGACCATTAGGTAGTAAATACGGTATAATTTAACACAATATATATTTATATTTTTCTTTTTCCGGTTCCGGTTCTCGAGACGTAAACATCACTGTATTGTCGGTCTGCATTCAATCGTGTTTAAAAAATAGTAAAAACCACCAGCTAACAACGAATTTTCGTAGGATAGAACTCAAGTGTTGTGAAGTGCCGATTACAACTATAAAGTGAGCGATAATAGCTACACACGGAAGAAAATAAGTTGGAGGTGATAAACAATTGTGATATTAAAAAACTGTCAAGTTCAAATATCGACTTGACAAGCATATTGACAGCTTCAAAGACTTCTATACTCACATCCGCCAATTGTCAATGTCACATCAGTGTTGCCAACAATAATAAATTAAACAAACAATAATAAATTAAACAAACCGTTCCATTACACAGAATTTCAAAATGGACGAACAATTTCAAATCTTTTTTGAAAAAATGAAAATAGAATTGCAGAATCAATCAGTTCAGATAACAGAGACCATTACCAACACAATAATGGAAAATATGGATATAAAATTAGAAACGATCCTAGCAGAAAATAGAAACTTGAAATTAAAAATAGAACATCTCGAGAAAGAGATCGAATATATGAAGAAAGAAAAACGAAACAACAACATCGTTATTTTTGGATTAAAAGAGGAAAATAATTCTACTATTGAACTATTGAATAATGTTATTAAAATATTTAGAGAAAATTTGGGAATAAATGTACAAGAATTCGAGATAAACAAAATCCACCGTATTGGGAAAATAAATAAAGAAAGTAACAAAGCTCGGCCTGTCCTTCTCTCCTTTGTTAACAACATGAGGAAAAATGAAATCTTGAAGAAGAAAAGCCTCTTAAAAACCAAAAGTAAAATATTTATTTCAGAGGATTATCCTAAAGAAGTTATTGAAACAAGAAAAGCTCTACAACCAAAACTAATCGAAGAAAGAAATAAAGGACACATCGCATATATAAGCTATGATAAGTTAATAATCAAAGAAAACACGATAAACAAAGACAAAAGAAAGAGGGAAATATCTGTGTCGCCTAAAATCGACACCCAGCCAAAGAAACAACAGACATTTACATCATCCAAATTAAATCGCACAAATGCCTTTGATATAATGCGAGGAAGATCTAATTCTCTCACAAACTACCCAGTACAGAAAAATCAATAGCAACTAAACATCGGCGACCGGAAAACCCAAACAAACAAACGAGCAGGAAATGAAAACAGAAGAAGAAGCAAAAACACTCCCCCAAGCCGATTGGTCATCGTGGGGGAAAACGACCTTGACCCTCTAAGGAATAATTGGAATAAAGATAATAAAGCAACAAATATCTATATAGCTACTTTTAATACTAGATCACTAAGAACGCCAGAAAAATTATTAGAACTCGAAACTGCCATAGAAAAAATCAAATGGGACATACTGGGTATCAGCGAAATGAGAAAACTCGGAGAAGGAATTGTAGACAATGGACAATACATCCTGTATTACAAAGGAGAGACTCCGGGAATGTATGGAGTAGGATTTCTAATAAAAAAGCACTTAGCTGGCGGAATAGAAGAAATTAAAGGAATCTCAGAGAGAATAGCTGTTCTTAATATAAGACTACCCATAGGGAACGATAGCCCATTGTGGACTATCATTCAATCATACTCGCCAACAGAATCTAAAAAACCCGAAGATCTAGAAAAAACTGACAAAATTTACAGAGACTTGCAAGAAACCATAAATAATGCTCAAAAGTATATCATCGTGATGGGTGACTTCAATGGTCAAATTGGCAAAAGTAACACGGGAGAACAATATATAATTGGCAAGCACGGATATGGGAAAAGAAGCAATAATGGTACAAGATTAGTTACCTTTTCTTTAGAAAACAAATTAAGCATTTTAAATAGCTTCTTTAGAAAAAAACCAACGAAGAAATGGACTTGGGCTTCTCCCAATGGACTTCATAAAAATGAAATTGACTTTATTATGTCGAATAGTCCGAAGATCTTTGCAGATGTTACCGTGGTCCAAAATTTGAATTTTAACTCGGATCACAGAATGGTTCGAGCAACATTGATATCAGGGAGTATAAAGAAAGCTAGAAGATTCCACAACAAATACGCAACTCTTGTATGCACTGGCAATACCGATACGTTTCTCCATAATTTGTATATATCTATAAACAAAACCAAGAAAGAAAATATATCAACACAAGTGAAATACGACAATCTACTAAACACACTCAAGACCGAAACTAATAAAATAAATATGACAAATAAAAACATGATATCGATGGAAACCCAAAACTTGCTTTACGAAAGAAAAGAACTCATAAGAGGAAATAAATCGAATACAAACCGGCACAAAATATCAGAAATCAGCAAAAAAATAAATGAACAAATAAGGAAAGATCGAAAATTAAGAAGGACAAGAACGATGAAGAAGTATATTGAAAGAACGGGTGGTATTAAAAAAGCACTCAAAGAACTAGACACAAGCAAAACATGGATGCCAAATATGATAAAAAAAGACGGAAACCGCACTGCAAAAAGACCAGAAATAATCAAAATAGCTACAGAGTACTACCGAAATTTGTATTATAGTCGGAACTTGAAGAAATCTAGGACAGAATGTACAATAGTCGATCAAGAGCCTATACCGGACATATTAAAGGATGAGACAATGCGAGCTATCCACTCTCTAAAAATAGAAAAGGCTACTGGTCCAGACCAAATCACGAATGAAATCCTCAAAACAACAGCACCAGTCATTACACCGCATTTAACAGAGATATTTAATGAAATTATAAGAACTGAATACATCCCTCTTGACGGGACGAAATCAACAATAATTCTGTTGCACAAAAAAGGAGACAAAGGAAATATTGGGAATTATAGACCGATAAGCCTGATGTCGAATATCTACAAGGTATTTTCAAAAATACTACTCTCTAGAATCACCAGGACACTTGACGAGAACCAACCAAGAGAACAGGCAGGTTTCCGCAGTAACTATTCTACCATAGATCATATCCACGTATTAAGACAAGTGATTCAAAAATACCAGGAATACAACAAACTTTATTACCTAAGGTTTGTTGACTTTAACAAAGCTTTTGATTGTTTGGAGCACCAATACATATGGGACGCTCTAAATATACAAGAAGTACAATCAAAGTACATAAGACTTTTAAAAAATATTTACGCAAAGAGCACTGCACTCGTAAGGTTAGAAACAGTAGGTGAGGAATTTTCAATACAGAGAGGTGTCCGTCAGGGTGATCCAATTTCTCCAAAATTGTTTTCAGCAGTTTTGGAGATGATATTTAGGAAACTGGAGTGGTCACAAAATGGACTAAATATTAACGGTGAAAAGCTCAGCCATCTTCGTTTTGCTGACGACTTAATCTTATTTTCTGAATGCCCAAGAAATATAGAACAAATGCTACAACAACTCTCTAATGAAAGTGCCAAAGCCGGCTTATCAATGAATACAAATAAAACCAAAATAATGACAAATTCGACAAAAACATATACAATTAAAATAAATAACGAGGATATAGAATATGTAGACGAATATGTTTACTTAGGGCAAATGATATCTACAAAAACTTCTATGCAAAAAGAAATAGACAGAAGAGTTGCAAATACTTGGAAAAGGTACTGGTCACTCAGTGAAGTAATGAAAAACAATGAAATGCCTATAGAATATAAAAGGAGAATATACAACACGTGTATTCTCCCATGCTTAACATACGGCTGCCAAACATGGGCACTGACGGATCGACAATTGAAGAAAATAAATGTTTGTCAAAATGGAATGGAGAGGAATGTAATCGGAGTCCAGAGAAAAGATAGAATGAAACTGAAAGACATCAAAAGTAAAACTAAATTTAAAAATGTGCAAACAGTCATCAGGACCTTAAAGTGGAAGTGGGCAGGCCATATGCTAAGAGAAAAGAAAGTAAAATGGACAGGGACAATAACAGAATGGTATCCACGAGATGGCACAAGAAGCAGAGGAAGACAATTTAAGCGATGGGAAGATGATATTAAAACGACAGCTGGCCCAGAGTGGATTAGAATAGCGAGGGATAGAGAGAGATGGAGCTCCTTAGAGGAGGCCTTTGTCGGAAGACAAGCTGCAACAGGGGAAGAAGATTTGCCGATAAAACAAACAAACAAACAAACAAAGGATAATTCAAATTAGATTTAAGAATAGTTAAGGCATGCAGTATTTTAAGATGGAAATTGTTAAGAATTTATGCAGTAATAAAGGCTTATTTTATTTTATTTTATTTTATTTACTAGCTTTTGCCCGCGACTTCGTCCGCGTTTCCGTCGTTTTTCGAAAAAAAATTAGCAGATGTCCTCCCTCATAGTTTTGACGTAACAGGCAGATTCACTTTCGTATTTTAGAAGGGCAATAGTAATATAATATGCCAATCCACAAAACTGTTGAAAAATATAAGTAACCGCAGAATATTATAATATACCCACGCTATACCCACGACTCGGTCAGCGTGTAATTCCTTGTTTTTTATTAAGATAATATATTGCTAATATTTTTAGATCAAATTAAAATGTTTCAGCGCAAAGCTTCTGGGTAGACTATGTTAAGAGTCGACCCGTCCGGCACGTGAACGTAAAGATTCCTAGAATTGCTAACCCGGGAAAGAGCGACGTATAATTGACCATGCGAGAAACAGCTAACACCGAGATCTACTCCAGCAACACGAAAAGTCTGCCCTTGAGCTTTATTGATAGTCATGGCATAGCACACCGATACTGGGAATTGCGTTCTTTTAAATTGGAATGGAAAATTGTTTGGTATTATGGGAATTCTGGGAATAAAGACAGTTTCTCCTGCACCGCAACCTGTTAAAATTTGAGCCTCGATTACATTTTGTTGCAACTGGGTTACTTTTAGCCGAGTTCCATTGCAAAGTTGAGGTGGTCTTAAATTTCGGAGCAGAATTATCGGTATGCCAATTTTTAAACAAATTATATGAGAAGGTAGTCCAGGCATACTTAAAGAATTTAAAAATTCTATCGGGTAATTAGTGGCTTCTTGTTCATCAACCATTCTATTTATTGAACTATAAACTTTGCTTTCTCCCTGTATATTAGACAGTATTTTATTATTAATTTCAGATGCCTGGTCATTGCGAGGAGTCAAAATGGACCTTTCGCAAAGCCAAGAATTGTCCCTATTTAATATAATTGTTATGTCACCGTAAACCGAAGATATAAGATGTTGTTGGGATTGCACTATACAACATAACTCAGGTGTCAGAATAAGTTTTCCTTGGTGTAGTTGTGGATAGGTACCTTCACCAATCTTCAATAATGTATCAGAAAATTCACGATTATCTGCGTTGTCTCCAGTTCTCACTCGCATATTTATAGTCAAATGCACCGATTGTATATCACGCCACAAATAAGAGCTTTTCAGGCAAGCCCTAATCTCATCAGCTCGGGTTCCCCGTGGTATTACCGGTAAGGTTTGTCGGAAATCACCACAAAATAAAACCGTAATACCGCCCATTGGTCGATCATTTTGTCTTATGTCCCTTAGAGTTCTGTCTACTGCTTCTACTCCTTTTCGATGGGCCATCGTACATTCATCCCATACGATTAAATTACACTCACGCAATACCTTAGCTTTGTCGCTATTTCTTGAAATACTACAGGTTGGACTTTCCGTGCGATCTAAATTAATTGGTATTTTAAACATAGTGTGAGCAGTCTTACCTCCTGGTAGCAATGTTGCAGCTATACCTGATGAAGCCACGGCAAGAGCGATTTTACGCTGATTTCGAACATAAGCTAATATTAATTTAGTCAAAAAAGTTTTCCCAGTTCCTCCAGGTGCATCTAAAAACCATATTGTTCCTAAATTATTCTGCACACTCTCGCACACGCGATCATAGACTAAGCGTTGTTCTGCAGTCATCATTGGGACACCGTTTTCTAATGTTACCAGCAGTTCCATTGGGTTGTAACCAATCTCTGCGGAATATTCCCTATTGGTAACCTCTCCGACTGAGGTTGGCGTTGGCAAACCATATTCACAAAGTGATTTACCGCCTACTGCTGTTAAGTCTTCCTGAAGAGCTAATAAGCACTGATTTATAGCCAGATCTCGAAAATTATCATTAGTTGCGCCTTCATTATTGTGAGATAAATTCCGAAGAAAGTCTTCTGCAAATTTTTCTTTATATTTTTCCCATAATTGGACAGGATCAGAAAAAATTACAAAATGTGAGTAATGTTACAAATAAATGGCGTAACCGTCGTGGATTATCACTAACACAGGATTCTGCTAAAGCGTCATCCCAATGTTGATCATTTTCAAGCAAATGACGCGCTTGGCAAGCTGCATGATAAGTTGAATAAACGACATCGTCTACTTTTTTCAAATCTATAAATGATGTTGGTCCTCGCACTGTATGTAATAATAATCTCAAATAAAAACACTCTGCGTTGTTAGGATGAACAGTATACACTCTACCAAGAACATGTTCTTTGAAAATACCTGTCTCGCCATCTACAGGCCTGCCTCGGCGTCTACGGTTAAAGACACCTCGTTGTTTATCGTAGGTATAATACGATGGAACTTCTTCATACAAAAGAGACTTTGCGAAATTATCAGTTTGGCAAAGTCGAAAGAATGCCAATAAAGTTGTTTGTCTAGGGTTCTCTAATCGTTCTGTAACATTTTCGGCGTTAAAATATATACGTTGACCGCCTTCCAGATGAACATCCAGATGGGTCACAGGTGGATATCTTTCGTGAATATTAAAACTTAAGATCCGCCACACAGCTTCTGAAGAGCTGATATATCTGCCTGACTGAAATCTAGTAACTTCATCATGTTCATTTCTTAACGCAAACGTAGCTTGGTCACTGCCCTTGTTAATGTACTTACAAATATATTTAATTGACTCTACACTATTACACATTTCTACATTTATGTGAGCTTGAAATGCTCTGGACAATACAGGCGAATACGGAACGACCCACCTATTATCTAAAGTAACCTGTTGTCCAGACATTCGCTTTTCAACAGTAAAACCACCATTGTCTCTTGAACGGCGACGATATAATGGGTATCCATCATGTCCTGTTACAGTTTCATCCACTAATGCTTTTGGATACCTTTTAGTGCAACGACCGTCTTGCATGCAAGGAGCATTTGCGTTAAATGCACCACATGGACCATGTATCATATGAGTTTTAACAATGTCGTATAACAGGGGATCTGCAGTCGGATCTGGAATTTCAGCACTGATTAATCTGTCTACATCATTAGGTCGAACCTTATCTTTTAACCAAAGCAAGATATGTGCGTGAGGTAAGCCGCGTTTTTGCCACTCAACACTATACATATAACACAATACTTCTCCAAAAATGTTATCTTTGGTAAGAAGATCTATCATTGATTTTAATTTTAAATGAAACACTCTTGCAATAATATCATGGCGGTCATGCGGTGCCTGACCCTCAAGAAGCTCCCGAGTGATTTCATCCCACTTGGGATTGGTAGTTCCAGTAACAAATAAGTCGGGACGTCCATATTTTCTTACGTAACAAAAAGCGTCTTGAGTACGTTCATGCATGTAGCGTGGACCACCAGTAAAAGAAGAGGGTAAAATAACTAAACGACCCATATTCACAGTATCGTTATCTTGCTGCATGGCATCGCGAAGGTGCACGTATTCTTCAGCGCGCAGCTGCCTTTGATTAGATCGTATATAAACTAATCTTTCGGTTTCAATTTTTGCGTACATGTCAACAATAAACTGATTAAATAAGCCACGAAAACGTTGAAAGTATACCAATCTATTCCGTCTCACTTGCAGGTGGTAACAATAAAATTGAAGGCATGACACCTTTTTATTATAATTAGGTGCGCCTGTGCACGGATCGGTTTGGTATACAGCGAAATTATAACCATCTTCCCCTCGACAGTATATCATAGGATATTGCAAACTGTCGTAAGCCCTGTGGGTTTCGAAAATACGTTGCAAACGATTGTCTCTGGAACGTATAACGATATCACGCCTATCACATTCCTGGTCGACCAGTACTACAGCAACTTCATTCGTGGATGGAACGTTATGACGCCCAGGGTGTTCCTGAGTTGGACGCTTATCGGCATTTATAACAATTTTATAATTGTTATTACCATCTTGAGAAAGGGCTTCTAATGCCGATTTAAAACTGCATACGTACGAATTAACCTGATGTAACATGTTCTGAAGTTGTGAAATGAGTTCAGTATTTAAATTCGGAAAATATTGATTTCTTATATTCGACTGTTCGTTGTAATCGGATACAAAATATATTTGAAGAAATTTAGGTTGTTCTTCAGGCAAAAGGGACCCTATCAAATGGTAAACCTGACCTTGTACCTTAAAAGTAGGCATGAAAGGGCCTTCTGAGATTTGTTTAGCACCAAAGGATGTCATTTGGAATGCACTATTATAAGTGCGAATATTATCTAAAAACTGTTTGGATTGCAAATGTTCCCCTAAAAGTAGTGATTTTAAAGGTTCCGGTGGGTCTTCGAACGAAGGCAAATTTATTTTACCTCCAGAACAACAGAAACCAGCAGACTCCTTCCTCCACTTCGAAGCATTACAAAAGGAACATACTACGTTCATATCGCCTATTTCAGAAGATGATCTGTAATCAATTGTGAGGTTATAAGCAAACCCACTTTTATATTTATCGGACCACGCCACCGAATTTGTAGATTGATCTACCACGTGTATATCTAAGTCATTAAGACCATGTCGAAATCTATCTGCAGTAAGACGGGCCTCTCGCTGTTCTTCTGTTTCAAGCGACCGAATATTTTCAATTCTTAATCTTTCATTAGATAAAGTAATCAATTGTTCTTGTCTCAAAGAATTGTAATAATCGCGTCCCGACTCTAGTCGTTGTTCATGCTCATGTTCATCTTCAAGAGATCGAATCATGTTATGGTGCGCCCTATCATTTGTCAAACGGTCTTGATATTGAGTAAAAGTTTCAGATTCTCGAGACAAAATATGACGTTCGCGATCAGCTGTAAGCCGTAATTCCCTCTCAGTGAAGGTTTCGGACTCGCGAGATAAAATATGACGTTCGTGGTCAGCTGTAAGCCGTAATTCCCTCTCAGTGAAGGTTTCGGACTCGCGAGATAAAATATGACGTTCGCGGTCAGCTGTAAGCCGTAATTCCCTCTCAGTGAAGGTTTCAGACTCGCGAGATAATGTATGCCGTTCGCGGTCAGCTGTGAGTCGCAATTCTCGTTGTAAAGCAGTTTCAGCTTCTCGGGATAACGCATGTTGTTCCCGGTCAATGGAACGCCTTAGCTCTCGTTGAGAAGAGCTTTGAGAAGCCCGTGTTGTAGCTCGTCACGCTCTTTCAGCTGCTAATCGCATCTCTCTTTCTGGAGAGCTTTCATTAGCTCGAGATGTTGAGGCACTAACTCTCATAGAGTTTAACCGATGTGCTCTTTCCTCTTCCGATTCTTGAGAACGCGTCATTCTCATTCTCCTAGCTTGACTCGAAGTTCGAGATAAAGATGGTCGTTTTTTAGGTGGCATCGTTTATTTTATTTTTAATCGACGGTAACTTAAATTCTATTTAGTTACCCAACAAAAAACTTACGTCAGAGGTCCTAACTATAGCTAAGTATATAATAAATAGAATATAAATCTAAGTGCCTATTAAAACTAAAATAATATTCTAATCGAATTATAAATATGTACGTAGGTACCTGCAAATTACAAAAGAATAAAAAATGAAAATAAAGCTATACTTAATGCGTGTGCAATACTATCTACACTTACCTACTTCACTTAAAAATGAATAATAAGAAATACCTACAACTACTGTAATTAATCAAAGTACCTATGCTAATACAAAAAAAACCTTAGATGTTCTAAGTACAGCTGCTATATAATAAAAAAATATAAATCTAAGTGCCTATTTAAACTTAAATACCTAATATTCTAATAGAATTCAACTAAGAAATATGTACCTACCTACCTACAACTTAGGTACAAAAAAAAAAGAAATGAAAATAAAGCTAAAACACGTGTGCAGTATAGGTAGATAGTAGGCAATATCTACCTATACCTACTTCACTTAAAAATAAATAAAAAATACCTATGAATACTATAATTAATAAAAGTACCTACCTACGCTTTTATCTACTCAATACAAAAAAAACTAAACATAAAATGCCCAAAACTAACCTATCAGTAACTAAAAATCTAACAATAATCTAATCTATCTATCTATTATCTAATCTAAAAATCGAATCTAAATCTACTTAAAAAGAAATAAAATAGGAACTATTAATAGTTAAGAATTTAAACAAAACTAAAACTAATTTAGAAAATAACAACAAAAGAAATTAAAATAAACTATTTAAAGACAAAAAGTCGCGCTGATAAGCACGGTTTATAAAATAACAATTATTGTCTGTCAATAAAGTTCAACACTCTGAACGCATCAACAGCCAATTATTGAATGACGCTTGCGCTCGCCTCCCGCCCCTTTTATACTCTGCCGCCGCGAGCCCCGTCGAGCGCGGCAACCGTTACGCAAAAATAATCCTTATAGCTTGATTCACTATTCACGCGCGATGTCTTGTTGGCGTATTTCATGTAAGTAAGTATAAGTTTGGTGTTTCTATACCGATTTCAATGATTCTTTTTTTATTGAATTGGTGCTAATGTTTATTTTTTTTTTAATTAGGAATGATGGTGAGCATTATTGGTTTTATAAACGTAAAAGTAAACAAATATAATAAGAAATCTCCGAACTGCTAAGCTATCGAGAGTTATGCGTGTTATTGTGAGTTAACTATAAAAGGTAGATATATGCTGTCTTGGAATATTTTTCGTGTATTTTTATGTAGAATATTGCCGTTATACATAGTTTCTATGTAGCTCTAACCATTAAGGCTGCACACGCGACGGAAGCTTAAAAAATCAAGCAACTTCTCCCATTTTCTCAACATTTCCTTTCACTGCTCTGCTCCTATTCATTGTAGTGTGATGAAAAGTATACTATTACCTGCCCAGGAGTATAAAGAATAATTGTACTAAGTTTCGTTAAAATCCGTCGAGTAGTTTTTTTTTCTATAAATAACATACAAACAGACAGACAGACAGACAGACAGACAGACAAAAATTTTTTTAACTGCATTTTTGGCATCAGTATCGAACACTAATCACCCCCTGCTACTTATTTTGTAAATATATTTCATGTACAGAATTGACCTCTCTACAGATTTATTATAAGTATAGATTATATTTATATTTTTCTGGTATAATGAGACATTCAATATTAGAGACAATGTAATAGAGATATCGAGTTGTATGAGTCGTAGTTGTGGTAGAATACACTTTGATTAATCCCGCGACCGACATGACAGAGTTATGAACAGTTTAATACCCCCGTGCATTTGTTATTACCGACGGCTTTGGTATGTTTATTTTAGTTTTTACGGGATTGAACACATTATTAATCACATTTTATGTTTAACCTACTTAAACACATTTGTTCACATAGTGAAATTATCATATATCAGCAATCATTATCATCGAAAATATGAAATTTCAGATGGACAGGCTTTTATAACGTTCTTAGGCAAAAAATATAAGCATATGATTTTATTATATTTTTTTTTAATTTCGTGGTCGCTATTGAATTTCAATTTCTTTTCATTCGAAGTACGTTTTATACTCTTGATACACATTAATATTAACCTAAAAACACAATGCTCCCAAAACAAACGTCATAAAAACTCAACACACTTCCCCTCTCCTACCCCTCGCTCCTTCATCTGTTGTTACTGGTTACTGGCACGCTTCTTAGTGTCTAAATTACAACTGCACTATAATGTGCCTTTTTTTTTTTTTTTTTTTTTTTTTTATTTTATCGTTGGAAAAATCCGTTACGGATACCCGCCGACCAAGAAGGTGATGGCCGGAGGGTTATGTGGGACTACCCGGCAGCATAGAGGACGCTGCCATTTTTAAGGTTACCCACTAAAAAACCAACGGTTGCCCTCAACGCCTTAATGGGACGCCACGGGATCGCTTGCGCACTCACCGTGACGCTCCGGCGGTAACCCCCCATGTAAGGGTGCTCCGAGCAACTAAGAGTACCCTCACGACGTAGGCCTGTAATAGGTGAGAGAGGTCACCCTCCCCTCCCACCAAGGCACTACAGCTGGGGAAGGAAGCGGCGGGCGTACTCCCGCCTCCTTCTTCCCAGCCTTCCCCTACGGAGTGGGTCAGCGGTGGAGGCCTGCTCCCTGACCCGCTCCGCGGCCTCCTTCGCGGCGATGACCTGCTCGCAGAAGGAGGCCATTGCGACCCAACACCTCTCGCTGCCGATCACTGTGCCTATAAGGCGCGGCAGCGAGAGGTCCCCGCCCACCACGGCCACCAGCTCAACACGCTGGTGGTCCCAGGCTGCGCACTCTGCCAAGGTGTGACGAGCCGTGTCTACGGCCTCGTCACAGTGGTGGCAGGATGGGGTCGCCTCCCTTCGTGCGATCTTGTGCAGATACTCCCCGAAGCACCCATGCCCAGTGAGCACCTGCACAAGACGGAACGTAAGCGTTCCATGCCGCCGGTTGATCCAACGATCGAGGTGGGGACGGATCGCCCCCACAGTCGTCAGTCCGGCGGCAGGGGACCCTAGGTCCCTCTCCCACCGTCGAATCAGGGCTCGGCGAGCTAGAGCCCTGACCCGAGCCACCTCGGGCCTTACCCCCCTGGCCCTGGCTTCTGCCCGGTGCCAATACACCTCGGCGAGCACTTCCGCCTGTAGCTCCCAAGGCGGATCACTCGCCAAAAGCGTGGCCGCAGTGTACGACACCGTACGATACCCCCGAATCACCCTTACCGCGAGAATCCTCTGCGTTCTCCGCAAGAGGGTCTTGGAGTCGGCGGTAAGAACTCCCGACCAAATTGGGGAACCGTACAAGGCCATGCTCCTCACGATGCCGGCATATAGACGCCGGCACGGAGCCTGCGGCCCACCAACGTTAGGCAGAAGCCTCCCCAAGGCAGCTGCGGTGGATACCAACTTCGGGGCCAGAAGGGAGAAATGAGCCCCGAAGTTCCATCTTCCGTCCAGGGTGAGGCCCAGATACTTCATCTGGGTCTTCACCACCACCTCCGAACCCTGGACGGAGATGGACGCCCGACGAGGGGGACCCCGGCGTGGGCCGTGGAACAGGATGGCCTCCGTCTTTGTGACGGAGACCTCCAATCCCAACAGCCCTATTCGGTCCGCTACCAACGTAGCGCCGACGGTAGCCAGACGGGCTGCCTCCGCAAAGTTCCTTCCCCTGCAGGTGACGAGGGTATCATCCGCGTAACACAACACCCTCATCCGGGGCAGGAGAGGACAGCGGAGCAGCCAGTCGTAGCCGAGGTTCCACAACACCGGTCCCAACACGGACCCCTGTGGAACTCCACGGCATACGCTACGTCGGTAGACCCGCCGGTCGCCGCCTTCCCACAGGACCTCCCTGTCCTGCAGGTAAGCCCCCAACAGTCTACGGAGATAGGGAGGCACTCCATGGAACCGGAGCGCCTCAACCAATGTCTCGAATGGTAGACTGTTGAAGGCGTTGGCGACGTCAAGCGAAACCGCTAGGACGACGTCCCCCCCGCGAACAGCCTCCTGGGTCAGGTCTCTCAGAGCTCCCAGGGCGTCGATCGTTGAACGACCCGCCCTGAAGCCGAACTGAGCCTCTGAGAGATCAGGACCCACCTCTTCGAGGTGCCGGACAAGACGTGCAGAGAGGATTCTCTCGAAGAGTTTACCCGTCTCGTCCAGCAGCACGATTGGCCTGTATGCGGAAGGGGAATCGGCAGAACGACCGTCCTTCCTCAACAGGCACAACCTGCCCTCCTTCCAGGCTTTCGGGAACTGTCCAGTGCGCAAGCACAGGTTGAACAGTTCCCGAAGCCTGCCTCCCAAGTATTCTAGGGCGAGGAATAGAACTCGCCCCGGAATACCATCTGGCCCAGGCGCAGTGTTGCGGGCTCGAAGGCGATTCAGCGCGACCTCCAGCTCGGCCTCCGTGATGTCTGGGATAGGACCCACCCCCCCATTAGGAGAAGGGGAGGCCATCACGGGAGGTGAGTGGCCAGTGGACTCTGGGAATAAGTCCCCCACCAACCGCTCGAGGAAATCCGGCTGAAGGGACTCCATGACCGGGGCGCATGCGGCGCGGAGTTTATTCCGCGCGACGCGGTACGGACGTCCCCATGGGTCCCTATCGAGACCTGCCAGGATCTCCTCCCGAGCCAGGTCCTTTGCCTTCCGAATTGCAAGCCGCAGAGTCGATTTCGCCTCGTGGTATCGACTCCGCAACTGGGCCTCCAGAACCGGGTCGAAGCCGTGACGACGGCGACACCGGACGAAAGCCCTGCGAGCCCTGCAACAGGCCGCCCGAAGTTCGGCAATTTCGGGTGACCACCAGTACACCGCTCTGCGCCGGGGCCTAGACCTCACCCTCGGCATGGCTGCATCGCAAACCCGTGAAAGTGCTTCGCGCATGCAGCCAGCTCTTTCCTCCACGTCGGTCTCCTCATTGGGCGGATCGGGAAAGGCCCATCCTTGTACGATGGCGGCCTCCTTTGCCATTTCCCGATCCAAACGTTTGATTGCCCAACGAGGAAAGCGACTCCCCTCCCGCGGTGACCTGGCCAGGATCGGTCGGGAAGTGGAGAGGTCAAATCGGACGTAAAGATGGTCCGATAGAGTCTCCACCGCCGTCTCGACTCTCCAGTCGACGACCGTGCGAGCGACAGCTGGGGTGGCGAACGAAACGTCCACCACGGAACTCCCTTGCTGTCGCACGCAGGTCGCATCGGTCCCTCTATTGAGGAGAGACAGACCGGAGAAGAGCGACCAGACCTGGACGGCCCTACCTCTAGCGTCCGTGGCGCGGTTTCCCCAGGCCGCGGATTTGGCGTTCAGGTCGCCGAGGAATATGAGCTTCCCCGACGCCTGTCTTCCAATCGCCGCACTGATGGAGTCGAGGAAAGTCTCGAACTCCGTCAGTCGGCGATTGGGGGAAAAGTACGCGCCGATGACGACGTATTCGCCCCATCTCGCCACGACCAAACCCGGGCCAGTCTCCAGGGTGGAGAAAGGAGGACCGGGACCAAAACCCGCAACCACAGCCACGGAACCGCTAGTGTCCCCCGCCCAGTTGGAAATAGGGGGGACATAGTAGGGCTCGCAGGCCACCGCTACACTGATGTCCCACTCCACCATGGCCTGGATGAAAAGATCCTGGGCCCTGGCGGAGTGGTTCAAGTTCGCCTGTAGGAAGCCATGTCGCCGTCTATTCATGACGACATGGCTTCAACAGGCGGCTGTAGGAGCTCACCTCTTGCGGCAGCTGGGGAGGAACCAGCTGCCTTTCCTCTTCTACGGGGAGCCTTACAAACACGGCTTCCCAACTCATGTCCCGCCTGGAGTCCGAGGTCTGCACAGACGGCACATCTGAGGACTCCGGTGCAGCTGTCCCTGGAGTGTCCAGACAAGCCGCATCGGAAACAGACGTCGCTCCGATCAACTTCTGATGGGCAGAGCGCCCGCGTGTGCCCCGGCTCCTGACACCGGAAGCACCGCATTTGACGCTCCTCAAGGAGCTCGACCTTAGCTGAGCTCCAACCCACCAGGAGTCTACCCACGTCTCGCAGCATCCTCGCCGCGTCGACCGGGCAACGGGCAAATACAAAACCCATCGCCCCATAGCCCCGACGAATCTCCCCGACCTGGAGAGACTCGCCAGAGCATTTAGCGACGCGGCAGATAGCTGCTGCGACCTTTTCCTTGGTCGCAGAGTCGTCTAGGCCCTTTATTTTAATCATGACCCTTTTCATGGGCCGGACGACATCTGCCAAACCGTCTAGAACGATCCGGAGTTTAGCAGCCAGTTGCTCAGCTTTTTCTGGAGCCGCTTTGGGCAGCTCCAGAAGCCTGGCTCCGGTGGCTGACCTCCGGATCTTCAGCCCGTTCTCGAGTCCGAGCTCTCCGAGATTGATTTTCTCAGAGGCTCGCTCGAGAACTTGGGCGTAACAGACGCCCTTTTCCGCAGCTTCGGTCTGCAGCGTGATTACCACGGCTGGAGATCGGCGCTGCGGTAGTTTTTGCTGGCTCTTCTGGCCAATCTGAGCGGCGGGGGGCTTTTGCGCCCCCGTTTTCTTTTTCCCCCGAGGCCGTATAGGGGCCGGACGATCAGGTGCAGGGGCTCCAGAAGAAGAACTGGGAGCCTGAGAGGCATTCTTCTTCTTCTTCGTCTTCTTCCGCACCACTGTTGCCCAGGATTGTTTAGCAGCAACAGGGGGAGCGGGAGCCGACCTCGGGATACTTTCCGGCCGACTTGGAGCTGAAGACGTGGGAGGAAGAGTCGGTGGGCCAGAACCCGCGGCTTGACTAACCGGCACAGTCCTTCTCCTATCCGACGCCAACGGTGGCCGGAGATTCTTCTCCGGGAGGAGGCGATCTTCAATTCCTGCGAAGCGGGCGTTTATCAATACGCCCACCGAGGTTACTACCGATCGCCTCAACTCGTCTACCATATCCGCATCCAGGGACGCTACTTGCGGGACAGTATTGGCAGCAGCGGTCTTCATCGCCGTGAACTCACGCCTATGCGCCTTGAGTTCCGCGCGAAGGGAGTTAACTTCGCGATGAAGACGTGCATTATCCGTCCTCAGCTGTCGCGTTTCATCAGCTTCCGTGCGGCCGACTAAAGTCTGAACCACCTCAAGGAGGCTCCGTGAAGAGTCTTTCAGAACCTTCACCATACCTCCCTGGAGTTGGCCGGATTTTCTGCTGACCTCGATAATTGCTGCGGCGCAGCGACCTGCCATGGCTCGCAGCTCTTCAGCGCCTAGTTGTTCCGGGTCGGGTCTGGGAGGATCCTCACGCGGCTTACGCATTTTGCGAAAAGCCTGCGCGCTGAGTTCCTCCTCGAAGGCAACCTCGTCAGCTTCCTGAGTAAGGGCATGCAATGCTGCTTTCGCACGCGTGAGCCCACTTCCTTGCGACACTGCAGCGGTGCGCCCGCGTCGAGCGGTATTGCATTTAAAAGATGCAACACCGAGCTCAAGATCGCTGTCGGACATTTCGCTGGACAACTTGTCGACCTCAGAGATAGGTCGCTTACGAGACACCTCATGATCGGACATGGCATCCTCGTCGCCAACTATCAAACCAGAGCCTTTAACAGGCACCACTTTCCGAGAAGCAGATCGTAATCTTTGAAAAACGCCAGAGTCATTAGCGGATGAAATGACCGACGGGGTCATCTCTTCCACTACCAAATCGTCAGCCAATCCGTGTGTGAAATCAGAATCCAGTAAAACAGAAGCCTGAGTCGTCGTAGGAGTCGAGCGGTCTTTTCCCCCCCCGGAATACGAGGGGAAGACGGAAGCCGAGGCTTCCGTGAGGGATTCCCGGCCTGCAGAGCAGCCACCGGTACCCTCCCGGGGTAGTATATTTTTAAGATTCGCTTTCATTCTTATTCCTTTAAAGGGTAAGGTCCCCGGGGCGCCCTCGCCATTACACAACCCCTCGGCAGGCGCCAGACCTCAGAGTTGACAAAAAGAAAAGGAAATAGAAGAAGAATAGAAAAGGTAACAGAGCGAAGACAAACAAGGAACTCAACAACACCAGAACAAAGGAAAAACGAAGAAATGACAAAACAAAACAAAAAAAAAAAACGAAGAAATGTCAAAACAAAACAAAAAGACGAAGAAGTAACAAAACAAAACAAAGAAAAACAAAACAAAAAGGAAAAAAAAATAAAAAATAACAACAAAAACCCCTATTGTCGACTATATACCGGGCATAAACCCCATAGCCGACCAAGGTTCCCAGCGGTGGCTGGTACCGGACACATGTTCCGAATACCTGCTCACGTGTCCTACGCTGTCCGTACCACTCCGTACCGTACCGGCCAGTACCGGACACATGACCCGACTACCTGCCCCGCGTACCTACGCTGTCCGTACCACTCCGTACCGTACCGGCCGGTACGGGCCAGTACAATACGGGTCCAAAGAACCCATAGTGATAACAATAGACAAGCGAGAGCGGAGCGCGCGCGCACGCGTGCGCTCGCGTCGGCTGTCGGAGGACGACCACCGCACTATAATGTGCCTACACTAAGAAGATATTAACACTTCTTCTATTCGTCGTCAGCGAATACAACAGAGAGAAAATAGCACAATGTTAAAAGTCTCTCACCGTTCACTGGGATAGCAAGATGTGTGAAAATGTCTAGCAAGGCACCGACAAACTTTTTAGCATCTCAAGGTAAAGCCAAAAAAAGTATTTGAACCTATAATGTGTTCAATTTATGTGAAAATATTAAATGCATTCGAAACACATTCACTTAATTTTTTCACGGCAACAGGTACTGGTTCAATAGACGGAGTTTATATACTTTTAGAACATAAGCTGAAATGGAAACTGTTCAAAACACTGTCCTAAGCATATAGCAAAGAAGAGTAATTTGATTATTACAAAAACCTTCATGACAAATAATACATATATTACTTCCGATAACTGGTATGACGCCAGTTTCTCAATAAAGACATAGAAACCTAGAATAATGACGAATGTTATAAAAGAAATAAGGCAATATCTTGTACGAGTAGTATGCGAGTTGTACATGATATTGTAGAGCGAGGTGTAGCGTTTAGAGACGTGTAATAGTCCCAAGTAATATTAATTAATTTATTATTCACCTTTAGTGGCAGCGACGCCTAGATATCTTTTTCATTTCATAGATTAATAATGCTTTGAAAAGTAATAAAAATATAAATTTTTAGATAAGAAACACCATAGTTACGTAATTATGGTCATCATATGAATATTTCGTGCTACGACGGATTGTACATTGTGGAGGGGTGCTAAAAAACAGACACTTGCCTTCGACCCATGCTGAAAATTAGTACTACGCCACTGAATACTGTCATACACATAAATGTCATGTCATACAATATAAATATATTACTAAAGATTAGTGCAGATAGTTAAGGTAATGTCTCTTGTGCTCTAATGGGCTACAATCAGGACTAGAGTTGTTTAGTTTAACAATTACATTTGATTTATCCCCACTTCTGACTTCGTTATTCATTAATTTCATCACTATTAATCTTTCTTCCTCTTACCATCTGTATGCTGACGATCTGCATATATGGAATGCATTGATTCAGTTATCGCTGTCATTAACAATGACCTGCAGCATATCTTTGATTGGTGCTTAAAATTTGGCATTGAAGTAAATCCTAATAAATGTCAGGCAATTGTTATTGGCAGCAAATATGGGCTCTCTAAGTTTGATAGTTGTAATGCGCCACCTGTTATGTATAACAATATTATTATACCTTTCACGCCATCAGTAAAAAACCTGGGTCTTTATATTGACAGCGCGCTTAGTTGGAACGTCCACATAGTCGAATTATGCCGAAAAGTAACTTATTCACTACGATCTCTTTATCGGCATAAACATTTTTTACCCATTCGGACCAAAACTCTGTTAGTGCAGACCCTTATCCTTCCGCTCATTGACTACGCTGATGTGTGCTGCTCTAATATCACAGAATCTAATTTAGATAAATTGAATCGTCTTCTTAATAGTTCCATTCGTTTCATTTTTATTCTCCGAAAATTTTACCACATCTCTCAGTACCGCTCTAAGCTTAAATGGCTACCTATCCGCGAATGAAGACGATCCAGAACTTTATGTCAGCTATTCTTTATCCTGAATGATCCAGCTTCACCTCGATACTTGAAATGTAAATTTCAGCTACTAAGGTCAACTCGATTTACATCTTCGGTCAGATTCTAATCTTAGCTTATTTGTACCTTCGCACCATACTAGTTTTCTTTCTAAATCTTACACAGTACACGCTATTAAACTCTGGAACGGCCTCCCTGATGTGCTTCGACGTGCCCCTAATAAACTTGTATTCAAAAAACGTATCCGTAAATATTTTCACCAGAAAATGAAATAACCACTCTTTTAACTTTTCATAATTATTATTGCATAGTGATATTTATACCAATATTTATCTTTTGGCATAATATTATCCTTACTTTTATTTATATATTATCGCCTTACTATCGCCCTATACATGTATGTATGTATGTATGTATGCATATGTATGTATTTTTTTATATATTTAATATATTTATATGTAGTACAAGTATATATGTATTAATTGTTATCTGCATAAGTTGTGTATTTATTTACTATTGTACCCCTCTTTTGTTTTTCTGCTATTTTTTTTTCTCTTGACCCGTAGAGAATGCTTTAGCATTAAGTCCGCCACTTGTGTAATTTTTTGTTGTACAATAAAGTTTTTAAATGAAAAAAAAAATAAAAAAAATAATTATTTCTCTAAAGAGAAGCGAAGTTATATGGTCGAAGACGAGCGTTTGTCGGTGACGGCGGATCAATCTAGTGTATTGTTAATGTAATGATTCTGTCCTAACTAAAAAAAGAAAGAAAAAAAAAAGAGAAGACTGACTATAGGGTCTGTACGACCGGACCAGTTGTTGTAACTGAAGGGTCAGCGTTACCGGACCAGTGTTTGTCACTGAAGGGTCAGCGTGACCGAACCAGTTGTTGTCACTGAAGGGTCAGCGTGACCGAACCAGTTGTTGTCACTGAAGAGTCAGCGTGACCGGACCAGTGTTTGTCACTGAAGAGTCAGCGTGACCGGACCAGTGTTTGTCACTGAAGGGTCGGCGTGACCGAACCAGTTGTTGTAACTGAAGGGTCAGCGTGACCGAACCTGTTGTTGTCACTGAAGGGTCAGCGTGCCCGGACCAGTTGTTGTCACTGAAGGGTCAGCGTGACCGGACCAGTTGTTGTCACCGAAGGGTCAGTGGGACCGGACCAGTTGTTGTCACTGAAGGGTCAGCGTGACCAGACTAGTTGTTGTCACTGAATTGTCAGCTAAAAAAAACTAACTAAAGAAAAAGAATCTTTTCCTTTACTCTGTGAATAATTAATTATTATTTTAATTCTAAATATTTTTAAGATATACTTATAATTACTGACTAACTACTGACATTTTCCAATCAATTATATCAATTACGTCATTGTACTTATTTTTCATCAAATGGCTTACCCTCAATTTCGACATATATATATAAGTATGTATATATAGATGAAGAGGACAAACAAGCGTGCGGATCACTGTCGACAAGTTATCATCGCCGCCCATGAGCTCTTGCAACAGCCGTGGAATCGCAAAAGCGTTGCCGTCCTTGGAGTACACGTCTGTGCGTGAGTAAACGCCTTTTTTAAATATCTACGTCATTTCGATCCGGAAATACCGCCGACGGAAGTTCATATCACAAAATATGCATAGATAAAAGACAAAGATATAATATGGGACACATATTTAAAATGTAATATTTTAAAATTATAATAATGTAGTTGTGTCCAATAAAGGATTTTTAAGTTTTTATTTTTATTTTCAATATAAGCTATCGCAACCATATTCTCTAAAAACATAGTGTTATGTGAAAAATCTCGACAACAGCAATAACCTACAGTAATAAGAAGTACACAGCTGCGGCGGATCTACTATTTTAACGTATAAATAAATATAAATAGCACAAAAATGGAAATATTTTAAACACATGTTTACAATTTAACTGCGCGGCGGCGCTCAGCTCTTTTCTTATTTATTGTTGGAAACAGCGACGCCTCATATTTAATTATTTTGAGCTGTGCGTTAGTATTTTCATTCATTACACTCGCTGTAACTAATTATAAGTAATTATAAAAAGCATTGTTTTACGGTTTGTATGTATTATAATTTTGGTTGCAATTTGTAATTATTAATCGCGTTTTCTAAACATGATATCTATTCGATATTTTTATTTTTCCCGAAAAAAACATTTTTCTGGCTCTTGAGTCACCAAATCCTTAACGTAATGAGCCACGTAACGTAACATTGTAGCCCATTCATCTTTTATATTCTGCTCTTTGTTATCTGCAGCATTTACGAGTCTGTAGTCAAATTTTGAATATCCTGAGTACTACGCTCATGATATTAAAATATATTTTAAAAAAATTTATTTCTTGTTATTTAATCTGAAAAGACAAGAATTTATGAAATTATTTAATTCCTCTGCATGCTTAATCCAGTGAAGTAAAAAGTAACCAAATACCCAGGGTATTTCCCGAACGTACTTTGACGAAATTATAAATGTTAATAAAAAAACAATTGATTTTAAGTAAAATGATTATGAAAATAAATGTTTAAAAGTAATCATTAAAGATAACATACACTACACACAAAAATAAATTGTAAAAAAAATGTACATTAATTTTTATACATACTAATTAAAAAAAGAAATTTATACAAAAAAAAAAATAATAAAATAAAATTTTTTATTAAACTCAGCAAGACCCAATAGATGTTTTTCGATTATATAAAAAAAAAACTCTACAAATTTTTCCTTTTCACAGACATCCACACATACATCCGAGAAAAGTGAAAACAATATAGAACGAACAAAGTTCGTTCGTGAAAAGTAGTTTTATTGCAGTTAACATAATGTTATCGTCAACAGGGAACAATGAAATGAAAAGATAATAGTTGTTTGTATTTTTTACATTATTTGGAAAATTGACATAATCTTCAAATATTGATATTGAAGGTATTTTCTGTATTTTCTATGTATAATTTTCATTCTTACCTTACTTTATAATGAAACTTAATTGTCAATAAATATAGTTTACCAACAACTGTGGAAGCTTAAAGTTGAGTAACTTTAGCAATATGACATCGAAGGGACGAAAATCAACTTTCTTTCGTCTGAAGTGGTTGAGACTGTTAAGAAACTTATATTGCTATTAATCTCTTATATTATTCTCGTCATATTTCTTAATTTTATTAGATTTTTATTAAAACATAAACATTATTTTTATAATAGATTCAATTGTAAGATAGTTGACACAGATAAGTGTCTGTTTAATTTGAGTATTCGTTAGTGTCAAGACGACGCCGTCATTAGAAATGAGATAGGAGATGTTTAAGCGTATTTAAAGAGATTTCCGCTGCGGTAGACTCATCCCAATTATTGTGAGTAGTCTGAACAGTATCGTGACTTTAATATCATATCGGTAATCCCATATTCAAGCCTAATCAAAGTGTTCTCAATCACATGCATAAATAAACATAATAATCAGTTAGGTACCTCGTGTAATCATGTATCTGGAATAAACCGTTTGCATATCCACTAATCTGTTTTATATATTAGACTGTAACGCAATAATACACACATGCCCCGTGTAGTATTCGTCGCCCGTATTATTGACGGCAGATATTTTAATCATCTGTAGCCTTAGAAAATACTCGCGTATTATTATTAAGTGATTACTTTATTAGGTCTCTTGTAAGTTAATATAAGGGAAATATAGATAACAATAGATTATATGATAAATTTGTGTTTTATAAATATATGATTAAATTTAATATATTTTAAAATATATATAATCATAAATCAGAGGGTTAAGTGATGTCGCTCGGTCAGTGCCCGTACTTCGATGGCAGTGAACGTCTCTCGATCCGATAAAATAAACAAATTACTTCTTTGATTGATAAACTCAATGTTTTCTTAAAGATAGCGATGCTGATTAAATAATTACTATAAACAATTATTTGAGATAAAAACGGTTCCATTTCTATAAAATAGAAAAGAAATTATCAAAACAATTCTAAACCACTAAAAACAATATAAAACCCGTCCCGGAACTAAAGTTAATCCATTACGTCGCAACGTGAAGTAAAAACTTTGCAACCACTTTTCTCAAAGTAAGCAGCAGGTGGAGCAGAGTGGAGTGTCACCGAGCGGTGTGACTCGGCAGAGTCAAATTAACAGACTGTAAATGTTGTCAATATAAAGATTTATCTTTTTCAAATCCTCATAAACATACAAACTATAACTTGCCGTGCCGGTGAACTTTAGCGATAGTCGAGGTGCTTATGATGAAAGCGTACTAATGTACAATATTTTTATGAACATATAATAATGTTAAGAAAGTAACAATTTACTAATCAAATTCATTAATATATATATATCATCAAATTAATATAGCAGAGGAGTGTTGTATATTGTTATTGTACACGATACACTAAACGAAACTATATACTCGTACCTTCTCATTTGATTCTCATTCTCATATAAGTGCTTCTGCTTATGCTAAAATATATAAGATTTCATTGGGTATTTTTTATAGTTATAGGTCAACGGGAGGTACCGTATCAATGTTGATTTCCTTGAGTGTGTTAAAATATGCGATTTTTAAGTTAATTGTAGAAGTTTTATTTCTTCACAACTTCAAGGGACTGTAGAGCCTGTAAATACGGTTTTAATTTCAACTCGATATCTTCAGTGAGTGAGATAGATAGCCGGTCAGAGAGAGGTAGAAAACCTTATAAAGTTTCGTATTTTGTCCTTATAAAGTACGATCCCTAAAAGTAGATAGTTCGAGGTAAACGTTTTTATAAAAGTAATCTCTGGCAATATTTATATAACAAGAAAAGTCAATTTTTGTTTTCTTAATTTTATCTTCAAAGAAAAGATAAACACTGGTCCTTACAAGAATGCTATTCGATTAACAATATTGTAACGGTCCTGCTATTTCATAGTGTTCTATTAACTAAACATTTTTTTTACTTTAACACCACTTCTGCTAGAAGATTACACACGAGTAAGTAAATCATAACACCAATAGGTCTTAATAACAAATATATGCATTAAGATGTAGAAGTCTTACCAATATTGATTGTAAAATTGTCAAACTATTACATCGTGAAGGATATTATTTCCGGGAAGTTTAATATACAGTTTGTGGAAGTTTATTAATTTATAAGTTTTCTTGATATATTTCTTAACTTATTCTGTTAGCAGTTGTTGTTGTTTTGAAAGTTGTAATAGCAAATCACTCCGACGTTACGTGTCCGTAATAACGAGACACCCTTACTCTCAATTACTATATACTCGTATATACACATTATATTTATTGCGTAAAAATATGAACTCGGTCGTTACATGAAAAACTAAATATAGAATGTGTAACATTTCATATAACAAGTAGAAAAGAAGCGAAGTAAATTGTATATTTTATAGTACAGCCAACTGCATTTCTAGAAATTTTGAAATAAGTGTTTAAAGCGAGAGAAGTATAGATAGTGTGAAGGATTTGTGTGTTTGTATTTTAAATAATTTCAAGATATAGACTATAGGGAGAGAATATGAGAATATTACTTCTACCTCAAAAGTCGACGAAACTGTTGAGGTCATCGCTCCTCGAGCAATTCATAAACCACCAAATAGGCAGTAACTATTTTTTTATTCAACATAGAATTAAAAATATTAATATTAATACTGGTTTCTACTACAGAATAAAGAATAAATATAAATTATGGAATGAATATTAAAGGATACGGTAGAAATATAAAATTTTATGAAATCATAAATTAAAATTTTTTATCAATACAAATTAACATTGCGATAGCATAAAATAGTTTCAATTAATTAATTTTTTAATTAATTAATTATATTTAACGAGGCAGCGACGTGAATTCGCTAATTATATTATATCTTCGTAAGTTTTATTTTTCCTTACAATTGTTATATAAGTACAAGTCAATCCTTCTAAGACAAAAAATAAAAAGAATGAGCACTATTCATTATTACATTAGGCTGCTGCAATTAAAAGCAAAGTTCATTGGGCGAATAGCAGAATTCACAATTGTCCAATTAATTATAAATAGATTATAAAAAAAATGGAATCGTCAACTTAATACTTACTCATGAGCTAAATTAAATATTTGTATTTTTGATTTTACCTAAAAATAGTGCTGTTTTTCTATTTGATCTAAAATATTTTATATTTTATACAAAAATATTTCAGTTAATAGCCTCAAAGACTAAAGACTGAAATCTTACCTTTAAAGTTCGTACCTCGTATTTTGATTTTGCTAGAGACAAATAGAGAAGAGTTCTTCTACGAGAAAACAATAGCTCCATTTATGTCGTGAATCTCGGTAACTGTATATAAGAACGAGCTAATCCCCAGAGACGTCAAATATAACTGAATTGTGAAAATTATTCCTAGGACCGATTTAACCATTTTTTTTTTTTCTAAAAAATGACATTATCGAGGAATAAAATCTTTCCTATACGGTGTACTGTGTATTTATTATTATATTAGTAGAGTAATAATATTGTTCCGTAAAGTTTATAAAAATAATATGTATTTTAAAATTTAACAATTACGTTTGTAAAATAAATCATATATAACCTAATAATCCTGTATTCTTTCTTGAGTGGAACTGGGAGGTATGGTTTTACATTTTGAATAAAATTTTCAAGCGCAACAGACGAAACGATCCCCGGGTTGTACTGTCTTATCAGTTTTGGACAAATCAGTACGACTTGGAACTACTGTTATATAGTTATATGTTGTAAAGCAGTTAAGTGTTATTGCTAAGTACCGATCTATAATTGTAATACAGTACTAGTACCAGTGAGTACTTATCGATATATTGCTAAAGTTACTCGGCTCTACGTCGGTACCTTTGTTATCGAACTTTAGTTGAATATATTACTTAAGCTTATGTTCATATTTTGTGTAAATTGTATTGGAACGAAGAGGGGGCTAATTAATTACTGCCGCTAAGTATTTTTCATTTCTTATTAAGAGTAAGTGATATAAAATGTTATTTCGATCTACAATTTTAATGATATTTTTGAGTAGGATATTACATTCCAGAAGCTGCAGGAGTAGAAATTTGAAATATTAAAGCAATGTTAAGCAATATTTTCTTTTCGTCTGAACGTGCTTTAAATTTGCCAAAAATAACTTAAAGTTTTGGCCTTTAAATAAAGCCGCCACATAACAATAGCAGGAATATTTGCTTCCGAATTTCCTTGTATCTTCCACTTTGGGGATTTTTGTTACAGTTGTATAATTGCTTATTGCAATAAAACATCGAGTTTGAATGGGATTCACAAATGTATATTATCAATTAGTTTTTAAGCTTTGAAGGTAAATATAATCGTAAAATAGATAACAAAATTACGAGATACTATTTAATAATTCATTATGTACTTATATTTTATCTATTTATCATTAGCTTTACATCTTTAAAATATAAAATTGTTAGGATATAATCAAATCTGCGACTAGAAGTAGCATCTATGTATATGGTGACCATCATTCATTACTATAAATTAAGGCAGTAACACGCCTGACATTTAGGAAAGCCGTGGCTCTAGGCCTCTATTGTATGAAAGCTGGGATAGGATTCTCTAAAAAAGACTGATAGTAGTCGCCTTCGTCCCTGTTACGACGATTATATACAGAATTCTAAATTTATTGAGAAGGACAGTGACACTGTAGCTTAATCAATAGAGCATCAAGACAGTTTTCCAGAAGTTACAGATTCGAGTCCTGCTCATGTCAATAAATTTATCGTGGTACATTTATTTAAAATTTAAATAAACTAAATATGACTAAATATTTTAGTAAACAGTTTCAAACAAGTGCGGGCGCTACTTGGCCTTCAACATGGATGAAGCGTTTACTGAGGAACGATTTGTGACCATTTTTCTCTTAAATTAAAAAGAAATATTTTATAAAACATTATTGATCGCATTGATGTTGAATTAATAATATCCTTGTAGTATGACTCGATATGATGACCTGCGAAATAAATAAAAGCAAAGTGCTGCTGCTGAAATGTGAATGCTGGGATGGGTATGTGGAGTAATAAGTATAAATAAAATGAGAAATTAGTCTGTAATAGGAAGTATGAAAGTAACACTGCTAATAGAAAAAGATGAAAAATAATCGTCTGTAGAGGTCTGGTCACCACAATGCGAAGGAGTTTAAAGCACGTAATCAGAAGAGTCTTAAATATAAATGTGCATTTATAAGAAAAGAGGCGAACAAACAGTCATGGATGGAATATATTAAAATAGTTATAGCAAAGTAACAAGTTTCAACTGTGTTGACGTACGGTAGAAGAACCTGGATAAAATTATATATAGGCGATTTCAAACAATTGGGACAGTTTGGGATGATGGTCAGTTCAAATATAATAATATGTCCTATTTATTTATTTATTTATTATTTATTTACCTTCACGCCATATCCCTTGCGGGGCAGCCAGAGACGACGGAGCGCCAAACGCTACGGTCTCTGCATACCTCTTTCGCCTCGGCCACAGACATCAACCTCTTCATACATGCCCTCCGGGGGGTCCTCATGCTTTTTACGTGACCTTCCTCCAGTATCGTAGCTACTGTGTTTTCGAAGGTCACTCGAGGCCTCCCCCTGTCTCTCTTACCGCTCACTTTTCCCATATAAATCTTTTTTACCATTCTTTCATCACTCATTCGTTCAACGTTCCCAAACCACCTGAGCACGTTCTTCTTCATTCTCACCGTGACATCTTCTCTAGTACCTGCCATTCTGTGGATCTCTTCATTGCGGATTCGATCAGCTAGACTAACTCCGCATATTCTGCGAAGAGATCGCATCTCCACAGCATTCATCTTTCTTACATTCTTCTTCTGTGTTACCCACGTTTGGCTGCCGTATAACAGCGTCGGTAGCAAAACTGCATTGTGTACAGCCAAACGTGCAGTTACTGACTATAATGACTAACTATACTGACGTTTTGCCGTCTCAACAATGCAGTCAAAGCACCATTGACTCTGTTACCGGCAGCAATACGCCTTTCCACATCCATTTCGTATCTTCCGTCTCTGCTAAACATACTTCCCAAATATACCACTTCATTCACTTGTTCTATTGTCTTATCATTCACGTTGATCTTACAATCTGTTCTTTCTTCATTTCTTTCAAATATCAGAACCTTCGTCTTATCTACATTCAGGTTTAGAGTTTCATCTTTCAGAGTGGTGACCAATGCCTGCAAATTGCATTCTGATGATGCAATGAGCACTGAATCATCTGCATATAGTAAGCAATTGACCTTAAGGTCACCTACTTTCACTCCCATGTCACTATCTTTCACTCCTTGGAAACAACTATCCAAATACAAATTGAACAACCAGGCTGACATAGCGCAACCTTGCTTAACACCCGATTGGATGTCAAACCAGGGCGACATGCCAGCTCCTACTCGCACACAGGCTGAGTGATCTCGGTAAATATTTATTAATCTCTATTTATTTAAGAGAATAAATTTTTAATATTATATTATTACAGTCGTATTTCAAAATATTATATATTTTTTTTGCAAGAAAAACGTTCGTATTTAAATAGCAAATTTCCTAATTTGCCTTTGCTATACGGATGGCAATGGGTACGGACCCGTCCCGACAAATCATGTAAATTATGTTTTGATACAATTGTAATTTTGGACAGAATGTGGGTTGGGATGGTATTATTATTATTAATTAAAATTTATTTAAATGTTGTATTTTATATAATATTCTGTAATTTTAAATTGTGTAAGAGAACTTATCTAACAAATGCAAATGTTTTTTAAAAAAATAAGTTTTTATATAGTACAATTACAATAAGAGACGAAGTTTCTTAGCATCCCATGGATTCACCGTGCGGGTGCCGGACCCATTGCGTTGCAAGAAGAGGAACGCAAACAATGCCTGGGACTTGCGACCCAGGGGTACTCGTAGGTATAAGGGACACCTTTGCTATGCGCATACACGCTCACCGTCACTGTTCTCACTCCTCTCCCTACCTAACCAAATATCATAAGAACCTACTAAAGCCGCCTTTGAAATATTTTTTATTTTTTAAGTATAATAAATGTATTTATTTTTTAAATATACAAGTTAACCATTTTTTATGACATTTATGTTATAATAATCTTACATAAATGTATTTTGCTTTTAAAAGCCTCAAGTTATTGATCCTGCTATGAGTGTTCCTTTTTATGGGAAAGTAATAATTTAAGAGTCATAAACTGAAATTGCTAGAAACAGAAAGGGCTTCAGAGAGATTTTAAAATTGCTTCTAAGCTTTTCTATAGATAATGAAAGTCCGAGTAATATAAACAAATCTATTGTTCGTTGAAATAGACGATGTCTCTCTAAAATCCTTATTTAATGGATTATATTTTTTTTATGTCCATTTAATAAATGGTCTTTGAAAACAGTTAAAATGTAGTAGTTAAGATTAGTAGACCACGAGCTAACTGAATATCTGGTTAATTCAAAGTGACCGTTCATTGCGGTCTTTTAATATATCGTAATGCTTTTAACGTTGTAATTGTAATTTCTAGTTACAAGTAAACAAGTCAAAGTTATTTTTGCATAGATATTCCTTGTTTTTCTTTGAAATAAGTATATTTATCATATATAAATTTGTTCCCAGTTTTACTTTTTTACTGTTTTACTTTAGCTTTAACGATATTAAGTAAACAGCCCTTTTATACTCTTCAATCAATTAAGAGTTGGTCAATTGGGAATGCAAATAAATTAATATATTATTTAAATTGGTAAATCTCCTCTCTTATTTACTTCTCTGACACCTTTATTCACTATTTACTTATATCTTTTATTTTTACTCTCTTCTTTAAGGTAAGCATTAATCAAAATACTTGTATATAAAATACCAATTAGTTTTATTTTTTTGGTTGTAACTAAAAGTAAAGATGAGGAAAGTTTTTTATTTCGTAAACGAAGCAACTACAATGACTAATCTCACTTCTTTCCACTACCAAATTCATCTATTTAAAGTTACGCCAAGGTAACCCTACTTATACAACCTCTCATAAGAATGACCCTGAGGTGTCAGAGTTGTGCGGTTGCTTTTGGAGATTTCGTTATGGCATATTAATTTATACATTATTTAATATTCCAGTGACGTTAGGTCAGTGAACTATTCTTCATAATTTCCCTTTTCTAAAACATTCTAAAATTGACGTGTAGTAACCAAATTTATTTGGAAATGTTCCTTCAGTGAGTCAAAATCGGGGAAATCATTCTCGGATTTTATTCGGACTGCCTGTCGTATCTGGGGAAGGTAAAGTATCGCATTTTGTATTTTCCTAACGACAGCAAACAGCGGCGCCACGCTTCACTCATAATGTGGCTTTTTACAATATCCGGAGTTTTCACTCTAACCTAAACGCCGTCCAATATCACCCAGCGACAGCGTAGACGGCCTTGTTAGTGGCGACACAGCATACTTATCATACCCCGGGTATAAATTAGAACACAATTTTATACCACACGCCGGGGTATCTGTGTTCATAAGGGAGAATCTCTGCTACCTTAGCCTTCAGGATTTTGAAGGTTTTACCTGTTTATTCTCTGGCTGTATGTAAACGTGGACGACAATGTCAGGATCTACTCAAGCCTCTGACGGCCCCCCTAGTTTTGATACAGAAACCTTCTGCTGTCGAGTTGCCCCTAGGATCCTCTGATCACTATCTGGTACGAAGTGTAGTTCCCATTGAACGACCGCCTAGTACAAGACCTGAGACATGACGCGTTGGAATGTAATGCGTTCCTTCTTTACATCCTACCCATGGTGGCCGCTTTGTTTTCGTTCCTTCGTTCCAATGATCCCAGTTGCTGCGCTGCAGATGTAGCTGATGTGCAATGGAACAATTTTTACCAAGCACTGTGGTACCACTTAGTAGCAGATCGCGGCCTTATTTTGATGCGAAACTTGGTCTAATGCATTATTCATTAAGCATCCGAAATCTAGAGTTTTGAAGAGGAAATATGATCGTGCCTCCAGATTCTTCAAACAGGAAATCGCAAGAGCAAAGTTCAAGAATTTCATAAAAATTGACTTGGCTCGCGAAAAATCTGGGCCGTTTCTAAGGCTATTCTGAAAGACTATCAGAAAGACTATCTGGCGCACACGTCAAAAGAGAAAGCCAATCTCTCTTGGGCACTCTCTTTACCTCAAACTCGACTTTGGACGACCAAGGGAGAATACCGTCTAACACTCCATGGTGTCAATGCCAGAAATATTTTTTCGGCAAAAACTATCCGTCAGTTTCTACTTTGCTTAGACATTCATAAATCGAGTGAGCCAGATGGCATTTCTCCATTGGTAGCTGCTCCATTGGTGGTGATCCTCTATTATATCTTACCCACTGTGGGACAACGATTATCGAAATCAAGGGAGAATGCCTGGCAGTTAGTCTTAATATGGCAAAAGCCTTCATTGGTGTATGGCACAAGGGCCTTTTTCGAACCTACCTTCCTATGGACTTCCCGCTTACCGTTTATGCTAGTGGATAACCAGCTTTCACACTGGGTGGAGTCTACTACTACTACTAATGTCGTTCTCGACGGTTTTGACTAGGACCCCAAGTCCCGGAACGCTGGTGTACCCCAAAGCTGTGTGCTATCAAGAACTTTGTTCCTGAAGCGATCAGTAGAACGAGGTAGTATTTCAGGCTTTGCCAAAGACTTGCACTATAAGATGCAGGTACTAAAACATATTCTTATCTATCACGTTAATATCAGCTTTTACCGTTCGACCGCATACAACGGCGAGCCCTTCGGATTCTTGGGGATTCGGTGCTCTGCGAACGGTTGGACTCTTTGGAATTGCATAGACCCGTGGCTTCTCTGTGCGTCTTCTACCTCCAAGGCTGGCAGCGCAAGTTCGAGGATGATCACCTATCACCCGATAGTGACCCACAAGATCGTTTGCCCTCCTCTTACAATATATATATATATATATATATATATATATATATATATATATATATATATATATATATATATATATATATATATACTAGCAGACCCGGTCACGCGTTGCTGTGACTATTGTTTTTGATATATTACATTGTAGTAAACTATTTAAGGGGTAACGTTCAGAGTACTTCTGTCATGAAAATCATAATGTTTTCTTACAGTCGATATTAAGCAAGAATAGAAACAAAATTATTTTTTAAATTTAATCCAAATTTATAACACTACTTGTAAATTACAAAGTTTTTAGTAGATAACTTGGAACACTAAACTTACGAATGAGGTAGGTAGGGTAGATACATCATTCGTAATTACTCAATTCAGTCAACAGATACCGCCATCTTTTAGAATTGTTAGGAGCTAACTGCAAAATAATAAACAAATAAAATAATATTGCGACTATGAATTGAGTTGAAAATTATTATATATCTTTTAAGTTAGGTCAAACTGTACGTGGTGTGTAAATTTATTAAAATCGGTTAAGTAGTTTAGGAGTCCATCGCGGACAAACAACGTGACACATGATTTATACATATTAAGATTTCTGGTGGATCTTTTTTATCATTTAATATTTTAAATAATATGATAAATAAATCGTAACATTATCCTTTTTTTAATATGTTACTTTATCATTTTAATAAGATGAAATAAAGAATAATGAAGTAAAACGTATATAAGTATTTTCAGTAATCGTATTAATAACAAAAACCTGTTTTATTTTTATTGTAGTGCTTTATGATACACAATGTTTTTTGTTTGATTACCTGGTGAATACAAACAAATCTGATGGTTTTCCAACATGGGAACAGGCAACATACAATTGACCCCTGGGACTTATTTATGGTTATGGCAAAAGCAAGCCGCACTGGAACCTGTCAGTCGGCATCATTGCGATGCGTGGTATCAACACGTCTTTTCCTTTATACTTTCCTTTCAGTATAGTTGCTTCTATCACGTTGTTCAATAATTTTTTTATCGCTAACCGTGTGCCGTTGCAAAGACGTGATTGGTTGATATTTCTCAACATTATAACTAACGATAATTAAAGGTTTAATTGAAGATTGTGAGGTGGCAATCCTGGTAAATCCAGCAAATTTGAAAATTCAGGCGGATAGTTGACGACATCATCTTGGTTAGTAGCCGAATCAACTGATATATCCTCAATTCGCCTGTAATTTGTTCTTGAATTTTGAAATTTAATTCATTTACATCTATGTTTTTTGCAGCCAATATAGCCCTTTCGCTCAACCAATCATGGTTTCTGTAATTTTGAGCAACATCTGGAAACACCTTTTGAATAAGTTCATCTTTTGATCTAGTTAACTGACAAAAACTTTGAGGAAAGTTAATGCAACCAGTCAAGGTGTCTATAGGAAATTTGCCATTACCAATGTCAATGAGTTGTTTAGAGAATATGTCTCCAGATTGGTCATTTTGCAACTTGACACGCATATTCTTGCTTAAATGTAATACCTTCACATGCTTCCACAAATTGGAGGACTTTAAATATGCATTAAGTTCATCAGCTGGCGTTGATCGTAGAATCACTGGCAATATTTGACGAAAATCTCCTGCTAATAAAATCATTGCACCACCAAATGGGTTATGATTGCTCCGTAGATCTTGTAAGGTTCTATCTAAAGCCTCAAAAGATTTTTTATGTGCCATCGTACATTCATCCCAAACAATCAATTCACATTGCTGCAAAACCTTTGCCATTGCAGTTCTTCGAAATGTTGCAGGTTGTGGTTTCGTTGCTTTGCATGTGTCATGGCAATTTTAGTGCTGAATGAGCTGTTCTACCACTTTCAAGCAAAGTTGATGCGATTCCCAACGAAGCGAGTGCAAGTGCAATTTTATTTTGTGAGCGAATTGTTGCTAATATCAATGAAATCAAAAAAAAAAATCCTGTGTCACAAAAAACCACCAGGTGCATCTAAGAAGTAAATCCCTCCTCTTTTGTCATTTATTACTTTCATAAGTGTATCAAATACATACTTCTGTTGTTCATTCAATAGTGGAAGATTTGTTTGAATTAATTCTTTCAAAGTATTGAGATCATACAGTTTTTCTCGGTGCAACTTTTGGTTAAAAGCATCATGCATTGGACGATTGGGCGCGGCCAGGCCTAATTGAAATAATAGTTTGTTTGACATCATCAAGCACATGTCCTCAATTGAAATCAATACTTCATTGTAAATTTCTTCGCTTATTTGTATATTTGGATTTCCCCTTCTAATCCGTATTTGATACAAAATATCATCACACATATTATCTTTGTACTTGATCCACAAATCCTTTGGGTTTGATGGGAAGCATGTAGATATGATTATAGAAAACAATGTTCGTATTTGATGAGCTTGTGATGATATTACAGCATCATTGATGAACGTTGATGTGCGCTTTGAAGGTCTTTGATAAAATGGGTGAATATGGAACAATCCAGCGATTATCTATTTCAATATCTTGTTGATTTAATTTGACAATTGTTGATCTTCCATTTTCTGCTGTCGATCGGCGACGATACAAAGGATAACCGTCAATACCAGTGATTGTTTCAGATATTAATGTCCGTGGATGTAATGTAGGTAATGGATATCTTTTTGAACATTTACCATCCACCATACATGGTAAATTTTGATTAAGAGTTCCACAGGAACCATGTACCATGTTTTTGATAACTACCTCATGCAATCCAGGATCTACTTCTACATTAGGGATTTCAGCTGATATTACTGCAACAACTTCATTTGATTTTATCTTGTCAACTAACCAAATCAAAATATGTGCATGTGGCAATCCCCGTTTCTGCCACTCCACAGAATACATCCAGCGGCGTGTCTCTCCAAACACATATTGTTTCACAATGAAATCCATTAAAAATTTCAACTTTTGTATAAAGACTCTGGCTGTGTCTATTTCTATCCAGTGTGGATTGCATGTAAATGTGATGAACAAATCTGCTGTACCATAATGACAAACATATGACATGGCATTTTGAGCATATTCATGCATATGTCGAGGGCTTACCATGTATGTTGCTGGAAGAATAGTTATTCGACTAAGGTTCTGTGCATTACCATCAGTATTAATCGCATCTCGAAGGTGAATATACTCTTCAGATCTGAGTTTTGTCTGATTCAACCTGATGAATGTTAATCTCTTCGTTTCAATTTTAACATACATGTCTACAACATACTTGTGATAATATAATCGCCGACGTTTGAGTATATGATTGTCATCATTAGGCGGTAGGAATAATAGTTCATTGAACTGACTTTTTTGTCGGTTTTAGAACCTGAAAATAGATTTTTGTTTTCATAACATTGAAAATTAAAAAAAAAATATAGTGACTGATAATATATCTCCTTGCTAAACTAATATTTTTTATTACCTGTAATGGGATTTATCATCTTGTTTGAGAAATCATAGCCATCTTCACCTTGCCAAAATATAATGGGATATTGCAATGTGTCGTATGAACGGTGTGTTTCCTTTATACCTTGTAATTGATCATTCCGACGATGTAAAACAATATCAAAGGATTCCAAGTTTTCTCCAACTACAACGATGGCAACTTCATCAATAGTTGGTGCATTAAAACGTCTTGCATGTTTGCCAACAGGTGTTTTATCAGCTCTGTTTACAATTTTGTGATTATCAGATGGCATCAGATCCTATGCAGTTTTAAACAACATAATCAATTGATTGTACTCAAATAAAGTTTGTAATTGTTCTACAATAGACTTCTTTACTGAATTGTTATTTGAACAACGCATATCAATTTCTTGTGGTGAATTGCCAATGAAATAAATTTGCAGGAATTTGTAATTGCTATCTGACACTGGTAACAGTGAACCTGCGCTATGATATAGTTGGCCTTGTATCTGTAAATTAAAAAAAATATATATTTTTGTCAAATATAAATAATATTAGTTCTTAAAAAGTATATCTGTCTCCTAATTTGAATCTCCAATTTATAATTGATATGCTTAGGTATGTCAATATGTAATAATTAGTTGTAACTAATATCCATCATCAAATAATTATATTGTGTTTCAAAATAATAAAAGTATTGCTAATACTGAATCACCAAATAATATTATGACTAAGTAATATATTTCTTGGGGATTGAAGGAACTGAAGGGTAATGACACACCTTTACTTAATTAAGAGGAAATTTTGTTCACTAAAATAATAATGATTAACTGCTATAATACCTACCTTAAAATTTGGCATGAAATTTTCCCGAACTACGTTTGTTGCCCCAAATGACGTCATTTGAAAGCAATTGTTATATTGTTGGAAATTTAACAAAAAGTGTATGGAATCTGGCTCTATTCCTGAAACCAATGAGTACAATGGCTCTGGTGGTAGATCCAATGGTATCAATTTCACTTTCCCATTTGCGCAACACAATCCATTGGCTTCATTTGCCTTACAATGAGAGCAAACCAAGTTCATAGATCCAATAGTAACACATTGGTGGTTACTGTAGTCAATTGACAAATCATAATTGAAAGCAGCTCGATTCAAACTTTCGGGATTATTGGTTGAATCTCTCGCTCTCGCTTCCCGCGTTCGTGATATACGAATTCTTTCACGTTCTTTTCGGTCGTCACGTTCTTGTGCAGTATGATAAGATCGGTAATGATGGTTTGTAGCATTTCGGGTTCTTCTACCTAAATTACTTCGTCTTATAGGAGGCATATCGAATATACTCACCTAAATTATGTCACATGCAATAATTACACAGGCACACAAAAAAAAAAAAACGTCATGAACCAGAGGGGAGACCCCATTATTCCTAGGTTTTTGGGATCGCTGAAACCGAATATGACAATAAAAACTAATTTTAAATGCCAGTTTTCCCGCTAGCACCCCCTTACTACCTCTTAAGGGGTGAAAATTGAAATTTTTGTAAAAAATCAAGATAGATGTGTCTTTCTACGTTTTTTGGGATGCTGAAACCGAAAATGATAACTAAAAATAAATTCATGACCACTATCACCCCCTACCATCCCTTACAGGGGGTGAAAATTTCATTTTTTTCTATAAAATCAAGACAGATGTGTATTTCTACGTTTCTTGGGATGCTGAAACCGAAAATGATAACTAAAAATAAATTTATGACCACTATCACCCCCTAATACCCCTTACAGGGGGTGAAAATTTCAATTTTTCTATAAAATCAAGATAGATGTATATTTCTACGTTTTTTGGGATGCTGGAACCGAAAATGATAACTAAAAATAAATTCATGACCACTATCACCCCCGTACTACCCCTTAAAGGGGGTTAAAATATCAATTTTTCTATAAAATCAAGATAGATGTGTATTTCTACGTTTTTTAGGATGCTGGAACCGAAAATATGTGAATTTCTATGTTTTTCAAGATGCTGAGAGAAAAAATGATTATAAAGTATATGGTAACCTTATTGTATGCATATATTTGTTATTATGATACTAAGACTGAATCATGATTTTTGTCCTATTCTTAACAAGTTGTTTCATTTTTTGTTTTTTTTTTGCTTTCTATTTAATTCTGTTTATACTGTTATCCATCCGGCAGTCTTGTAAAACGCTTAAAAGATGCTGAACCTAATTCTATGCCTCCGAAATAGAAAGGTTACTATTTTTCGGCCAATTTAGGAGACTACAGTGAGGAGCAAGGTGAAAGGTTCCATCAGACAGGATCTTAAGACAATGGAACAGAGCTATCAAGGTTAAATGGGATGTCAATATGTTAGCAGACTACTGTTGGAATTTAAAAAGAGATTTGCCAGAACAGAAAAGAACCAATAAAAGGAAACCACTTAGAAGAACTTTTGACAACAAGAGAGTTCGTTATCGTAGAAACAGGTAGACGCTGAATAGTGAGAGGTAAGGGGACTCACTTTAATTCAGCACCCCGGATAGTGAGAGGCAAGGGGACTCACTTTAATCCAGCACTCCAAAAGGGAACAGAAATCTACTACGTCCACGCCGTTGTTCCTGGGTTACGCTAAGAATAGAATTAAATCATGAATATATATCAGATACTTCTGATCGATAAAGCATTTGAATTTCTAATATAAGAGCTAAGAGTAACTTCAAACTAGTTTCATAAACATGTCATTTACTGTAAATCGTCAAAATTTCTTCATACATCTTGATTTTATACAAAATTGAAACTACCCCCACCCCCTCCCCCCCGTTAGGGGTAGTTAGGGGGTGGTATTGAGTAAAAGAGGTATCAAATTCACTTTTGGTTGTCATTTTCGGTTTTATTATACCAAAAAACGTAGAAATACACATCTGTCTTGATTTTATAGAAAAAAATGAAATTTTCACCTCCTGTAAGGGATGGTAGGGGATGATAGTGGTCATGAATTTATTTTTAGTTATCATTTTCGGTTTCAGCATCCCAAAAAACGTAGAAAGACACATCTATCTTGATTTTTTACAAAAATTTCAATTTTCACCCCTTAAGAGATAGTAAGGGGGTGCTAGCGGGAAAACTGGCATTTAAAATTAGTTTTTATTGTCATATTCGGTTTCAGCGATCCCAAAAACCTAGGAAGAATGGGGTCTCCCCTCTGGTTCATGACGTTTTTTTTTTTTGTGTGCCTGTGTTATTATTAATCACAGGTATTAAAACACTTTGCACAAAACACGATATAAAACAATCAAAATTAATTATTAAATATTATAAACGCTTTTTAACGCGGTTTGTTTGACAGATGCAATGACGTGAAAACTGATGACAATTTATGTCGCATTCCAAAACTAAAACAAAAGAAAGAATATTCCAAGGCCAATCAAATCTACAGCTCTTAAATTTTTTGACTTTTCAATTTGGTCGGGTTCACGATAGTATCACTTTTGCGTGAACCTGCACACACATATATTTGATTGAATTTGAACTTTGTGCAAAGACAATAAAGTGCGAATTGACTCTTCGACGTTAGCAACACACCTACATTGTTTAGACAAAAATGAGTGCTTGTAATTTAATATGAACTTTATTGTATAGCAATACAGTTCAAATTGACTCTAAATTTAGTTAGAAAATATTTGTATAGGAAAAAGAAAAGGGCTCTTTTAGGGTTTTCCTGGAAATTATTCGAATTTTTCTCGCCGTAAGAACCATCCTTGGGCTTCAAGGAATATTTAAAAAAAAGAATTGTTAAGATTGGTCCATGCGTTGTTGAGTTGTGCGCTTACCAACACATTTTGCGATTCATTTTTATATAATAGATATATATATATACTGTAGGTTTGCACGAGTTACACAATTTTACACGAATGAGGATTTTTTTTTAATAAGTGAAGTAAATAAATCATAAACAGAAATAAAAAACCACCATTCTTAATATATTGTTCTTCACATATTATAAAACATACGTAAATTCTGTTCTTAGGATCACAAAGCAACTTAATACTTAGACCTTTTTTGTAAAGGTACTATTCATTTTCAGTTAACATTTATTAATAGCGTATAACATGTAATATTCCAATTATTCTAAATAATTGCTTAGTTATATATTTAATAAAACGTTGACTTCTTATTTGATAAGTATGATACTCATAAATGAGTCGATTAATCTAATGGACTTATCGACTCTGATCTTTTTAAGTTCTAATTTAGGTTTGAATCCGTCATATGTGAACAATGTAAATGCAACAAATATTCATAAATATCTATAAAATTCAATAAAAAGCCTATTTTCTTAGAGTTTAATTTTTTTAACATGAATAAATCCTATATGAATAGCTGCTGGCCAAGAGGAGGCCAAGGGCGCTTACATAGAGCTCACCGATATAGAGAACGCAAAGATACGAAATAAAGTTGAACGGGTGCTATCTACCTCACCTATTATCTCTTCTCTATTGTAGGACGTCACAGGACCGCTTTTTCACTTAACCATAATACCGTAAAGGAATTAAGTTTAATTCGAATATCTTTGCAGTAATGTATCGCTAATTACTTACTTTTACTGATCCCTTGTAAAAAAATATATATTGATACAGTAGTAGGACGACTCAACACTAACATAATACTTAATATGTTATTCTTAATAGATGTTTATTAAAAAAAAACACTTTAATAAAAAAATCTTCCAGCATATCATAGGAACTAAATTAACTAAGTAACTTAACAGTCTAACCTAATCCAACAGGTGCCGAAATCGAAGCAACTTTCTGGATATTTAAACCAGAACTCGCAGTTCCACACAAGAACGAATCCAAGTCTATTTAATGGAGCGTATATACTCGTAACTCTACATTGAACCCAAATATATTTTTATAGTTCGAAATTACCAACCATTTATAACGTAATTTTTTTTTTTATTTGAATTTTTTTTTTGAACAATCTCTTTTTCATAGCATAACTTACAATTTTAAAATATTCTCATAACTTCATATTCGCGATTAGACTACTTTTATATATAAACCAGCTGATTCCCGCCCGCTTCGTTGGCACACTATTAATTTGGATGTGAACTTAGACTACTTGTATTGACAAAATGTTTAATTTCTATTTTATATTTAGTATAATTTTAAAATTTTAAACAGAGAAATATAATGCCAGTCAGTGAATACACAGATTTCTACATCACCTGAGGTGTATTGGGATGCGTTCCCGTTATGTAATGTGGCGGGATCCCCAGTAGGCCTACACCACCAAAAAATTACCAGCATATAACTAAGAACAAATTTTGTTTTTTTTTAATAATATTTATTTATTTTTTAAATACATCAAATTAAACTGAAATGTAAGTAGAAAATATTACACTTCAATATGCTTTTTACTCGTATATTTAAGAATAATAATATATAATATCACATACACACTTTGAAATTATTATTATAGTAATTATAAATAGTGTAAATATAATTATTATATAAAATTTTATAGAATCCAGAGTGATTTAGCGAATTAATTTGAGAACCGGATTATTGACTAGAAAAACTTCATGCATATATAATGACTTGTAAGTCATTGATCATTGATTTTGAATTGTTTCTGATGGCCGGTTAGGTATTAAAGTTAATATTCCATTTTTCTTTTGGGAGTTCTAAACATGCTGGATTCCACGCTGCCAATAACTCAGAGTCACTCGCAACCTTTCTGCCTTTGAGCGGATTCTCCACAATTGGAAACAAAGTAAAGTCCTGATTTTCCGCCGTTCACATTCTGTCCTTTCACTGAATGTGATGTTATGAAGAACGTACTGTCCATTTCCTCGAATTCTATTGGGGCCGACAGCGTCAGCTGGAATATGATCGTTCCTATCCTAAATGTTATTTCCCCCTTATTAACCCATATCCTAAATCATTCCATCTCTATTAATAAATTTCCTGAAGCTTGGAAACAGGCCCAAATAACTCCCATTTCTAAAAAAGAATAACCTGTGATGTTCAGTGACTTTCGTCCTATATCCATTTTACCCTTCCTCTCTAAAATCTTTGAAAAATTTGTATACGAACAGTTAAACCTATTCCTTAATAAAAATCTACTTATAAACCACTTTCAATCCGGTTTTCGTCCCGGTCACAGCACAGTTACTGCGCTGGTTAAATTCACTGATTACATACGGTTGGCAATGGATAATAAACAGTTGACAGTATTGACATTGCTAGACTTTAGCAATGCCTTTTATACTGTTGATTATGATATTTTACTAGCATTGCTGCGTTCTATTAACATATCTCCATAAGTGACAGACTGGTTTCGGAGTTACCTCACTGGCCGTCAACAGCGCACTCGGAATGGTATGACCCTCTCATCCTGGTGTGATGTCTCACCAGGGGTATCCCAAGGCGGCGTGTTATCTCCTCTTCTATTCGCAATTTTTATTAATTCTATCTCTGAGCATATCACTTCTCTCCATCACATGTATGTAGATGATATACAAATATATCGCCACTCACACCTCGGAAATTTATCTTCCGCTATTTCACTAATGAATAAGGATCTGAGCGCTATTTATAAGTGGAGTAGGCAGTACGGCTTGATAGTTAATCCTGCAACATCTCAGGCAATCATTATAGCCCACGAACGATTGCAAGGGTTGATTGGCAAAATGTACCTCCTATCGTAAACAACAATGTTACAATTAAATATTGCTCAAATGTAAAAAATCTTGTCATCTATTTGGATCAGAACTTATCTTGTAATACACAAATCAAAGAGCTCAGTAAAAAAACGTTTGCGGCCATGAGTTCTCTAATACGATTACGATACTTTCTTCCAATTTCTACCAAAATTATGTTAGCCCACTCCCTTCTTCGCTCTATTTTAGATTATGCTGATGCAAGTTATCTAAATTTAACCAAGGACCATTTAAATAAGCTTGAGCGACTCCAAAACAATGCTATACGGTTTATATTTGGTTTACGCAAATATGACCACAGTTCTGAATTTCGAAAAAAACTCAAGTGACCTCACATTCACATGTTCTTTCTCTCCAGTATTGTGTAACCAAAAACTTCTACATACTTGAAGGAAAACTTTAAGTTTTTAGGAGCACCAACTGAAGTACGATGATCACAGTCTTTACATATCAGAATGCCTGTATATAGCACCAAATTCTATAAACAGTCTTTTACGGTTCATTCCATTAAATTGTGGAATGGCTTACCACTCAATATTCGGAAATCAAAATCATTATTAGTTTTTAAAAAATCTGTTAAGGACTACTTTCTATCCAAGGATACCTAGGACGACAATTATCGTGTATGTATATTATAGACATTGTTTAGTTTATACCTTAATATCGATTGTTAATAATTTTATTTATGTAACATGTCTATGTATTCGTGTGTAGTTATTTCTAAGTAGGTTTATTTATTTTTGTACATGTACGCCACCTACTCCTTTATTAAGTCAGAAAGGTATTTCAACATTAATATTGGTTGTCTGGAAGAAATCGCCTATAGGCGATAAGACCGCCTTTTGTATCTCCATCGTTTTATTTTTTTTTATTGTTATATTTTTTTACCTGTTTTTATGATATATATGGTGTGCAATAAAGATTTGGACTGTAGGCAGAATGCAAGCACTTTTATACCAGTGATCTTCAAAAATTCAACGGTCGTGGTTCATGACCACGATGCGCAGAAGCGTCGTCGTGATGAAAATGCCAGCTGCAATGCCATTCTTGAGTTTGAAGGAATATTTTTGAGTTTCTGCTTTACTCACTTGAGTTTACGTTTCCTCAATTTCAAACAATCATTTTTTTTTTTATTTTTTTAGACGGTATATCAAAATAGTAAAGCGAGGTTTCGTCACCCGTAACGATATCATTGATATGACGCAAAGTCCCATTTTCGTAAATCTTTAACAATTTTTTATACCAATTAACACTCACTTGTTTTTGTTCTGGCTTAAGGTCGTGGGGTACCATCAGTGTACAAACTTTTCTTAATCCAAAGATATCATGTAAAATTCTATGAAAACTTGGTGCACTAATCTGTTTGACCTTCTCTATCTGTCTGTAACTAATATGACGGTCTGCCTTAATCAATGACTCCACTTTCCCTACGCTTTCCAGATTAGTTACTTCTAAAGGATGAGCTGATCTTGGAGAATCACTAACACTGTTACAAGTTACCACCGCTTCGGTACCACCGCTAAACAGTCGTACGATGAGGACTCTTTTCTTGGAGTACAGTTTTCATTTACTTAAAGTATTTATCCATAGCTAGGCCACGCATATAATTATAGCGAGTAAATACGCGTATCTCGTCTTTCAACTACTCAGTCACTTTTCACTCTTCACAAATGTAAAACTTTGTAATGGAATTATACGCAATGATTTATTGTATTGCTGCTACTAGTTGAGAGTTGTAATTTATAAATAATATATATACCTATGCATGTGCTCTCTGTTATAGAAACTCTTTATTACAGGACTTATCTAGTGACCTACGAAAGTTATTGCGTAACATCTAAAGAGTGTCCAATTTAAAAATAAGTAAATTGTTGCTATATTATTATTTCAATTAAAGTATAAACATTATGTAAGAAATTATACATAAAAAATATATGTGTTACTTCTGAAATGAATTCTGCTAAATATTCTCGCAGCAACGTTCCGTCCTAATGCCTAAATCACGTGAACTGCGCTAACTGCTTATGATTCTTCACAAACATGCAAACATTACTTCATTAAGCTTAGTTTAGCTTAAGCAAAACGGTAGGAATGTATTAAAATACTCATTGTGCTCACGATTCGAATGCGTTTTTTTTTTGGCAGGCTGACTAACCTAATACACAATCGACAAAATAGTTTCTTAATAATAATTTTTACCGAACGTAATACAAAGATTAGTACGGAACATTATTTTAGTTGAAACAACTTTTTTTAATGAAGATTTTCACAATAAAAAATATGTTGTTCCTTAGATTAACGCACAGAGAAAAATATACAAAAAATCATTATCGTAGAAATCATTGATTAGGATTCTATTGGTTACTGGTTACATCATTATTCATATTATTTCTGCAAGGAGTGGTGCATCTATAGAACTTGACTATTTAAATATATTAAGAAAGAACGAAAGAGTAGAACAAACAAACAAATCATAAATCTAAATGAAAATGTCAAAATTATATCACATTAAAGAAACATTATTATAATATAATGGGCACAATGTTATAAATTTTTAATTACATAATTCCATAACAATGACAATTTAATTTATAATTAGTAACAACTAATAAAAGCGACTGTAATATAAAATAAATATTTTATTATCAAGTAAAATTAATTAAGTAGAAGGAATAAGAACAGTATAAAATATCGTCCTGCATTGCAACTGTGAACATGCTTTCATATTTTTTTTGTATTACTTTAAATCAACTTAAAATTAAAACACCATTTAACAGAAATCCTCTATAATCGTATTTTTATTTCATACTAGCTTTTGCCCGCGACTTCGTCCGCGTTTCCGTCGTTTTTCGAAAAAAAATTAGCAGATGTCCTCCCTCATAGTTTTGACGTAACAGGCAGATTCACTTTCGTATTTTAGAAGGGCAATAGTAATATAATATGCCAATCCACAAAACTGTTGAAAAATATAAGTAACCGCAGAATATTATAATATACCCACGCTATACCCACGACTCGGTCAGCGTGTAATTCCTTGTTTTTTATTAAGATAATATATTGCTAATATTTTTAGATCAAATTAAAATGTTTCAGCGCAAAGCTTCTGGGTAGACTATGTTAAGAGTCGACCCGTCCGGCACGTGAACGTAAAGATTCCTAGAATTGCTAACCCGGGAAAGAGCGACGTATAATTGACCATGCGAGAAACAGCTAACACCGAGATCTACTCCAGCAACACGAAAAGTCTGCCCTTGAGCTTTATTGATAGTCATGGCATAGCACACCGATACTGGGAATTGCGTTCTTTTAAATTGGAATGGAAAATTGTTTGGTATTATGGGAATTCTGGGAATAAAGACAGTTTCTCCTGCACCGCAACCTGTTAAAATTTGAGCCTCGATTACATTTTGTTGCAACTGGGTTACTTTTAGCCGAGTTCCATTGCAAAGTTGAGGTGGTCTTAAATTTCGGAGCAGAATTATCGGTATGCCAATTTTTAAACAAATTATATGAGAAGGTAGTCCAGGCATACTTAAAGAATTTAAAAATTCTATCGGGTAATTAGTGGCTTCTTGTTCATCAACCATTCTATTTATTGAACTATAAACTTTGCTTTCTCCCTGTATATTAGACAGTATTTTATTATTAATTTCAGATGCCTGGTCATTGCGAGGAGTCAAAATGGACCTTTCGCAAAGCCAAGAATTGTCCCTATTTAATATAATTGTTATGTCACCGTAAACCGAAGATATAAGATGTTGTTGGGATTGCACTATACAACATAACTCAGGTGTCAGAATAAGTTTTCCTTGGTGTAGTTGTGGATAGGTACCTTCACCAATCTTCAATAATGTATCAGAAAATTCACGATTATCTGCGTTGTCTCCAGTTCTCACTCGCATATTTATAGTCAAATGCACCGATTGTATATCACGCCACAAATAAGAGCTTTTCAGGCAAGCCCTAATCTCATCAGCTCGGGTTCCCCGTGGTATTACCGGTAAGGTTTGTCGGAAATCACCACAAAATAAAACCGTAATACCGCCCATTGGTCGATCATTTTGTCTTATGTCCCTTAGAGTTCTGTCTACTGCTTCTACTCCTTTTCGATGGGCCATCGTACATTCATCCCATACGATTAAATTACACTCACGCAATACCTTAGCTTTGTCGCTATTTCTTGAAATACTACAGGTTGGACTTTCCGTGCGATCTAAATTAATTGGTATTTTAAACATAGTGTGAGCAGTCTTACCTCCTGGTAGCAATGTTGCAGCTATACCTGATGAAGCCACGGCAAGAGCGATTTTACGCTGATTTCGAACATAAGCTAATATTAATTTAGTCAAAAAAGTTTTCCCAGTTCCTCCAGGTGCATCTAAAAACCATATTGTTCCTAAATTATTCTGCACACTCTCGCACACGCGATCATAGACTAAGCGTTGTTCTGCAGTCATCATTGGGACACCGTTTTCTAATGTTACCAGCAGTTCCATTGGGTTGTAACCAATCTCTGCGGAATATTCCCTATTGGTAACCTCTCCGACTGAGGTTGGCGTTGGCAAACCATATTCACAAAGTGATTTACCGCCTACTGCTGTTAAGTCTTCCTGAAGAGCTAATAAGCACTGATTTATAGCCAGATCTCGAAAATTATCATTAGTTGCGCCTTCATTATTGTGAGATAAATTCCGAAGAAAGTCTTCTGCAAATTTTTCTTTATATTTTTCCCATAATTGGACAGGATCAGATAAATTACAAAATGTGAGTAATGTTACAAATAAATGGCGTAACCGTCGTGGATTATCACTAACACAGGATTCTGCTAAAGCGTCATCCCAATGTTGATCATTTTCAAGCAAATGACGCGCTTGGCAAGCTGCATGATAAGTTGAATAAACAACATCGTCTACTTTTTTCAAATCTATAAATGATGTTGGTCCTCGCACTGTATGTAATAATAATCTCAAATAAAAACACTCTGCGTTGTTAGGATGAACAGTATACACTCTACCAAGAACATGTTCTTTGAAAATACCTGTCTCGCCATCTACAGGCCTGCCTCGGCGTCTACGGTTAAAGACACCTCGTTGTTTATCGTAGGTATAATACGATGGAACTTCTTCATACAAAAGAGACTTTGCGAAATTATCAGTTTGGCAAAGTCGAAAGAATGCCAATAAAGTTGTTTGTCTAGGGTTCTCTAATCGTTCTGTAACATTTTCGGCGTTAAAATATATACGTTGACCGCCTTCCAGATGAACATCCAGATGGGTCACAGGTGGATATCTTTCGTGAATATTAAAACTTAAGATCCGCCACACAGCTTCTGAAGAGCTGATATATCTGCCTGACTGAAATCTAGTAACTTCATCATGTTCATTTCTTAACGCAAACGTAGCTTGGTCACTGCCCTTGTTAATGTACTTACAAATATATTTAATTGACTCTACACTATTACACATTTCTACATTTATGTGAGCTTGAAATGCTCTGGACAATACAGGCGAATACGGAACGACCCACCTATTATCTAAAGTAACCTGTTGTCCAGACATTCGCTTTTCAACAGTAAAACCACCATTGTCTCTTGAACGGCGACGATATAATGGGTATCCATCATGTCCTGTTACAGTTTCATCCACTAATGCTTTTGGATACCTTTTAGTGCAACGACCGTCTTGCATGCAAGGAGCATTTGCGTTAAATGCACCACATGGACCATGTATCATATGAGTTTTAACAATGTCGTATAACAGGGGATCTGCAGTCGGATCTGGAATTTCAGCACTGATTAATCTGTCTACATCATTAGGTCGAACCTTATCTTTTAACCAAAGCAAGATATGTGCGTGAGGTAAGCCGCGTTTTTGCCACTCAACACTATACATATAACACAATACTTCTCCAAAAATGTTATCTTTGGTAAGAAGATCTATCATTGATTTTAATTTTAAATGAAACACTCTTGCAATAATATCATGGCGGTCATGCGGTGCCTGACCCTCAAGAAGCTCCCGAGTGATTTCATCCCACTTGGGATTGGTAGTTACAGTAACAAATAAGTCGGGACGTCCATATTTTCTTACGTAACAAAAAGCGTCTTGAGTACGTTCATGCATGTAGCGTGGACCACCAGTAAAAGAAGAGGGTAAAATAACTAAACGACCCATATTCACAGTATCGTTATCTTGCTGCATGGCATCGCGAAGGTGCACGTATTCTTCAGCGCGCAGCTGCCTTTGATTAGATCGTATATAAACTAATCTTTCGGTTTCAATTTTTGCGTACATGTCAACAATAAACTGATTAAATAAGCCACGAAAACGTTGAAAGTATACCAATCTATTCCGTCTCACTTGCAGGTGGTAACAATAAAATTGAAGGCATGATACCTTTTTATTATAATTAGGTGCGCCTGTGCGCGGATCGGTTTGGTATACAGCGAAATTATAACCATCTTCCCCTCGACAGTATATCATAGGATATTGCAAACTGTCGTAAGCCCTGTGGGTTTCGAAAATACGTTGCAAACGATTGTCTCTGGAACGTATAACGATATCACGCCTATCACATTCCTGGTCGACCAGTACTACAGCAACTTCATTCGTGGATGGAACGTTATGACGCCCAGGGTGTTCCTGAGTTGGACGCTTATCGGCATTTATAACAATTTTATAATTGTTATTACCATCTTGAGAAAGGGCTTCTAATGCCGATTTAAAACTGCATACGTACGAATTAACCTGATGTAACATGTTCTGAAGTTGTGAAATGAGTTCAGTATTTAAATTCGGAAAATATTGATTTCTTATATTCGACTGTTCGTTGTAATCGGATACAAAATATATTTGAAGAAATTTAGGTTGTTCTTCAGGCAAAAGGGACCCTATCAAATGGTAAACCTGACCTTGTACCTTAAAAGTAGGCATGAAAGGGCCTTCTGAGATTTGTTTAGCACCAAAGGATGTCATTTGGAATGCACTATTATAAGTGCGAATATTATCTAAAAACTGTTTGGATTGCAAATGTTCCCCTAAAAGTAGTGATTTTAAAGGTTCCGGTGGGTCTTCGAACGAAGGCAAATTTATTTTACCTCCAGAACAACAGAAACCAGCAGACTCCTTCCTCCACTTCGAAGCATTACAAAAGGAACATACTACGTTCATATCGCCTATTTCAGAAGATGATCTGTAATCAATTGTGAGGTTATAAGCAAACCCACTTTTATATTTATCGGACCACGCCACCGAATTTGTAGATTGATCTACCACGTGTATATCTAAGTCATTAAGACCATGTCGAAATCTATCTGCAGTAAGACGGGCCTCTCGCTGTTCTTCTGTTTCAAGCGACCGAATATTTTCAATTCTTAATCTTTCATTAGATAAAGTAATCAATTGTTCTTGTCTCAAAGAATTGTAATAATCGCGTCCCGACTCTAGTCGTTGTTCATGCTCATGTTCATCTTCAAGAGATCGAATCATGTTATGGTGCGCCCTATCATTTGTCAAACGGTCTTGATATTGAGTAAAAGTTTCAGATTCTCGAGACAAAATATGACGTTCGCGATCAGCTGTAAGCCGTAATTCCCTCTCAGTGAAGGTTTCGGACTCGCGAGATAAAATATGACGTTCGTGGTCAGCTGTAAGCCGTAATTCCCTCTCAGTGAAGGTTTCGGACTCGCGAGATAAAATATGACGTTCGCGGTCAGCTGTAAGCCGTAATTCCCTCTCAGTGAAGGTTTCAGACTCGCGAGATAATGTATGCCGTTCGCGGTCAGCTGTGAGTCGCAATTCTCGTTGTAAAGCAGTTTCAGCTTCTCGGGATAACGCATGTTGTTCCCGGTCAATGGAACGCCTTAGCTCTCGTTGAGAAGAGCTTTGAGAAGCCCGTGTTGTAGCTCGTCTCGCTCTTTCAGCTGCTAATCGCATCTCTCTTTCTGGAGAGCTTTCATTAGCTCGAGATGTTGAGGCACTAACTCTCATAGAGTTTAACCGATGTGCTCTTTCCTCTTCCGATTCTTGAGAACGCGTCATTCTCATTCTCCTAGCTTGACTCGAAGTTCGAGATAAAGATGGTCGTTTTTTAGGTGGCATCGTTTATTTTATTTTTAATCGACGGTAACTTAAATTCTATTTAGTTACCCAACAAAAAACTTACGTCAGAGGTCCTAACTATAGCTAAGTATATAATAAATAGAATATAAATCTAAGTGCCTATTAAAACTAAAATAATATTCTAATCGAATTATAAATATGTACGTAGGTACCTACAAATTACAAAAGAATAAAAAATGAAAATAAAGCTATACTTAATGCGTGTGCAATACTATCTACACTTACCTACTTCACTTAAAAATGAATAATAAGAAATACCTACAACTACTGTAATTAATCAAAGTACCTATGCTAATACAAAAAAAACCTTAGATGTTCTAAGTACAGCTGCTATATAATAAAAAAATATAAATCTAAGTGCCTATTTAAACTTAAATACCTAATATTCTAATAGAATTAAACTAAGAAATATGTACCTACCTACCTACAACTTAGGTACAAAAAAAAAAGAAATGAAAATAAAGCTAAAACACGTGTGCAGTATAGGTAGACAGTAGGCAATATCTACCTATACCTACTTCACTTAAAAATAAATAAAAAATACCTATGAATACTATAATTAATAAAAGTACCTACCTACGCTTTTATCTACTCAATACAAAAAAAACTAAACATAAAATGCCCAAAACTAACCTATCAGTAACTAAAAATCTAACAATAATCTAATCTATCTATCTATTATCTAATCTAAAAATCGAATCTAAATCTACTTAAAAAGAAATAAAATAGGAACTATTAATAGTTAAGAATTTAAACAAAACTAAAACTAATTTAGAAAATAACAACAAAAGAAATTAAAATAAACTATTTAAAGACAAAAAGTCGCGCTGATAAGCACGGTTTATAAAATAACAATTATTGTCTGTCAATAAAGTTCAACACTCTGAACGCATCAACAGCCAAATATTGAATGACGCTTGCGCTCGCCTCCCGCCCCTTTTATACTCTGCCGCCGCGAGCCCCGTCGAGCGCGGCAACCGTTACGCAAAAATAATCCTTATAGCTTGATTCACTATTCACGCGCGATGTCTTGTTGGCGTATTTCATGTAAGTGTTAACGATCTAAATCAATCCAGTAAAAATTATATGTAACTACAAGAGATGTATGTTTGTCATAATAGAGGTCGTTAGTGGTAATCTAGATCACGGTATCATTTGTAAGAATTAATTAAGTTAAGAGTCTTCAAATCCAAATAAAAGATCGTCTTGTTTTGTTTAGAGCTTCCGAGCTAGAGATCAGTATACAGTTTGTGGTTTCATTTGTCCCAACCCTACTAGTGTACCCAAGTGACAAGACCAAAATCCAGTACCGAATAGCCACATGGTGTTTATTTAGTATTTAACATTGGTCCATCGAGCCTGGATAGAATTATCCAGTTCATCCGTGTTACTCGCAGTGGATCGCTGCAGCAAGAGTTTCACGTTAATCGCGTCGACAACGCCATCTGCGTTCAGTGGGCGAAAATATCGAAGTTCAAGTGAAGTGCCACCAGGGGGCGCCACCTACGCATCCAGTTCAAAACGGAAGGTGATCAAGGTCAATGTGACGTCAGTGGCAAGCCAGGACATCATTTCCGAAAACTCAAACAGTTCAACGTGAAGCCACCAGGGGGCGCCACATTTGCAAGGTTCAAAAAAAACTTAGTGAGTGAAGTGCAACTGTGAGTACATTTTAATTTCTAAAATTAAAGACAATTATTGCATACAATTTTGAACTTTATTTATATGGAGATGTTAACTTAAAAGATTTTAAAAATACTTTGGACTTGTAGAATTTTAACTAGTTTTTTAGACTTAGAAAATTTTACTTTTAAATATTATACGGTGTTAATTATTGTGCATGTTAATTTAGAGTAGTTTAGACTTAGAATAGTTTGTAAAAAAAACGGTGGAACGGGGAATCTATGCTCGATTTCCGTCAGAGTTAAAGTTGTTTTTAGACACTTGTAAAATTTTAAACAGCTGATTAGGACTTAGAATATTTTTTGTAATTTTTTTTGTATGGTGGTAATTTTATAGTTACCTTTATATACTAGTTTGTAGTTTAGTTTTATTAATAGAATATTTTGAACCACTTATGTATCTCTATTTTTAGATTCTTAAAAAGTTTCAATTTGTTTAACAGTGTTGCAATTTAATATATTTTAAATATGGAAGGTTTAATTAATGTATTAAAAAATTATCAAAACGTGATCATTAAGGGATTAGCAAATTTCAAAAAGAGTCCAAAAGATAGGTTAACGGTAGAATATATTGAGACAAAACATGAATTGTTAGAAAAAGATTGGGCTTCATTTAAAGACACAAATACACGAATTTATGAAAACTTTGAAATAGATGCTATAGATCCAAAGGTAATAGAAATTAACGATACAACCGAAGATACTTACATAACTTATAAAAGTTTATTGAAAACAACGCTTAATAAAATTAAAGTTGTGAAGCAACCGGAACCACATAGTGATGGTTCTTCTAGTAGTTCATTTAAGGCTTCAAATTTATTAGTAAAATTGCCAAAAATTGCCATACTTTTATTTTCTGGTAATTATTCAGAATGGACTACTTTTCGAGATCTTTTCGTATCACTAGTTCATAAAAATGATTCGTTAGATAATGTCCAAAAACTTCATTATTTAAAAAGTCATCTTACTGGTGAAGCAGAGTAATTGATACGGCATACTCCAATAACCGAAGCCAATTACATTAAATGCTGGGATCAATTAGAAACGCGTTACAGTAATAAAAAGTTTCTCACTAATTGTATTTTGAAGAGGTTATTTGCTCAAAAACGTATGCAAATAGAATCGGCTACATTGATGAAGGAGCTTTTAGATACCACGAGTGACTGTTTGTATGCATTGTCAAACTTAGGCATAAATGTGAGTACATGGGATGTTATTATCATACATATAGCGTCATTTAAATTAGATCCAGAAACGCGTAAACAGTGGGAGTTCAGTAGCAGCAGTAATGATAATGAATTACCTACCTATGAACAATTTAAAGTTTTTATCGAGAACCGTTTCCGCGCTTTAGAATGTTTAGAGTCAAAAAAGGGTCCAGTTCACCAGATAAACAATAGTTACATACACAAAGCTATGATCGCCACTAGTACATCATATATGAAATGTGAATTCTGTTCTGAAAATCATAAACTATGTTTTTGCAAGAAGTTTGCTAAGCAACCCATTGAAATAAGACGTGAGTTTGTAACAAAAAATAAAATCTGTTTTAATTGTTTAGGTAGTAATCACACCCTTATAACTTGCAGAAATAACACCAACTGTAGAGTTTGTCAAAAGCGTCATCACTCTTTATTGCATTTGAATGGAGATTTGGAGCATTCACATCAAGATACTGCAGAAAAGACAACTGTTGATTATACTAGCACCTTAGCTAGTACTGACCAGCTAGTTTCATGCTTGTCTACAGGCAAGGTATGTAAACGCAGACCGGTTTTATTAGCCACAGCACTATTAAAAGCCGAATCAAAGACAGGTGAATACCAAACGGTGCGTGCTTTATTAGATCAGGGTTCGCAGGCATGTTTCATCACAGAGGCCACAGTTCAGTACCTTAACTTGAAAAAGATACCTATTCAAGGTCTTATTTCAGGGTTAGGAGATAATAAATCTACCACTACAAATTACATGGTAGAAATTAATATCCAATCTTGTATTGATCCCGAGTTTAAGATTTCTTTAAACGCTTACGTTTTAAGTAAGATCACCTCGTATTTGCCTGAGCGAGGTTTAAGTTTAAGCAATTTTGACGGGTTAGTTACTGATAGTCTATGTCTTGCAGATCCAATGTTCAATATACCCAACAAAATAGATATTCTATTAGGCGCTGATATTTACAGCTGCATCATCAAAGAAGGCATACTAAAAAGTCCATCAGGTACTTTAATAGCACAGAGCACGACATTAGGATGGGTCCTGTCGGGAACAGTTAATCCTGTAAAAAGTGAAAGTTCGATTAGTAAATTAAATAATATAAATGTAATGCATGCACAAGTAAGAGAGAATGAATTGTTAAGAAAATTTTGGGAAATTGAAGAGCAAAATAGTTCAAGAAAGATATTAACACCAGAAGAAAAGAAGTGCGATCAGTTTTATATTGAAACAACAAAAAGAGATAATGATGGCAGATACATTGTTCGGTTACCTTTTCAAAATGAAGATCCTACTTGCAAGTATGGAGATTCACGTAGTATAGCTAAAACAAAATTTCAATCACTAGAAAAAAGAAAATCAAAGAACAAAAAGTTAAAAGGAATATATGCATTGAATAACAATGAAATAAGAGTTCGAACAAATCAAATTAATAAAGACAAGGAAATAAAAAGAAGAGATTTTAATATACAAAATAATGAAAGATATACAATAACAAACGAAGAAGATAAAGGTTCAGAAATTAAATTAGATAATACAATGAAAATCCTGGGTCTTACCTGGAACCGCGATGTGGATACCTTCCAACATGCAGTTAATCTGCCACTGCTGTCCACGGCACCTGTAACTAAAAGAATAATTATTTCGGACATAGCACGATTGTTTGATCCACTAGGATGGTTAGCCCCTAGTGTGGTGTTAGCAGAAACATTCATCCAAAAATTATGGCTTGCAGGTGTTATTTGGGATAAAAATCTAAGCACTGAATTATTAAAAGAGTGGAGTACTTACCGCAAGGACTTGTCACTACTTAGTAAAGTTAGCATACCTCGTTGGCTTGGCACAATAGCAAACGACAATGTTGAGCTGCATGGTTTCATGATGCCTCCAAAACAGCTTATTCAGCTGTGATTTACTTGCGGTTTGTGGATAACAGAAGTAAAGTCCATATCTCGCTGTTAGTTCCCAAAATCAGAGTAGCTCCAGTTAAACAAATTAGTATACCGCGCTTAGAGTTGTGTGGAGCAGTTTTATTATCCAACCTTCTGATAGAAACTTCAGATTTACTTAATATTTCTGAGGATAAAACCAAAGCTAGGAACGATGCCACGGTTGTGTTGTCTTGGCGTAATAGACATCCAAGCAGATGGAAGACGTTTGTGGCCCATCGCACCTCACATATATTAACCAACATGAAAGCCTCACAATGGTTTCATGTAAACACAAATGACAATCCAGCAGACTGCACCTCACGAGAAATTTTACCCAGTGCATTAATACCTGATACTTTATGGTTCACACGAGCATAATTTCTAAGAAATAAAATTATGGTTTATGAGAGGCCAAATAACTTGAATATCGACTTAGAGGAATCACCAAAATCACACGATACTGTAATCCCAGATCATTCCATATTCGAGCGATATTCTGCATTACAAAAATTAGTCAGAGTCGTTGCTTTTTGCAGATGATTTTTAAAGCGTAACAAATTTACTCATCCTTATTTACAAAAAATAGAACTAGATGCAGCTTCAGAATGATGATCAGAAAATATATATTAGATGATTATTTACAATTAAGAAATACAGGTTATTTACCATTCAAATCAAGTACGTTAAATGCACTTTATCCGTACCTGGATGATAAGGACATAATTAAAGTTCGTTGCAGAATTGAGAAATTTTCATTAATTTAATAAACCAAACATCCTAGTAATGATATATCACTCATGTAGTCACATTGCGTACTAAGTCCTAGACGGTAAAAAGACCGACCTCAAAATTATGTATTTTACCTGTATTTTTATTTTACTTTTTTATGTTATATTTTTTAATTCACATAAGTTAAGTTTTTTATTATATAAAACAATAGTTTACATAGTTTAAGTTATTACATGTATAATACAAGATCAAATATTGTTATAAAAGTAAATCAAATTGTTTATAAGATATTTCGAGGCATATTATATTAACACTATACAGATTGTTGATATTTAAAATAGTTCTTCTTTATTATAATTTTATTGAATATGTGTAGCAAACATGCTGCAATAGTTCAAAATGTTTTAGTTCGTTAAGTTCAAAGAAAGAAAAGGACATTCCCTCAGTATTGTCCTTGGTGGGCGGTATGTTAACGATCTAAATCAATCCAGTAAAAATTATATGTAACTACAAGAGATGTATGTTTGTCATAATAGAGGTCGTTAGTGGTAATCTAGATCACGGTATCATTTGTAAGAATTAATTAAGTTAAGAGTCTTCAAATCCAAATAAAAGATCGTCTTGTTTTGTTTAGAGCTTCCGAGCTAGAGATCAGTATACAGTTTGTGGTTTCATTTGTCCCAACCCTACTAGTGTACCCAAGTGACAAGACCAAAATCCAGTACCGAATAGCCACATGGTGTTTATTTAGTATTTAACATGTAAGTAAGTATAAGTTTGGTGTTTCTATACCGATTTCAATGATTCTTTTTTTATTGAATTGGTGCTAATGTTTATTTTTTTTTAATTAGGAATGATGCTGAGCATTATTGGTTTTATAAACGTAAAAGTAAACAAATATAATAAGAAATCTCCGAACTGCTAAGCTATCGAGAGTTATGCGTGTTATTGTGAGTTAACTATAAAAGGTAGATATATGCTGTCTTGGAATATTTTTCGTGTATTTTTATGTAGAATATTTCCGTTATACATAGTTTCTATGTAGCTCTAACCATTAAGGCTGCACACGCGACGGAAGCTTAAAAAATCAAGCAACTTCTCCCATTTTCTCAACGTTTCCTTTCACTGCTCTGCTCCTATTCATTGTAGTGTGATGAAAAGTATACTATTACCTGCCCAGGAGTATAAAGAATAATTGTACTAAGTTTCGTTAAAATCCGTCGAGTAGTTTTTTTTTCTATAAATAACATACAAACAGACAGACAGACAGACAGACAGACAAAAATTTTTTTAACTGCATTTTTGGCATCAGTATCGAATACTAATCACCCCCTGCTACTTATTTTGTAAATATATTTCATGTACAGAATTGACCTCTCTACAGATTTATTATAAGTATATAGATTCAGATTTTGACCTGTTAATTAGTGAAAATAATTACTTTTTATTTTACTTTACTTTTAAAACATTTAAATTTAGTTTTTTGTATATTGAAGGTTGGTAAACACATACTCGTAGGTGAATATAATACAGGCTGCCGATTCCAATTTTTTTTAAAGTTGGTCGAAATACAAATTAACAATATAGTAATAGTTAAGTAATACAGAAACAAAATAGTTATTCTATCACAGCGGTGTAACGAGTTTATCCGATACGAGATTTACTCGTAACAATATTTTTTTTGACAATGTTATTGGGATTGTTCATTTTAGAAAAGATATTAAAAAGTCTTTGAAATGCTTTCCTTTAATACAACATTTTGTAATTCACTTTTTTGAGAAACGACGAGGAATCAAGTGGAGTAGGAAAGTATGAGGGTGCAATTGAACTTCTGATTCTATTTTCCACTCTATATCTGGAAAATAAAGTCTGTATGTTGATTCCAATTCAAATTCAAAACATCTTTATTCCAGTAAGCTTTGCACTTTTGAATCTTTAATTAATACATTAAAAAAGATCAGTGTAGTCAGTCCGTGGGTAAGCTACTACCGGCTCGGAATGCTGCTCCGCTGATAAGACTTAACAGTTGGTCTTTTTAAATGAAGTTTAACAATATTTGATGAATCCAGTACAACAGAGCAGAATTCCGAGCCGGTGTTAGCTTACTTACGGACTGACTACACTGACCCTTTTTTTGTATTGTAATAATTGACGATTGAAAAGTGCGTGTAAATGCCTACTTGAATAAAGATATTTTGAATTTGAATTTTAAATTTAACATCAACCTAGCAAATGGGTCAACAACATATTTTATACATATTTCGATCAACTAAAAATCTTGAATGTAATAATATTTATTTAATAATACACTCTTAATTTGATATTTTAAAGTAAGAGAGAAAGGTTTAAGATATCTTCTGAAATTTTATTAAATATGAGTACATTTAAGCGCACGAGTAATTGTTCACTTTTGAAGAAAAAAATTAGGCGTTACGAGTTTGATTTTATTTCTAGTATTAATCATGTCTTACTGTGCTTGATGTAAGGTGACCATAAAAATTAATTAGTGATTTCCTTTCATTTTATAAAAAGCAGTTATAATAAATGCACAATGCAGTTGGGATATTAAACCTGCTCATCGTTATGTCGGTCGCTTCATTGGATGATAAAGGCCCCGTCCCGAAAAATAGAATTACATCCAGAGTTTTTTACCAGTTTATATATATATATATTTTTTTTTTGTGTCTCTGCTGTTAGCCCTACTGGCCATGACAGCGTCACCGGTGGAATGGACGGGTGCAGAGACCCGCCCTTGAAAAAGGGAGGCCTGAAGGGCCCCAGGGGAACGCGCGTCCTGAGGGCGCCTCCTGTGAGGCTCGGACCACGGCTCAGGACGCCGTTAGGTGGGAAGCGAGAGTTGGATGTGGGTTAGGTTTTGACACTAACGTCCTCCGACGGCAGAACGCCGGAGCAACGTGCCGGAGAAGACGCTGTGTGTGTGTGTATGTGTAGTATTTATGTACGCTTTGCCGCTTTTACGTAGCGTTCCCTAACGTAATCGCGTCGTCCGGATCGAAAAGTACCGACTTGGGTCTTCTCTTTCTGACTTTAGGAGTCTTACGGGCCGTGTATCCTGTGGCCGTAACCACCAGCGGGTTTGGGTGTCCCACAGCATTGTCAAAGTAGCTTTTGGAGAGCCCCTTGAAATACTGTGCGATCGTCGGTAGGTGTCAGTTTATATACAGTCATTGTAACCCTACAATAAAAGTACCCAATAAAAGTACCCACTTTTATTGGCTAATCGATGGGACAGTCACAGAGCTACGAAACCATATGACTACGTGAAAATTAAAAGTTCATAGAGACGGGTCCCCTGTCTATAAATTTTTTTAATTCTTTTCATATTTTCATTTATGTCATAATTTTTTGTACATTTATAGATAAACCATTTTTCCGAAATGTTTTCAGAGAAATTAACACTTTTCTTAGTATTCTTAGTTGTATACAGTTTGTTACATAGTACTCGTACTGTCACAAAGCGTTTACTACAAAATGTCGTTATGCAATAATTTGCTCGGGAGTTAAATAAATTTAAAAGTACGTCTTACCAATCCGTAGCTTCGTTATTTATTGTTCTCGGAGACTGTCTCCTCGTGTGGCTCCGGTATTTGGGAATGAATGGGCGCAGCATTTTAATATGTTTCGACAAGTTGTGTCACAAGAGAGACAAGTAAAACAAGTACATCAATCCTTTTCATAAGAATACGTTACTAAATATGTATTTAATTTCCTCCCAACATTAGCTAAGCAAACATCTAAGAGTTATTATATCAATTATTCCAGGTCGCATCATTTACGGTTATTACTATATGTTCACAAAGTATACGAAACCGGTTCTGCTGCGGCTCGGCTATGTATGTGTAGATGTAGCGTGTTATGTTTACTAAATGGAATAACTAAACCTAACTGTAGAGTATTAATTGGGCAGCGCTCAGAAGCTCAGGCGCGAATACAAAACACTATATAAATGAAATTATGGAAAAAATATACATAATTTTATTAATTTTAATATAAAGGTGTACATGTAGTATATATTTTATTATTATTTTTACTAAAAACTACTGGATTTCCGTAAATATGTACAGTATTATTTATGTGATCAGTTGTTGTTGTTGTTGTTAATTTTAATTAATATCTTCTATTTTAAAGCGAAATAAAAAAGTTTACGTTGTATAAAATGCTCTTAGAGCTCTACACACGAGTATTTCCAATTTAAATACTCTGATTGTTGAATAATTTAATTTCACCGATATCAATAAGAAATTTAAATACAATAAAGGCATTCTCGGTGAAATTTTCTTATATAAGTATTCAATATTTGATTCAAAATTATGTGAACTGGAACGAACTTCATTATTTCATAGTCAACAATTCGTCCAAACAAATCTGACCCGTAATATATTACGATACGGTGTAAATTAATAGAAATGTGAATAACGATCTAATGGTAGTGGTCTGTATTACGTTTCACATGTCGCTGAATATTGCAGATAGCGGTATAAGGAGGGATCTGTTATCCGCTGATGTGTGTCTATGTGTAGAGCACATTTGTGTGATGTCTACTTGAACGCGGCATATCATATTGCGGCAAACGTTGCGTCTTCATTTATAAGTCTTTCGTGGTCTTGAGTTAGGAGACTCAAGATTTAATTAACACACTTTTCCTAATGTAAATTTTTATTATTATTTAATGTAAACTCTAAATATTAAACTCAAATCGCTTTTGACGATTTATTACTTTTAAAAAATATGAAACCTGATCACAGTTTTAGAGGAGAAAGAGTGGCCAGTTTTTTGAAAAGCGCTCTCACACAGTGAAATTAGAACGAAAGAAGTTTATTCTATATGTTGAAGATTGAGAAAAGTAATGTATTTAAGAAAGTAAAAAAATTAAAAAAAAAAAATAAATTTAAATTTAAAACTCCTTAAAATGTTAGGAAGAAAACTTTGTAGAGTGGACTTGCTAAACTTGCACTAACACACAGTATTCGGGGCAGCACTATGTTTAATACTGTATAATTATTGTGAATGTTTTCTTTTAGGTAGATTCCATAGATGAGTCTACCTTTTGCAATCGATGCGAAGACGGGACCCAGACCCCAGAGTAGGGGCGCTACGCCGTTAAAGAACTGGAGATTGAGAATCCGTCGAAAAAAAAAATTATATATTCCCCGATATATATGTATATATGATCTATCAGTCCAAATTCGTCGTAGGCGAAATCTGACTTCACAGGTCGATAGGATAAATTAGTAGGACAAACGTAGCTTCTCGTTTTTTTGGAAAAAGTGAAAGGGGGGTGCTGGGAGGGGGGCTGAAATTGCATACCTCTGGGACACGCTATAGGTCGCAAATATTGACGGAGGATTTTCAAACTTGGTATACACATTCTTAAGGACAAAATGAAGGTTAAGTTCTTAAACTGGCTGGGGGAGTTGAAATTTAAAAACCGAAAAAAGTCACAGAAGAAGGCAAAATTTTAGTGTCGGAAAAATCTTAGAAAATTAACAAATTAAAAGAGAAAACTTTTTGTCTGAAAAGTTTTTTGATGCGACCCCCCCTTTAGGAGATAGGGGTGGGGGGTGGGTCCCCCCTCACCCAATATATGCAGAATGACCAGTCATAAGACTCGTAATGACCAGTAGAATACTGCTGGCTAATTTTTCTTTGTCGATCCGACCTACGGGAATCTACTTAACACGAACGACCCTGTCGAACGAGGTATTGAATTATTTAATATATAATAAGTTTTCAGTATAGACTGGCTGGTTTAGCAACTTTGTCCGTTTACTCCTCCCGACTAAAAATAGCCTTTTAAAAACACCTAAAACTATTCAACTACATACACTGCTCCTGGTTTGATTGTAATCATAGCGCATACTATGCAAGTTAAACATATAAGTTGTAAGTTATAAATTGTTTTATTCCGCGGCAACAACAATATTTTTATAAGGGTTTAAAAATTGTTACGATAAAAAAAAATTACGAATATCCATCCATTATTTTCATGTCAAGTTTTGTGCAAACAAATATAGAAAAAAATACTATTGTTTTGAAGCCTGTGTGATATAATTAGTACGGGTGGTCCGTACGTTTTGTCTAAAATTGTTTTATGTAAGGAAATGTGACTTACTTATTTTATAATACGTATATCGGCATTGCATTATCAATATAAAAATATGATATTTTACTTTATATTTATACCTGATTGTAGCTTACCAAATACATAAATAATTAATAAAACAATTGAAATTGTAATATGTTAGTTGTCGCAATTTTAACATTATTTAACTAATCTGTAACTATTGCACCGCCGATTGTACCTCAGCGTTAAAATAGTCTTTATGATTTACAACGTATTTATAAAGTTGACTTATAATAGGTAATATTTCAACATAATAGGTTCTTACATGAATTGGGATTAATATTGATTAAATAATATTGCTAGTCTATATAAATCATTACCATCTGTTATAAATCAAGTCAGATTATAAGCCTGGATAATTAAAACGAGCTATTGTTTGTAGCTTTTAATAAAAAGTAGAGTGAAGACGCGTTAATTCTATAACTTTGTAAATATTCGCTACGGTGTATACATTACTTGTTTGTTTTCGAAGCCCCATATAACATTTTATATAATACTTTATATAATATTGTGTAACTTATACGTCTGAATGAGTTTGCCAGTTTTAATACTTTCGTTACTAATTATGCTACAAAGCCTTTTCATGTGACTCAGATAAAGGTTTCTGCTGCGCTAAATGGGATTTGCAGTAAACTCGGATGTCTGTTGCATTGGAGACAATCTCGAGGGACATGTGTCAGTTTACAGAGCTGTACGGCAGCTGGGATATTTCGTAGTAACATGTATTCGAGCAACAGTGAGCTGTTAGTTACAGTCTCTGCTACAAATATCTTGAAAGTTCAATTAATTTAATTATATTATCTGGTTAGATAATGTTACTGGCCGTTGCCCGCCGCTTCTTTTGGGAAATACATATGAAAGCTTTGATAAGAAATGCATTTTCGGTACTAAAACATTCTCGAAGAAAATCCTTTCCTTTCGCCACAAAATAACAAAGTGGCCACAACAAAGTCTACAGAGTTGGTCCGAATTCCCTTGGTCAGTTGGCTGGGAGTTAATATGATTTTAAGGTTTTTACAGGTCTAATACCGGTAGCATACTTTTAAATTTTTAAAAAAGTAATTATTTACTTATATAAATTTTATTTATTTATATTAATGAAAAAAATATTAAGATGAGCAGAACTCGAACTTGTGACCTTAGAGAAAGAAGAGGAATGAAGAAGACAAGGTATAAATATTCATAAACAAAAATCCAATTATTAATACATTTCTTATTATAAATTATATTTGCTATGGAATACAAGTGACACTTAACATAATATCATCGACGCGGTTGGATAAAAAGTGAAGTTATTTTATTACTTCTCGGATTTCTATTATTTAAATAATTTTCTGAAGTCAATATGAGATCCTGAACATTTATTTTAACGTGAAAGCATTTTAATATTGACATCCAAGAGCCAACAGTATAATTACAATTAATTTTAGATTGTGTTCAATGTGCACTTATAAATTATACTCAAATATTAGTTTTATTTTTTATCTTGAATAATAATTCGCAGCCTATACATCTGGGGACTGTATAACTACATCATATGCTCTAAATAAGATACATAATATGAATTACAGATGTATTTTAACCCTCAAGATATTCTTGACTCGTAAGCATGAAATATCTCTTAAAATAGATGTCTAATATTTTTGTATTGCAAAGTATTTTCATCTGATGTATTGAGTTCGACAAAGTTACACCATTATTCGTAGTATCGGGGATTCCTGGCACGTATTGTAGTTACTATATATTCTATAGTTATGCCCACTTGGGCATAACTATAACATACTTATGAGCTCTCATAAAAGACTTAAAGGAGATAAATAATTCGAAATCGATGTCAATAACTTTAATTAAATTAAATAAATGAATTAAATGAAGTATGCCTTTTGAGTTACATATATATATTTTTATAGTGTCTAAATATAATGATTCTAATTTAAATACTAATAATATTCTTAACTAGATTATAAAACATTATTTTCTCATTTTATTTGGAATTGATCAAAACCATATCACTTCATATTTTGTCAAATTTCTAGGTACAAATAGGGCCACTCTTTACTGCCGACTCGCTCAGCATGCAAAATACGTAAAGACGTTTTTCAGCAGTACGACGTTATGAATAGATAATTTTGCCGCCGAAAATAAACGGTCAGTAAGCAACTTTGTTATTTGGTTTTACATTTCTATTTAAATATAATCAAGGACTTGATACCAACTTCCCTTCTACTGAAACATTGATTGATGATTGTCAGTGTCTACGCATGCCTCTACACGTCCCATAGTGGTAATGCTGAAATGGATCAAGTCTTGGGTCCAGTTCGAGCGAAGATTAAGGGCCTGTTTTCACAGACTCCCTCCACCGAAGTCGTAGTCCTTGAGAACTTCAACGCGCACAATATCAATTGGCTAAGGTCACGCGCTACTGGTAACACTTGATCTCTTGGGTAGATTTTTTGCCTCAAATTCTACTTAGGACGACCAAGGTAAGACAATGCCTACCACCCTCCCATGTTGCAACTCAATGCCAGAAAAAATTGTTTCTACAAAAAGTTATACCCGTATCTGTTTTCCTTGGACGTTCATAAGTTAAGTGGGCCGGATTGCATTTCTCAATTAGCTACGAATATGCGCCCCTGAGCTGATTCTAGTGCTAACGCGTGGGTACTTCTACCTCAAAGGCGTAGTATCGGTCACATGGAAGTGTGCCCTTGTCCATCCGCTCCCTAAAAAAGTAGATAGCTGGGACCCAGCTAATTACAGACCTACCGAAATTACATCTCTTATATCCAAAGTAATGGAGAAAATCATTAACCGACAGCTCACGACAGACACAAGTTTGCGCATTTACCATTAATAAAACCTTATTTGTAGTCACCTCACCAATCTTTGAGAGCATCTGGAGAGCACGGCCAAGTTAGCCTTGGTGAAAATGGGAGTGGTTAATAGAGCGAGGCAGTAAGTAATCGTTAAACCACAAACAAATGATCGTATAATCATTAGTTTATTGAGTTGTGAGCCATATGTAGTAGTATATTATATTTATTTCAGTCAAACGTATTACGCTTAATATATATACAATTAATAAATATAATATACTAACCTTAATAAAATAATAACATTATTAGATTTTTCCAAATAATTTTTCAAATAATTAATTAATTTCGAAAAATTATTGTACCTTAATTATTATTAATAATCTTTAATTTGTACACAATGTTAGTAAGAAGGATATGAATCAAATAATATATATAGGAAAGCTCATAAGGTAATGCAATGTGTAGTCTCCGTTGTTATCAGAAGAGCTTAACGAGTTTAAACAGGACCCCTGATTGTGTACTCTCAATTTCCCTTTCGTAAACAACAGGTGTGGTTTTGCGCGTTAAGGTATGTTTGAGAAACCATCAAAGCTTTTAAACACTTCAGTGTTGTGGAAATGAAAATATTTAAATATTTTATTTATAAACCCAAGAATAAAATGGGACCGCGTTTGCGAAGAGTCTTCACTGACAGTTGTGATCGATTCAATTCGTGCATTTGGTATAACTCTTGTGATAAATACTTAGTACACTCTGGATAATATTTATTCATTATTGTATGCATTATGCTTAATCTATTTGCAATAATTACGGTATATATTTTTATCAGTTTTCTCGCTACAGTAGTAGAAGCTCTGCTAACGTTGCTGATGACAGCCATCCACCTGCGCTTATCCCAATATTTAAACATTGCTTCCACGCTTTCTATTACTCGTCGCTTCAGTGAACTTTTGCTTCTTTTTTATATTAATTTTCGAGTACTCTTTCCATGACTTATTCTATCATGCGGTATAAATCTTATAAAAATTTACATTCATACTAAAAACAATTTTGCATTTTTATTCCTACTTATTACAAGGCCACTCTAAGACAAAATTATTTGTAATCTTTTCTATGCTACTCTTAGAAAATAATATTTAATTAATAATTAAAAAATTGATGCAATTTTGCCATTCCTGTCACATCCATTTTAAAATTCGCATTACATTGCTAAATAACGTTGTGCGGAAATATCGTATTTGTTATTATTTTAATAAACATGATATATTTTGTTAATAATTACTATTATAAACTACACTTAACTATTATAAACTGAATATTTATATGATAGATAATGCAATATATGTTATGAAATATCTTTCACCGACGTTGTGTTGGAGTACACCGTTCAGTCGCAGTGCAGATCCAACATGGCGGTCGGAAGAAGCCGGGTTCGTCCTTCATTTCCGGCTTCAATTGCTACTTTTCAATGCCTTCGTTTAATCCAATATTGAATAAATCGATGCAAACAGTACTTTCAATGTCTTTCAATATATGTATAATTTTAATACTTATACGAGTACCATTCTATATTGCAGTTTTTTGTATCTCAATTCACGGAAAGAAATACTATTTTTCAGGTCGTATTTTGAAAACATGAAATAAATTTTATTCATTGTCATCTCTGCCACAAAATATAAACATTTTAAATAAATATGCAGTGTAGCTATAACCGAGGCTATACTGACTAAGTGAACGCGTCTCTCCCCACCTCGATATATGTAGAATTTTATACATAATCGTCTTTATCAATAAATATATTGACGGATTGTGGATTACAAGCAAAATGATAGTGTATCAAAGTTATTTGGCACATTTCGCTTTGATAAAAATGTTTATAACACTTTTGAATAAAATACACTGTAACTTAGAATTGCTCATTTAAATTGAAATGTGAGTTTCACATTAGCTTTGACCGAGCAGAAGTAAACCTTTAAAATTAATACAAAACTTAAGATATTGGAACGTATTTCTGATTTTAAACATGTCTTAAAATCATACAGTATTTTTACCGATACACGATACACTGTCGTAACTCCTTAAATTTTATTTGTGAGGCTAGAAAAGAAATAAAATACAATGATAAAAATATACATGAACATATACTAATGTTAGATGTTACGTTAATGCAAAACAATTAATTATTTAAAATTATACTACATCCCACTTGTATAATGAAGTATCCGAAACGCAAATTGTCATTTGACAAGAGTTATATCATTAAAGTTATAACATTATATTTTATAAAATAAAGTTGGTTATTATATAAATTTATGTTTTTATCATTATCCCTACTAATATTATAAATGTGAATGTAAGTTTGTTTGTTACGCTTTCACGCGAAAACTACTCAACCGCTCATTATGAAACTTTGTGCACTTACTTTTGGAGGTATAAGAAGTAATGTAGGATACCTTTTATTAAAAAATATTTCATTTTTTTAGGTTTGCCATCAAGCTTAGCTTTGCTATTACTATAAACAAAGCAGAAGGGCAAACATTACAGGCAGCGAGAGTGCATTTAGAAAAGCCATGCGACTCTCATGGTCAACTATATGTAGCCTGTTCGCGAGTCGCGATATCTGATGCCCGGAAATTACACATATTTGCACCCGATGGAAAATCTTATAATATAATCTATAAAAATATCCTAGATTAATACTCTGCATTTTATCTTTTAAATTGTTAGAATTCGAAATTATTTATTTTTGTAACAGTAAAATATATGTTTTAATTTGTAGTTGCAATTCAATAAAGAATATTTTTATGTTTTTGAAGCTTCATTGTGTGCAGTAATTTTTAAAAATTTACAATCCCAGCCAAACAATAAAATATAGTTATCGTTTGGATTCATTTCTATCGCAATCATCTCTAATACTTATTTTTGACTCAAATGCGAGTGAAGCCGTGGGAACAAGCTAGTATATGATAAAACAAAGTCCCGCGCCGCGTCTGTCCTTCTGTCCGCGATTGACTTGAAGAGTACTGAACGAATTTTCATACTGTTTTCAACAACAGGCAGAGTGATCCCTGAGGAAAGTTTTTTAGACCATAATAAGTTTAGATTTTGAGTTCAATTTTTCATAAAAGGTCCACTTATCTTAATATAGTACACATAAATGCACAAAGTATTCCGGCCCATTACTCTGGTTTCTTAGCATCATTTAGCAATGTAGCGGTCGATTGTATTCTGATATCAGAATCTTGGTTAAAACCCTCACTCCCTTCATGTCTCTACCTCCTTCCAGATTTCACACTTATTCGCAACGATAGGGAAGAGCGAAGAGGTGGCGGTGTGTGTATATCTCCACAATAACATTTCTTTTTCCATTGTGTCACAATCTGCCCATAATACTAATAACTTAGAATATCTTTTTCTCGAAATTCGTGCACGCTACTCAAACTTTCTGCTTGGTGTCGTCTATAGTCCTTCAAACAATATTGATTATTTCTCAACACTCGAAGAACTACTTCAATCTTATGCAACATCTTATGAACACACCATTATTATGGGTGACCTTAATACATGTCTTTCTAAAGGGAACACCAGGTCTCATAAACATGAATTATTAATAACTTCTTTTAACATGTCTATACTCTCTCTTTCCGAAACTCATTTTTTCCCTAATGCTGATCCATCACTTCTGGATCTAATTAAAGTATCAAACACTAAAAATGTCTTAAATCATGGTCAATCTACAGCACCTTTCTCTTACCACGATCTTCTATATCTTTGTTATAATTTTTCTCGACCCAAACCAAAGACTGTAACTTTAATGAGACGAAACCTTAAATGCATAAATTGGAATGATCTTAAAAGTGATGCATCAACAATGGATTCAACTTAGATATTCAGCTAGCTAGCAGGATATTCAGCTAGAACTATTGATAATAAAGTGCAAAACCTTAATAATTTAATTACCAACTTATATGACCATCATGCTCCTTATAAACCTGTTCGATCAAAACGCCTTCCTGCACCCCCTTACCCCGACAATTAAGAAAATTATGAAAAAACGTGACAAAGCCAAGCAAAAGTGCAAACATAATAGCAGTCATGAAAATATAATAATCTACAAACAATTGCGTAATCTCTGCAATAGAATGTGTAGGGATGCAAAGCGTCGTTTCATTTTTTCCTCAATTAATAACTCAACTCCATCTCAGATGTGGAGATTTTTCAAATCTTTGGGTGTGGGGAAAACATCTGAACCTTTACATCAATATGATGATTTAAATTCTCTTAATAAATATTTTTCTAAACCACATGTCCTTTTGCATGATGGCACACGAACATCTACGCTTCATGAACTGTTTAATGCCCCCAAGCCCAATTGTACTCCATTTATATTTCGTGAGATCACAGAGTGTGATGTTAAGATGAGCGTACTATCTTTTACATCAAAAGCTGTTGGTAGCGATGGTATAAGTCGTGACATGCTCTTACTGATTTTAGATAGTATACTGGCAGTAATTACTCACATTATAAACTTTTCCCTTATTTCCAATTCCTTTCCTACAGCTTGGAAGGAAGCCTATGTTATACCTTTACCTAAAAATAAACATCCCTCCACTCCCATGCATTTCCGCCCCATATCTATACTGTCGTTTCTATCTAAAATTCTCGAAAATATAGTTTGCAAGCAACTTTCATATTTTTTAGCCACAAGTAATTTAATTAGTCCATACCAGTCAGGTTTTCGAAATCATCATAGTACCACGACAGCACTACTTAAAATCACTGAGGACATAATGCTTGCTATGCACAACAAGTCATTTACCATCCTAGTTTTACTTGATTTTAGTAATGCCTTCAACTCAGTTGATTTCGGTATTTTACTTTCCATCCTGCGTTCCCTTAACATATCTCCACCTGTGATTGAATGGTTTCAATCTTATCTTCATGGTCGCCGGCAAATGGTTCGCTCTAACGAGGGTTCCTCGGATTGGGCTGATCTAATAGCTGGTGTTCCACAAGGCGCTGTTTTATCTCCACTTCTTTTTTCTATATTCATAAATGAAGTCACTAAAGTTATATCTTCTCGCTATCATGTCTATGCAGATCATTTGCAATTGTACAGACACGCACACATTGAAGTACTTGACTCAGAGATTGAATTGATTAATGAAGATATGAAGCGGATTAAGGAATGGGCCTATTCTTTTGGTCTCTCAGTTAATCCAAGTAAGACTCAGGCTATACTTATTGGAAGTAGACAACTACGTCACAAAGTTGATTTTAATACCATCCTACAAATTGTATACGATACAACTGTTATACCTTTTACTGACACTGTTAAAAACTTAGGTTTAACAATGGACTACAATCTGTCTTGGTCGTCACATGTAAATGACATAAGTAAGCGATTTCATTATTCTTTTCACTCTATGAGACGTCTTCAGAATTTACTCCCTGTAAAATCAAAAATACTTCTAACTTAAACTTTATTACTTCCTCCCCTCGATTATGCTGACATATGCTATCTAGATGCTACACATGAGCTACTTGACAAACTAGATCGACTTCAAAACTTGTGTATAAGATTTATATATGGATTGCGAAAATACGATCACATATCAGACTACCGACGTCAATTAAAGTGGCTACCAATTCCTCTTCGCCGGAATATGCATATCTTAAATAATCTCTTTAATATAATTAAAAACTGTGCACCGAATTACCTTAGTGAGCGGTTTAGAATGTCGACTACAAATCACAGACCATTGCGTTCATGTGTACCTTTCAAACCACTTGATATTCCTCACTATAATAGCATATTTTATTCACGCTCCTTTACAGTGCAAGCAGTGCGTCTGTGGAACTCACTACCTGACGAGTTCTATAAATGTCCGAACGCTAAATATTTTAAATATAAATTAAAGCAGCACTTTCACTCACTTCTTTGATGTATATATAAAAATTTATTTGTGTAAGTATATATGTTTATATATATATATATATATATATATATTATTTATTTATTAATATGTAAGTTTATATATTTATTCTTTGCATTATATAAGCATGTTATATTTCTTATTATTATTATTATTATTATTACTTAAGTATTATTATTATATATATATATATATATATATATATATATATATATATATATATATATATATATATTAAATTTTAATGTACCCACCTACTTTGTCAATTACAAGGCACTTACACTCAGGGGTGGCTGGAAGAGATCTCTTCTAAGAGATAAGCTATCCTATGTACATATTTTATAATTTTAAGTATCTATGTAATAATGAGGTACATGAATAAATAAATAAATAAAATAAACTGACGATATTACGACGATATTTGTTCAACGAGTCCTGTTGAGTTGCTGGAAAACGCTGCCAAAACCTTATGAGTTATAACAAAACAATGTATGGTGGGATTGTATCTCTTTAATCTACAAATAAGTCCATTGTAGTCCAAGTATATGTCTATTAGGGTGATTCAAAAATGCATGTGAAATTTTTTTTATTTATTTTTTATGGGGGCGGGTTTTGTTCTATTGGTTAAAAAACTTCCACCAAATTTTTTTTAGATTTTTAAAACAGGTTTTAGGGGTCGCTACCAGGGACGAAAAGTGTTGGATTTTATGAACGGGTAAAAAAAAAGTAATAACCTATTTTATTAAATAACTGCAATAAAAATTTAAGGATAACTACTATTATAACTAAGACTAGTAACTTAAGATGTTAATGTAGATTTGTTACAATCGGGGAATTTTCGCCTAAAGTCTTTGACCGCCAACTATAGGTACTGTTTCTGGTCTTCGTCTGTCGTATGAAGGCGATTGTACTCTTCAATCAACGATACTCCCCTCTCAGCTGTATCTTTGATAAATTTTAGACCCTTTACAACAGTCACACATTTTTAAAACTCGCAATCGTCCTTCCAGCTCTGCACGTCCTTTTGTAATGAATCGCAGGAGATGGAAATACTTTTAAAAAACGTTAATGTGTGAGAAGATACGAAGTCCTCCAGGTTTTTTGTTGCAATAAGGTTTTGATCCAGGATGGCTCGCTTTGGAGAATCTTCTAACCCTTCTATTTGAAGAGCAGCAACCATCTTTCGCTTAGTTTCCAAAGAAACTTGGTCGTCAGAGAAGGCCAAAGCTACAAGTTTTTCTGATAGGTACCAAAGGTGCCCCAACGATTGTTTCATAGCAACTTTTGAAAGTGATTCATTCACTTTATTGTAAGCTAATAAATCCTTCAAAAGTTGTAAGTCATTCCTTGACGCAGACCATGCGCAAGGAGTTTGATACCAGTATTTGGCGTAAATTTGTACAGTAAAAATGCAAATTTCTTCGATTCCTTTAATTTCCCTCTTCGTCAGTTTTAGTTTTTCCCGAAAAAGATATATTTTAAAAGAATAGATGGCCTTTTGCCATCCACCTAGCCCGGTGGAGACCAGCAGGCGCTCGAAAAGATGCACCTTTTTCAGGTGTTCTTCCCAAAAATATGATTATCAGGTTAAGTAGTTCCTTATAATCGTCTCGTGGTTGAAATTGGTAAGCTGGCTTTCAGCAAATAATGTCATCTTTTCGTTAACATCTGCTACTTGTTTTAGAGTTTCAGAGTCCGCAGTAGCTGCTCTAAAAGTCCTCTTTTAGTATTTTAGGCCAACGTTATTGCAGTCTTTTGAAAATTTGTATATCTGGCCCACTAGAAGCATTAGTTGCTGAAACTACGATGGCTTCAAGCACAATCTCCAAAATGTGATGCCTGCATGGAAGCCTAGTAAGGTAGAAGTCCCATTGAATCGACCTGTGTTTGATGCTGTGGTATCAAAACTCATCGATTTTAATTTTTCATCCAAGCCCCAGGACAATAACATTTCATAAACAGCTGAGGCCATCGCCTGCCCTCTTCCGTTCAAAAGTTTTGAAATACCCAAAAGCTGTTCCACTCCCTGTCCTGATACTATAACAGGCAAGCGATCCACAACCTTATGTCCTCGAGCATTTTACCATCCCAATGAACGGTAAGCGGAACCTCTGGTTTAAACTCGCTTTTTAGAGATACTGAGATTTTTTTTCGTCACTGGATTCACTGACGCCGAATAGCACAGCCAGCGCTCTTGAGAGTCGATGTTAATACCACAGCAGATTTTCGATCGCTTAACTTAGCAACATCAAGACTTACAGCCAAACGGTCATCGATTAATTCTTTCCTCCCTTGTTTTCGTTGTGGCTTCGAGGTAGACGGTTCTGACAATGGAGTAGCCGGCCGACTGTCTAAAGAGGTCGAAGACGACGACATTACAATAGGTTGGCTATATTACTACTTACTTAAAAACTAGCTCATACTCTATTGCGAAATTACAACTTTGACCTTTAATTAAACCCTTTCTGTAGCTTAATAACCTGAAGACTGAAGAGGTTAAAAAACGGTTAAAAAAGGTTTACGCTCAGGTACAAAATTACACAAAGGCACCGCCATTTTGGTTCCCAAGGGGTGCAACCCCATTACGGTATGTAACGCTTTTTTCAAAAACTTTAATGGATGGTAGCGACCCCTAAAGTTGACTTAAATTAAAAAAAAAATATGGGTATATTTTTTTTCATATTGGAACCATATAAGACGGTGCCCCTATAATAATTTAAAACTAGGATTTTGTTGAAAGGTGAATATATAATAGTTGAAAATAGATGTTTCTTATTCGTTTTTAGAGTTCCGTATTCTACAATTACAGTTTCGACATGTCTGTCTGTCTGTCCGCTGCTCTTAGAGCTTTGAGGCTGCGGTGTTGAAATTTATCAGGATATATATATATATATATTAAATATGTTAAATTAAATACAAAGCTAGAACAAAATTGAAAAAAAATATTTTAGCGCCCCTGCCCTAACCATGAAAGAGAACATGTTTTTTTTCTCATATTAGAATATAGTATGAGGTACCATTAGAAAGACAATTTAGAAAATATGACGAGGTTGTATAAACCACGTTTTGATTAAGGTAGCCGTTTGCGAAAATTTGGGGTTACAAGTATAAATTTTTGTTAGTGTCAATAGTGTTGTCGGTAGATATAAATAAAAACACTTTTAATAAGTAACACATAACGAAATTAAAAGGATAATTATCACAGCTAGGTAGAATTAATTATTTATAGATTAATAACAGAGTATGTAAAATATAAAATTGGTAAAGGAAACTCCATATCAATTTCATCTGCGATATGTCCAGTCTGAAGTCGTTAGTAATAAGTATATATGACTGACTAACTCACTGAATGTTCAAGTCTCAATAAAACCTTGCCGAAGTCGGGGCGGGCTGCCAGTATGAAATAAAACAAAAAATAAATGTTTGTAAGAGATGTGTAAAGAAATCTTTTTAAACCACATTTTATAGAAAGTCTGTCCTTACACATGCAAAGTTTAGAGTCAGTGCTCATTTTATACATGAAACGTTATTTAAATAATAAACAAAATAATGTAGCCTTTAATGTCTCTAGTGTATTTATTTAATTTAATTATTTTTTAAGTTATTTATGTAACTAAAGAAAAGAAACGAAACAGATTAAGTATTCTTAATCATATGGGATTCTAATAACTGAGCATTTGTATGAAGACAGTAAAAAAGTTAAATATTGCAATTGTTTAAGTCCCAGTTACGTAGAGTTCCATGTCAGAACCCAGATGCATTACTTAAGGAGAATAGACCTAAGAAATAAAATTTTCATATTTATTCAAAAAAAAATTATTTAAAACTAATAATAAATATAAAATAGAAATAACTATAACAAACAAAATCTAATAACACTCTTAAGTGAGTTTATCAAACAAATGAGATCTCTTACTGTTTCAATATTCGTTAAAAGAATCTCACCGTAAACCTATTGACCCTTTTCATTTGACTTTTCAACGATTGGAAGCTAAAAGGAAAAAGTCACCAAGGCTATGTGACTTCACTTCATGTGTATTTTTTCACTTTGAATAAAAGTTTTAAGTTTTTCTCTAAAGTGAAAAAATATATAAAAAAATAGTCATAGTTGGCAAACTCCGCTTTTACAAGATACATATTATTTAAGTCGCTGTTTTAAAGATCTGTTAACTCATATCGATGTTTAATTTGAGAATAATATTTATCTTAAACTTTTCCATCGCAAGCAGACCTGTTAATAAGAAATGTAAAAAGCGTTTTATCTTATATAAGATGTATTTTATATTAAATTAAGACATTTCTCAAAAATGCTTCCAAAAATGGTGCAAAGTGGTGTGGTGCCTCGCGAAGGAAAGGGTAAAATTGAATTGTCAAGAAATGCTGTCGTTTCAGTTTCAATTATTATTTAAATTGACATAATTACAAAAGACCTTTCTAAATTAATAACATTTAACACTAACGTCTTCACTGGAAAAAGACTAAGGGAAAAAGAAAAAAACTTAAAAGATAATACTAAAACTTAGAAGATATCCAACCCAGCAAAAATAATTCTATACTTGAATGTCTTCCGTTTTTTAAAAAGAAATTAACTAACAAGTATCAACAATTTATAACAAACTACTAAAATTTCGAGAAATTGAGAGCTGACACTTTAGATGAAAGAAATGATATCGGGAAGTTTAAGAACAAGAATCTAAAACTATGTTAGGATATTTATTGATATTACTTTAAAAAAGACTTTTATGTATTTATGGTGACGAAAGAAATAAAAATATCAAAACAATTGATTTAAAAACTGACTGAATCAGTTAAAAATTTTTTCTTAAAACATGTAATCTAATAAAACATAATTAACTTCGCAACGAAATCTACAACCAGAACGAATGTACCACAACGTTATATTGTGTATTGATATAAGCAAATATATATGGGAGCTTAAGGTTATAAAACCGACATCTTTGTCTTGTTGTAGCAAGGCCCCTTTGCTAGGCGCATACACGCGCACCTTCACTGTTCACGCTCCTCTTCCTACCTAACTAAATATCATAAGAACCTACTAAAGCTGCCTTTGAAATACGGTCTAGAAATGAATATGAATTGGTTATCGTTCTAAAATGGCCGAGATCCTTAAATAAGTTGTAGAGAGATTTTGCTGTTATACCTCTCGCTTCTACTTCTACAGCGTACAAATTAACTACTAGGGGCGCCAACAAACCCTCAATTTCGACTCGCTGTGCTCGCGAAATCTCCTCGGGTGCCGTTTGCATATTGAGCGAAGCGAGCCCAGTGTATTCACTCATCGTTTCCCATTGACTTCAATGGGATATCATTTTTTTGACATGATAAAAAAAAAACATTTTTTTTTTTGGACATTTTTCAAATTTTTTTTCTTAAAAACCATCACCATATATGTGTCTTTTTGTATGCAAAGTTTCATAATTTTCCGTCAAGTAGTTTTTGAGCCAATTCGTGACAAAGAATGCAAAAAGTCTCCAGTAAAACGCTCCGCTCACTTCGTTCGCTTCGCTCAATAAATTTATTCCTGATCAGTTCGTAATACTTGTTAAGCTTAAACGTATGATCTTTGGGTATGTTTGTTCCCCAGGGAACAGTAAGCAAAATCTAAACCGGTTTTTTGCCACAAATTAATTTAATTTTTATCTTTAAATAAGTATTAGCAATAAAGTATATAAAAAAATTAATTTTATGTATTGTAGTGCCGATTATCACACGTCAATATGTTGCTGTTATTGCTTTACAGCAATTTTACCATTATTTAATTAAATTTTAGTCAAGTTATCTATTCATCAAGTTGAAAGAAATGAATTATGTTAAATATAAATGTTTATGGGCCGATTTTATACCAAGAGCTGAAAGTAATTTAATTCCTAGTCAAACTAATATAAAATTAATCTATAATTTTTATAATCTATTATTAAAAATTGATTATAGAATAAAAACATCAGTACCCATATTATTTAGGTTATTTTCGTTGAAGTTAAATAAAGAACTATAAATTGATTTTATTTTCAACTTGTAACCTTCATCGATTGAATGAATAATGTTGAATATCACCTTGAGGATTACCTTAGCTATTAACTGTCTCGTTAAAGTTTATTCGGAACTTAAGTATAACATTAACTTAGGTTACATTTATAAGTATTGTAGCCCTACAAATTATTATCGCCCGCTTCGCTCAACAAATATTTACGAACGTAAAAACGAATCATAAAATTAGAAGCGCTAACAGACCGTTTCATATTCAGCGAAGCGGGCTCAGTGTAATGACTCATCGTTTCCAATTGACTTCAATGGGATATAAGTTTTTTGACGATTATTCCTTAACAACATGATACTTTACAAAAAAAAAAAAAATAAAACCATCCCCTAATGTATGTCTTTTAGATTGCAAAATTTCATAATTTGCCTTCAATTAGTTCTCGAGCCGAATAGAATGCATGCATAGAATTTCGAGTAGAATGCTCAGCTCACTTTGCTCAAAAATTTAATGTCATATGTATATTAAATCAATTGTAAGATCATTTCTATAAAAATAACCAGTTTCATAATAAACAGTTCGGTTTTACAAAAAGCGATCTACTACTAATGATTGTGTTTTTCTTATAAGACATATATGTGGGGCCTGAAAGGAATTAAGGGATGCTCTTGGAGTATTCTAGGATTACCAAGACATTCGATGGTGGTTGACATGAAGCATTGGTCATGAAATTGTACTACTATGGCATCAAGCACAATGATACCAAATCTTTGATTTCCTATTTATCTAATAGAATTCAAAGCGGTCAACGGCAAGACATCATCTGGAGCTCCGATTGATTTAGGGGTTAGTCAGGGTTCAATCTTAGACCTATATCCCTTTCCTGGTCTGGTCTTCTTGTATAATATATGCCTACTTTTGTAGACAAACATAATAAGATGATATTGGTTGGTGCTAACATTTCTTTGATATTTAAAAAAAACGCAATCAGGTAATGTATGACGATGTAAACTTTCTCTAAAACAGTGCATTAGTTTAGTTTTAATAACCTGTAACTCAGCAATATAAAGACCAAACTGCACGATTTACAACTCCTAATGTAAAACAGTTACCTACTAAAGTACTGTTAAATGAGGACGCGATGAAAGTGGTTGAATCCCCAGAGTTTTTTCTAGAGTCACTGTAAATACTAAATTACAATGGGAACTCCATATAACTGGATTGGCTAATAAATTTAGTTCTGCTGTGTATGATGTTAAAAAATAATAATCCCTTACTGACACGACTACTGCCAAGGTTGTTTATTGTAGTTATTTTCATAGCATAATGGTATATTTTGGGGTAATGGCGCTGAAATGAATACCATTTGTGTTTAGAAAACGAAGTTTTTTAAATACCATTTTAGTTTTACAATTCGTGCAATTTACAATCTGGGCCCTAAGGATTCCTTATAAGTTAGATAGATAGAGATAAGTCTAAGCAATGTGATATACTCATGGTCGACGGACAGTATATTTTTGTAAATCTTCAATATGTACAAAAGAATATGGATAATTTTAATAAACAGAGTTATGTAAAATTATATATAAGCTTGCTTTGAGTAGTAATCAACTGAAAAAAATAAGTAATGCTTTTATTGGGCCATGTATACACTTTTTCAAATAAGCTCCCAGTAAACGTCAAAATTCAATTCGTTCGAAAACCTGCATAAATACTGATACTAATTTTCAAAATACAACTTCATTATATAGATTTAAGGTTTCTGAACGTAACCTTAAAGTTAATTTCTGAGCACATTTTGTTTTGTTTTGTATTCAGTTTGTTTTAATAAATTTTAAAAACTTGTTAAGGACCGTTTGTGTGCTAACAAATACTTCATTTATTCCGAATCTCTGGGACATGATGCACCCTGGTTATGAAACGCTCGCTACCAGACTACTTCAAGATTCATTATAAATGTAATTTAGGTCCTTACAAAGGCTTTAAAAAATCCGCTTTGCTCATTTAATTTTCCAGAATGTGGTCTAAAGTTTTAAAACTAATTTATTCTGTCACTCTTTGGTATGCAAATTATGAATAATATCAAAAAGTAATATATAATAACATGCTATCGAGTAAAGCAATTAAATGCTATTTTTTTGTTCATTCTCAGCAAAAACCATTAATAAACTTTTACATGTATTTTCAACAGAAATCCTTTTTGTTCCAAAAACTTTAATATTGATGTTATTAATTGAATTGTTACGGTTTTGCTGCGGTACTAAACATATTTATTACAATCAATATAATAAATTTATCGCAGAAATATTAATTAATGACATAATAAATAGTAATGTAGAAAAGTAAATGAGTAAGCTAATAAAAAAAAGTAAAAGCTTATCAATATAGTTTCTTAGTGGTTGTATCTATAGATCTTTTGGAACAATGCCACTGAAGGTGAATTAATGTTTCAAAATCTCTTCATCTAAAAATAAAGACAACTTATTATGAATACCTATTAAATATTGATACAACTAAACTTCCTTTGAAGGTCACTTGTGATGCTGTGCCTGTTGTTGTTGATTCCACATTTATTGTCATAAGAAATATCCAATGAATATCCATAAAATTATTAATTTTGCTTTAAAATACCTTTCCTGGTAAAAAATATATTGTCACTTAGAACACTAATCTTGTGCAGGCGTTTTTGGACTGTACGACGTGATGTTTAACGAGGTTGGTTGTCAAAATTTGTAGGTAGTAAATTTCGTTGTTTAACTTATTCGTTGGATTTAAAAATTATCAATATCAAAACGGAGTATATGAGGAAGAATTTAATTATATAAATTTTAGGAATTTTGTTTTTAGTTACCTTTTCCTTATTTAAAAATCCGTGCCCGCAGGGGGACACGCGTGGGTAGACCTCGTGTGTAACTCATTTAAAATATAACTCACTACCTAAGAATAATACATGATGCCGTTGTTTACATCAAAAATTTTCAAGCAAAAAGCGGTTTTAATTTTTTTTCTCGGAAAAGGTATCTTTTTTGGAAATACTATTGGTACTTAAATTTAAAGTAAAAAATAACCTTTCTATTAAAAATATTTGCGAGGAGGGAATGTTTACCAGAAAAAAGTTGCTGTGGTTTTACCTACCTAAAATTTACAAGCTAAAAGTGGTTTTTATTTTTTTTCTCAGAAACGGTACCTTTTACGGAAAAACTTTTAGCACCTAAATTTAGAGTAAAAAATAATCTTTCTATTAAAAATACTTGTGATGCAAGAATGTTTACCAAAAAAAAGTTATGATTTTTTTTCCAAAAATTTTCGGTTTTTTTACCTCCACCCCTAAGTTATTGAAGTTAAGTTTTCGGTTTATCTACATTAGTTATAGGTATTTATCAAAGACATCATATAATATGAACGCGATTGATCTTCTTTGTTTAGGGACAAAGTTATGGTCGAAAAACTGAAATCAGAAAAAGTGAGGCCCTAGCGCCCCCTGTGACCGGATTTCTCTGGTTAACGAACTTGACCTTCATTTTTGGATGGTTGATTTTTGTGCAAAGTTTGAAAGCGATCCGAGCGAAACTGCGGCCGCTATCGTGCTGACAAAAGTCGAATCTGGACGCACGCACGCATATATATATATATATATATATATATAAACTTTTTGACCAATGGTCATTTCGGACTCAGACGGTCATAAGAAGACCTCCTGTGAAGAAATTTTTCCAAAATTCGAAAGTAGGGGACAAATGAATGGGCAGACCGAATTCTTCGAGGTCTACCCAAAAATTGCCTTGATACACCTAAAGTTTTAAAACCTAATACATCAACTGAGACGATCTAAGGCATCAACATGGCGTTATGTAAGAAGATGACATGGTATGACGACGGCTCCACTTGGGTTGCAGACATGGTGGACACGACTTCGTATGACAATGGAACGGCGTCACAACCGGTCCATTAACGATGGATATTAAATCGAGTAAACAGAGTACATTATATACTTCCGTTTTTTCCTTCTAGGTCTAAGGTAATGACTATGTATATTACGTTTCATAAAATCCTTACTGATCGTCTAAAACGAGACGAGAGTCGGTTTTATACTTAATGTATATATAACTTCTCAACGAAGTAAATACCGAGTGACGAAAGCGAATCCACTGACAAAACTCCTGATATGAATTTTGCGACGAAAAAAACCACGAACATTTTTATTCACAAACGTAAACAAACACAAAAAATGTGAATGTGTTCGGAACGTTACCAAATTGCCTTGATCAATCTAATAAAATAAAAACAAAAATGCAATTTGTGCAACGTTTCGAGCACATTCACATTTTTTGTTTGTATTTTTTTTGTTTGTTTGTTTGTTTGTTTGACAAAATCAGTTGAAACTACGAACATACCCACAAACAGACAAAGTAATCATCGATGGAGGCGCCAGTCAAAATTTTCAAAATGTCATATCTCATCAACCGGTGGTCGGATTTTGGCGTTTTTAGGCTTGTTGAAAAGGTCTCGACGAGGACCTTTAGGAAAATCTTTCAAGGTGGAAATAAGTGATTTTATACTGGTGCGGAGCCAAAAACTAAATTTTAGTCTCATTTTTCAAACGGCCGTAGAGGTGAGGCGGTAGGTATATTGCTAAGTGTAAATGCATTTTCTGGGTCTATGGGCCAAGGGCTTTCTAAAAATACCACACTCATACCAGAAGGTCTCCTGTATAAAAAAATCGATATTGCGCGTAAATATACAGAGTTAGACTTTCAGCACTATGGGTGCTTTCGTCACTCTGAGCTAGCTAACGCCCGCTTTGATAATTAAGAAACAATAATATTATCGAGGATATCTCATTTCCTAAGATCTAGTATTTAAGGACTACATAGCCGGTAAAAATATCTAATATTCTTAATGATTAACTTAAGTAAAAGTGTTATTTAATAATAATCTTAAAAATGATTAAGTATTAGGCATACCTAATAATTTTTAAGATTATTAATTTTTAGATTATAATAACGAGTAAGTTAAGTTATAGTTATAAAAGCTTATAGAAATGTAATAAAATCCTCAAATCTGAAACTATAACAACTTTTAACAAATATAAATTTAGTTAATTTTTTTTTTAATATTTGGTTTTATTTTTTAAATTTTTATTAAATTTTTAAGTTTTTTATTCTCTTATTTAACTGGTCACCGTCTATTTTATATTCTATATGAGACGGTTGTGTTAGGAAAGGATATCCGCCCTTAGGTAGGATATAGATAGAATAGAATAAAAATGTTTGCATGTAGATAATAATAAAAATTTTAAGTTAACCAAATTATTTAAATATACTAAAAAATAAATTAAAATATAGTTATGTAGTACAAAAATATTATTTAAATAATAGTGACAATACGCCACATCACCCCCTCCAGAGACCGAGTTACGGGCGATAATAATTAGGAAAATGGACCCCACGTCCTGATCGAGTTTCTTTAACGTCAGGTTCGGGTGCTTTTACCGAAACCGAGGAAGCAGATACGTTGTCACCCTGGAAATGTACAGTACAGGCCAGTTTTAGACACTCTATCAACCTGTGAGGTACCTTTACCTTTGAGCCGTAGTTAAAAGTCTAATCACCCCTTTGCAAAACCTCGTGAGATCCAAAGTAGGTTGGTGTAAAATAACTCTGACGAGCGTCTTCTCTCAAGAACACCTATGAACTGGTGGCTAGGTCTTTAAACACGAAATTATGATGGTTCTCACTGTTATTCGAAGTTGGTGACGGTCTCAGATCGTTAGCAAACCTCCTCAAGCGATTAATGAAGATCGTAAGACCCTTGTACCATCAGTGTCGTAATCAAAGAAATCACCTGGCAGCCGCAACGCCTCACTGTAAATCAGTTCTGCTGGAAAGGCTCGAAGGTCTGCGTGACACGTAATTGCGGCTTTCAGCTATTACAATTTTTATCAAGGGTTTTTAAAATTATTTTGATAATTTCTACCGTTCAGTTTAAAGCTACTTTTGTAATATTCATTTAAGAAATTAATCTTAAGAATGAAAATAGTTGAATGAGAAAAGGCACAATGTATGTACCTCTGTATTTAATTTAAAAATCTTCCTTATTCAGGGATACCGAAAAATAAATATTATCAATATAGTATAGTAGTAAAAAATAATAATCAGTCCACTTTAAACTGAAAAATAAGACAAAGCCGCTGAAAAATTTGACGAAGCGGTTTAATATTGTCCAACAAAATTTACAAGGCGTAGGTGGCAAGGAATCGGAAGTGGCACTGTTTGTTAAAATTTATATCATAAAATTAAGGAACATTTAGTGCACTGGTTGTTAAAGAATAATAAATATAGAAAATTATTGTTCGTTCTGTAGAGAGAAAACTCTTCGCGGTGTCTCACTTAGCTCATAATATTGTAGTTTTAAAGTCTCGATCACACATGCTGGCGCTCTTTGTCGAGCGAATTATTAAACTATCGATTGTTTCAGATGCTTAAGAGTATATTTTACTAATGAAAAGACGTGTGGTATCTTTGATATTTTGTTTATAATTAGCTTAATAAACATTCTTTATGCACCTATATTGAATAATAAAAAAAAGTAAAAAAATCCGTGCCCTCAGGGGGACACGCGTGGGTAGACCTCGTGTGTAACTCGTTTAAAATATAACTACCTAAGAATAACACATGATGCCGTTGTTTACATCAAAAAATTTCAAGCAAAAAGCGGTTTTTATTTTTTTTCTCGGAAAAGGTTTTTTTTTCAAAATACTTTTGATAACCAAATTTTGAGTAAAAAAATAACCTTTCTATTAAAAATATCTGCGAGGAGGGAATGTTTACCAGAAAAAAGTTGCCGCGTTTTCACCTACCTTAAATTTTCAAGCTAAAAGTGGTTTTTATTTTTTTTCTCGGAAACGGTACCGTTTACGGAAAAACTTTTAGTACCTAAATTTAGAGTAAAAAATACCCTTTCTATTAAAAATACTTGTGATGTAAGAATGTTTACCAGAAAAAAGTTATGAATTTTTTTCCAAAAATTTTCGGTTTTTTTAAGTTATTGAAGTTGGGTTTTCGGTTTATCTACATTAGTTATAGGTATTCATCAAAGACAACATATAATATGAACGCGATCGATCTACTTTATATAGGGAAAAAGTTATGGTCGAAAAACTGAAATCAGAAAAAGTGAGGCCCTAGCGCCCCCTGTAGCCGGATTTCGCTGGTTAACGAACTTGACCTTCATTTTTGGATGGTTGATTTTTATGCAAAGTTTGAAAGCGATCCGAGCGAAACTGCGGCCGCTATCGTGCTGACAAAAGTCGAATCTGGACGCACGCACGCATATATATATATAAACTTTTTGACCAATGGTCATTTCGGACTCAGGGGGTCATAAGAAGAGCTCCTGTGAAGAATTTTTTTCCAAAATTCGAAAGTCGGGTACAAATGAATGGGCAGACCGAGTTCTTCGACGTCTACCCAAAACGATCTAACATATTGACCAACAAAAGGGCTCAAAGACCGTTTTAGATTTATACAAACTTAATATTAACTACATACAACAACTTAATTTATGCAACTGAACAACTTTATAATACCAAGAGTAATTATGTTACAGTATACAAAATATATTTTTAAGATTATGAAAGGTGTAATCCATAACTTAGTTACCGATCTTCGTACAACATTTGCTCCACTCTTGATACCATAAATCCTGGTAATTCCATCTGGGCTTGGATGCTTATTTACGATACGATTTACTAGAGAAAAGGGTACCAGTTTTAATAATAACTATTTGAACTATTTAAATTTCTTGCGTCCCTTTCAGCCATATAGAACAATGTCGTAATCGAGAAATATGTTACCTAAATTGCCAGAAATGATTGAGAAGGTTTTAAGTACGATGCCTTTATCGTACTATCTATATTTATATCCATGCTAACTTGTGAAGCTATTTTGCTAGAATCGAAGGCTTCAAGGAACTCAATGCTGTTAGAAGATCATTTTTGTCAGATAAGATCAGCTTTATCTAAACTAGGGGCGCGAACCGGATCTCGATTTTGAGTCGCTGCGCTCGCAAAATCTCGGTAGAGTTCGGCGAATTGAGCGAAGCAAGTAACCCATCTTCAATTCATTGTTCAAAACTGAAACCGACAGGCAAATAAATAAAAAAAAATCCGTGCCCGCAGGGGGACACGCGTGGGTAGACCTCGTGTGTAACTCATTTAAAATATAACTCACTACCTAAGAATAATACATGATGCCGTTGTTTACATCAAAAATTTTCAAGCAAAAAGTGGTTTTAATTTTTTTTCTCGGAAAAGGTATCTTTTTTGGAAATACTTTTGATACTTAAATTTAGAGTAAAAAATAACCTTTCTATTAAAAATATTTGCGAGGAGGGAATGTTAACCAGAAAAAAGTTGCCGTGGTTTTACCTACCTAAAATTTACAAGCTAAAAGTGGTTTTAATTTTTTTTCTCGGAAACGGTACCTTTTACGGAAAAACTTTTGATACCTAAATTTAGAGTAAAAAATAACCTTTCTATTAAAAATACTTGTGATGCAAGAATGTTTACCAGAAAAAAGTTATGATTTTTTTTCCAAAAAAATTCGGTTTTTTTACCCCCTCCCCTAAGTTATTGAAGTTAGGTTTTCGGTTTATCTACATTAGTTATAGGTATTTATCAAAGACATCATATAATATGAACGCGATTGATCTCCTTTGTATAGGGACAAAGTTATGGTCGAAAAACTGAAATCAGAAAAAGTGAGGCCCTAGCGCCCCCTGTGACCGGATTTCTCTGGTTAACGAACTTGACCTTCATTTTTAGATGTTTGATTTTTGTGCAAAGTTTGAAAGCGATCCGAGCAAAACTGCGGCCGCTATCGTGCTGACAAAAGTCGAATCTGGACGCACGCACGCATATATATATATATATATATATATATATATATAAACTTTTTGACCAATGGTCATTTCGGACTCAGACGGTCATAAGAAGACCTCCTGTGAAGAAATTTTTCCAAAATTCGAAAGTAGGGGACAAATGAATGGGCAGACCGAATTCTTCGAGGTCTACCCAAAATTAAGCATTGTAAACCAAATTTTTCAAGCTAAATTTTTTTACATTGAAGTCTATGGGACTTTCATTTTTTGGTGATTATTCTTCAACAACAAGAGTATTTTCTTCTTCACTTTTTTTTTATAAACTATTGCAATAACCATTGCTATAAATGTGCAAAATTTCATGAAGATCGGTAAAGCCCTTTTTAATGCCAATCCCGGACATGGTATGTAAAAAGTCTCACATAGAGCGCTCCGCTCACTTCGCTCAAATATCTGAAACATCTTTGGTTGTTTGAAATGCATCTAAAACTGTGTCTTGGCCCGATAATTTATATAAAAATCTTATTTTATAGTTTTTTTTGCCTTACATTATATCATATCATTTTCTTCATCTTCTAAAACTTGGTGTGCAAGCTGTTCCAAATTTTACTCTGAGCAGATAATAATCAACAATTAGATCTTTCAAATTATAGCACCAAAAATTATCTGATAATCGGAGTCTTCCTTGCCAACATTTGACGAAACATTTGTTGGCTGTCAGCACTAAAACAAATTTTATTTAACCATTGGGATTCTTGACAAGTACCCTAGCTACGAAAAGCAAGACTGTAGATTTCTTCACGATATGTTACAAGATTGCGACCTGTTTGGTTTCCTCTCTGTCCGACCGATCGTTGTTGACCTTTAGCCGCCGTTGAATTGTGCAACAACGAATGATGAAGACGACTACAAACGCGACACTTTACGCGAAGGCGGCATTTCCACGCGGAATATTCTCTTCGAAAGTTTTAATTTCAGAAATTGTTGGCAGTGACTCATTGTGTGATAGTGGTGATATATAATGTAAATCTTACTTCATGGCGAGGACGACGTTAAATTAATATTAAATGTTGTATTTTTAATTTTTATTCTCATTTTATTCTCATGTCTCTTACATTCGTAGGTGTGATAAGTTCTAATTTTGTATCTTGCCACGTCGATAAATCCTCAGAGTTGTGTGTATATGTGTGTTCCTCTCAAGCCTTGTGTATTTCACAATCCAATTTTTGCTTTACAATGTATGTTATAATTGGATCCCATGTACAAGTTGATTTTTTTAAATATATTCTATTTAAGCATTCCGATGTCGTATCTAGTAAGAAATAAATGTAACTTACAGTTATAAATTCATCAATCAATTTATTTTGTCCGAACAATTTCTCAAAAATATAATTAATTATAAGACGTACGAGTATATTACCGTAACGATTTTTAGAAATTATAATATTATAATAATATTATAATACAGGCGGCTATTTTGAGACTTCTTCTTCTTATTCTTTCATTGAAATTCCATCAAACATTCAGATGTAATTTAAATTATTTATCATCTGATGCAATCTTCGAATTGACTAATAACGTTAAAGTCAGTAAAATATGTTTTGTTTTAAAACCTGTTTCATCAGATGAATTTGGTAAACCAGGTTAATTACTTAGCATTACTAAAAATTTTATCACCCCACAATTATTCTAATTTTTCTACAAATTTATTGAAACTGGTATATTCTCAGATATAATAAAAAAAGTGAAACATTTCCTTCGTTTAAAAGTTTGATAGACTAGAACCCGGCAACTATGGGTCTATCTCTGTTTTTCCGACCTTAAATAAAATGTTTGAAAAAAATATTCTTAAACAAATGACAAAATTTGTTTATAGAAATCATGCATAAAGAATAGTTTAGTTTCACTAAAGGTAAATTGCCAACTAATGCGCGTGCCACGCTTCTTAATCATATCTATGACGTATGGGAGAAGTCGCATTATCCAAATCCATTTTTTTTTGCTATTTATTTAAAGCAAGTAAAAAGTACGCCATCAAAGGCGTACTTTTTACTTACTACTTACACTGTACTTTTTGCTAATTATCTCAGTGACCTCAACAAATCCATCAGTGTTCTGTCACGTAGTCTTCATTGGGTCTAAATAAATAAATTGGTCTTAAACGCTAAGAAAACTAAAATGCTAAAAAAGTTTACTATTCCTAACGTAATAAAACCATGAAGTGTTAAAAATTATATATACATATATTTAGATAAAAAGCTCCAATGGAACCGCAAACTCTCAACTCTCGCAAACAAACTTAGCTTTGCTGTATTTGCTATTAAAAAGCAAGACAATTAACTGACGTTCATACGGTTCGTCTAGTGTATTTAAGTTGTTTTCATAGTATGTTTTCTTGCGATATTTTATTACAGAGTAGAGCCGCCGTATTTAATTCTATAATTATTTTAAAAAGTAGGGCTGTCGCTTCTGAATACATTAAATTACATTTTATTTATATCGGTTTTCTCTTTTGTCATGTGAGCAAGAGAGGCAATCCCAGTGTGCAATGGCGGTCGGGACGGCTGGCAAAATTCTTCCAGAGTGGCTTTGGAAAGCTTCCAAAAATTTCTGGTGGCATGCGGGTTCCTTACCAGCTGATCCTAAATTATAACGATATGAATTTTGCCCTAGCAATTTGCAGTTGAAAAATCTGAGGCATAGCTCCTACATATTCAAAAAATCTGTTTAAAAAAAATATAAATAAATAATAATATATTGGAATGTTTATAATTTTCAAACTTTGAATTATGGTACATTTTCGGCCATATTCCGAGGCATTATTATTGTAAATAATGCCCAAATACTAAGACGATGTGTAAAAAGTATGATCATTGAATATGTACTAATACGAAATTTTAGTTTTCAAATTAATATCTAAATTAGTGTATGTAAGTGAGACGTGGGACTCTCAGAGAAATACGGCCACAGACTAGTAAGCAATATAATATAATATCTAAATAATATTGATTAATTTAAATTAATTAATGTCGTATTTAATTAACGTAAAGTATGTACGTTCATTTATTTAATAAAGTTCCATTATTATTTTCTTTAAATATTTTATTTATTTTTTATTTGTATTCAAATGTATGCAATCAATATTACAAATATTTTCTTTATAATATTTATACTAAAACATTAATTCCTACTATATAATTTATTAATATTATATATTCTTAAAAAGTTAAAGGAAAAAATATAGCATTTTTATTAAACTTTTTGTTTTCGTAATACAAAACTTTGTTAAAGGTTAATTGTTACATTATACACATGAGCTTACGTTTTTTAAGCGACGCAACTGCCAATATGGAAAAAACTAATAATATATGAAACGTAAGTAAAAAATAAATCATTTAGTTAACAATAAAAACAATCTGAATAAATTATTTATGTATAAAATATTGAAATCATCAAGAAGAAATGCCGATCCATTATGACGGACTGAAGCAATGGAGTCAGATCCTTTTTTTCACCTGCTTTGAACCCAAGACCAGAAAGCGACCCGGTTGCCAGGCAAATTGGGCGTATCATTGCCTTTTCGCTTGATCTCAGACACACAAATAACATCCAGATCTTTGTCATCCATCACATCTAATTATTCATTCATCTTCTGTTCCATTCCTCCTCTTACATTCCACGTAGCTATTTGTAGCTCCGTCCTCCACCTTCCGCCGTTCGGAACATGGCGTGTTGGTTGGCGGTCCCCAACGCCACAAAGCTGGAAGCTTCAAGATCCACCGATCAAAGAGGAATATCAAGAAAGGGTTTCCAAGAAGCGTGAAAACTGTGATTCTGGAAATGAAAGTGTTGAAGTATGCTGGCAGAACCTTAGGAATGGTATGGTGAAAGTGGCGCCAGAAGTATGTGTAGAGTTAAAGAAGAAAGCATGGCTGGATTATACAGCCTCGGGTAAGCATAAAAGTATGAGAGAGATAAGAAAAAGAGCGTACAAGCTGCAAAAGCACAAAACGAAAGATAAAGCCTGAAAATTCTGAGAGAGAAAGGGATGAAAGGTTGACGAACAACTTCCGGGAAAAAACGAAGCTTTTCTGGCGAGAAGCTCGTGATTACCGAGGTTGTTCGGTAACCTGTAGAATGAAAGGGTTGCTTACGAAGAGCGGTGAAATTTTAATAGAGCAAGAACACACACGGTGGGGGAAATTATACAAGGAGATATATGAACGTGACGACGCCTCGCTCTTGACTACCAGCGAAATGCTGAGTCCAGATGTAGATGATGGTGAAATTAGTTTGGAAGAAGTAGAGAGCGTGAATCGAAGTCTGAAATGTGGTAAGGCTGCGGGAGCAAATGAAGTTACTGCCGAAATGATCTAATATGGTGGGCCACGCGTCTTGGACTTTTTCTGGTTTTTGTGCAATTATGCTGGAAATCGGGGGAAGTCCCAGACGACTGTTGACCACCACCACCGACGGTGCAGTCACCGTACCTATGTATAAAGGCAAAGGTTCACAAATAAACTGTGCAAGCTATAGGGCTATCAGTTTGATCAGCTTGGGCGGTAAAGTTTATGCTAAAATATTATCGAGAAGAATTCAAGTGATATCTGAAAGGCTGTTGTGGGTGGCCCAAGGAAGTTTAGAGCTGAAAGAGGGTGTATAGATCAGATTTTTTCCCTCCGCATGAACACGGAAAAGTTTTTAGCCCTAAACCAAAAGGTTTTCTGTGCTATTGTGGATTTGGAAAAGGCATTTGACAGGGTTGGTAGAAAGAAATTATGGGAGATACTACCCCGATACAATGTGAGCGGACCCTTGCTACAGGCTGCAAAATCTCTTTACAGAGATCACTCAGCCTGTGTGCGAGTAAGAGCTGCCATGTCGCCCTGGTTTGACATCCAACCGGGTGTTAAGCAAGGTTACGCTATGTCAGCTTGGTTGTTCAATTTGTATTTGGATAGTTGTCTCCAAGGCGTGAAAGACAGTGACATGGGAGTGAAAGTAGGTGACCTTAAGATCAATTGCTTGCTATATGCGGATGATGCAGTGCTCATTGCATCATCACAAGGCAATTTGCAGGCATTGGTCACCACTCTGAAAGATGGTTGTGAAAATAATGGTCTAAACCTAAATGTAGATAAGACGAAGGTTCTGATATTTGCAAGAAATTAAGAAAGAACAGAATGTAAGATCAACGTGAATGATAAGATAATAGAACAAATGAATGAATGGTATATTTGGGAAGTATGTTTAGCAGAGACAGAAGACACGAAATGAATCTGGAAAGGCGTATTGCTGCCGGTAATGGAGTCAAGGTACTTTGGCTGCATTGTTGAGATGGCGAAACGTCAGCATAGCTGCACGTTTGGCTGTAGACAATGCGGTTTTGCTACCGACGTTGTTCTACGGCAGCCAAACGTGGGTAACACAGAAGAAGAATGTAAGAAAGATCAATGCTGTGGAGATGCAATCTCTTCGCAGAATATGCGGAGTCAGTCTAGCTGATCGAATCCGCAATGAAGATATCCACAGAATGGCAGGTACTAGCGAAGATGTTACGGTGAGAATGAAGAGGAACGTGCTCAGGTGGTTTGGGCACGTCGAAGGAATGAATGATGAAAGAATGGTAAAAAAGATTTATATAGGAGAAGTGAGCGGTAAGAGAGACAAGGGGAGGCCTCGAGTGACCTTCGAGTGAGGACCCCCCGGAGGGCATGTATGAAAAGATTGATGTCTGTGGCCGAGGCGAAAGAGGTATGCAGGGACCGTAGCGTTTGGCGCTCCGTTGTCTCTAGCTACCCCGCAAGGGATATGGCGTGAAGGTAAATAAATAAATAAATAAATATAAACTTTGTGTTTTATAATTTGTAGCAAACGAAATCTTTGTCTGTAGCAAATGAAATCTTGAATATTAACTGTTATATTTATTGAGCGAAGCGAACGAAGTGAGCGGAGCGTTTTACTGGAGACTTTTTGCATTATTTGTCACGAATTGCCTCGAAAACTATTTGACGGAAAATTATGAAACTTTGCAATCAAAAAGACACACATTAGGTGATGGTTTTTATAAAAAAAAAGTTGTAAAATGTCCTCAAACAAAAATTTTTTTTTGAGGACCTTTTTAATATCTTGTCAAAAAACTGATATCCCATTGAAGTTAATGGGAAACGATGAGTGAATATACTAGGTTCGCTTCGCTCAATATGCAAACGGCACCCGAGATTTCGCAAGCGCAGCGAGTCGGAATTGAGGGTTTGTTGGCGCCCCTAGTTATAATATTTATTGTTAGTATGTTATTTGAAAACTATATAGTAAGAGACATGTTATGAATATGGAATGGATGATTTATTTAAGATTTATTTTCACGAACGCACTTTGTTCGTTCTGTATTGTTTTCCCTTTTCTCGGATTGATGGATGTATGGATGTCTGTGGACAGGAAAATTTTCATTACTGTCGAGAGATGGCGCTGTTTATAATTTACTGATTTAGTTTATTCTCATATTTAATTATATTACTATTTTGTATTATTATTAATCACTCTTTATTGTATTTTTTTTTGTAATTATAAATGAACATGTATTTAACATTCTTTCTTTTCTTCAATTAATAATATTCATTTTACTTAAAAATCTATTGTTTTTTTATTAACATTTATAATTTCGTTATTTCCCGAAGTTCGTTATTTAAAGTTCGTTATTTCCCGAAGAAATACCCTAGATATTTGCATATTGACTGGTCAACTTTAGATTATCAACTTTTTAAGTTCTAAATGAGAGAAGTAATAAAAAAATATAAATTAACACGAGAAACAATACTTACAAGTATTTTATTATTTAAAGTCTAATAGAATCTAAATAAATAGAGATACAAAGTCAATGAGTTAATTTAGCTACTAGTTCCTTCAGTGTCTTCAAAGTGTTTGATTTCTCTAAAGTCTAACGTTATGTAATGTTTATTATTATGTTTATGATTTATACAATTTATATGGATGAATGCTAATGGTTTATAACTTAATATAAGTCTTTATACTAATATAGTATTCAGTTGTCGTAGTGCAGTGTTATTTGTCAGTGTTGTTGTCGTGCTCTATCTCGTTTGAAAAATCCTTTACTATATCTTTTATATTATGAATTTTTAAAGTTTTTTTTATTGTCTCGAATAAAAATTTATATTATTATCTCATATCATTCTGGTTAATAATACAAAGATTTATTTATTAGTTTTTAGAAATATAATAAAATAAATTTGGTATTATTGTTCCCAGACAGACATTATGAATAGACGGTTATGTATTAATTATATAATTTATTAAAACTGAAAGTAGAAAGTCTACTTTCATATGGATATATGCAATATATGGTGTATATGGAATAAGTTTTCGAATAACAATCGTAATTCTAATACAAAGGTTACGACACACGTGTTAGCGCACTGCAACGATACTGAAATATATATTTAAAATAAATTACTATATTTAAACAAAAACATGTAAAATGTATCATTCCTTCAATCAAAGTTCGAAGGTATATGTGTAACCCTTCCCAGCCGAATTTACAAAAGTTAAATTTAAATCCCAAACTCACATTTTTTATTAAAGGCTTTATTTAACTTGAGCCTTCAGTTTATCTCAGGCGGAGACGAATTGCTAGCGATGTAATTCAATTGCAGTTCTCAATACTTAAGGATTATGGATTCTTGAATCTTAAACTTAAATCTTAGGGCCCAATTATTTTATTAGGTTTCGTCGCTTCGATAATTAATATTTTATACGAGTACAACTAAACAGAAATATTATTTAATTTGAAATATGAAATAAAAAGCTCCAAATTCACGATATTTTTATTAAGTGGAATCTTAAGTTGTTTATTTCTTCTATTTTATAAAAGTTAATTTGGTTAGAGTTGGGAAGCCCAAAAGAGCAAGGCTTCGAAAGAATCCCTTGTGCCATACATGATCGAATGTTTGCGCTCTATCGAGACAATCTGTCACACCTTCTCCTTTCAATAACCGTTGCCCAACGGTGCTTAGGATATAACAGAAGATCATCAGCTGATCGACTGACTGACTAAGGTGAAAACTGTATTGCCGAACATTGATCAACTGGCATAAAATATTTCTGGCATTGAGCTCTGACACTGCGAGCTAGCAGGCGGTTTCTTACCTTAGTCGTCCAAACTCGAGTTTCAGACAAAAAGAGTGCTCAAGAGATCGGTTTTCCCTTTCGCCGTGTGGGCCAGAAAGTAATTGTCGATGTGCAATGTCGGTAGGGACGGCTGGCAAAGGTTGTCTAGAGTGTTCTTAGAAAGCGCCGGAGCCGCCGGAACTGGCGCCGGAGCTATGAAATGAGATCGTCAATTTTCAATTGGATGTGGCCATATAGTTGATCAGTTTCTGCCTTGCCACTATGGGACCTGTAGAGGTACGCGTAGACCCTAAAACTATCGTCCATGTCTACGCGTAGCCAGAGTACTGATAGATCCCGACCTTCAAAATTCTGAAGGCGACATTGGCAGATATCCTGCCTCACGAACATAGATCATCATATAATATAATAAATGTATAAACTAGAACATCATTTTATACCTCGGGGTGAGGTATAAAATGATGTTCTAGTTTATACCCGGGGTATGTTAGGTACGCTGTGTTTCTTGGTTGAGATATCTGCGTCTCCGTCAAAATAAACGAGGCCGGCTGTGTCGTCTCAAGGTGATAATGAATGATGTATATGGATGATGCAAAAGTCTACATTTAGAGTGTAGCGGGGTGCCGCTATTTACTGTTTGCCGCTGTTTAAATGACATTATTTTGAAATAATTCCTTTTTATTATGAACGTTCCACATATTTTTTTGTGTTAACCAACATATATTTAATCGCTTCACATAATTTTGTGATCTAATAATATAGATTTACTTTAATATAAATACCAACATTTTTTTATAATTTCTTGGTAGAAACTGAAAAATGCCAATAAAGTAAATGAAACATTTTCATGATTCCAAGAACTAATTTACACAACCAGTAAAAACTAGGTCGGACCGACTGATGTATTTATATTTCAATAATCTATATGTAGGCGTAAAATCATGTTAGTCTTACTTAATTATTTTAAGTTAGACTTTTAACGATTACTTTGTTTACGAAAATCACGTGGTAGGAAATGTTGTATCGTTGTTGAGTTGTTGATTGTTGATGAGTCTATCCGATACAGTTAATCGGATCTTTTAATCCATTTTATGTTGTTGTAAATTCCTATTACAATTTATTATGAACATTACTTTTATTAACAGATTTTTGGACAATTAATTTAAAATGGAACATTCGCATTACTACGCAAATCTTTACACGGCCACATAACAACTAAAATGTTTTCATCATCATCTTCCTTCCCTTATCCCATTTTGTGGTCGGCACAGTATGTTTTTTCCTTCCATACTCTCTTGTTACTCGTCATCTCCGTACACACTCCCTTCTTCTCCATATCGTCTTTCACGCAATCCATCCATCTGTTCTTCGGCCGTCCTCTACCTGTCCATCCCTCCACTACCATACCTAGCACTCTTTTGGTCACGTGCCTTTCATCCCTCCTCATAACTTGCCCATACCATGACAGACGGCTCCCTCTAATTTTTTCTGTCACTGGCGCTACTCCTAAGCTTCCCCTAATATACTCATTTCTTATTCTATCCCTTCTTGTCACCCCACACATCCATCTTAACATTCGCATCTCCGTTACATGCAAACGCTTTTCATCCATCACCTTCATTGCGCAGCATTCAACACAACAACTAAAATGTTAAAATAAATCAAATTATTAATAAATCGTTATCCAGAAATTATAAATAGAATTTACAAATAGTTATTGGTGATTTTTAATAACGATCAAGTGTTTTTTATTTTTTATAAATGTAAGTGTTTTCATTGAATAACGATTGTCTTTAAAAGCGCCAACAAAGATGGCCGGTGCCATTACTGTTGGAGCTTTGGTTGACACAAAAAAACATGCGTGCGTACAAAGTACACATGTCAGAAGTGAAACTTCTTTGGCGAACTAATTTATAAATCTTGTTTATATTTATACAAATCTAAAACTTTAAATTTCCAACATTAAGAGGAAGGGAAAAAGGAAGATAGGTTAGGAATTTAATTGTCATTAAAATAAATAATTAACTAGTAAACGAATACACAACCAATAGGGCGTGTATTCTTTCTCGATATCCCGTATTCTCTCTCTCTCTTGTTCAATCTTTCTCACTATAGCTCTCTCCCACCTCACACTCCATAGCACTATGCGTGATACGACGTTCGCTCTGTCTCACTTTTTCTCTCAATCTTTCTCACTCGCTTGCTCCCTACTTTCACTCCACGGCTAGTTGCTCATGCTACGTTCGCCCTGTCTTACTCTCTCTCAATCGGTCTCGATCACTCTCTCTCTCTTTTCCGACACTTCCGTTGCATACCGGCGTGACGTTTCATCTGTAAAAATTTTACCCTCATGCGCCTAAAGAAGTTTCACTTCAAAAAGTGTCAGTGTGAAAATCTAAATCAATTATATCTAGTGAGTTCTGAATTCTTTATTTTAATTTTTAGTTTAACTGATTACAATAATTTTTAATTTAATTTTGTGATTGTTATTGGAAATATATTTTTTGTGTAACAATTATTTCATTATTTGTGATGAGTCAGCCGGGTGTTGAAAATTGTTGATTGACTCTGTTGCTAGAAACTTGGATGGTAATGGGCCTTCGTTATATATAATCTTAATTAAGTATACATATATCTTAGGTATTCTTAATTAAGTAAGTAAGTATATACTTATTGTACATCTTTATTTAAATATTTGTGATTTGTTCATATATTGTTTTTGAAATTTTTAAAAGTTATAGAACACAAGATGGCTATATTTTTGATCGTCATTTTATTTTAAAGTCATTGCCACAATAATCCTAATGACGCAATACGTTAAATCTAGTTGAATACATTTATAAAGTTTAAACGTTTTGAAATCATAACACAATAGACGACGACGACGTTACGACGCAGGTTCTGTCTATTTAATAGTTTAGTTCCCGTCATAAGCTTTACAAGTACAAAAGGATATTGGACTGTCGTTTTGTTTTGGTTTTAAATTGTTTATAAACACAATCATAGGCTTATAGGCTCTCGATTTTATAATTTCTTTATAATTACTTATTTATTTAAATGTAGGAGAGAATTCAAAATGATAAAGATTAACCTTTATATTGAAAAACCTAAATAAATAAGCCTCATCTATCAACGGGGTCCCAAACTGTCAATGCTATTTCTATGCTATTAATGATTTTTGTACTTTAGTTTAGGAGTTAGATACATTGCACATGTGAACATGTAATATTTAAGTGAGGGATAATGTGTTTAAAATTTTTATTAAACCCTGTTATGACAGCAAATTAATTTATTAAAACCATCATAGGGTTCGTTTCGTTTACGTTACATTTTACACACAAAGAAAACTAAACTGTTCTACACATTTGTTTACGTTTTGTTTTGTAGGACTGTACTGGACTGTACTGGACTGGAGTCAATTTATATTTTAATAGCAAAATATGTTTCAATAAACTTGTATCGTTGTTTGTTGTGGATCGATCTGTTATATCCCTGAAATGTAAGGGTTAATGCTTAACCTACAATTAAATAACTGTATAGTCAGCAATCTCTTCCCTATGCACTGGCGCGACGTCTCTGACCAGTTAGTCGGTAATTATTCCTTAAACGTGCAAGACGTTTTACCGAACTCATTAATTAAGTAACCTTGTATCCATTTTCATTATTGTTATCCTATATATATTATGAAATTCAATTAAATCCTTTTTTTTAAAAAGACCTTCTTCGAATTCCGGATAACATTTTGGTGGCAGCGGTGGGATACGAAAAGTATCCCCAAATACGTCTCTGAAAAGTTCCGAAATATACGCGAGTGTGTGTTAAGTGCTGTGCTCTTGAGCCGAGGTCCGGTTCACCCTAGAAGTCGCGAGAAGTGCTCCTGAAAGGCCCATTGCTGCGCACTGTCCGTGCTGCAGCCTGTCTTTGTTCCTGAGCCTGCAAAGTATACCCACTGTCACGCACAGCTCAGTGCTGTGACCGGTATACCATTCCCGACGAGACAGCACCGACCAGCCGGCGCGGCGGTATTTTCGTGACACCACCCTTACATCGAGTCCAAGAATCCAGAAATACCAGAATTAACGAGAATGAAGAGTGGTGAACTATTCCTGTAAGTCAAAATATTCCTTACTTTTGATCCAGATACTACTGCGAAGTCGTCCAGAAACCTTAAAATCAAGTGTTTATTTACCTGTTTAGTGCAACATTCGTGTTTTCAGTGTTCCAGTTTAGAATCTATATTATATAAAATAATTTCATTCATATATTACCTTTCTATAAATTATAAAACTCAATAAGTCATAACGAAGTGGCCCTTATCTGAGTCACAAGTTCATTAGACTAAACAATCCGTTCTGCGTAACACCTACGCGCTCATCATACCATTGCTATCGCCTGTCTTTAGAATATTATACAAGCGTTTGCATTCGGGTTTGGCTTAGAAATATTTTATTTTATTCATTTCATATTGTTAATTTAAAATTAAAATGGCAAAATCAGAATCAAGGAAAGAGGCAAGAGAATTAAAATGCGACGACGAAATTCCATTAAGTGTCGTATTAAAGTTCATTAAACCTTTTAACGGTGATAGAGAGAAATTAACTGCTTTTCTCCGAAACTGCGACAGCGCAATCTCATTAGCAAACTCTTCCCAGGAGGACGTGGTATTTAAATATATTTTAAGTCAACTAGAAGGGAAAGCCGAAACGGCAAGTTCTATTAAAGATTTCGAAACGTGGTCATCGCTCAAAGATTTCCTTAAAAATCAATTTGGGGAGCGCAAGCATTACGCTCACCTTCTTACCGATTTACAAGACTGTAGACAAGCAAATCAAGAAACTGTTAGCCAATTTTCTTTACGTGTAGAAACCTGTTTACAAAAACTCTTAACAGAAGTAACCGTTTCAAATTCTAAGAAGAGTGAACTTGCAGGCAGATTGGCAGCTATGGAAGATCTGGCCCTCCATACTTTTAATTTAGGACTGCATCCTAGAATAGCAAACATGGTAAGAACTAGGGATCCTAAGACCTTGAATGACGCAATAAATTGCGCCATATCGGAAGAGAAAATCCAACAGTTTTCTTATCAAAATAGGTTCAACAAACCGAAAACGATTGAACCCTCTAATAAAAGAAATGATTCATATAATCGTGTCCCGCAAAGACCAAATAATATTTATCAAAATACATCTTCATCCCGCGATTCGTTGTTTTGTAGATACTGCAAAAGACCAGGTCATCTGCTCGAAAAGTGCAAAATTCGTGAATATAATAATAAAAGATTTTCTAATAATTCTCAACCGTTTACCCCAATACAACCTTTTACATCCAATTCAAAATCCTATTCCAATTCTCGGGTAAATTTCAGTGAGCTTAATGACGAGAATAGTAAAGACGAAGTGGATGAATCCACCGATAATAATTTAAACTGCTAAATGTCCCGTCTAGGTATCGCGCGGGGCAAGTTCCTATTTTCCAAGACGATACTACTTTTAAAAAACAGACCGACGGACAGGGTAACCAGCCCCAAACTCACGGTCATCCTCTAAAACAGACTAACGGACAGGGTAACCAGTCCCAAACTCACGGTCATCCTCTAAAACAGACCAACGGACAGGGTAACCAGCCCCAAACTCACGGTCGTCCTTTAAATCAGACCAACGGACAGGGTAACCAGCCCCAAACTCACGGTCACTCTAATATTTCTAAATCTATTCAAATCTATGAAATCATTACTCACAACAGGTACTTACCTTATGTCCAAATCCAAACACCTGTGAATCCAAATACACTTACCTTCTTATTTGACACAGGTGCATCCCTTTGTATTATAAAAAAGAGCTCTATTAATAATAAATGTAGCTTAAATAAAGGCGATGTGAAAATAAAAGGATTTGATTCAAATAATTGTCCATTGAAAAGCATAGGTAATCTGGAAATTCAGTTACAATTTCCACAAGTAGAGTTATTACATACATTCCATGTCTTTGAGAATTTAAACTTACCATATGATGGTATAATTGGTAATGATTTATTCATGCAAAACTCGTGTAAAATCAATTACAATTCGAAATCCTTAGAAATAAATAATGTCACTATCAGATTATCATTCGATGAACCTTCCTATAAAGTTGAACCGCGCTCTGAAAAGGTCATTGAATGTTCAGTTAAGAATCCTGAATTAAAAGAAGGAATAATATTTGATCAACATATATCAAATTCCATTTTAATATCCAATTGCCTTGTTAAAGTAAAAGATAATAATAGAATTAACCTCACAGTACTAAACACTTCTGATGAACCTATCCAGATAAATTCGAATTTGTTACTCACATTACACCCTATCGATTATTACGGACAACGTAAAGAGAACACTAACTCAAATAATAATGATGTTAATAATAGTGTCGAAAGAACGCGGAAGCTGTTCGACCTGTTACAAATGTCTCACTTAAATGATGAGGAATCCACACTTTTGAAGGATATATGTAGTCAATATGCTGATATATTCCACTTGCCAGGAGATCAATTATCTTGTACAGATATTATTCGACATGAAATCAAAACAACAACTACTCAACCTATAAGTGTAAAATCATACAGGTTTCCTGAAGTACATAAAGAGGAAGTCAAAGTCCAAATTAATAAAATGTTAAATGAAAATATAATCGAACCTTCTAAATCCCCGTGGTCATCGCCGATTTGGATAGTTCCAAAAAAGGCTGATTCTTCTGGACAGAAAAAATGGCGAATTGTCATAGATTACCGAAAACTAAACGACGTTACTATAGGAGAGACTTACCCGATCCCCCAGATTAGTGAAATATTGGACCAACTAGGCCAAAGTAAATACTTTTCAACATTAGACTTAGCGTCCGGTTTCCACCAGATCGAAATGGATCCCGCTGACAGCTCTAAAGCCGCATTTAGCGTCCCTAACGGTCATTTCGAATTTAATAGGATGCCGTTTGGTTTAAAAAATGCTCCCGCAACATTCCAAAGAACAATGAATGCTGTGTTATCAGGACTACAAGGTACACACTGCTTTGTATATTTAGACGATATTGTAATCTATTCCCACTCATTAATTTCAAGTATCGAAAAGATCGCCCAAGTCTTTGATAGATTGAGAACTTATAAACTTAAATTACAACCAGAGAAATGTGAATTTCTTAAAAAAGAGGTCGGTTACTTAGGTCACATCATAAACGACGAAGGAGTCAAGCCCAATCCCGAAAAGATAAAGGCTGTAGTAAATTTTCCTGTTCCTAAATGCCCCAAAAACATAAAATCCTTCCTCGGGCTAGCCTCTTATTACAGACGGTTTATACCTGAATTCTCTAAATTAGCCAAATCGCTTACGGCTCTCTTAAAAAAGGATGTTCCCTTTATTTGGACAAACAGTCAACAATTGGCTTTTGAACAACTTAAAGACAAATTAGTTACTGCTCCAGTACTTATATATCCCGATTTCACAAAACCATTTCTTTTAACTTGTGACGCGTCCAACTACGCTATTTCTGCAATACTATCTCAAGGTGAGATAGGAAAAGATAGACCTATCGCTTTTGCTTCAAGAACACTAAATAAAGCAGAGTGCAATTATAGTGTTACTGAGAAAGAATGTTTAGCTATCGTTCACGGCACTAAAGTATTTCGTCCATATCTTTTCGGCCGTCGATTTAAAATAATAACAGATCATAAACCTTTAAACTGGCTTTTCAATTGTAAAGACCCCGGATCTCGCCTTACTGGCGCTGGCGTTTAAAGTTAGAGGAATTTGACTATGAAATTCAATACAAAAAAGGTAAAATTAATACAAACGCTGATGCTCTTTCACGATATATAGTAAATCCTGTACAACCGGATGATAATATTATACCCGACATTGTTCCATCCCAGTCTCCTCTTGAAAATTGCAATGACTTACCTGCGGAAGAACCTGTAGTTAATAGAAAACGTGATCAATTTCCTCCTCCTTTAGAACCTGAAATTATAATAAGGGAAAATTCCGATTTACCCGAAGTACTTGAATTTTCCGATGATTTTGAAATTCCTGAAAATTTAGATCTCCCAGAAGATTTTGATATTCCAACTCCGCCTTCCAATGAACCTATTATCAATATTAATGATACGTATTCTAAATGCTTAAAGAGTTTAAACAACAAATCCATCATATTCAATACCAAAATCCAAGAACACAATGAAAACTTACTTAAATCAAAATCAAAATGTATCATTATACCTACTTCTATTGACCTAGATGAGTCAAACCCCTACGTCATAGATACCCTTAGTAAACTATCTGATTCCAAGGAGTTTCTTTCTAGAGAAAGAACTCTCTATTCATTTATAAAATTTGAAAGGGATAACGTTATCTATTATTTCCTATTTGTCAAGGTATATCACTATGATACCAATAGTTATGAAGACATTTTTAAAAGCTTAAATATGTTAAAAACTGAACTAATATTACAAAATGTCGATGAATTTAGTATCTCAGATTTCCGAAACTCTTTCGATTCTCACACCTTTTTGAAAATATACAATATAATCATGTACCTATACCATAACACGAATATAACGATAAGTATTTACAAGGATACCGTAATATATCCAACTATGAGCGAGATCATAAAGATTTTAAGAGAAAATCATGATCTCCCAGTAGCGGGCCACCTAGGGTCCAACAGAATGTTGAGTAGAATTCAAGAAAAATATTATTGGCGTAACATGCGCAGTGATATTGAAAATTATGTTCGAAAATGTAAATTATGTCAAACCAACAAAGCATTGCGTAAAACTAATCGTGCTCCTATGCAAATTACCACAACCTCGACACAACCCTTTGAGAGAGTGGCTTTAGATATCGTAGGCCCACTTCCTGAGGCCGATAATGCCAAATTAAAGTTTATTTTAACATTGCAAGATGATCTCACCAAGTATTCAGCAGCGTATCCAATTTCAAGTGCAACCGCAGAAGAAACTGCCGAATGCCTCGTCCATTTTATTACCCGATTCGGTATTCCGAAATCAGTCCTAACAGATCAAGGGACAAATTTTACCGCTGAATTATTCAAACAAACATGTATATTCCTAAAAGTAAAACAACTTTGGTCCACCCCTTACCATCCACAAACTCAAGGGGCATTAGAAAGAAGTCATTCTACATTAAAAGAATATCTCAAATCTTTTGTAAATGAAAACCAAACCAATTGGCCTAGATTTGTTTATACTGCAATGCTTACTTATAATACAACTGTTCATTTGACTACACATTTCACACCCTACGAACTAGTATTTGGTCACAAAGCCTCTATTCCATCCTCAATTTATGAAACACCTTTAGAACCTAGTTATAATACTTACGTTAGAGTTTTACAACAACTTCTGAGATTTTCCCGCGAGAAAGCTTTAGAAAATATTTTCAAATCTAAAACTATATCAAAAAACTATTACGATAAACATACCAAACCAGCTCAATATAAAGCTGGAGATATGGTTTATGTTAAGAATCATTTACGCCTACGTAAAGCGTTATCACCTATTTGGAAAGGTCCTTTTAAGGTTATCCATATAAATGGCAACAACACCCTTACTTTACTTATGAACCGTCGACATGTAAAGTATCATTACGACGAAGTTAAGTTGGCAGAAGTTAATATAGAATAAGCAACCATACCTATTTACAAGCTTTTATTAGTATTAGATATAACTTTTAATTTACACTGTATACAATTTTATATATTAGATTTAGTGATAGAGATATATCATATTTCAGAATTGCTGTAACGAACATCTGCGTTCTTGCTACAAACGTTATACAGCAGATAGACAGGAACCCAGGCATCTATTTTGAACCGTCAGGCACCGTTAAAATCTCTAATGAATACCTACATGTTTTAGTTCCTATCGATATTGAATATATAAAACCCCATATCGATAACATTAAGACTGTTTTAGGCACCGCTAGATTTTATTGCCAACAAAATGAATACAATATTTCTAAATGCCATAACTTTCTTCAACCCTTAGTGCCACGTCTTGATAGTATTCTACGAGACTACAGCGCTATCTCTCATCTTATTACTGATAGAGAAAAGAGATCACCATGGTTTGCTGGAATTGGTTCTATGTTTAAACAAATTATTGGTACAATGGATGATGACGATGCGAATAGATACAATAACGCCATTCAAACATTAAGTGATAGCAATAAAAAATTAGCATCTCTAGTAAAAGACAACGTTTTAATGACAGATACAGCATTACACCACTACAATGAAACATTGCAAGTAATAAACATTAATGAAGCTCGTTTAAATGACGCTATTGATTCGCTAATCGCAAGCTCCAAAAATACATCTGAAAATAATTCAAAATTGTACGCTGAAGTAAAATTAAATGAAATATATAATGAACTGTCATCTAGTTTACTTACCTTGTCATTTAAAATTGAAAATGTCGTCAATGCTATAATGTTTACGAAAAGTCATTCTATACATCCATCTGTATTAACACCAAAACAACTGTATGATGAACTAGTGGACAATGTAAGAAATTTAGATAAACACAAAGATTTACCTGTTAGCTTAAGCCTTAATAATATACATTCTATAATCGAAATAGCCAAGTTGTCATGTATCTACGTAAACAATAAAATAATATACATTATTAAGATACCGTTAGTGAATAGATTAGAATACAGTTTATTTAAACCAATAGCTATACCAATTCCACATGATAACCAGCAACCAAATTCTTATGCAATGGTATTACCATATTGCAAATACGTAGCTATAAGTAATGATAAGAATACATATATATGTTTTAGTAGTTTAAAGAAATGTATCATAGCGGAAAAACAAATATTTGTATGTAAAGACATTGAAATACACTCTATTCAAAACAAACCTATTTGTGAAACAGAAATGTTATGTAAAATACCTAATAGACTCCCACAGCAATGTAAAATTAAATTTATTTCCGGACAAATTGATATCTGGCAAGAACTGAAAGGAAATAGATGGTTATTTGTTGAATCTGAACCCATTAAACTAACAGTCGAACGACAACATCAGAATACAAACTTTTAGGTACAGGAATATTGAACTTGAAATCAAATTGTAAAGCTTATAGTAATAGTAAAGAATTTATAACTAAATCTAACAGTACCATAACAATAAAACCCATATTATCAGATTTTAATTTAATTGAAGACCCTTGTTGTAATAAAGATAAATTCAATTTAATTAAACCAAAATTACAACCCTTAAAGCTTCTAAATGCAAACTTAGAGAAGATTACAAGCATTGCAAATGACAAATTCATGACAGATATCAATGAAATAATAAATGAACCTAAGCCGCTACTAGAATATAAGTCTTATTATCCTTTTATTACTATTTGTACTACTATTTTAATTATAATCATTGTTTTATATAAACTCTTTAGAAAGTTCGGTAAATGTCCTAAGCGTAAACAAAATAATGTAACAGACTCTGGAATAGCAACAGACGATGATCAGGAAATAGAACAAATACCAATACCGCGACTTAGAATAGATTCCTAAAAACTTAGCACTAAAATGTGTAAGTTTCCTCTTGTTGGGGGGGTTGTTATATCCCTGAAATGTAAGGGTTAATGCTTAACCTACAATTAAATAACTGTATAGTCAGCAATCTCTTCCCTATGCACTGGCGCGACGTCTCTGACCAGTTAGTCGGTAATTATTCCTTAAACGCGCAGGACGTTTTACCGAACTCATTAATTAAGTAACCTTGTATCCATTTTCATTATTGTTATCCAATATATATTATGAAATTCAATTAAATCCTTTTTTTTAAAAAGACCTTCTTCGAATTCCGGATAACAGATCGTACCTTCTCAGGTGTGCCGTGTGTTGTTGATTTCTCTTGTCTTGTCTTTCTTTGCTGTTCTTCTTCGTCTCACACACATGTAATACTTATCTATGACTTTATCTTACCTTGTAGTAGTTTGTATCTTACTAGTAGTGGGGAATTTGTTTATATCTGGCGAAATTTTATTTACTTAGATAATTGTGGCGAGAGAATTGCTTGCTAAAATGATTTTATTCAATAAAATATGTAATTTGAAGAAAAGTGAAGCAAAAAATAAAATCTTGATAGAAAAATAAATAAATAAATATAGTTATAGTTATTTTTTAAGGGAATGAGAAAACAAATAGATTATGTACAAATTGACGTGCGTCATAGTTTTAAATTGAGATTGTGTGATGAACTAAAAACTGATAAAAATTAAAAATTTTCAAAATTCAAAATTCAAAATTCAAAATTCAAAATTCAAAATTCAAAATTCAAAATTCAAAATTCAAAATATCTTTATTCAAGTAGGCATTTACACGCACTTTTGAATCGTCAATTACTACAATACAAAAAAAGGTCAGTGTAAACAGTCCGTAAGTAAATTACCACCGGCTCGGAATGCTGCTCTGTTGAGAAGAGCCGGCCAGAAACTCAACAGTTGCTCTTTTCAAAAGATATATAACAATAGGTGATGTATATTATAATATAATATAAATCCTGCAAATGATTCAACAACTTAAGTTCCACATATTTCGATCCATTAAAAACTCTTGAACGTTATAATAAGCTTTATTTAACAATAAACTTTTGATTTTAGATTTAAAACTAAGAAATGGAAGGTCTAAGATATCTTGTGGAACTTTATTATATATGCGTATACTCAAACCCATGAAGGATTTATTAATGTTTTGAAGCCGAAACTTTGGCGATACGAGTTTGTTTTTATTTCTCGTATTTATCGCGTGTCTGTCACTGTCTTTTATATAACTATTTAAATTTTGACGTATATATAAAATGTTATTAAATATGTATTGGGAAGCGACTGTAAGAATACCTATTTCTTTAAAAACATCTCTCAGAGAATCTCTAGCTTTTAAGTTATAAATAGCCCGCACAGCTCTTTTTTGTAAAATAAATATAGAATTAATTTCGACAGCACTGCCCCATAATAAAATACCGTAAGATAAAATACTGTGAAAATAACTAAAATACACAAGTCGAGCCGTATTTATGTCCGTTAATTGTCTAACTTTTCTAATTGCAAAGACGGCGGAGCTGAGTTTGCCTGCGAGTGTTGAGAGATGGGGGTTCCACTGGAGCTTTTTATCTAATGTTAAACCTAAGAATTTTGTTGAGTCAATCAATTCTAACACTTCATTGTTAAGGAGCAAGTTACAATTTTTACTTTTTACATTAGGAAGTGTAAACTCTACGCATTTAATTTTCTTAGCATTTAACACTAACTTATTAATTTTGAACCAATGCAGGACTCGTGACAAAGTACTGTTTACTTCGTCATAATTAATCCTATCACGCTCAACTTTAAAAATAAGCGAGGTGTCATCAGCAAAGAGTACAATGTCACACAGACCCTTAACAAAAAAGGGCAAGTCATTAATATAAAGTAAAAACAAAAAGAGGCCCAGAATAGATCCTTGTGGAACACCCATCTTTAGGTGAGAACCAGACGATTTAGAATTATTTACGTGAACTGTCTGGATTCTTTGATTCAGGTAAGAGGCAATAAGATCAAGCGCAGCGCTACGTACACCGTAGTGGTTTAGTTTGCATAGTAACGGCCGATGGTCCACACAATCAAAGGCTTTGGACAAATCGCAAAACACCCCAATTGCATTCTGCGACTTCTCCCACGCGTCGTAAATGTGCTTAAGAAGCGCAGCACCCACATCAGTCGTTGATTTGCCTTTGATGAAACCATATTGTTCACTATGCATGATCCCACTGCTATACATAAACTCTGAAATCTGATTTAAAATAATTTTCTCGAAGACCTTACTCAAGGTCGGTAAAACCGAGATAGGCCTATAATTTTCGGGATCCAATCTATCGCCACTTTTAAACAAAGGAACTATTTTACTGTTTTTCATCAAATCTGGAAATATACCGGTTTCGATACATTTGTTAAAAATAAGGGATAATTGAGGGGCAATATCATTTATAATAGTGCTAAGCAATTTAACTGACATACCCCAGAGATCACCGGTTTTCTTCGAATTTAAGGTTCTAAATGTGTTAACTATTTCATCTGATGAAACAGGTTTAAAAGCAAAATATTTATTATTGACTTTAACATTTTTGTTCAATTCCGCGATTGCAACAGATGATGAGGAATTTAAATTACGTGTGACTGTTATTGGTATTTCAGTAAAAAAGGTCTCAAAAACAGCCGCCACCTTTGATTCTTTATTTATTTCAATATTATCAATTTTTAACTTTATAGGTCCATTGGGAGCCCTAGATTTTCCAGTAAAACTAGATAAAACATCCCAAGTTGCCTTTATTTTATCTGCTGAATTTAAAATTTTATTTTTTATATAAATGGACTTGGCTTGTACGCAAACGTTCTTGAATATTTTAGAGAAATTTCTGACTCTATTTAAGAGCACCGGATCATGATTCCATTGCCTCTCACCATATAAATCATATAATCTTTCTCTGCTTCTATATATTCCTACGGTAGCCCAATCACTAAATTTAATTTTAAAGTATTTCGTAAACGTTTTTGGCTTAAAAATATTATTAAATTCATTTAACAATAAATCGAAAACTTTATTATATAAATTGTTCGGATTATCATTGGTTACATTTTCTTTAACCACTATTTTCGCAACATTTTTTTTAAAAGTGAGCATTCTATTTTTTGTTATTGGTCTACAAGTGAATTTTTGGGGTCTTGCAATTTCATGATTAATTAAGAGAGAAAATTGTTGACCACAGTGGTCTGAACTTAAATTCGATATTATCCTCTCTTCATATACGTTACAGTGACAGAACACATTATCAATACAAGTCACGGATAGCATTAATAAGTTCAAAAGAAGAATAACTAGGGGCGCCAACAAACCCTCAATTTCGACTCGCTGCGCTCGCGAAATCTCGGGTGCCGTTTGCATATTGAGCGAAGCGAGCCCAGTGTATTAACTCATCGTTTCCCATTGACTTCAATGGTATATCAATTTTTTGACAGGACATTAAAAAAAAAAATTTTTTTTTGGACCTTTTTCAAAAATTTTTTTTTAAAACCATCACCTAATCTATGTCTTTTTGTTTGCAAAGTTTCATAATTTTCCGTCAAGTAGTTTTTGAGCCAATTCGTGACAAAGAATGCAAAAAGTCTCCAGTAAAACGCTCCGCTCACTTCGTTCGCTTCGCTCAAAAAAATAATCTTAACGTCCTTAGCCATATATCAATAAAGGCCTTGTGGTATAAAGAACGTAGAATGCAGAATGACCAAGTACTCCTGTCATTAGGTATGTTTGAGATACGAAAAGTTTTTTCCAAACGAATTAAAAACATCTTGTATGCTAATATTTTATTGACTTTTTCTCTTTTACAAAATAAGACGTTAATTAATTAAATACTGCATTGTGCGTGCGCGCCTCTCTTTAGTATCTCGTTGGAGGAACAGTCCTTTCCTGGAGACAGGTCCGGAGTGATTCTGTGACTTCAATAAAATACTTCTAATCATTGCTTGGCCATGAAAGCGGCGGTATAGGCAAATAGGAAACGTTTAGTTATTTTCGTCGGCCACATTAAAGTTATTCTCTTTCCCTCTTGAACAATATTTTATTGGCATAAAAAATACTCTATATTATGTATTTTTTGCCATGAAAAATGTGCAAAATATCAGGATTGATCAAGAAGCAATTTTAGGTTGACATATATATGATAGTGTTGTAACTTTATCAAGTGACGTAATTATTATTAATAATAATTATTAATAATTACGTCACTTGATAAAGTTACAACACTATCATATATATATATATGCTTATTAATAAGCATAATATTAAAGTAATAAGGATCTAAAAATGCTCCTTAAATAAGAAAACTCACTAATTTCCAAAGATAATTTGATAAGATTTGCTCAAGTAAATTTTTCAAATGAGGTTCTTAAGATTTCGTTTCCCAAGAAATCTCCGTTCTGTTAGTTTCTTATTATGAGAAAGATTCCTGGAAAAATTTAAGAAAGTTGCATTTCTCTCGTCTTGTTTCAGTTCAGCAATTAAAATTACTATATATATAAAGTATTCTTATAAAGAGAAACTATAAACCAAATTCGATTTGATTTTGAATACCAATTTTGCAATTATTAATTTTTTTGTAAAAGAGTATTTCCCATTTCAGTAAATTGTCATTTCTCACACTATTCCCTTAAACTATCCCTAAAACGATCAATGTGAAAGTTAATTTATATTCTTAAAGATAACGAAATTAACTTAACCAAGCGAAGCATTCGAAGAACTTGTATAATGCTATTTGTAAATATAAAATTAAAAGATTATGGCCCAAAATAAAATTAAGCCGTAATTTAAATTACGGTTTTTATAAATGAGTACCAAAGCAATGTAATACGAGCATAATAACTATGTGGTAGACAATTTGAATTTTTGTATAAAACTATACAGTTGTCAGATCTAATAACTCAAAACCATTTAAGTTACTTTAATCTTTGTCAGTCAGTATTCTAAAGTAATGTAGAATAAATAATAATTATACTGAGGATTATCCCTCTCCCTTTTTGAATTTGACTCTTTGATTTACATATTAACAATATTTCAGTGAAAGTTTCCATCTCCCTCATCTGCCATAAATAATGGATCCTAACATTATCTACGCATCTTACATTTAAGATAACTTAATTTAGTCTTGTCGGTCAATCCCTGAATATTTTAATATTATACTCGTAAGAAACATTGTTGTATTTTTTATACTTCTCAAATAAATATAAAAAGATTTAATATATCACTGACAGATATTACAATAAAGAATACCGTTACATACATACGATACAAGTTCGTATTATATTAATGTAAGCTTAGGTTAACGTATTCATAAGTACGGAAAGTGATGGAAATGCGGCAAAGACTGTTGACTTCTCGTTTCTTCAATTGGTTGAAATTAGTAAAGCAAATGAACATATAAAAATTTAAATATAGTCAGTATATAATATTGGATGCTGATCATGATATTAAGCGTTGACACAGCACGGTTGAACGCTATGAGGTAAATTAGGTTGCTGCGATGTAAGTTCGATGCTAAGGCAATTAGTGAAAACGGAATATTGTAGTTCCAAGTAAAACATACTAACTGAATATACACTCGTATTATGTGATTCCTCCCGTATCTACTGTGTTATCGCATCGGTGCTACATTCATTAATTTTCATTCATTAATTCATTCGTCATAAGTATATGAAAAAAAATATATCCTTATGTTTTTTGTGATAAATTCCTTGGATATAAATACTAGAAGAGATTAGTTTAGAACATTGACAACTATGAACGTAAACAAACAAACGTTACAAATACGAGGGCCAAACTGAAAGTTTTTAGAACTGGCCACTTAAAAGCATTATATTAAAAAAAAAATAGTTTAAATTTTGAAAATAGAACTCTTTACCAATATTATTGAGTGTACATTTCATTCATTTGTCATTGTTTTACGATTTGGCGGCAAATTGAAAATTGTCTGTGAACGTCGGAATGAATTTAAGCCGAGAAAATTTTCGTGCAATGATTTTTTATGACTTTCGATGTCATTTAAGTCAATAAGAAAGTTATGATAGACTTCGATTGGCTTTTCACGATGAAGCCCCATCTCGTGCCACAGTTTACAACTGGTTTAATGAATTCAAACGTGGTCGAACTAATCTCACCGATGATTTGCGTGAGGGACGACCTTCTACAGCGACGACTGAAGATAACATCAGTGTTGTGCGGCGTATGATAGAGACTGACAAAAGAGTGACCTATCAGCAGATTCGGACAAGTCTAGGCATAGGTATGAGTCAAGTGCACAAAATCCTCCATGAACATTTAGCGGTCAGGAAGCTTTGTGCCCGCTGGATACCACATAATTTGACCGAGGCTCAAAAACTCCGCTGTGTTGATTGGTGCCGAGAAATGATCCAAAAATTTAACGGAGGTGACTCAAATGCTGTGTTCGACATACTAACGGGTGACGAAAGCTGGATTTACTGTTATGATCCGGAAACCAAAAGACAGTCTGCTCAGTGGGTGTTTCCTTCCGAAGAGTTGCCAACTAAAGTGAAGAGAGGTCGAAGTGTGGGAAAAAAGATGGTGGCCTCGTTCTTCCGAAAAACAGGTCATTACGCGACAGTAGTCTTAGAGGATCAGAAAACGGTTAATGCAGATTGGAATACTAACAATTTGCCACTTGTCTTGGAAAAAGTTCGAGAGAAACGACCTCGCAGCAGGATCCTCCTTCATCACGACAATGCCTCGTCGCACACCGCCAGGCAAAAAATCGACTATTTGGTGACCTCAGACGTGGATTTACTGGGTCACCCGCCGTATAGCCCCGACCTCGCACCCTGCGATTTTTATTTATTTCCTAAAATAAAAGAAAAACTTCGAGGAAAACGTTTTATAGACGCCGAAGAAGCAGTGGCTGCGTTTCAAAACGCCGTCAAAGAGACCCCTAAGGCCGAGTGAGCAAGGTGCTTTTCTCAATGGTTCCATCGAATGCAGCGATGTATTGATGTAAATGAACGCTATTTTGAAAAGTTACAATAAAACTAATAACTTGCTAGAATGCTTAGTTTTTGATTTTCTAAGAACTTTCAGTTTGACCCTCGTATTAGTGAATTATGAAAATCACCGCCGAAGAATGCAAAAAAAAACAAGATTACTTTTAATTATATTTAATTAAATTATTACAATATATTAATTATTACTAAGAGATGACAATTGTTCGAAGAATGAACAAAAAGTTATTTACTAAATTATTAATTACGAAAGAAACATCGGTCACGTCCGGTGTTCAGTGGTGGTGGTGGTTTTCAGCGTAAGCAATACGCTCGGGGTCAATGGATGGCACTAGATGTGTTGCAACAACCTGCTGCGTCAGCAATCTGCCTCGTATCCGTTGGTAGCTACGTGTGATCCCAATAACAATGAAATACCTGGGTAGCAGTTACTAAGCTAGGTGCGAGTGTAACTAGTGTACTAAGGTCATGTACCTTTAGCTCTACGGCATACACGGAGAGACAGGCTCTGTGTGTATGCCGCTGGCCATCGTTTTCAAATAGAACACAGAAGTAGCATCTATATTAGTAGCAACCAAATTTAAATCTTGCAAACCGCTATTAAAGTTATATTTAACAAAGGGGTATTACATTCGAAAATATTCCATTTCTCCGATAGTTAGACAAACAGTTCACAAAAGTATTGAACAGTATATCGTTACTTCAAATATATTTATTTATAAATATTATCATAACGTGAACAGTGTAAGATACTTTTTACTGTTAGTTAAGACGGAGAGCAATTTCGTTTGGAGCATGTTTTTTTAAAACAAGTTTTTTGGAATCTTTTAAGTAAGAACATTGACAGTTTCTTTATTTTATGGAGATGTTCAAAATGTGAATAATCCTGTGATTTTTTTCTTAATAATATTATGTTAAAAACTTACAACTAACAATTTTACAAAAGTAATTCTGCCATCTATAGTACGTTTTAAAAAATAACAACTTCAATATAGTTCTCACTTTAGTTTAAACATTGAGCAATAGCTGGCACCATACCAGCAGTGGGCAAAATGTGTTCTATCTCATTCTATACATTTATGATTTTATTTCTTTATCACCTCGAGTTTTAAATCGCAACGATTCTAAAGAAGTATCACTTTAATAAAAACATACATATATTACCCAAGACGAACGAAATGTTTACTTGGTTGATGCAAAGTTCTTTGTAAATTGGGAATTAATAAATTATAATGCTTGAGCGGCGAGGGGGCACTTTATAGTTTCACCCTTCTGTTACGATACTAACAGCGCCTGTGTAAATTGAAGAAGTTCTTATCATTATATTGTAACATGTATTGTATTGTGTATTTGGGAAACAATGCATGACATATATTATTTAAATTGTGATTCATATGAAATAATATCAAACTGACTCACACGAAGCCATAACGCTAAATGAGGTGCAAGTGCGTCTTTGTTCACTGTGGAAGCGTTACAGAGTTTAACTAAACACACTAACAATAACAATCTAAATAATGCTGTTGAGATTTTTCAGAGTATTCGGAGCGAAAGTAGATTACGTTTGGTGATTTACAAATTGTATTGAGTGTGGCTTTTGAAGTACGAGTATCTTATGGTTTATAACATGATAAAATAATATTTGTCATATTTTTAAATGCTTTTATTTAACTTGACATGTATCGGATCAAATCTTGTAACGCAAAATTTTAATACTCAGACACAATGAATTTCGATGAAAATTAGAGCATATGTTCGGCTCCGGTGACAATACAACTAAAGTGGGTTACCCAAAGAAAACATCCCCTTTTGACCCCTGTTTGCCACCCCTACGTGTTTTTAATCGCGTTTTCGACCATATTTGCCGAATTTTATTGTCCGGGTTAAATATATTTCACGAAAATTAGTCTTTATGTTATATTTTAGTTAAAATACAAGTGGGTTTTATTTCAATATGTAACATATAATATATATATAACAAATAATATATAATAATTTGTACAAAATAAATATATATTAAATATGCTTATACTTACAAGCGTACAATATTATATTCCATTATAATAAATTATATTACACACTTTGTACATTTATAATATTACCAAACCAATGCGAAACAATATTTTGTAGCAATAAAATTTAACACAGTTAACGGAAAAGTTGACAAAACAATGATTTAAGCGATCGAAGGGTAAACACGAAAGATTTAAAAGATCAAAAAAAGAAAATAAGTTTAAAATAAATTTAACTCTTTAAGCCAGATACTCCCGAATCGTCTTTGTCAAAGAAACGTAGCAAGTTTTTTTTTCATGTGTAAGTACGCTGGTAAGAGAGACAGTGGTGCTCGTGTGACTCGTTTTTTTTCTTTCATTGTGTCGGTGAGGTTATGTCCAGTTGGAGAAGGAAGTGATATCTGACTTGAGAAGTTAAAAAAATTACAAAAAACAGAAGACTAAAAAGTAAAAAAAAAATACAAAAAAAAATTAAAAAAAAACAAAAGACTAAAAAGTAAAAAATAAAATTTTTCAGATAAATCTATACTTATAATAAATCTGTAGAGAGGTCAATTCTGTACATGAAATATATTTACAAAATAAGTAGCAGGGGGTGATTAGTGTTCGATACTGATGCCAAAAATGCAGTTAAAAAAATTTTTGTCTGTCTGTCTGTCTGTCTGTCTGTTTGTATGTTATTTATAGAAAAAAAAACTACTCGACGGATTTTAACGAAACTTAGTACAATTATTCTTTATACTCCTGGGCAGGTAATAGTATACTTTTCATCACACTACAATGAATAGGAGCAGAGCAGTGAAAGGAAATGTTGAGAAAATGGGAGAAGTTGCTTCATTTTTTAAGCTTCCGTCGCGTGTGCAGCCTTAATGGTTAGAGCTACATAGAAACTATGTATAACGGAAATATTCTACATAAAAATACACGAAAAATATTCCAAGACAGCATATATCTACCTTTTATAGTTAACTCACAATAACACGCATAACTCTCGATAGCTTAGCAGTTCGGAGATTTCTTATTATATTTGTTTACTTTTACGTTTATAAAACCAATAATGCTCACCATCATTCCTAATTAAAAAAAAAATAAACATTAGCACCAATTCAATAAAAAAAGAATCATTGAAATCGGTATAGAAACACCAAACTTATACTTACTTACATGAAATACGCCAACAAGACATCGCGCGTGAATAGTGAATCAAGCTATAAGGATTATTTTTGCGTAACGGTTGCCGCGCTCGACGGGGCTCGCGGCGGCAGAGTATAAAAGGGGCGGGAGGCGAGCGCAAGCGTCATTCAATAATTGGCTGTTGATGCGTTCAGAGTGTTGAACTTTATTGACAGACAATAATTGTTATTTTATAAACCGTGCTTATCAGCGCGACTTTTTGTCTTTAAATAGTTTATTTTAATTTCTTTTGTTGTTATTTTCTAAATTAGTTTTAGTTTTGTTTAAATTCTTAACTATTAATAGTTCCTATTTTATTTCTTTTTAAGTAGATTTAGATTCGATTTTTAGATTAGATAATAGATAGATAGATTAGATTATTGTTAGATTTTTAGTTACTGATAGGTTAGTTTTGGGCATTTTATGTTTAGTTTTTTTTTGTATTGAGTAGATAAAAGCGTAGGTAGGTACTTTTATTAATTATAGTATTCATAGGTATTTTTTATTTATTTTTAAGTGAAGTAGGTATAGGTAGATATTGCCTACTATCTACCTATACTGCACACGTGTTTTAGCTTTATTTTCATTTCTTTTTTTTTTGTACCTAAGTTGTAGGTAGGTAGGTACATATTTCTTAGTTTAATTCTATTAGAATATTAGGTATTTAAGTTTAAATAGGCACTTAGATTTATATTTTTTTATTATATAGCAGCTGTACTTAGAACATCTAAGGTTTTTTTTGTATTAGCATAGGTACTTTGATTAATTACAGTAGTTGTAGGTATTTCTTATTATTCATTTTTAAGTGAAGTAGGTAAGTGTAGATAGTATTGCACACGCATTAAGTATAGCTTTATTTTCATTTTTTATTCTTTTGTAATTTGCAGGTACCTACGTACATATTTATAATTCGATTAGAATATTATTTTAGTTTTAATAGGCACTTAGATTTATATTCTATTTATTATATACTTAGCTATAGTTAGGACCTCTGACGTAAGTTTTTTGTTGGGTAACTAAATAGAATTTAAGTTACCGTCGATTAAAAATAAAATAAACGATGCCACCTAAAAAACGACCATCTTTATCTCGAACTTCGAGTCAAGCTAGGAGAATGAGAATGACGCGTTCTCAAGAATCGGAAGAGGAAAGAGCACATCGGTTAAACTCTATGAGAGTTAGTGCCTCAACATCTCGAGCTAATGAAAGCTCTCCAGAAAGAGAGATGCGATTAGCAGCTGAAAGAGCGAGACGAGCTACAACACGGGCTTCTCAAAGCTCTTCTCAACGAGAGCTAAGGCGTTCCATTGACCGGGAACAACATGCGTTATCCCGAGAAGCTGAAACTGCTTTACAACGAGAATTGCGACTCACAGCTGACCGCGAACGGCATACATTATCTCGCGAGTCTGAAACCTTCACTGAGAGGGAATTACGGCTTACAGCTGACCGCGAACGTCATATTTTATCTCGCGAGTCCGAAACCTTCACTGAGAGGGAATTACGGCTTACAGCTGATCGCGAACGTCATATTTTGTCTCGAGAATCTGAAACTTTTACTCAATATCAAGACCGTTTGACAAATGATAGGGCGCACCATAACATGATTCGATCTCTTGGAGATGAACATGAGCATGAACAACGACTAGAGTCGGGACGCGATTATTACAATTCTTTGAGACAAGAACAATTGATTACTTTATCTAATGAAAGATTAAGAATTGAAAATATTCGGTCGCTTGAAACAGAAGAACAGCGAGAGGCCCGTCTTACTGCAGATAGATTTCGACATGGTCTTAATGACTTAGATATACACGTGGTAGATCAATCTACAAATTCGGTGGCGTGGTCCGATAAATATAAAAGTGGGTTTGCTTATAACCTCACAATTGATTACAGATCATCTTCTGAAATAGGCGATATGAACGTAGTATGTTCCTTTTGTAATGCTTCGAAGTGGAGGAAGGAGTCTGCTGGTTTCTGTTGTTCTGGAGGTAAAATAAATTTGCCTTCGTTCGAAGACCCACTGGAACCTTTAAAATCACTACTTTTAGGGGAACATTTGCAATCCAAACAGTTTTTAGATAATATTCGCACTTATAATAGTGCATTCCAAATGACATCCTTTGGTGCTAAACAAATCTCAGAAGGCCCTTTCATGCCTACTTTTAAGGTACAAGGTCAGGTTTACCATTTGATAGGGTCCCTTTTGCCTGAAGAACAACCTAAATTTCTTCAAATATATTTTGTATCCGATTACAACGAACAGTCGAATATAAGAAATCAATATTTTCCGAATTTAAATACTGAACTCATTTCACAACTTCAGAACATGTTACATCAGGTTAATTCGTACGTATGCAGTTTTAAATCGGCATTAGAAGCCCTTTCTCAAGATGGTAATAACAATTATAAAATTGTTATAAATGCCGATAAGCGTCCAACTTAGGAACACCCTGGGCGTCATAACGTTCCATCCACGAATGAAGTTGCTGTAGTACTGGTCGACCAGGAATGTGATAGGCGTGATATCGTTATACGTTCCAGAGACAATCGTTTGCAACGTATTTTCGAAACCCACAGGGCTTACGACAGTTTGCAATATCCTATGATATACTGTCGAGGGGAAGATGGTTATAATTTCGCTGTATACCAAACCGATCCGCGCACAGGCGCACCTAATTATAATAAAAAGGTATCATGCCTTCAATTTTATTGTTACCACCTGCAAGTGAGACGGAATAGATTGGTATACTTTCAACGTTTTCGTGGCTTATTTAATCAGTTTATTGTTGACATGTACGCAAAAATTGAAACCGAAAGATTAGTTTATATACGATCTAATCAAAGGCAGCTGCGCGCTGAAGAATACGTGCACCTTCGCGATGCCATGCAGCAAGATAACGATACTGTGAATATGGGTCGTTTAGTTATTTTACCCTCTTCTTTTACTGGTGGTCCACGCTACATGCATGAACGTACTCAAGACGCTTTTTGTTACGTAAGAAAATATGGACGTCCCGACTTATTTGTTACTGTAACTACCAATCCCAAGTGGGATGAAATCACTCGGGAGCTTCTTGAGGGTCAGGCACCGCATGACCGCCATGATATTATTGCAAGAGTGTTTCATTTAAAATTAAAATCAATGATAGATCTTCTTACCAAAGATAACATTTTTGGAGAAGTATTGTGTTATATGTATAGTGTTGAGTGGCAAAAACGCGGCTTACCTCACGCACATATCTTGCTTTGGTTAAAAGATAAGGTTCGACCTAATGATGTAGACAGATTAATCAGTGCTGAAATTCCAGATCCGACTGCAGATCCCCTGTTATACGACATTGTTAAAACTCATATGATACATGGTCCATGTGGTGCATTTAACGCAAATGCTCCTTGCATGCAAGACGGTCGTTGCACTAAAAGGTATCCAAAAGCATTAGTGGATGAAACTGTAACAGGACATGATGGATACCCATTATATCGTCGCCGTTCAAGAGACAATGGTGGTTTTACTGTTGAAAAGCGAATGTCTGGACAACAGGTTACTTTAGATAATAGGTGGGTCGTTCCGTATTCGCCTGTATTGTCCAGAGCATTTCAAGCTCACATAAATGTAGAAATGTGTAATAGTGTAGAGTCAATTAAATATATTTGTAAGTACATTAACAAGGGCAGTGACCAAGCTACGTTTGCGTTAAGAAATGAACATGATGAAGTTACTAGATTTCAGTCAGGCAGATATATCAGCTCTTCAGAAGCTGTGTGGCGGATCTTAAGTTTTAATATTCACGAAAGATATCCACCTGTGACCCATCTGGATGTTCATCTGGAAGGCGGTCAACGTATATATTTTAACGCCGAAAATGTTACAGAACGATTAGAGAACCCTAGACAAATAACTTTATTGGCATTCTTTCGACTTTGCCAAACTGATAATTTCGCAAAGTCTCTTTTGTATGAAGAAGTTCCATCGTATTATACCTACGATAAACAACGAGGTGTCTTTAACCGTAGACGCCGAGGCAGGCCTGTAGATGGCGAGACAGGTATTTTCAAAGAACATGTTCTTGGTAGAGTGTATACTGTTCATCCTAACAACGCAGAGTGTTTTTATTTGAGATTATTATTACATACAGTGCGAGGACCAACATCATTTATAGATTTGAGAAAAGTAGACGATGTTGTTTATCCAACTTATCATGCAGCTTGCCAAGCGCGTCATTTGCTTGAAAATGATCAACATTGGGATGACGCTTTAGCAGAATCCTGTGGTAGTGATAATCCACGACGGTTACGCCATTTATTAGTAACATTACTCACATTTTGTAATTTATCTGATCCTGTCCAATTATGGGAAAAATATAAAGAAAAATTTGCAGAAGACTTTCTTCGGAATTTATCTCACAATAATGAAGACGCAACTAATGATAATTTTCGAGATCTGGCTATAAATCAGTGCTTATTAGCTCTTCAGGAAGACTTAACAGCAGTAGGCGGTAAATCACTTTGTGAATATGGTTTGCCAACGCCAACCTCAGTCGGAGAGGTTACCAATAGGGAATATTCCGCAGAGATTGGTTACAACCCAATGGAACTGCTGGTAACATTAGAAAACGGTGTCCCAATGATGACTGCAGAACAACGCTTAGTCTATGATCGCGTGTGCGAGAGTGTGCAGAATAATTTAGGAACAATATGGTTTTTAGATGCACCTGGAGGAACTGGGAAAACTTTTTTGACTAAATTAATATTAGCTTATGTTCGAAATCAGCGTAAAATCGCTCTTGCCGTGGCTTCATCAGGTATAGCTGCAACATTGCTACCAGGAGGTAAGACTGCTCACACTATGTTTAAAATACCAATTAATTTAGATCGCACGGAAAGTCCAACCTGTAGTATTTCAAGAAATAGCGACAAAGCTAAGGTATTGCGTGAGTGTAATTTAATCGTATGGGATGAATGTACGATGGCCCATCGAAAAGGAGTAGAAGCAGTAGACAGAACTCTAAGGGACATAAGACAAAATGATCGACCAATGGGCGGTATTACGGTTTTATTTTGTGGTGATTTCCGACAAACCTTACCGGTAATACCACGGGGAACCCGAGCTGATGAGATTAGGGCTTGCCTGAAAAGCTCTTATTTGTGGCGTGATATACAATCGGTGCATTTGACTATAAATATGCGAGTGAGAACTGGAGACAACGCAGATAATCGTGAATTTTCTGATACATTATTGAAGATTGGTGAAGGTACCTATCCACAACTACACCAAGGAAAACTTATTCTGACACCTGAGTTATGTTGTATAGTGCAATCCCAACAACATCTTATATCTTCGGTTTACGGTGACATAACAATTATATTAAATAGGGACAATTCTTGGCTTTGCGAAAGGTCCATTTTGACTCCTCGCAATTACCAGGCATCTGAAATTAATAATAAAATACTGTCTAATATACAGGGAGAAAGCAAAGTTTATAGTTCAATAAATAGAATGGTTGATGAACAAGAAGCCACTAATTACCCGATAGAATTTTTAAATTCTTTAAGTATGCCTGGACTACCTTCTCATATAATTTGTTTAAAAATTGGCATACCGATAATTCTGCTCCGAAATTTAAGACCACCTCAACTTTGCAATGGAACTCGGCTAAAAGTAACCCAGTTGCAACAAAATGTAATCGAGGCTCAAATTTTAACAGGTTGCGGTGCAGGAGAAACTGTCTTTATTCCCAGAATTCCCATAATACCAAATAATTTTCCATTCCAATTTAAAAGAACGCAATTCCCAGTATCGGTGTGCTATGCCATGACTATCAAAGAGAAAGATAAAGCTCAAGGGCAGACTTTTCGTGTTGCTGGAGTAGATCTCGGTGTTAGCTGTTTCTCGCATGGTCAATTATACGTCGCTCTTTCCCGGGTTAGCAATTCTAGGAATCTTTACGTTCACGTGCCGGACGGGTCGACTCTTAACATAGTCTACCCAGAAGCTTTGCGCTGAAACATTTTAATTTGATCTAAAAATATTAGCAATATATTATCTTAATAAAAAACAAGGAATTACACGCTGACCGAGTCGTGGGTATAGCGTGGGTATATTATAATATTCTGCGGTTACTTATATTTTTCAACAGTTTTGTGGATTGGCATATTATATTACTATTGCCCTTCTAAAATACGAAAGTGAATCTGCCTGTTACGTCAAAACTATGAGGGAGGACATCTGCTAATTTTTTTTCGAAAAACGACGGAAACGCGGACGAAGTCGCGGGCAAAAGCTAGTCGTTAAATAAAAGCGTGGCGCGTTACATCATTTTTTCGAATGATATGAAATTTAACAAAGAGAAACTTAAGAATTAATTAAGTATTTGTATCAAATATGATATGATGATGCAACGCGCCACGCTTTTATTTAACGATTTATCTGAAAAATATTTTGTACAATTTTTTTGTAAATAATTTTTTGAATCAATTTTTTTGTAAATAATTTTTTGAATCAATTTTTTTGTAAATAATTTTTTGCATAAATTTTTTTGATAATTTTGAAAAAAAAATTTTTTACTTTTTAGTTCTTTTTTTACAAAGTTAAATAAAAGCATTTTTTTTTTATTTTTTTTTTTCATTATTTATTTTTTGTAAATTTTTTTGTAAATTTTTTTGTAAATTTTTTAAAAATATTTTTATGATTTTGTAAATGTTCTTGGGATAAAATTTCTGATTATTTATAAAAACAGAACAACATAACAATATACAATCATTTTAATAATAATAGCTATTCTTTTTTTATAGTTATCAACAATATATTGTCTTAGTTTACTTAGATTTGTTATCTTATATTTCAGTCTATCGTAGCTTTTATACGAGTAAGCATGTAAAAAGGTATTAAGTGCGTTATTACACTAAGAGATTATAACATCCATATACTAATAGTTTGTTTCTCAATATTAAGTTATAAATTTAAAATAATGTACATACATGATGCTACACTAACTGGTATGAGAAATTACAGAGGTGAGTGTATATTTGCCTTTGTACGAATCTTTAAATAACTCTGTTTTTTATATATTTTGTGTGTACATAAATGTTAAATATTTTTCATAAAATAGGTATTGTAATAATATTCAAAGTGTACATGAAACTTCATACACTAAAACTTTTTTTACATGGTGTTTAAAAGGTTTAATAAGTTTCGTATATTATTAATTACTCAGCATTGTCTACAAAATCTATTCAGTGACGCCGCTGCAGCTGAGCAGACACTGTGTTGAAAGAAAAGTATGCGCTATATTTAAACCAATTTGTTGCAAAACTTAAATGATTGTCACTAGTACTTAATGCCATAATGCCAATATCCATTCGATTACAAGACTTTATAAGTCTTGAATTATAAATATCATACGCTATCACACAAAATCCTATTCGTACAATTCAATTATTTACTAAATGAGAATTATTCAATTTCACAGAAGACAACTATTTAGAGTTATATTGTGATTATTCTCTCTAAGTTAGTCTAACTTAAGGATAATTAACTTTATTTTGGATTTCCAAAATAGAAAAGTTAGTAACTGTTTGTATTTCACACGAAGGAAATGATTTGTTAAACTTAATAATAATTGTAAACACTTGATCATAGTGATTATTTTCATACATTGTATATTCAAACAGGAAATGTAACTAGAAGATTAAAATATATATATTAATCCTGCAGCCTTAAATATGTTTTTAATAATGCTGTATAATAAACTTAACAAATGCTTTATGTTCGTATCCTAAACTAAGAATTCTACTGCAGAATAAGTATTTTCATTCGAATAGTCAGATCACAAATGAATTTAAATTCTTCCGGATAAAAGGTGGCGTGAAGGAATAAAGCAATTTTTATAGATCGTTTTATAATTTACATTTTTGATAAAGTCCTTGTTTTATTATACACCTTGTATTCACGTTCCAAAGCGGGGCAATATTTATTAAACTATAGTTACAAGATGTTTAGTTAAAAAACTGATAGAAAACATTATTTTGATATTGATTTTTGATTTTTTTTATATTTAATATATGGGGTGATCAAAAGTGAGTATAAATTTGAAACATTATATTATAAATCACGGAATAATGTAGATAAAGAGGTAAAAATTTACACACATGATTGTAATGACATGGGGTTTTATTAGAACAAAAAAAAGTTAAAAAAATGTCCCACAGATGACGCTGGACCGCAAAACGTCAGTGACTGCGCATGAAAGTTGTGTATAAAAGGTGCTGTCATGAGAAAGAGAATCAATTACACCAGCAGTCGCAGCATATTGATGTTACCTGTTAGAGAAGCTGTATTATCAGAATGGGGAATGTGCTAGTGCAGCGTTACGATACTATCGCCATAGGAAAGGGATTCGAACGGGTAAAGGTCCGTTGACAAATGCAGCTATGGCTAGAATGATTTCTAAGTTCGAAGCCACGGGTTGTTTAGACGATAGACCCCGTAGTGGCTGACCGAGCACACGGCCTAACGTTGCTGAGACGTTTCAGGAAGAAATGGAGACTGTAGGTCCCCAGATCTCAGTCCGTGCGATTATTGGCTTTGGGGTTACTTGAAGTCGCAAGTGTATCGTGATCGACCAATATCTCTAGGAATGCTGAAAGACAACATCCATGCCAATGCCTTACCTTAACTTCGGACATGCTTTTCAGTGCTGTTCACAACATTATTCCTCGACTACAGCTATTGTTGAGGGATGATGGTAAACATATTGAGCATTTCCTATAAATAACACCATCTTTGCTTTGTCTTAATTTTTTGTGCTAATTATTGCTTTTTTTATCAGATGAAGCGCCATCTTTCCGACATTTTGTGAACATTTTTTTTGGTTCTAATAAAACCCCATGTCATTCCAATCATGTGTGTCAATATTTACCTGTCTATCTACATTATTCCGTTATTTATTAATGTTTTCAAATTTATACTTACTTTTTCATCACCCGGTATATATTGCTCTTACTTTAATAAGAAAACGTTGATAAAAATATTTAAAACACACGGCGTCATATGAAAATCTTACACAGTACAGAGTATTACAATATTACAGAAAAAAAATCTTTACTCTGTAGAGTAAGGTAGGGTGTATAAATAAATATTAACATTCCATCAGTACAAACCGTTGCTCGAAATAAATAATAAAATCCCAGTATCGTTCAATTATTTATGAATGTAGATTTATTAATAAATCTTAAAAATAAAATCTTTCGTCAATTATACAGGAACTGTAGGCTCAGCTTTGACATAAAGGTTATTTTATTTCAAAACTTCTTCTGTATCATGTTAATAATATTTTATAAACCGAGTAACAAATCCGGTCAAAGTCAGGCGTTAGTTATATGTACTTAACATCAACTCAATACTCCTTTTGCTTCCTTATTTCTCAACGGTACTCCGATCAATTATTCCAATTCTGCTAAAAATGTAGGCATAAATCAGGATTCTCCCTTATTTTGAAATACCTAGATGTCTCCAAAACTTGGACCCATGTAAACTAAAATATCCTTCACGCCTTCACGCAGCCAGCCATTGACACGCTGATACTTGCTATTTGGATGTTGCAAAGCAGCTTGTTAATAAACTTAATTATCAAAACCTCAGATTCAGAATTTACTCCCACTATCATTTCTTAATGTTATATTTATTATTTTAGTTTAGTCAGAAGTGTGATATTACTTGTAATAATTATATAGTGCCTCTCGTTTTTACGATCCTGTCGTTATTGTGACGCGAGGGATTTCATTTTAATATAATTAGTGCCTTTTTAAGAATCTCCAAAAATATTTTGTGTGTAAATGTTAAAATAATTTAAATAATATTTTGTTTTAACTCGCGTTGCATCTCACAGAACTAATCCACAAATAAAATTTCTGAGGTGGTAGGGCCTAGCTGTAGTTTTTTGACTGCAGCTCGTATTGGGCTGGCTCGACCGGGGAAGGACCACCCTCTCACAGAAGACCGACGTGTAGTAACCAAATTCATTTGGTTATGTTCCGTCGGTGAGTGAGAGAATCCGGAAGCCCCCCCCCCCTGCCAAACATGATAGCGATGCCTCCAAAAAGTATACCCCAGGAGGGTACCGGCTTTGATGAAGCCGGGGACCCCCTCCTCGAGCAAAATCGGGGGAATGATCCTCGGATTTTGCTCGGGCTGCCCGTCGTATCTGGGGCGGGCAAAGTATCGCCTGTTGTGTTTTCTGAGGGCAATCGACGGCAAACAGCGGCACCCCGCTCCACTCTAGATGTGGACTTTTGCAACATCCGGAGGTTTCACTCGAACCTAAACGCCGTCCACTACCACCTTGAGACGGCGCAGCCGGCCTTGTTGTTTTTGACGGAGACGCAGATATCTCAACATATAGAACATCATTTTATACCACACGCCGGGGTATCTGTGTTCGTAAGGGAGGATATCTGCTACCGTCGCCTTCAGGTTTTTGAAGGTCGGGACCTGTCTTTACTCTGGCTGCGCGTGGACATGGACGATCATGTCAGAGTCTACGCGTGCCTCTACAGGTCCCATAGTGGTAATGCAGAAACGGATCAACTCTTGGGCCATGTTCAGGCGAAGATTGACGATCTGCTTTCACAGACTCCCTCCGCCGAAGTCTTAGTCCTCGGAGACTTCAATGCGCACCATGCCGATTGGCTAGGGTCACGTGCCACCGAATACGCGGGGAGATCTGTGTTTGACTTTGCTCTGGCAAATGGTCTGTCCCAGCTGGTAAAGACGCACACTCGTCTACCGGACGTGGACAGCCACACGCCCTCTTTGTTAGATCTTCTGCTGACTACACATCCAGAAAAGTACCAGATCACTGTCGAGGCTCCCTTAGGTTTCTCTGATCACTGTCTGGTACGGAGTGTGGTGCCCATTCAACGTCCTGCTCGCACAAGACCTGCGACTCGACGCGTTTGGCACTACAAGTCAGCAGATTGGGATGGAATGCGGTCTTTTTTTGCATCCTACCCATGGGGGCCGATTTGTTTCCCTTTCAATGATCCTAGTGACTGCGCTGCGGCTGTAGCTGATGTGATACTTTAGGGCATGGAACTTTTTGTACCAAGCTCTGTGGTACCACTTGGCGGCAGATCGCGGCCTTGGTTTGATGCGTCTATCAGGGCTGCAGCAGCTGGCAAACGGCAGGCTTATCAACCTTGGGCTAATGCGTTAGTCACTAAGGATCCGAACTCTAGAGTTCTGAAGAGGAAATACAACCGTGCCTCCAGATTCTTCAAACGGCAAATCGCTAGAGCAAAGTTCAAGCATGTCGTCAAAATTGGGGATCAGCTGGCAAAGTACCCGCCTGGCACGCGCAAATTCTGGGCGCTTTCCAAAGCCACTCTTGGCAACTTTAGCCAGCCGTCCCTACCGCCGTTGCACATGGGGAATGACTCTCTGGCCCACACGGCAAAAGAGAAAGCCGATCTCTGGGCACTCTTTTTGCCTCCAACTCGACTTTGGACGACCAAGGGAAGACACCGCCTATCATCCCGCGGTGTCAGAGTTCAATGCCGGAAATAGTTTTTCGACAAAAAATTATCGGGCAGTCTCTATTTTCCTTGGACGTTCATAAGTCGAGTGGGCCGGATGGCATTTCTCCATTAGTGCTACGAACGTGTGCCCCTGAGTTGACTCCAGTGCTAACGCGTCTATTTCGGTACTCCTATCTTAAAGGCATAGTCCCGGTCTCATGGAAGCGTGCCCTTGTCCATCCGATCCCTAAAAAAGGTGATAGCTCGGACCCAGCTAACTACAGACCTATCGCCATTACCTCCCTTCTCTCCAAAATAATGGAGATTATTATCAACCGACAGCTCCTAACGTACCTCGAGGATCAGCAGTTGATCAATGACCGGCAGTATGGCTTTCGCCATGGTCGATCAGCTGGTGATCTTCTGTTATACCTTACGCACCGTTGGGCAGCGGTTATTGAAAGCAAGGGAGAGGGTCTGGCAGTTAGTCTGGATATGGCAAAAGCCTTTGATCGTGTATGGCACAAGGGGCTTCTTTCGAAGCTACCTTCCTATGGGCTTCCCGAGAGTTTATGCAAGTGGATCACCAGTTTTCTCACTGGGCGGAGCATACAGGTCGTTCTCGACAGTTTTTGCTCGGACCCCAAGCCCGTGAACGCTGGTGTACCCCAAGGCTGCGTGCTATCCCCAACTCTGTTCCTCCTGCACATCAATGATATGTTGGATATTTCCAACATACATTGTTATGCGGATGACAGCACTGGGGATGCGGTATATTCCGGTCGTGCAGGTCTCTCTCGGGAAAACGTCGACGAGTGCCGAAAGAAACTTGTGTCTTCAATAGAGACCTCCCTGGGGATGGTCTCTGAGTGGGGTGAACTGAACCACGTTCAGTTCAATCCCCTAAAGACACAGGTTTGCGCGTTTACCACTAAGAAAACCCCATTTGTCGTATCACCGCTCTTCGAGAGCACTCCTCTTATTGCCTCGCCAAGTATCAAAATACTGGGTCTCGACATTTCGAGCGGTTGTCAGTTTCGTGGTCATCTGGAGAGCAAGGCCAAGTTGGCCTCGAAGAAATTGAGAGTGTTCAATAGAGCGAGGCAATACTTCAAACCTGGCCAAAGACTGGCTCTCTATAAGGCGCAGGTCCGGCCACACATGGAGTACTGTTCTCATCTCTGGTCCGGATCACCCCAATATCAGCTTCTACCATTTGACCGCGTACAACGGAGAGCCGTTCGGATTGTCGGGGACCCAGTGCTCTGCGAACGGCTGGACTCTTTGGCATTGCGTAGAGACGTGGCTTCTTTGTGCGTCTTCTACCGCATTTACAACGGGGAGTGTTCCGAAGAACTATTCGATCTGATGCCTGCCGCCGAATTTCACTACCGCACAGTTCGCCATCGCCTCCTTTATCATCCATACCACCTGGACGCGTGGCGATCTTCAACTGTGCGGTTTTCAAGGACTTTTTTCCCACGTACCACTCAAATTTGGAACGAATTTCCTTCGGCGGTATTTCAAGTCGATACGACATGGGTACCTTCAAAAAAGGCATATATTCCTTTCTCCAAGGCCGGCAACGCTCTTGTGAATCCTCGGATCTTGCAAGAGTTCATGGGCGGTGGTGATCATATATCAACAGTGACCCGCAAGCTCGTTTGCCCTCTTCTAACATAAAAAAAAAATAAAAAATAAAAATAAAAATAAATATCTTTAGAGTATGAGAGAGACAATTGCTTAAATTTGAGTTTGCTTTGTCAATAAATTGTTATTATTAGTCAAAATGTTATAATTGTTTGAAATTTTATTTGAACATACATAATATTACAGTAATAAATTGTCGCACTTATTATTAGACTGTCCAAAGGAGTCATTATAAAAGCAGAAATTTTTACAAATAATACATTATTTTTTTTTTAAATTACGATAGCTGCTTATATTTATGAATAAAAGGACGTTATTTTATTCCTAAATTGGTTCAAAAGCATACAGAATCAGAACTCGCATTTTTTTCAGTTTCATCAGTTTCCTCATATCGTGACTAATAGCTAATTTCGTTATCTGCTTTTTGTTTAACTGTTTTCGTTCAATTGAATTGAGTTCGCTTCAACTTTTCTCTCCGGACTTTTTTCTTTCTTTCAATCCAATGACACTCTAATAAATAATACTATAATATCTTCTATCTCTTTCTACTAAAATCTTTTATATAATTGTATATATTCATTTATTAGGCATCAATAGGTCATAGATAATTTGGAGTATTTTAATATTAATTAATTATTTAGCAATTCAATGAATTCAATTCATTCATCATCCATTCAATTCAATTCAATGTACTTAAAATCCAATCAAATGGGAGGTGAATTGTCGTTCTAAATTTTTTCCTCAGATTTAAATATATTAACTGAGCACGTTCTTCTTCATTCTCACCGTGATATCTTCGCTAGTACCTGCCATTCTGTGGATATCTTCATTGCGGAATCGGTCAGCTAAACTGACTCCGCATATTCTGCGAAGAGATTGCATCTCCACAGCATTCATCTTTCTTACATTCTTCGTCTGGGTTACCCACGTTTGGCTGCCGTATAACAGCGTTGGTAGCAAAACCGCATTGTGTACAGCCAAACGAGCAGCTATGCTAACGTTTCGCCGTCTCAACAATTCAACCAAAGCAACGTTAACTCTGTTACCGTCAGCAATACCCCTTTCCACATCCATTTCGAATCTTCCGTCTCTGCTAAACATACTTCCCAAATATACCACTTCATTCACTTGTTCTATTATATTACCGTTCACGTTGATCTTACATTCTGTTCTTTCTTCATTTCTTTCAAATATCAGAACCTTGGTCTTATCTGCATTCAGGTTTAGACCATTATTTTCACACCCATCTTTTAGAGGGGTGACCAATGTCTGCAAATCGCATTCTGATGATGCAATGAGCACTGCATCATCTGCATATAACAAGCAATTGACCTTTAGGTCACCTACTTTCACCCCCATGTCATTGTCTTTCACGCCTTGGAGACAGCCATCCAAATACATATTGAACAACCACAATGCAACCACCACATATTGAACAGCTGACATAGTGCAACCTTGCTTAAGATCCGTTTGGATATCAAATCAGGGCGACATGTCAGCTTGAAAGTTTTTAATACAATATCGGAAAAAAAAGTTAACGAATTTTAACGAACAGAATCTAAAATATTGTTTATACTAGTATAGTACTTTACGAAGAGTGAACTACCCAAAAGCCTTAACTATCTTTTTTCTGTATCTCCTTCAATCATATCATGTCTTCGCTTCCAGTTCCACAAGTATCTACGAGTATATGAGTATTACACTAAAATAGAAACACTTTAAATTCTTAATTATTTGATAATTGCAATAGATACAAAATAGAAAGTCTAAAAATTATCAAAATATCACTAAGAAAATATAATTTAAATATTATAATTTCTGATCGACAATTATCAATGCCAGCGTTGTAAATTCTCGCTCGAAGGTCGAAGCACGAAGTGTTATGACTTACTTGTTTTATTTGTTCTACTTTAAAGGTACTTGAATACACACATACACGCATAAGTGCATGCAAACATACATAAATATGCACAGACATAGATACATGCATGAATGCATGGCATTGATAAAAAAAAATTAATGCCTGACAATCTTTCACGTTAAGTAATATTAGTGAGATAATATAAATAAATCACAAAATGAAGTTTTTTATCGTTCCTATTGAAAATTAAAAATAATACATTTATTGGAATATTTTTCTCGATCATAACACGAATTCAAGATAGAGAAAGATGATATTATTTACTTCATATCGTCTGTATTACATTTGTAGGATAACTCAATAAATAAAGAAAACGTTCTTATGTTACTATAAAGAGCTCTGAATCAACACATTGTGATTCTATTGTGTTGTACTATTAAGAGAATTCGCTTCAATTATTTCAATTGTACACAACTAATCTATATATATTAATAATATTCACCGTTTATCGTTTATAAAGTAGCCGTAGTATGCTCGGTTTATTGTAATAGCAAAGTTATATGAATCAGTTCAGTTATGATGTAAACCATATAAATACACTATTAATTAGCAGTGTTTGGTTTGGTTGATTTTAATGACGCTATATGTAACAGTATATAAGAGTAGAGCGAAGTGTATTATATTGTTTTAAGTCCGTGTTATGTTGACGATTTAAAGGAATAATTAATTATTAAGACCATTCACAGCGGGAGAGTGTGGGTCAATGAGAAAAATAATGTCAATAACTTAGGCTTGTATAAAACGAGTGAAACATATACAATGTGACGAAACGATGCGATTAAATTGAATAGTAAAAAATATATTTTTTACAATGTACAAAATGACATAACCATCCGAACAGTAATTTCCTCTTATATAACTTTTTATATAACATTTGAAAAACAAATGTAATACAAAGTTATAACGGAATTTATTTTTTAAATCATATTAACACAAAACAAACAAAAACAAACAAACCAGCTGCAGTTTTCCAGTTTTTGAAAGCGAGTTTACATTTTACAATGTTTTACAAATACTACGATACGAGTACATTATGATTTGTTTTATGTCATGTCTATCAAAGGATAATAACTTTCTCCATTATGACGAACTGGCTAACAAAACGTAGTGATAAATTCGTATAATTTCGACTTGTACCACGCACCGAGGTACGCAGAATTTATGATTATGATAAGTATTATGATAACCGGCTACTTCCGTCGGCCATATTGGATTCGCATTGTGTCTAAAAGAATAAAGTATTTTACATATAAATAAATTATACAAAACTTTAATCTATTATTTAAATTTTATCGGAGTCGTGGCATCGCTTAAAAAATAAAAACCCAACTCCACACATACATAATAAAATTAATTTTAATTAAACATTATTAGCTTTCATATTTCGAAGGCACACGAAAGTCTACTAAAGTAGTATACCTTTGCTTCAGTCCTTTCGGTTAAATCTTTTTTAATGAAAGTCTGTGTTAACTTCTTTTAAATTACATTCGAAGAAAATATTTCAGAAAAAAACAAACATAAAATAATTTTCTTTATGACGCTTTTTCAAACTTAAATGTAAACAAAGTTAGCAATATTAACAAAAATATTTAAACAACGATATAAATAAAAAGTTAATACGAAATTATAAATATAATTAACAGTAATTTATAATTTGTGTTAGAGGTTTTACTGGCGGCAATGAAATAACGCAAACACTCAACATTAGTTTCAAACGGTTTATTTATTTTAACAAAGGAAAAGAAAGCGTAGTTGCCCGAATGGCGTTACAAAAGGGACTGATTGAGGAACAAAAGGATCTTAAGCGGGCGCCGTGGTGCCCGGTACAAAGATGGCGGTCGCATGGCGGTAAAGTGCCAAATCTCCAACACTTCCCCTCGACCAACAGCTTGTCCTCGGAGTCATCCTGGCTTGTTTGAGTCCAAACCAAGGCTCTGTGAGCACTTCTCGTGCTTCATTCTCGGCAGACCTTTGGTCAGCACGTCGGCAGGCATCTCATCCGTCGGGGTATACTCGACCCGAATCGTCTGTTTCTCCACGTGATCCCGAATCATATGATGTCTCGTGTCGATGTGCTTGGTCCGCGAATGGTACATCTCGTTCGTCGTCAGTTTTTGTGCTCCCAAGTTGTCATTTCTCATGACCATCGTTTCCAGGTTGATCCCGAACTCTTTCAGGAGTCTCTTCTTCTGGATGGCCTCTCTCGTAGCATCCGACAAGGCCATATACTCGGCCTCTGTAGATGACAGTACTACGGTTTGCTGCTTCCTGCACTCCCAGCTCACAGCCGCTCCACTCATGATGAAAGCGTACCCTGTATAGGACCTACGATCGACTATACAGCTTGCCCAGTCGGCGTCGACGAACATCTCAGGAGGATTGGGAGAGTTGGAATAGACGAGCCCCAGGTCGCGTGTCTTGGCCAGGTATCGCAGCACTCGTTTTGCGGCTTGCCAATGTGCTTCGCCATAACAGTCGTTGAATTGTGAAAGATGACTAACCGTGAATGCGATGTCCGGCCTCGTCGCCACTGCCAAGTACATCAGGGCGCCAATCAGCTGTCTGTAAGGGACGTCGGCGAGTTCCCCTCCGTTCTTCACGTCCACTTTCTCCAGTTTCATCCCTGGCTCCATTGGCGTAGAAATTGGCCTACATTCAGCCATCCCAAATCTCTGCAGCACTTCTTCCGTGTAACCCGTCTGACTTATCTTCACCTTCCCGTTGCTCCTCGCGAACTCAAGACCCAAACAGTATTGCACCTCTCCCAGATCTTTGATCTCGAATCTTGAATTCAGGGCGTCTCTCACCTTATTGATTTCGGCGTCGTCTCGCGACAGAATCAGGATGTCGTCAACATAGGTAATGACGAATGTCCTGTTTTCGGCCGGTCCAAGAAAGTACATGCAGGGGTCTGCATTTGATCGCGTAGCCTTCATCCTCTTCATTTCCGCGTCCAGATAACGGTGCCAAGCGCGTCCAGCTTGACGCAGCCCGTACAGGGCCTTGTCGAGCAAGCACACGACGTCCTCACTTCTCAGCACTTTTAGCATCTCCTCGGCCTTCTCTCGCACAACCTTGTCGATCTCATCGTCCTTGACCAAGTTAGTCAAAACCTCCACGAAGTACTTCGGAACTTCCATGTGGATCTCCTCCTCCACTTCTCCGTTCAGGTATGCTGTTTTGACGTCCAGTTGGCGGATCTTCAAACCTTGTTTGACGGCCACTGCCACAGCTGTCCTAATGGTGCTAAGTCGGGCGACGGGTGCGAACGTGTCGTGGAATTCAATTCCCGGTCCCGGTCAAAACGTGTTGCGAAGTACAAACCTACTGCCTATCACTCGCTTGCCTCTGGGACGCTGAACTAGGTTCCACGTACCGTTCTTTATGAGCGAGACCGCTTCGTCAGTCATCGCGTCGATCCACTCCACTGAATCGGGTCCAGTAAAGGCTTGGGACACGGAGATTTCCGCCACACTCGCTTCCTCTCCTTGTTGGACAGGATACGACTTTCGAGGTCGGCCGCGTCTTCCAGTTCGCTCGATCCGTGGTCGTCCACGCCCTCGTCTTGTCAGAGGTGTCGGTTCGTCGGCCTCTCGCGGCTGTTGGAGATCATCGTGGGGCTCCGGTGTATAACTACCGATTGGAGAAAAGCCTCTGAAGGGGAAATCCCACTCGTAGTCATCTTCTTGCTTCACCTGACCTGGTCGGATCTCGTTGTTCGCCGCGCCGATGGATTCTGGTTCGAACTCAACTTCGATCAAGTTCTCTGTCGACCTTGAGAGATCTTCCCCCGAACCGCTAGAGGGAGGAGTAAAGTCCTCGACCTCGCCTTCAGGTGTTTTCAGATCCTCTCTGAAGATAACATCTCTGTTGACCTCAGTCTTCTTGGTGTCCGGAAGCCAAATTCGGTAGCCCTTTGACTCCTCCGAGTACCCAACGAGGACCCCTTCTCTCGAACGTGGGCTGAACTTGTCCCTGTTTGGCGTCCTGTCGAGGCAAAACACTTTGCACCCGAAGTCCCTCAGATAGTTAACCGCTGGAGTTTGGTTGTGCCAGAACTCGAATGGAGTCTTCCCCTCCAGCTTCCTCGTGGGACATCTGTTCCTCAGGTAGTTGGCGGTGTTCATTGCCTCTGCCCAGAATTGCAACGGTAATCCAGACTGCAGGAACAAACATCGGGCTGCCTCAACGAGAGTCCGATTCTTCCGCTCGGCAACGCCGTTTTGTTCCGGAGTGTATGGAGTGGTGAGTCGACGCTGGATTCCCTCGGATTTCAGGTACACGTCGAACGCCTGGTTTATGTACTCACGTCCGTTGTCGGATTGAAGATATTTTATCTTCAGTCCGTGCATCTTTTCAGCCGAGGCTTTGAACTCCTGGAACGCGGATAAGGCCTCACTTTTCGCCTTCAGGAACTTGACCTGAGTCCATCGTGTACAGTCATCTGTGAAGGTGATGACGTACCTCGACCCGGAGTTTGACGCGACTCGCATGGGGCCGCAAACATCCGTATGGACAAGCTCCAGCTTTCCATAGCTCCGGTCGGATTCCTTGGGAAAAGGTTGACGGGTCATTTTCCCTTTCGCGCACACGTCACAGGTCAAATCCTCGATTTTGTCGTCCAGATCTACGCCACGGATGTGGCCGTTCTTCACCGCTGCCGCAAGGTCCCGGAAGTTGACATGGCCCATCCGACGATGCCAGAGTTGAGCCTCTGCTCCTCCCTTGTCCACCTTTGAGGCGATGCTGCATCCCTCAGGCGCGGCGTTCTCGACGAAATAGAGGTTGTCCTTACGTTTTGCTACCAACATTGTCTCTCCGTTCTGATCGACGATCTCAGCCCTGTCCTTTTCAAAAACAACCGAATATCCGTAGTCCGTGAACTTGGAGACGGACAACAGGTTGGTTCGGACCTCTGGAACGTGCAAGGTGTCCTTGAGAATGACATTGCACGTATCTCCATCCAGGCTTGTGGTAAGCTTCACGGTTCCTCTGGCCTTTATCTCCGCGGTCGCGTCACTTGCCAGTCTCAGCTCGGCTCCCTCTTCTTTCTCGATTGTCACGAACGTTGACTTGTCGCCGCACAGGTGACTCGTGCATCCGCTGTCCAGACACCACTGCTCTCCGATGCCGCTAATGGCAATTTGACAAGAGTCGCGTTCTTCGACTGCCAGCACCGACACGTCCTTCGTACGCCCCTTGTTGCCGTCGGCTTTACAATCCGCCGCCTTGTGTCCCTTGATGCCACACTTTCCGCACTTGTAAGGAAAACGTCCCTTCTCCGTCTCGCCTTTCCCGTTGGAGTTGTTGTTCTTCGATTGGGACCTGTTATACTTTTTGTGCGGGCCCTTTCGTTTGACAAACATCGCGCCTTGATCCGACGTCGATGAAGAGGCAGCGCTTCTCGCGTCACTTTCCTCGACTATCTTGATACGAAGGTTCTCAGGCGTTGGCAACTCATCACGGCTTTCAATGGCGATCCTGAAGTTCTCAAAACTTGGCGGCAGGCTCTGCAACATCAAGATGGTAAGCAGACTGGGGTTGATTGTCAGTTCCATGTCTGCCAACTTATCGACGCAGTCAAAGTAGTTGCTCAGATGTTCGCGTGCGTCGCCGCCTTCGCCCATCTTTTGCAGCGTAAGACTCTTTAGCAATTTGGCCTTGCGAGCTGGCCCTCGTGACTGGAACGTTTGCTCGAGTTTCTGCCAAACCTCACGCGATGTTCTGCAGCTTTTGACTAATTTCAGTTGGGTGGGAGCAATTGACAGGATCAGGTCGGACATCGCCTTTTCATCCTTGGTCACCCACTCTGCAATATCGGCTGCGTTCGCGTCTGCGGCGGCTGGTTCGGGCTTGGTGGTGGCGCCACTGACGTAACCCCAAGCGTCGTTTTTCACCAAAATGGCGCGCATTTGCATCTTCCACGTGTCGTAATTTTCACGCCCCAATGCCTCAATGCCCACAACACCACTAGAACTCATTGTTTATGTTTTTCAGTCACGTGCTATTTTCCGAAACACTGATGACTTCGCGGTATCAATCGTGTCGCGTGTTGATGTCCGAAACACTCACGATTTTCCACTTTGTTGCGCCGCGTGTTAATGTCCGAAACACTCGCAACTAGCCTAATTTGTGCCGCGTGTTAAATTGTCCAGAACACTCACAAATTTGACTTTAAACTCTCTCGTAAGATCACCCGCGAGTTCCTGGAAGGACGCGCCTTTGTGTCGTTCGAAGCTTCTCGAGACAAAATGGCGCTCGCACACACGCGTTCTTTCCTACAGCCTCGATCTCACGATTTTCGCTTTCTGTTTAAATTCGCGTTGTATGCCTGGGCCCATAACCTGTTAGAGGTTTTACTGGCGGCAATGAAATAACGCAAACACTCAACATTAGTTTCAAACGGTTTATTTATTTTAACAAAGGAAAAGAAAGCGTAGTTGCCCGAATGGCGTTACAAAAGGGACTGATTGAGGAACAAAAGGATCTTAAGCGGGCGCCGTGGTGCCCGGTACAAAGATGGCGGTCGCATGGCGGTAAAGTGCCAAATCTCCAACAATTTGTTTGTTAATTAATAAATTCTCGCATTCACCAGCCAGCCATTAGTTAAGGAGATTTGTAATATGTAGAAATTATTATATTCTTAAGGATAGGAAATTATTGTAAATGTGGAACAATATTAGCCATTTTACCATAAAATATATAATATAGACTGTTAAAATATATTTTTAACTAATTACAACTTTAGTTAAAATCTCTTTTTTACAGTATTAGTCTTTTACAAAGATACGGCATTGCTTGAATTTGTGATTCAACATTGGTCATATGAGACGAAGCTTCTTAGCATTCCATGGATTCATCGTGCGGGTGCCGGGCCCATCGCGTTGCAAGAAGAGGAGCGCAAACGATGCTTGGGACTTGCGACCCAGATGTAGGTTTAAGGGGCATGCACGCGCACCTTCACTGTTTACGCTCCTCTCCCTACCTAACCAAATATCGTAAGAACCTACTAAAGCCGCCTTTGAAATACGTTCCAGAAATGAACTGATGATCGTTCTAGAAAGGCCGAGATCCTTAAATAAGTTATAGAGAGATTTTGCTGTTATACTTCTCGCTCCTACTTCTACAGCGTAAAAATTAACTACGAATTTATTCCTGATCAGTTCGTTACATAGTTCGTAATACTTGTTAAGCTTAAATGTATGATCTTTGGGTATGTTTGTTTCCCAGGGTACAGTAAGCTCCACAAGTATAACGCGCCTTAGTTGTTTTGAGTACAGGAATAAGTCCAGTCTAGATGACGAAACACAAACATCCCCGGGGATTTTTTATTGCCTTTCGTACGTGTCCATCACGAGAGTCCAATCAGGAGACGCGTCCAAGATAGAAGGTTTAGGTTTTAGTTTACGTTTTTTGGACGAACCTGCCTTTACAAACTCTATTGATATTTTGGTGGTTGTTATACCCTTCTGCGCTCTTGCTACAGAGAGACTAACCGCTTCTCGTACGGTTTCTAATAATTTATCGTGGCGACGCGAGTATTTACCTCTATTTAGAAGTACCCTACACCCTACTAGCAAGTGTTTCGCGGTTCCTACTGCCTCCCTACAGATGTTGCAAGATTTTTCGGTGGCTTTGCCCCATCACTCACTAAGTTACTTTGATCTGGGAGAGTCATTTGGAATGCATTAAGATAAAATTTTAATAATGCTGGGGACCAATCATGAAGCAGGGTACACGCTCGTAAAGCTAATGGAATACTAAAATCATAGGAGATTTTAGTATTTAGTAGTAGTAGTAGTTCACCCATTCGTTTTGCAATTCTAGGCTCATCGCGTGCAACCGGTAATTATCATTTTCATCGTGCCGAATAAAGGATTTTATTATTTCTATGTCTTGTTCTTTCCTACTTGATCCTAGCCCTGCTTTATTTGTTTGAGCACCTATCATAAATTGTTTATAGAATTGAAGTCGTGACTCCAGCTGTGCGGCAATTTTATCTTTTGGGAGAGATGTTACAGTATCATCATTCGACTTTGAGATGATATGTCTTTTGTTCACTCTTAGGTGTTTATAGAGTTCCGATGGTTTCTTTAATTTTAACCCAAAATTGTGTCGGTCTCTAAATAAGGTAGAAGAGTCCGCTGGATGCGATAACCCGAGCCATGACTTCAATGTCCTTATGACGCTTGCATCTAATTTTAACAAAAGGGAATCGATTTTTTTGGCTAAGAATTTGAACGGAGCTGCGTCGGTGATAGTAGTAACGCACTTACCGCCTATTATAAGACCCAGATCGTAAGAGGTATATCTAGTGTTCGGCCTACCCAGACATAGACTGTACAACATTTAAAAGTAGCTGACATTGTTTTGGATTACGTGTCAGTATCGCGAGATCGTCTGCAAATGCTAGTATGGATTTTGTGTATTTATTGTTAAACTTAAACCGATAACCCCATTTCTTTTCGTTTTTAATTAATTTATCTATTAAAATATTGATCACTACGTTAAATATAATTGGAGAAATACAACAACCTTGAAATAAACCTATGTTGTAATTTAATGGTTTGGATGATTTTCATTCGTCATTATGGAAAATTTTTATTTTGAATAATATGATGCAAACATGTCACTTACTAACGTTAGAAAGTTATACCACCTTAGCGCGAACATCATCAGTTCATGTCGTAATGACCCGAAAGGGTTCTCTAAGTCTATCCAACATACCGTTATTTGTCTTTCACTGGTTCTGGCATCTTTAAGGCTTTGCAATAGTAACGTGTTATGTTCGAGGCAGCCAGAAATGCCAGGCAAAAACCCTTTCTGGTGATAAGGCCCGAGATATATATATATACCCAATATATATATATATATAAATATATAATTGGGTACAAAATAGAGTATTTTAATTGGTAATGGTATAATATACAAAACAAATAATATGTCATCACAAGAAAATATATAGGTACGTTGTTTGAAACTACACAATTGATGTACTATCTATCTCGTTATATATACGAGTATGTGTGGAATTCTTGTTTCAAATAACATGCTTTATTTCTTTGACAGAAAGTTTTTATACAAAAAAATAAGCATTTCTGACTTACAATGTAAATCTTTAATTAATTATTAGTTTTTTTTCCAATTATAGAAATCAAACACAAATGATGAATTATAATATCAGTCATTTTGAAGTGAAACATTATACATTGTCTATTGACAGTTCATTCAAAAACCTTAAATAGCCTTTAAATTTCGTATTATTTTAGAAATTAGATGTTGTCAGCTTGAGTTTTAGTCAGGTTACTTCAAGTTCCTCGAAATCTTGAGGAAAATAAATACTATCTTATTATTTAGATTTAGTGTTTTTCAAAGTTAAATTATATAAATTGAAAGCACACTACTGGATGTAATTTAAAAGCAGCCGACATTCATTTTAAAGGTCTAGATGCTGTCTACGTTATCTTTTTGATACATTTAGTTTTTATTAAAATATTTTTAATTAATTATGCTTATATGTTGCCAAAGACTTTCATTTATTTAGATTACTATTACTAAATTAATTCTTTTGGTTTATATTTAATTTTAATTTTACCAACATTTAGTTTAATGTTCTGCGTGAGTAGCAACACTACTCGCTTCTTTGAATATTTTGATTTAGAATTCGATGTACGATTCATTCTATCAAAAGTACTTCCGAGATTCCTTTTTAATTAGCTTCCAGGGAGTGTTATTGTAATTGGTGTTCTTACCATTATCACTGGTCACATTATGAATATAATAGGCACTACACTTTTAGTAAAGTAATATTTATATAGTTATAGACTTGCGAGAGTGCGATTGTGACTACAGGAGTCGCAGTAAATAATAAACAATATAAAGTGCGTCGCTCCACGCGGGTCGACGGCTAAGTCTGTTTTTATTTTTCGGATGTCACTGATCAATTATTTCGACACAGGTCATTATTTCGATATAGGTCGACACAGTTTCACTACATGTGCCCTGGCGGTAAAAAAAGCATGAAAAGTATGCGAACGTTACTGAATGAAACTGCTTAATAATTAAATAAGAAATAGTGTAAACAAAGTCCATTAATGCAAGGCTGATTAAATATTACAGATTAACCATAATTGGTATAGCTTCCTGGGGAGTTTAAATTTCATTTGAAGGACATAACGCAAGAAATTTGATTTTTTTCTTGAAATAAGAAGGTGGTCTTTAGTTTTCATAACTTTGGTTAAAGTTTTACGTTGCAAAATTTTACTATTTGTCCTGTTTCATCAATGAATAGATTACGGAGAAGTTGGTGCTATTTCGTAGGCATAAAATTCACTACAGGAGGTTTATTTTATAAGGATATTCCCCTAATAAATTTTACCCAAATATATTTTAATCTTGACTAAACATGAAACTATCTTGACTAAACATGAAACTTATAGCTGTAGCTGAACCCGAATGTGAAGCCTGCCCTTCAATGCCTGGTCCTCAGTAAAATGTTAAGAAGTTATCTGGTAATGTGCAACTTTATTTATATTTGCTCAACAATACATGTTATTGGTTTAAGAATAAGTGATTAACTGCAGCCTTCTTGTACTGACAAAGAAGGGGGCTATAGGTATGTTTCCACTTCTCCATTGTGGGTGGAGTCTATGATTTTAATTTATAATATCAAGGATCTCATTCAATAAAAGTATTTGATTAGTTGGCATATCTTATTATTGTATTTACCTTAAGTCATAAATAAATTGATAACAAAATATTGAATTTGACTGATGAAATTTGAATTTAATTTAAATTAAAGCGACCCACTGGTTACACGAACACGAAAATGGAAACATCACAACGTATGAACAAGTTTGATTACTTTTGTGCTTTTATGAGAGTCCAATAAAATAAAATAAATAAAAATACCACTAACAAAATAGTAAACTTTAACGGAGCAAAAATAAAATTGTTTCTTAAATTCAGTCTCAGAGAAACATTGAAGATTATAGAGAGATAGTCAATTTATCTCTTGAAAGGAATGGACTTGGCATACAAAGTAATACTGCTTCCCAGCAAACTAGCAACAAAAGTAAAAAATATAAGAATACAATTTTTACCTAATAATGATTGAAATGGGGCATCTGTTTTAGAAATTCAAAGGTAGAGTAACCAAAATAATATTTGAGTAATACAAAGATAAGGAACAAAAGCGATCCGTTTTCGGTTTTCTGAATTCATTTAAGATTAATTTCATAAATGTTTATTATTTTGCGGAAACTCAGACTGAAAATAAAACAAGGTTATCATTTGGTATTTCATTTTTGGTTTTTTGTTTTCGACCTCAGTTTAACAATTTTCGACGAATCGCTATTAGTTTAAAAACTTTTATCTTGACTTATTTATATAATATCATATCCTCTTATACAATATGGAGGCAAAGTAGCTATTTTAAAATAGCTAAGTATCGTACAGTATATACGAGAGCATTTAGCCCACGCCAACTCCCTTACTCTCCGTATATTTTAGTTGCTTGTGTCCCTTCACATTCCTCAAGGAGCGACGCATTTCTAACATACATTACCTTCTAACATATATCATGAGTTTATTTGTCTCTGAATATTTTACAAAACCACCCTCTCAAAGAAAACCGACGTGTAGTAACCAAATTCATTTGGTTATGTTCCGTCGGTGAGTGAGAGAGTCTGGAAGCCCAACCCCCCCCCCCTGCCAAACATGATAGCGATAACTTCAAAAAGTATACCCCAGGAGGGTCGTATTTGGGGCGGGCAAAGTATCGCAGTTTGTGTTTTCTGAGGGCAAACGACGGCAAACAGCGGCACCCCGCTCCACTCTAGATGTGGACTTTTGCAACATCCGGAGGTTTCACTCGAACCTAAACGCCGTCGACTAACACCTTGAGACGGCGCAGCCAGCCTTGTTTTTTTTTGACGGAGACGCAGATATCTCAACCTAGCGACACAGCGTACCTATCATACCCCGGGTATAAACTAGAACATCATTTTATACTACACGCCTGGGTATCTGTGTTCGTAAGGGAAGATATCTGCTACCGTTGCCTTCAGATTTTTGAAGGTCGGGAATTGTCCGTGCTCTGGCTGCGCGTGGACATAGACGATCACTTCAGATTCAACGCGTGCCTCTACAAGTCCCATAGTGGTAATGCAGAAACAGATTAACTGTTAGGCCACGATCAAGCAAAGATTGACGACCTGCTTTCACAGACTCTCTCCGCCGAAGTCGTAGTCCTCGGGGACTTCAACGCGCACAATAACGAATGGTTAGGGTCACGTGCCATCGACTACGTGGGGAGATCTGTAGTTGAATTTGCTCTGGCAAATGGTCTGTCCCAACTGGTCAAGACGCACACTCGTCTACCGGACGTGGACAGCCATATGCCCTCTTTGTTGGATCTTCGCCCAGCTCGCACAAGACCAGCGACTCGTCGCGTTTGGCACTACAAATCAGCGAATTGGGGAGGAATGCGGTCCTTTTTTGCATATTACCCATGGGGGTCGATTTGTTTCCCTTCCAATGATCCTAGTGACTGCGCTGAGGCTGTAGCGGATGTGATATCACAGGGCATGGAACTATTTATAACAAGTTCTGTAGTACCACTTGATGGCAGATCGCGGCCTTGGTTTGATTGGCCGTCCGTCAGGGCTGCAGCAGCTGGCAAACGGCAGGCTAATCAAGCTTTGGCCTATGCGTTAGTCACTAAGGATCCCAACTCTAGAGTTCTGAAGAGGAAATATAACCGTGCTTCCAGATTTTTCAAACGGCAAAACGCTAGAGCAAAGTTCAAGCATGTCGTCAAAATTGGGGATCAGCTCTCAAAGTACTCGTCTGGCACGCGCAAATTCTGGGCGCAATCAAAGGCCACTCTGGGCAACTTTAGCTAGCCGTCCCTACCACCGTTGCATATGGGGAATGACTCTCTGGTCCACACGGCAAAACAGAAAGCCGATCTCTTGGGCACTCTTTTTGTCTCCAACTCGGCTTTGGATGACCATGGGAAGACACCGCCTATCATCCCACGGTGTCAGATGTCAATGCCAGAAATAGTTTTTCGGCAGAAAACTATCAGGCAGTTTCTATTTTCCTTGGACGTTCATAAGTCGAGTGGGCCGGATGGCATTTCTCCATTGATGCTACGAACGTGTGCCCTTGAGTTGATTCAAGTGCTAACGCGTCTATTTCAGCACTCCTACCTAAAAGGCGCAGTTCCGGTCTCGTGAAAATGTGCCTTTATCCATCCGATCCCTAAAAATGGTGATAGCTCGGACCCAGCTAACTAAAGACCTATCACCATTACCTCCCTTCTTTCCAAAATAATGGAGATTATTATCAACCGACAGTTCCTAACGTTCCTCGAGGATCACCAGTTGATCAATAACCGGCAGTATGGCTTTCGCCATGATCGATCAGCTGGTGATCTTCTGTTATTCCTTAGGCAGCGTTGGGCAGCGGTTATTCAAAGCAAGGGAGAGGGTCTGGCAGATAGTCTGGATATGGCACAAGGGGCTTCTTTCGAAGCTACCTTCCTATGGGCTTCCCGACAGTTTATGCAAGTGGATCACCAGTTTTCTCACTGGGTAGAGCATACAGGTTGTTCTCGACGATTTTTGCTCGGACTCCAAGCCCGTGCACGCTAGTGTACCCCAAGGCTGCGTGCTATCCCCAACTCTGTTCCTCCTTCACATCAATGATATGTTGGATATCTCCGACATACATTGTTATGCGGATGACAGTACTGGGGATGCGGTATATTCCGGCCGTGCAGGTCTCTCTCGGGAAAACGTCGACGAGTGCCGAAAGAAACTTGTGTCTTCTATAGAGACTTCCTTAGGGACGGTCTCTGAGTGGGGTGAACTGAACCACGTTCAATTCAATCCCCTAAAGATACAATATTGGTGGTGGTGGAAGATATTGGTAATTGAAGTTCAGTTTATTATAATTATTAACATAAACTACTTGAAACAAAACACAATAAGAAAGAGACAGGACAAGAGACAAGACTTATTTTATAAATTTATATTATTTTGAAAGGAATGACCATTTTAGGTGACTAAATTTATTTAAATGTTTATTTTAAATAACATTGTTGTATTTTTTTTTATATTTACATACATACATTTACTTTTTGGATTTATAGCCAAAATTAAAAAGGAATTTTGGCTCTAAATCCAAAAAGTAATGCAAAAAATTTAAGAAAAGCATAATTGGATTTAAATAAAATTTACTAAACGATTAAGACTATAGTTCAAGTAAAAAAAAGTACAAACCGCTAGTTCCTTTGTGTCGTATACAGTCCAGATTGAAAAGTTTTATAATATACGACCAACCGTGAGCGGCGGTGTTGAGCTGAGCTCCTCTCCTTTCTTCTTTTCTTGATAACTTTTGTATGGCTTAACATTTTTTCTATCTGTTTTCGCTATAACATCCGCGCTCGGATCAAACATACATGAGAAAATTTTTAGCTAATTATCTCGTCGCATTTTGGAGACAACTAAATACTAAAAAATGGCTCCCAAACGGTTAAGAGCTTCGCTTACGCTCAGCTCAATAAAACCCGTAAAATATTTTTTATTCAACATTTTGTTCATTTCAATATTTTAACAAATTGTTGATTTCGTAAAAATCTCAACTGAGTAAATCCTATCACTAACCGTAAAGTTCATTAATTTTTACTTAAAAATAATCGATTTTCAACGCGTCTACGGGTTTACAGCAGTGAGTCAATGAAGTAATATATGTAAATTACAAACAGGAGGTAATTATTGGTAACGCTTAAGAGCTCTTATTTAGTGTCGCTGTTGTCTGAGTCAGTGCCAGAATGAAGGCATCTTTTATCTTTTCGTATTTATTTATTCACGTGACACAATGTAAACCCTACATAAGTACGCGACAACAGTTCCGTAATAGGCTTAAATGTTTTTCATTCTGAATATCTCACTAAGATTTCCTGTGCGGCGATATCCAGTGAATCTTCGTATATCAGTAGCAAGCAATTCTTCACTGTATCAGTAGCAAGGCTCAGGTGCCGTCCATTTTGTTCAATCAATCAATCATCGTTGCAGTGGTGGTGGTGGTGGTGGTGTATCTTCACACAGTGTTGTTACCAAACATGTCTATGGATACTCGTTACTTGATACTTGGCACGTAAAGTGGCAGGTCCCAAATTCTTAGAAACGTGAGTAAGAAAATGCCGATAGCAGTGAAGCACCGTGTTATATTGTAAATGGTAAGGAGGCCTGTAATATGTAAACATACATATACCTATAGTTGCCTAATAGTTGTTTTTTCTTTACATTTGTTTAAAAAAAATACATATATGAAACACTATTTTTTTATTGATTACATAATAAGTTTTTGTAATTTAAATAAAAATTTCAGTTGAACCAACGGCATTTCTTGACATTAAAATTTAGAAAACAGATCATTGTCGACGTCTCAATTTAATATTAAAATAAAGATTATATAATAAAACAGTGTTTATGAACAGGTCTGCTTGCGATAAGTTTAAGATAAATAGATAATATTATTCTCAAATCAAACAACGGTTCACATTAACAGTTGTAAACACCTTAAACCTTAAAAAAATGTGACCTTAACTCGTTAAAGACAAAAAAGGGGTTTTTACTTAAGTGCCGGAGGTACGAATTTGTTTTATATTTTAAAGAGAAACCATATGAAGTATTGGTAGAAGACACAAACATTACCCGATAAAGTTAAGGCGCCTTAAAATAGTTTATGAACTAAATATAAACATACATTACCATAAAAACATACATTTAATATTGAATAAAATTATAAGGCTACAAAGCGACTTTGTTATAAAAACAAAACAATTTGAATAATAAACCAAATATATTTCTTTTAATATATTTTAGCGGAAAGTGAGTTTATTTGAGTTATAGTCGAGTACCACATACATGTATTATATATTACACATATGAGAGTTATTTTTAAACACGTTACGTTACATCACGTTACGTTACGTTACGTTACGTTAGGTTGGGAACAATTTCCCACAATTGTTATTTTAATTAAAATATGATACCCTTTTTAAGTTGTTTCTTTTTATTATATTATGTTATCGCTAAATCCGTAAGTCTTACGTAACTTTAAAGGAATTTAAAAAATATATCATAAATATTATTTTAAAAGTGGTCAATGATAAGGTTAAAAACTCCCGCTTCACATTAAAATGTAAATAATAAAGAAAGTGACTGAAAAGCGTTAACTGTAAAAGTTACAGTTTAAGTTAGTTGTGTTTGTGTGTGTTTAACGTTTTAGAATTATTCTACATAAAATAAAATAATCCAAAAAAATGTTAATTCGTAACATTGTAACTTTTCACTCGTGATCGGATTACCTTTAATAAAGACGACAATCCGATAAAGACGATTATCTACGGCATTCTATATTCACGGAGGCGGAGGAGGCGGAGGAGGCGGAGAAGGCGGATGACGAGTGACACAGCAGCGTAGTCAGTAGAGCGACGGGTCCCAGAAATCGTAAACTCGTCCTTGTAAATTAATTTTACATTCTATATTTATTTAAAACTAGCAGACCCGGTCACGCGTTGCTGTGACTATTGTTTTTGATATATTACATTGTAGTAAACTATTTAAGGGGTAACGTTCAGAGTACTTCTGTCATGAAAATCATAATGCTTTCTTACAGTCGATATTAAGCAAAAATAGAAACAAAATTATTTTTTAAATTTAATTCAAATTTATAACACTATTTGTAAATTACAAAGTTTTTAGTAAATAACTTGGAACACTAAACTTACGAATGAGGTAGGTAGGGTAGATACATCATTCGTAATTATTCAATCCAGTCAACAGATACCGCCATCTTTTAGAATTGTTAGTAGCTAACTGCAAAATAATAAACAAATAAAATAATATTGCGACTATGAATTGAGTTGAAAATTATTATATATCTTTTAAGTTAGGTCAAACTGTACGTGGTGTGTAAATTTATTAAAATCGGTTAAGTTGTTTAGGAGTCCATCGCGGACAAACAACGTGACACGTGATTTATACATATTAAGATTTCTGGTGGATCTTTTTTATCATTTAATATTTTAAATAATATGATAAATAAATCGTAAAATTATCCTTTTTTTATATGTTACTTTATCATTTTAATAAGATGAAATAAAGAATAATGAAATAAAACGTATATAAGTATTTTCAGTAATCGTATTAATAACAAAAATCTGTTTTATTTTTATTGTAGTGCTTTATGACACACAATGTTTTTTGTTTGATTACCTGGTGAATACAAACAAAATCTGATGGTTTTCCAACATGGGAACAGGCAACATACAATTGACCCCTGGGGACGATACAAAGGATAACTGTGAATACCAGTCATTGTTTCAGATATTAATGTCCGTGGATATCGTTTTGAATATTTACCATCCACCATACATGGTAAATTTTGATTAAGAGTTCCATATTCCTATGGTCCCCCATGTACCATGTTTTTGATAACTACCTCATGCAATCCAGGATCTACTTCTACATTAGGGATTTCAGCTGATATTACTGCATCAACCTCATTTGACTTTATCTTGTCAACTAACCAAATCAAAATATGTGCATGTGGCAATCCCCGTTTCTGCCACTCCATAGAATGCATCCAGCGGCGTGTCTCTCCAAACACATTATGTTTCACAATGAAATCCATTAAGGATTTCAACTTTTGTATAAAGACTCTGGCTGTGTCTATTTCTATCCAGTGTGGATTTCATGTAAATGTGATGAACAAATCTGCTGTACCATAATGACAAACATATGACATGGCATTTTGAGCATATTCATGCATATGTCGAGGGCTTACGATGTATGTTGCTGGAAGAATAGTTATTCGACTAAGATTCTGTGCATTACCATCAGTATTAATCGCATCTCGAAGGTGAATATACTCTTCAGATCTGAGTTTTGTCTGATTCAACCTGATGAATGTTAATCTCTCCGTTTCAATTTTAACATACATGTCTACAACATACTTGTGATATAATCGCCGACGTTTGAGTATGTGATTGTCATCATTAGGCGGTAGGAATAATAGTTCATTGAACTGACTTTTTTGTTGGTTTTGAAATAAGGTGAAATAAGGTGAAAATAGATTTTTGTTTTCATAATATTGAAAATAAAAAAAAATAATATAGTGACTGATAATATATCTCCTTGCTAAACTAATATTTTTTATTACCTGTAATGGGATTTACCATCTTGTTTGAGAAATCATAGCCATCTTCACCTTGCCAAAATATAATGGGATATTGCAATGCGTCATATGAGCGGTGTGTTTCCTTTATACGTTATAATTGATCATTCCGACGATGTAAAACAATATCAAGGTATTCCAAGTTTTCACCAACTACAACGATGGCAACTTCATCAATAGTTGGTGCATTAAAACGTCTTGCATGTTGGCCAACAGGTGTTTTATCAGCTCTGATTACAATTTTGTGATTATCAGATGGCATCAGATCCAGTGCAGTTTTAAACAACATAATCAATTGATTGTACTCATGAAATAAAGTTTGTAATTGTTCTACAATAGACCTCTTTACTGAATTGTTATTTGAACAACGCATATCAATTTCTTGTGGTGAATTGCCAATGAAATAAATTTGCAGGAATTTGTAATTGCTATCTGACACTGGTAACAGTGAACCTGCGCTATGATATAGTTGGCCTTGTATCTGTAAATAAAAAAAATAATATTTGTTCGTAAAAAGTATATCTGTCTCCTAATTTGAATCCCCAATTTATAATTGATATGCTTAGGTATGTCAATATGTAGTAATTAGTTGTAACTAATATCCATCATCAAATAATTATATTGTGTTTCAAAATAATAAAAGTATTGCTAATACTGAATCACCAAATAATATTAAGACTAAGTAATATATTTCTTGGGGATTAAGGAACTGAAGGATAATGACACACCTTTACTTAATTAACAGGAAATTTTGTTCACTAAAATAATAATGATTAACTGCTATAATACTTACCTTAAAATTTGGCATGAAATTTTCCCGAACTACGTTTGTTGCCCCAAATGACGTCATTTGAAAGCAATTGTTATATTGTTGGATATTTAACAAAAAGTGTATGGAATCTGGTTCTATTCCTGAAACCAATGAGTACAATGGCTCTGGAATAGATCCAATGGTATCAATTTCACTTTCCCATTTGCGCAACATAATCCATTGGCTTCATTTGCCTTACAATGAGAGCAAACCAAGTTCAAAGATCCAATAGTAACACATTGGTGGTTACTGTAGTCAATTAACAAATCATAATTGAAAGCAGCTCGATTCAAACTTTCGGGATTATTGGTTGAATCTCTCGCTCTCGCTTCACGCGTTCGTGATATACGAATTCTTTCACGTTCTTTTCGGTCGTCACGTTCTTGTGCAGTATGATAAGATCGGTAATTAGTTTGGTTTGTAGCATTTCGGGTTCTTCTACCTAAATTACTTCGTCTTATAGGAGGCATATCGAATATACTCACCTAAATTATGTCACATGCAATAATTATTAATCACAGGTATTAAAACACTTTGCACAAAACACGATATAAAACAATCAAAATTAATTATTAAATATTATAAACGCTTTTTAACGCGGTTTGTTTGACAGATGCAATGACGTGAAAACTGATGACAATTTATGTCGCATTCCAAAACTAAAACAAAAGAAAGAATATTCCAAGGCTAATCAAATCTATAGCTCTTAAATTTTTTGACTTTTCAATTTGGTTGGGTTTACGATATTATCACTTTTGCGTAAACCTGCACAGACATATATTTGATTGAATTTGAACTTTGTGCAGAGACAATAAAGTGCGAATCGACTCTTCGACGTTAGCAACACACCTACATTGTTTAGACAAAAATGAGTGCTTGTAATTTAATATGAACTTTATTGTATAGCAATACAGTTCAAATTGACTCTAAATTTAGTTAGAAAATATTTGTATAGGAAAAAGAAAAGGGCTCTTTTAGGGTTTTCCTGGAAATTATTCGAATTTTTCTCGCCGTAAGAACCATCCTTGGGCTTCAAGGAATATTTAAAAAAAAGAATTGTTAAGATTGGTCAATGCGTTGTTGAGTTGTGCGCTTACCAACACATTTTGCGATTCATTTTTATATAATAGATATTTATATTTTTCCCCGAGATGAGGAACCGGAACCTCGATGAAGGATATTGCGCGAAGTATTCTGAGATCTGTAAATGGATTTCTCCGTGACTTCTCAGATATAAAACCGTGAATAAAAACTTTTGAAATTTTACGGATTTCAGAAATATTAAAAGGCATGTCTGCGTTGATTTGCTGGACTTTCAAATAAATGAAGGTATTGATAGAACCAGTCGAAGTCGGAAATGAAGGACCGGACCCGGCTCCTTCCGTTCGTCATATTGGAACTGCACTGCGACTGAACTAAATGTTCCACAACGTATTGGGGACAAAATACTAAAATATTAAAAACATTCAGTTAATTCTCTGGTGTACCTTTAACATATAAATGTTTTTTTTATATAAAAACAGAGCAATGACATGTAAATGTTCAGTTGTATGTGAGGAGTGACGAGAATACATCAATTATAAAATTAATATTTAGCTTTGACAGTTTGGGATGAGAGAGATAGAATATATACATTTATGAGAATTATACGTTTTAATTAAATGTAAGAATACTAAATGACTATTGTAGGAGACTACACGTATACAACTTACATTTTAAGTATAAGCCTCATCAAAAATAATCAAGCAGTGATCCGAGTCGACTGTAAGTTGTAATATAAAGAGATAGATATTATTAAGATACATCCAATTAAGTTTACTTCAATTAATACCTTAATTACGAGCGATTATTGTAATACATAGTCATCCATATATAATAGTATAAGTGAGTAGTGATCGATATTGTTGTGGATGTCGCTAAGCGATCGATACTCGACTCAACTCAACGTACGTTGATAACTTAACACAATAGCACTACAGATGTTAATAGACAAGTTGTATGAGATATAGTTTTGAATAGATACAATAAATCTCAAGTAAATAATATTTGTTAATATGTAATATTTAATTAAATAGTGTTTTGACTTTATTATCAATTGTAACTTTGTCACTATCTTAGGATTGTTTGCGAATTAGTATAAAAGGATTGAGATACGAGGTACAGGTTGGGTCGGGAGTAATTTGTTCGGAGTTACCCTTCGGCCGTTCAATTGAAAATAATAAGTGACAGAGAAAACTAAAGTAAGTACACATCTCAGTGAGAGTAAAGCGTCAAATATTTAAAGCGGAGTAATTTAACTTTGAGGATAATTAATAATAAATAGTAATGTGATAAATAATTGTTATTTAATTTTAGCTCGTGTCTTAATTTACAGCTTTTAATAAGAAAAAACATATATTTTATATTATATACATATAAATTAAATATCAAATAATATGACAAGGAAATAAAGCTCCACTGATGTACCGAGAGACAAGTGGTCGGAACCAAGTGACGTTGTGTCGACTTCAAAAAAAGTAAAGATGGATGAAGTTGCCATCTATCAACTTAAACAAAACAAATTGTTCATTTGCAAATAGTTAGTATTTTCGAGTATAGTCTGAATATGAAAGTTCAAACAGGTAGGTATTATTAACACGAGTCATTTTTAAAACTCGAGCATTGAGCCGATCACCGAAGAGAAAAACTTTATTGGGGATTGCTTCTCAAATTCAATGATTAATATCCTTGTTACTAAAAAAGCGGACCCGAGATTTAAAAAGATTTATAAAAAGGCAAAAAATAATCTTTTAATTATGAAAACTATTTTACGAAAAATGCATTAATGGATTTCAACTCTTGAAACATTAAGCGTTGGTGTTGAAAAATTCCAGCTTTAATTAATACAGCAGTGTGTAAACACTGCTGTAGTTTCGCGGTTATCTGGAGAGCAAGGCCAAGTTGGCCTCGACGAAATTGGGAGTGATCAATAGAGCGAGGCAGTATTTCCAACCTGGCCAAAGACTTGCGCTCTATAAGGCGCAGGTCCGGCCACACATGGAGTACTGTTCTCATCTCTGGTCCGGATCACCCCAATATCAGCTTCTACCATTTGACCGCGTACAACGGAGAGGCGTTCGGATTGTCGGGGACCCGGTGCTCTGCGAACGGCTGGACTCTTTGGCATTGCGTAGAGACGTGGCTTCTTTGTGCGTCTTCTACCGCATTTACAACGGGGAGTGTTTCGAAGAACTATTCGATCTGATGCCTACCGCCGAATTTCACCACCGCACAGCTCGCCATCGCCTCCTTTACCATCCATACCACCTGGATGGCGATCTTTAACTGTGCGGTTTTCAAGGACTTTCTTCCCACGTACCACTCAAATGTAGAACGAACTTCCTTCGGCGGTATTTCCAGATCGATACGACATGGGTACCTTCAAAAAATGCATATATTCCTTTCTCCAAGGCCGGCAACGCTCTTGTGAATCCTCGGATGTTGCAAGAGTTCATGGGCGGCGGTGATCACATATTAACGGCGACCCGCAAGCTCGTTTGCCCTCCAATAAAAAAAAAATAGGGTTTAATATAGGACATGAGTTTTTAATTATTCGAATTGTATTAGTGATTGATTACCTTTGACCATCTTTAAATATAAGATACAGTCTGTATAAATAAATTAAAACCAATATTACAATATTAAAACCAATATATTAGTAGTGTTTTTCTATTAATAATTTTATAAGAATTCTAACAGTATACCAATTCATCAACAAACAATTTGAACTTTCTGTGTTTGAATATAAATATCCAATTATATCAAGTCTGAATATATAATGCGTACATACATACAAACTTACAAACATACATACCCCTTATAAAACAATTTGCAGCACAGCTGGGGCTATTAATAACAACGTTACATCTGAGATAGCAAGTTATGCAGTGGAGAGGTTGTAGAGACGGAGAATAATAAGGATTGTGTTAAAAGTAAGTATGTTTGAAAATACATCTAATAATATAATTATGACACGGACGGCGAGTCAAGATAAATATATTGAATAGTATTCAAACGTCAAAAAAGTCAACTGTTTTCGAAGTAATAATTGTTTATCGAATTTGTCTTTATTTAATATTTGTCAGCGGTTGCGACTTTGATTAACTTGTGTATTTTATTATTTATTATCACGGACGATGCTTCGAAAGTTTTAAAAGATGTTATTTCGAGTCAAGAAAATGGTTAAGAATAAATTGTACCCGTAAATGATGTATCTTATTTAAACCACTATTGCAAGTATTGCAAATTACACAGGCACAAAAAAAAAAACATCATGAACCAGAGGGGAGACCCCATTATTCTTCGGTTTTTGGGATCGATGAAACCGAATATGACAATAAAAACTAATTTTAATTGCCCGTTTTCCCGCTAGCACCCCCTTACTACCTCTTAAGGGGTGAAAATTGAAATTTTTGTATAAAATCAAGATAGATGTGTATTTCTACGTTTTTTGGGATGCTGAAACCGAAAATGATAACTAAAAATAAATTCATGACCTCTATCACCCCCTACCACCCCATACAGGGGGTGAACATTTCAATTCTTCTATAAAATCAAGATAGATGTGTATTTCTACGTTTTTTGGGATGCTGAAATCGAAAATGATAACTAAAAATAAATTCATGACCACTATCACCCCCTACCACCCCTTACAAGGGGTGAAAATTTCAATTCTTCTATTAAATCAAGATAGATGTGTATTTCTACGTTTTTGGGGATGCTGAAACCGAAAATGATAACTAAAAATAAATTCATGACCACTATCACCCCCTACCACCCCTTACAGGGGGTTAAAATTTCAATTTTTCTATAAAATCAAGATAGATGTGAATTTCTACGTTTTTTGGGATGCTGCAACCGAAAATGAAAACTAAAAATAAATTCATGACCACTATCACCCCCTTACCACCCCTTACCACCCCTTACAGGGGGAGAAAATTTAAATTTTTCTATAAAATCGAGATGGATGTGAATTTCTATATTTTTCAAAATGCTGAGACAAAAAATGATTATAAAGTATATGGTAACCTCTTCCAGGTCTCAAACCTCCTTGTGCCTCCCACAACAGCCTTTCAGATCTCTCTTGCATTCTTCTCGCTAAAATTTTAGCATAAACTTTACCGCCCAAGCTAATCAAACTGATGGCCCTATAGCTTGCACAGTCTATCTGTGAACCTTTGCCTTTATACAAAGGTATGATGACTGCACTTCGCCAATCGTCTGGGACCTCCCCAGATTTCCAGCATAAATTGCACAAAAACCAGAAAAAGTCCCAGACGCGTGGCCCACCATATTTGATCATCTCGGCAGTAACTTCATCTGCTCCCGCAGCCTTACCACATTTCAGACTTCGAATCACGTTTTCTACTTCTTCCAAACTGATTTCACCATCGGCTACATCTTGACTCAGCATTACGCTGGTAGTCAAGACCGAGGCGTCCTCACGTTCATACATCTCCTTATAGAATTCCGCCCACCGCTGCAAAACGTGTGCTTGCTCAGTTAAAATTTCATCGCTTTTCGAAAGCACCCCTTTCATTCTACAGGTTACCGAACAACCCCGGGAATCACTAACTTCTCGCCAGAAAAGCTTCGTGTTTTCCCGGAAGTTGTTCGTCAACCTTTCACGAAGTGAAACTACAAAAAACTTAAAATAAATTCTAATTTCACTATTGTCATTCTTCTTCTTGTCAGCCTATAGACGCCCACTGCAAGGCATGAGCCTCCGCAAAGGTAGTCACGATGACTGGTTCTGCGCTTCCCGCATCCAGCCACATCCCGCGACCTCGATAATGTCGTCGGTCCATTTAATTGTGGGCCTATCCACGCCGCATCTCACTCGACAACCTTTCGGATATGTTTGCCGTCGGTTGCACGGGCGATATACACCGGCAACTGCCGAGCAAATCTTAGAACTATGTTGGTGATCTTGGTTCTTCTGCGGTTCTCTTCGTTTCTTATATAATCTCGAGGCGAAATTCCGAGCAAAGCTCATTTCATTGCTCCCTGGGTGATCGAGAGCCATCTCCTAAGGTCCGTCGTATAACGATCACATTTCAGAGCCATAAGTCATCACTGGTAACATAGTGGTCAAAGACCTTCTCGTCTCGTCCCGTCCGTCTCCGTCTCGTCTTTAGAGATTGTAGCTTCTCAAACGCTCATCATCCGACTTGGATTCGACGAGAGATCTCGTTCTCGAAGTTAGATCTACCTACCTAGCTAGACGGTTTGTCCCAAGTATATGTAATCGTCTATAACTTTGAGCACCTCCACCGACTACTTAAATAGGCACGGCATGGGCGTTAGACATCATCTCGCGTGAGTGAGTGAGTGATATACTTGCCGTTTATGTTGATGCTGAACCGGCTCCAGTTCATGATCTTGAAGACATCTTTCAGTGCAGTGGTGTACAGTTTCGAAGGGATAACGTTTCCTTGTCTTACACTCCGTTGCAACAATAGGTTTCGAGTTCTGGCCCTGTTGCTGGTATGGTGTCAGTTTCGTAACAACACTTCAACACTTAGATGTACCTCCAAGTGTTGAAGTGTGAAAATCGACTATCGAGTAGACGTATGTAGATGTAGATGTAATGGCTAATAGATAATAATATTATATAACTATATAGTACGAGTATAATGTAATATTTCAAAACTATCAATATATTTGTATCACAGATCGTAACTAACAGCTCATTAATCCAGAAATACATATCACTACTACATAACTCAGTCGTTATTTATATACGAGTAGCTCTAGAAATGACAAGTCCTTCAAGATTGCATTGAAATTGATTGATTGAAACATCCGAGTCAATTAATTTATTTCTGATTTAATATTATATTATTTTATTATATTACTCATTATTGTGATAAATTAAACTAAATTGCTAATCTAATGGCTATAATTAGAAAAATAAATTAAAAATATAAATTGAAGGTGAGGTTTGGTGGCAATTCGCTACGTCGGGAAAGTTGAAACAACTGCTGTCGGCGTTACAGCTAGTTCCAACAGTACACGGTCAGTCGGTCAGAGAATCAGAATAACAAATTAAATAATGAATACTGTAGTTTTCTGTAATATTCTTATAACATGGCGTTTGTTGAGAAAAAAACTATTTTGGAACCAAATATATATAATAATTAGGGTCCTTTAAAAATGTGTCGTGGAAGTGATATGCTTTAGAAATTATTCGTTTGTAAAATTTATACGTTACTTTTGGAATCACAATATTTTATACTTGAGAAAAAATCTTGGAAATAATATATCTCGGATCGTCGAATCGAAACAAATAAGTGATTTGTTTTACTAGTTTAGGAAGGCTGTTCTAGAAAGTTTTCTTTGCAACATTCTAAGTCGTCGTAAAGTTGCAATCGCCTTTTTGGGGCCGATTTATTGTACGATACTCGGGAGCTTCTGCTGACGATGTCTATTATTTAAATCTCTTAACTCTCTTATAAACTAAATTTTCCGGTTCTTAAACTACAGTAAATACAAAAATAAATTATAATACCTGTATAAAAATTTAAATAAATAAATATAAGTTAACTCTATAAACACACTTCTAAAATACTTTTTTGTATTATGATATTATGTTTTAATAAATCTAAATGGCGAGGCGAGAATTAATGAGATTATTTTATACATTATAAAGAAGCTTATGAATGCAATAAAGTTTAGTTTTTACACTTATAGATATATAAATGAAAAGTACAACTTAATATTAATTAAAAAGTTTTTAAATTGGAAATTGCGTTGTAATAAAAAATATTGGAATCGTTTGGAATAATAGTTTCAAGCAATGACGATATTTTCGAGTTTCTCAGCAATGCATTATAATATTTGAGTTGACGTTCCCTTTTCGGATAATATAAAATAGCTCTAAGAGATTTAAAAAGTAGTGGCACGGATAGCTTCCGTACACTTTAGATAAAGTATTGTGAGTTATGGGTATGTGTATTTGTCATTACAAAGTGCACTTTAAAGAGACGTGTAAAATTACATCAATGTCTATTATAATAATCGATGCCACGTTTGTTACTTACACATCCGGAATTGTTTATTAAGATGGCCGACGTAGGATTTTAGAAGTTGTGATTTTGACTATGTTGAATTGTTTATTAAGATGGCCGACGTAGGATTTAAGAAGTTGTGATTTTGACTATGTTGAATTGTTTATTAAGATGGCCGAAGTAAGATTTAAGAAGTTGTGATTTTGACTATGTTGAATTGCTTATTAAGATGGCCGAAGTAAGATTTAAGAAGTTGTGATTTTGACTATGTTGAATTGTTTATTAAGATGGCCGACGTCAGAATTAAGAAGTTGTGATTTTGACTATGTTGAATTGTTTATTAAGATGGCCGACGTAGGATTTAACAAGTTGTGCTTTTGACTTGTTGAATTGTTTATTAAGATGGCCGACGTAGGATTTAACAAGTTGTGATTTTGACTATGTTGAATTGTTTATTAAGATGGCCGACGTAGCATTTAACAAGTTGTGATTTTGACTATATTGAATTGTTTATTAAGATGGCCGACGTAGCATTTAACAAGTTGTGATTTTGACTATGTTGAATTGTTTATTAAGATGGCCGACGTAGCATTTAACAAGTTGTGATTTTGACTATATTGAATTGTTTATTAAGATGACCGACGTAGGATTTAACAAGTTGTGATTTTGACTATATTGAATTGTTTATTAAGATGGCCGACGTAGCATTTAAGAAGTTGTGATTTTGACTATGTTTAATTGATAGATTGTTAAATTTTATGTTGTTTGTTATAATAATAATTCAATAAATTTCCGATATAAAAGAATAATAATTCAATAAACTTCCGATATATAGTATTCTTAAAATCCATGAGTACTGTGACTTTTACATATAACTTAATATGATATCTATTTTATCAAAATTTTTGTTTTTAAAATTCTATTGAAACGTAAATTTTTATCGTTAATTCGACCTTGTATAATTAATTTTATAAATTTTTCGAATTTTGCGAGGTTTCGTGACTTGCAAATGGCATAGTATTTATACGGATTATCTGGGGACGTGTTTATTATTGATTAATAGAATCAAATAAGAAAATAACTTATTGCATTTATTTCATATATAATTTGTTTTGTCAAAAAATTAAATACGCGGTACACCTCCATTACCACATTTTGGTTCAAATTCAAGAAATAGCCTCAGAGAGGACTAAGAGGACGACAGCGGCATCATATAGCATTATTGTTATTTATTATCTATTTAAGTGTATCGAGTGATTTAATTGAATAAGACCATTACATAGTAAGTGGGTACCAGTCAGCTACACACGCTTTGCGTCACGGTAATCATATCCGAAACACCAACTAATAAGATATTGTTTACGTATGAACGAACACAACAGGTAATAGAAGTGTAGAATTATATGAACAGTGGAATACACTTTGATTAACCCCGCGACCGACATGACAGTTATGAACAGTTTAATTGAACATCGCATTGAACACACATTTCCAATGACGTGTTACGGTCACCCTACAGGAACATATTTATTGTCGTAATGTCATTTTATATCTGGTATATAATTAACTGGCTGATTCCCGCCCGCTTCGCTGGGCGCACTATTAATTTGGATGTGAATTTAGACTTCTCGTATTGACAAAATGTTGAATTTCAATTTTATATTTTGTGTAATTTTTTAAAATTTTTAATAAAGGAATATAATGCCAGTCAGTGAATACAGAGATTTCTACATCACCTATGAGGTATTGTGTATTGGGATACGTTTTCTAATGTGGCGGGATCCCCAGTAGGGCCATACCACCAAAAAAATACCAGAATATAACCAAGGAGAAAGGTTTTAATTTTTTTTTAAATAATATTTATTTATTTTTCAAATATATTAAATTCAATTTTTAATCAATTATATTTTTATGTCCTTGATTTTTTTATGACAATTTTAAATCTTCAACTTTTTGCACCCCCTCCCCCCCCCGCAACTTCACCTAAACTCTGATTGCCATGGTAACCGTTGCTATGCTAACCGACGTCATATTATTCGTTGTCACGGTAACTTTGGTTATGGTGAACATTGCTATGGTAACCGTCGCTATAGTAACTCTCACTTCCATCTATGTACACACACATCGTGAAACCTGTATAATAAGGCCGATTGTCTTGACCTTCCTTGAAGTACCTTGGGGTAGGAGTTCCGTAAAATCCGTTCTTAGTGGACGTCTACGTCACAAAAGAAGTAACTATGTAAAATTTTAAGTTAATCGAACAGATAGTTTCGGAGATTTCGTGACGAGTCAGTGAGTGGTAATATTATATAGATAAGAATTAAAAATAATTAATTTTAATAATAATAGTTGATAAACATATGAGCGACATGGTGACATATATATTAAGTGTTCATTTAATCAAATATCAAAGAGTTTTTATTTTTATTTTTAGGATGAACAATCGCAATAATATCCGCTAAATTAACATAAAACGTGCAAAATGTCCTTCTGGAAGCGCCTTCTGGGCCTATGGGCCTACTGGGCCTTCTGGGCCTTCAGGGCCTTCAGGGCTGCGTAGACGTGACGGTGGCTTCATTTGTTTTAGTTCGACGGCAGAAGTCTCATTAACTATAGATGTCTTGATTTATACTAATCGATATTAATTGTAAGTAAAATTATTATTCTTATGGGTTAACATATTTTCTTATCGTATCTTCTAATGTAATGAACCTGTGCCCTATATATCATTATTATTACACGTTTTATATAATTTTTTTATATAAATTTATATTTTTTTAATTTGTTCTTCTCTTTCTCTTTTGTATGCGTTATTGTAAAATCTTATCCGTACATAATATATTTGCAGTTGATAATCGTCAAGTGAATAATGTTAGCTTTACTGATATAAAGCTAAAATTAAAAAGCTTATTATTGTATATCTTGTAATTATCATCTTTCTGTGTGCCTCCGTACATACATACATACATAGCGTTATTAAATAAATTTATAACTACATTTTGTTTGCTTTGGTGGTTTTAGAAGAACCATGGTGGAGGTGTAATCAAAATGAGCTCAAGACCTCAAATATATCAAAGAAGGAAGTAAAAGAGTTGTGTGCTGGGCGGCGGCGTCCTTTGAATACCTTTGTACTTTGAGCACATACACGAGCAACACCACACCGCTGTCGACTATGGCATATCCTCTCATGGATCGCGGTCTTTGGGAGAGGCCTATGACTTGAACTGGGCATCTACAGGCTGACAAGGAAAATAATATATTTAATACATTAGTCTCATTTAAATTTTTCAACTTTAATAAAATTCTAGCATGTCGCTTGAGTTTAACTAAGTTTGTAAGTTAACTAAAAATAATAAAGTGACGGATTACTTTTCAAGCATAAGAAATTATTTCTTAAATGTGGACGTTGAACAACTGCAATCTGAGTGAGCACCGACTTAAGTTCTTGTTATCGAAAACAAATTTGTTTGAAGCAGACGAAAAATATATTTTTTACTCCTGTATTGTTAAATCTCAAATTGTTATTATTTTATCCATGATTATGATCTTTTAATTACATGGCAATGGAGCCGTTTCAATATCTAACTGTTTTTGTTTTTTTATTTTTAAAAGGTGTGTATGTTGAGGTATAAACATATTTTATTTTATAGGTGGTTACTAATATCAAAGCTAGATCAATATCGCTAGAAGGCAACATTCGATCGTGTTGTTATTTGTTCCCCGGCAACGCTTATCTCTATTGCTGTGTTTACACTTCAGTAATACAGAGTCGGCCATAATATAATTCCATATTGATAAGAAATAAAAAAAGTAAAGTGAATAAAAATAAATATTTTAAGCTTAGTATAAGTCGTATGATGCTTGATGTGATTCGTATTAAGATTAAAACTCTTCTTTTATTGTCCTTTTTTTGCAACGGACATTAATTTTAAAGTTTCGATATGTGAATCTAAACCACACGTCGATAATACAAGGTATAAGTTATCCTAAATTGTATATTTCATATAATATGTGTTCAGTTTTTAAAGTACGTGAAGCAAAAATGCAAGTGTAGTATATATTTTATAATATATATATATACATATACATATACATATATATATATATATATATATATATATAAATATATACAGACACACCGAAAGAGAGAAATAAGCGGTTATTTGATCCTCAAGGGACGACAAAATTAAGATAGTTACCGCTTTACGAACGGTTCACCTATCACCAAACTACCGACACGATCGTTTCAACTAAACTGACTTCGGGCCAAAATATTTACTGCTTTGAAAAGTATACATTTTCTGAAAATTTTTTTTTACAGTTCAAAAATAATCTTCGTAAGTATTAGTCGCACGGAGTGACTTATTATACCAGAAAGACACTTTTTTATTCTAGGGTTTAAAAAAACAAAATTATGAATATAGAAAACTGGTACTATTAAAGTCATGTTTTCAGTTAATGAATTCAGTTTGAGTTCAGTTGTCATGTTATAAGTGAAGACTTTACGTAATCCTTTAAGTAACGAAAGTTTATTTACTTTTCGTCAACGGAGTGTTTGATTTATTCGACAATTGTGTTCCATTGTGTTCCGTCGAATAGAAATGGAAAGATAGAAAATAATTTTATTTAACCGTCAAAATCGTCGTGAGAATGCCTATTAGCATTAAGCCGGCCTTTTGTACACTATTTTATATTGTGCAATAAAGAATTAAATAAATAAATAAATAAAAAGTTATGAGAGTTCTAACATCTTTAGAGACACACATTTCTATATTATTTATTTTTACAGATGGGAGGGGTCAGATAAAGGGAATTGGAAATTAGAGTTTACCCGAAACGATGGTTAAGGTTTAGATTATAATATTGCAATACTGTGCCGTATTGTAAGCTTAAAATTACTCTATTTTTTTTAAAAAGTTTGTATGAGGTGAACTCTCACTTCATTCAGTCGTCTCGGCTCACTCACTCATTCACTCACTCACTCACTCACTCACCATTGCACTAATTAATTTCATAACCGATACAGGTGTAGGTATAACACAATGTGTGTTTAACTATTAATTTATCCCTAGTGACGGAATGTTTTATTATTTGACCTCAATTCTTTATTAAGTAACGATTATAAGATCTTCATCTTTTAATTTCTTAATTAAAGCAAAATGATGAGTTTTTTACGGTTCATGAAATAAATTAATTATGTTTAGGAAACCTTGGAAAAGTCTGTAATAAAGATGGATGGGTGTTTTTAAAGGCGTAATTAAATATCGTTGTCTTTTAAATAAACGTAATAAAAATCACTTTAAAATATGTAGGCGTGTGCGTAATTGCATACTGTTTTAGTAAAATATATAAATAGAAATATATGAAGCAGATTAAAAAATCTTTCAGTTTCATCATCATTACAAAATGTAATTTAAATTATTTAACGACTTATTGATTCATAGTTCGGTATCGTTCTGATTGTGAAAAAAAATATTAAGGTATTTTAGAATCCAGTCATTATTGCTATTACTAGTATTTTTAAGTATGTACTTACAATTTGTGTACAAGGTAGCACAATATTTAACTATTTATCGATATATCGTTAAAGTTACTTAGTTCTATGTTGATTGCTTTGAGGCGTAATAGTGGAGTGCGGAAGCGGTCCCGTGACGTTCTATAAAAGCTATGGTAACCCTTGGGTTGTAATGGGTATCCTGCTGCTCTCCCGTCGGCGAGTCCCACACAACCGACCCCGCCGCAAAGATATCGTACTGTTTAAAAATATGTTTTATTACTTAAATTACATTTAAACAAATTATATAAATTACTTTGGCTATGTCTCATTTCTATATTAGAATTTCGTGTAAATTAGAATAATCAAAGCGGGCGTTAGCTAGCTCAGAGTGACGAAAGCACCCATAGTGCTGAAAGTCTAACTCTGTATATATACGCGCAATATCGATTTTTTTATATATGAGACCTTCTGGTATGAGTGTGGTATTTTTAGAAAGCCCTTGGCCCATAAACCCAGAAAATGCATTTACACTTAGCAATATACCTACCGCCTCACCTCTACGGCCGTTTGAAAAATGAGACTAAAATTTAGTTTTTGGCTCCGCACCAGTATAAAATCATTATTTCCACCTTGAAAAAGATTTTTCTAAAGGTCCTCGTCGAGACCTTTTCAACAAGTCCAAAAACGCCAAAATCCGACCACCGGTTGATGAGATATGACATTTTGAAAATTTTTACTGGCGCCTCCATCGATGATTACTTTGTCTGTGTGTGGGTATATTCGTAGTTTCAACTGATTTTGTTCAAACTTTCAGGGATTGTAGTACATCAAAAACTAAGACTTTTTTGTTCTACGACATTTCGATTTGGCCGCCATGTTGGCCGTGGCCAGCCCTCGAAAGGCCAAAAATGGCCATTCTTCGTACAGGGACTGTGGCCAAACCAGTTGACGTACATTGACAAATTGGGCATCATTGGAAAGGTCTTAAGCTTATCTTTTGAATAATGTCCATTTTAATGGCAAAAACATTTGTTGGCGTGACATTTTTGGTCAAAAGGCAAAAAATGGCCAACTGGCCGGGGACAGATCGGCCATTTTCTCGAAAACGGCGCCAACGATTTTTTCGAAAATTTCCTCATTCGTAGCCCCAAATTAGAGCTAAAATTTGGTATATAGCACATATCTGGGAAAACTCGTAATTTTGAGATATGGCCCTGAGAAGTTCAAAAAATCATGAAAAATGACCAAAAATGACCAAAAAATGACTTTTAAAGCCAGAATCGTACTCACAACACGGTTAAAATTCAATGCTAGTTGCACAGTAATAAACACATGATAACAACAATAAACAATGAATAAACTCACTAACGCTTTGCCGTCTGTAACAATAAAACAAAATTTACAGAAAAAAATCCGAATACTGAAGAAATTCTGTTTTGAAGCAATGAATTAAAAAAATAAATGGAAACTGAAAAAATCAAATGAAAAAAAAATCAGGCACCTGTGGGAATCGAACTCGTCTCGTCTTTGTCATTACCATTACAACGCTCATCCTCTGAGCCAAAACACTCTCATTTTGTCAGAGGCAACTATTCCAAATAATAATAATAATAATAAATCAATTTATTTCAGATAATTCATCCATAAGTTTTAGTAACATTTTAACTTAAGTAACTAATGTTATAATAGTATTCGTAGTTAGTATTCAACATAACAATTTCAAATTATACAGAAAAATAAAATTAATAAAATGCACAAAGTTCATAAAATTATTAAAATTAAATATAAATTCAATTCAAATAAATATAAATTCAATTCAAATCAAATATAATTAAAATCATAAAATACTATTAAAGAAATTAAATAAAATAAAATTCATGGAAATCATCGTTCTAATTATTTTTTTTTTAATTCTACAAATAACTCAACGCTATACTCCTACAGTCAGTATACGCTACGCTTCGATGCTACGTGTACACTATCCCAGGACCTCCAGAGGGGAGCGTCTAGCTTTAACGCCAATATGCTGAGAAGACTGTTGGAGCTGTTCAGTAATCTTGTCATTGCGGACGCGGTCCGCTTTCGTATTATCGCATAGAAGTCGTCTACACGAGCCTCCGCAAACATTGCCGATGCACTGCACTATCGAGGCTTCCTCAACAAAGCCCTCAGCACATTGTTGTACTGAACACGCAGTGCGCTATATGTCCGCCGCGTATAGTTCTCCCATAGGCTGCACGTGTAAAAGGACTGGCAATAGGCTTTAAATAATATTAATTTTACCTGTGCCGAACACCGTGCAAACCTACGGGCCAACATATTGCCTCTAACCGACAGAGCCCTGCGCTCCCGCTCAATATCACTATCATCACCCAGGCGTTCATTCACAATATGACCAAGGTATTTAAATTCAGATACTAGTTTCAGAGAAGTTCCACACAGATGTATTTTAGGAATGAAATTTAACTGTTTGTTTATTCCTCGAAAAATTAAAATTTCGCTCTTTTTAGCGTTATACCTCAGTCCATTCTCCTTTGCATATTCCTCACAGATTTTTATCAGTCTTCGAAGACCACTGGCCGACAGGCTCAACAGAACCATATCGTCTGCGTAACTAAAATTGTTTATCATTACGCCATCTATCGAACAACCGACGCCTGCCCCGCTAAGCCTCTCTATGAGCCCGTTTATGTAAATATTGAACAATCTGGGTGACGTCAGGCCCCCCTGTCTTACTCCACACCCTAATTTATATGGTTCACTAAGTGCATCACCCCATCTTACCACATTACTTTGGGCACCATACCAGTACTTTAATAGTGATATCAACTCCGGTCTTAAACTGCTATCCTTTTCAAGCTTCTGCCATAAAATTTTATAGGATACGAGGTCAAATGCCTTCGACAGATCCAAAAAACACGGAAACACATGGGTCTTTCTATCCGTGTAGTACCTTACAGCTTGCTTGAGACACAATACTGCGCTCTCAGTTGACAGCTCTGATCTAAAACCGAACTGCGCATCGTGTATGTTAATTGTTCTGCTAAGTTGAGTATCAAGCAAGCCGTCAAGCACTTTGGCTATGATGGTAGCAAGAGATATCGGTCTGTAGTTGGTTCTGTCCGCCGCATCCCCCGCCCTATTCTTGATTATAGGCACGACTATTGTCCTTGTCATCGAGTCCGGCAGAAAGCTATGGCTTATACAAATATTGTACAACAAAACTAGGACTCTAGGAAGGTGCACACTAGCGTGTCGCAGATGCTCAACACTCAGGCCATCATGTCCAGGCGACTTTCCACGCTTCATACCCATTATTGTATCTACTACTTCGCTAGACGTGAAACGTACAAAGCTTTCCCCATTATTTACGATATCCCCCCTGCCAGCCTCGGCGAAATTGATCTCACAGGGATCCACTGTAAATTGTGTTTTAAACATATTTGCTATGTTACGGCAACCGCTCACTCCCCCTACTTTAGCCGGAATATTCAATCTTGTATTCAGTTTGTCTGTTTGTTCCCAGAATTTTCCAAAATGTTTGTTTCTATATGACGTAGCCAGTATGTCCATTTTAATCTGTTCTGAATTGTCTTGGCACCATTTAAGTTTGTTTTTAAAGGCCCTACGAGAGTCCCTCATGTCATTATAGATAGTTCCATGTGTTGGTCAAATAAATGAGTATATATTTGCATGAAAAATAATCGCACAGCATTTTGTTTCCAATCCTTTTACAAAACTATTGATATCAAAACAAAAACTTCTCAACGAAGTAAATACCGAGTGACGAAAGCGAATCCACTGACAAAACTCCTGATATGAATTTTGCGACGAAAAAAACCACGAACATTTTTATTCACAAACGTAAACAAACACAAAAAATGTGAATGTGTTCGGAACGTTGCCTAACAAACAAACAAACAAAAAAACAAACAAAAAAATGTGAATGTGTTCGGAACGTTACCAAATTGCCTTGATCAATCTAATAAAATAAAAACAAAAATGCAATTTGTGCAACGTTTCGAGCACATTCACATTTTTTGTGTTTGTTTACGTTTGTGAATAAAAATGTTCGTGGTTTTTTTCGTCGCAAAATTCATATCAGGAGTTTTGTCAGTGGATTCGCTTTCGTCACTCGGTATTTACTTCGTTGAGAAGTTTTTGTTTTGATTGAATTATACTCCAGGTATTCACAAGGGTGGGATTCAAGACGAGGAATCTGTTTTTACGACTGAATTCGTAAATAATTCATAAGCTCGGAATAATTTAATATTATATGTTCTTGTAACCTATTTTAACAATAATTAGGCCGTAGCAATATAATATTAATTGAAAGTTAACATATTACAAGAAATAACGTTTTGGTAACAAATCAGGTTAAAAAATGCGCCATATATTGACTTACATCATTGAGTGTCGTGGTATGTATCGCCTAATTACAACAAAATTTAGGTTTTAATTAAAGTCGGAGCGGTTATCTAATACCGGGATCTGTCGCGTCCAAAGTTTCACATAACGTCGGTTCTCGAGTATCTGCGTAGTGTTTCTATAATTGCTGATTGGAAACAAACTTTTATACCATGGTTTGTTACGCATTTGAAGAACATGTACTAATGAGTTGTATTTCAAGTTCAAGTTTTTTTGTTATAATTATACAAAAAATGTGTTTAAATCTTGTCTAGGGCTCAGATGGGTATTAGCATTATGTATTTGTGGTTATATTCTTTTACATAATTATTCTGTTTCACATTTTTTTAATTTAAACTAACCAACCTAAGGAACGAACTTAATATTTATTAAATATATTACATTTATATAAATACGTTTTACAAAATATTTATTTCCGTCGTTAAGTCTAAACAGAACAGAACAGAATACATAAGTGTTTTGTAATAAATTAAGTATTTTTTTATTTTTCTGCTCACACAGATTTTATCTACTTTACCCGTTTAAAACAATTACCACATTCGTATTCAAGATTTGATAACTCGCACAGAGTTGAGGTGTGTAACTGCGTCAACTCTGTGAGCAGATCAGGGTGAGATATTGATGTGTTACGAACTATGTATGTAAAGGAACGCTACTACGAGTAGTATAAGCTAAGTATTTGAATTATATTGCAAAAAAAATAATTGGATATTCAATTAACTCATTGTCTAGGGATCCTTACTATTTTGCCACCAGCTACTTTACAAGGCTTTCATACTACTAAGCTACTGTAATTCAGTACAGCTTTATACTCGTATTAAATGAGGATATGCAAGAGACATCCTCAATTGTTAAAAAGAAAAGAGATTACAACCATTTTACACCCGTGAGTGTACCGCAGCTGATAACTCATGTTTATAACCGCTGTATATTTAGTGATTTTAGTTTTCCTTATAAAATTAACAACATGAGACAAAAAAAGTTTACAAAATAATTATTATCTTTAGTAATCAATAGCTTGAAAGCCATTGTCAATTAAAGCTTACAACAGTTTATGTTTTTAAGGTTTGCAATTTTTTTTTTATGAAAGAGGAGGGGAAACGAGCTGGCGAGTCACGGATGTACCTGATCACCGCCGCCCATGAACTCTTGTAACATCCGAGGATTTACAAGAGTGTTGCCGGCCTTGTAGGTAGGAGTAAACGCCTTTTTTGAAGGTACCCATGTCGTACCGATCTGGAAATACCGCCGAAGGAAGTTCGTTCCACAAGCGAGTGGAACGTGGAAAAAAGGTCCTTTAGAACCGCACAGTGGAGGATTGCCACGCATCAAGGTGGTAGGGATGGTAAAGAAGTCGTTGGCGCGCTGTGCGGTGATGAAATTTGGGGGCAGGCCTCAGGTCGAATAGTTCTTCGGAACACTCCCCGTTGTAAATGCGGTAGAAGACGCACAAAGAAGCCACGTCTCTACGCAATGCCTAAGAGTCCAACCGTTCGCAGAGCACCGGGTCCCCGACAAACCGTTGTACGCGGTCAAATGGTAGAAGCTGATATTGGGGTGATCCGGACCAGAGATGAAATCAGTACGCCATGTGTGGCCGACCTGCGCCTTATAGAGCACAATTTTTTGGTCAGGTTTGAAATACTGCTTCGCTCTATTCATCACTCCCAATTTCTTCGAGGCCAACTTGGCCTTGCACTCCAGATGGCCACGAAACTGACAATCGTTCTAAATGTAGACACCCAGTATTTGCATACTTGGCGAGGCGAAGAGTGGTGATACGACAAATGGGATTTTCTTATTGGTAAACGCGCAAACTTGTGTCTTTAGGGGATTGAATTGAACATGGTTCAGTTCACCCCACTCAGAGACCGTCCCCAAGGAAGTCTCTATAGAAGACACAAGTTTCTTTCGGCACTCGTCGACGTTTTCCCGAGAGAGATCTGCACGGCCGGAATATACCGCATCCCCATGTTGCGCATGCTGTCATCCGCATAACAATGTATGTTGGAGATATACAACATATCACTGATATGCAGGAGAAACAGAGTTGGGGATAGCACGCAGCTTTGGGGTACACCAGCATTCATGGGCTTGGGGTCCGAGCAAAAACCGTCGAGAACGACCTGTATGCTACGCCCAGTGAGGAAGCTGGAGATTTACTTGCATAAACTCTCGGGAAGCCCATAGGAAGGTAGCTTCGAAAGAAGCCCCTTGTGCCATTCACGATCGACGGCTTTCGCCATATCCAGACTAACTGCCAGACCCTCTCCCTTGCTTTCAATAACAGCTGCGCAACAGTGCGTAAGATATAACAGAAGATTACCAGCCGATCGACCATGGCGAAAGCCACATTGCCGGTCATTGACCAACTGGTGATCCTCGAGGTAGGTTAGGAACTGTTTGTTGATGATGCTCTCCATTACTTTGGAGAGGTAATGGCGATAGGTCTGTAGTTAGCTGGGTGACAAAAACATGACTAAGACGGACTGAACGTGTAGAATTCACATTAGTCTTGCCATAGCGTTTGTTCTTTATAAATAATCCTCATAGATAAGGTCTGGAATTGTCCGTGTAATATGCTACTAGTGTAACTAGCTGGAGTTAGTACATAGTTTATGTTATGTTTTAGACATGACTGCTTTTCACATTTTATTATTAATAAGATTGGCTAAGCAGAGGGTATATAAATAATATATATTCAGTGTGTCTGTCATCTTGCAACCAAGCACAATATATTTTGATGAAGTTAATACTGTATTTTATTGAACGTAATAGTGGCGACGAGTGATAATTTGAAAAAATTACATCGAAATTAGTGAAATTCAGTGAATTCAATGTTAATAATTACAACTGGGACAGTTATATTGATAGGTTGAATTACTGTTTTGTGGCCAATGGAATATCGGTTGATACTATTAAAAGAGCTAATTTTTATAAAGTGTGTGGTGTTCAAGTATTCGAAACTCTTTTAGCTTTAATAACATCGCAGGAATCGGGTGATGTTAATTATAGTGAAATTAAAACAACATTAATGAAACATTATAGCCCGAAGGCAAATGAAATATCTATTTTTTACAAATTCTACAAGCGGGATCAATTGCAAAATGAGACCGCATCCAAATACATTGCTCTATTACGAAAAATCAGTACGGGATGTAATTTTCCTAATTTGGAAAGAATGTTACGAGATAGACTGGTTTGCGGCACGAATCGTCATTGATCATAGGCTGCAATATGAATAATTGAAAAGGGAATATCTCAATTATCAGGATGTTGTGGATGCGATGTTGAAAGCGCGGGCAGAGACGCGTGTATGATGCAGGGCCCCGTGACCATCCCTGTCCATCCCTGCCCCGAAGCCCATGGAAGTAAATGCTTTACAGATGAGACAAAATTGTCGTCTATGTTATCGATGTGACGATCGTCACGGTGGAGAATGTCGTTTTTTTAACGCAGTGTGCTATTTTTGCAAGAAAAAAGGACATATAGCTAAAATATGCACTGCTAAGAAGAAGCAGATGCCCGGAAACATTAACTATGCTAGTGATGATTTTAGTACTCAACTTAATGGAATTTATAATGTCGAAACGGTTTGCACGCGCATACCGGCTTACAAATTACGGGTAACAATAGATGGAATACCCGTTGCAAGCTAGCTGTAAGGTACTACACGGATAGAAAGACCCATATGTTTGCGTGTTTTTTGGATCTGTCTAAGGCATTTGACCTCGTACCCTATAAAATTTTATGGCAGAAGCTTGAAAAGGATAGCAGTTTAAGACCGGAGTTGATATCACTATTAAAGTATGGTGCCCAAAGTAATGTGGTAAGATGGGGTGATGCACTTAGTGAACCATATAAATTAGGGTGTGGAGTAAGACAGGGGGGCCTGATGTCGCCCAGGTTGTTCAATCTTTACATAAACGGGCTCATAGAGAGGCTAAGCGGGGCAGGCGTCGGTTGTTCGATAGATGGCGTGATGATGAACAATTTTAGTTACGTATACGAAATGATTCTGTTGAGCCCGTCGATCAGTGGTTTGAAGACTAATAAAAATCTGTGAGGAATGGAATGCAAAGGAGAATGGACTGAGGTATAACGCTAAAAAAAGCGAAATTTTAATTTTTCGAGGAATAAAAAAACAGTTATATTTCATTCCTAAAATACATCTGTGTGGAACTTTTCTGAAACTAATAGCTGAATTTAAATACCTTGGTCATATTGTAAATGAACGCCTGGGTGATGATAGTGATATCGAGCGGAAACGCAGGGCTCTGTCGGTTAGAGGCAATATGTTGGCCCGTATATTTGCACGGTGTTCGACACAGGTAAAATTAATATTATTTAAAGCCTATTATAAGCCAGTCCTTTTACACGTGCAGCCTATGGGAGAACTATACGCGGCGGACATATAGTGCACTGCGTGTTCAGTACAACAATGTGGTGAGGGTTTTGTTGAGGAAGCCTCGATACTGCAGTGTATCGGCAATGTTTGCGGAGGATCATGTAGACGACTTCTATGCGATAATACGAAAGCGGACTGCGTCCGCAATGACAAGATTACTGAACAGTTCCAACAGCCTTCTCAGCACATTGGCGTTAAAGCCAGATAGTCCCCTCTGGAGGTCCTGGGATAGTGTACACGTAGCATCGAAGCGTAGCGTATACTGACTGTAGGAGTATAGCGTTGAGTTATGTGTATTATTGAAAAAATTGTAATTAGAACGATGATTTTCATGAATTTTATTTTATTTTATTTCTTTAATAGTATTTTATGATTTTAATTTTATTTGATTTGAATTTAATTTATATTTAATTGAATTGCATTTATATTTAATTTTAATAATTTTATGTATTTTGTGCATTTTATTAATTTTATTTTTCTGTATTTTGAGATTGTTATGTTGAATGTACTAACATTAGTTACTTAAGTTAAAATGTTACTAACACTTATGGATGAATTATCTGGAATAAATTGATTTATTGTTATTATTATTATTATTAAAACTTTGGAGTTAATAAGATTATAGACATTGACTTGACTGAAATTAATAAGGTATTGAGTAAACACAGCGATGTTTTTAAAGATGAACTCGACAAATACCGCGGAGATCCTGTTACGATACAATTAAAAAGGAGCAGTTCCTAAATTTTTAAATGCACGACTGGTACCATACGCTATTAAAGATAGAGTAGAGCTGGAAATCGATCGTTTAGTAGGTGAGAATGTCCTTCGTCCGGTATCATTTTCAAACTGGGCGACGCCTGTAGTTCCGATTATAAAAAAGAATGCTGGTGACTCTGCGGAGATTATCACAGTACAGCCTGATTGACCGAATCAGGCTACAGAGACGGATACTTATCCAATGCCCACAGCGAGCGAAATTTTTGCAACAATTTCAGGGGGAAGATATTATACAACACTCGATCTTGACGGGGCTTATACTCAAGTAGTAGTTACCGATGCCACTGCGAAATTATTAACTCTTAATACTTGCAAGGGTCTTTATACCGTGCATAGGTTAGCTTTCGGTGTTAAAGCGTGCCCGGGGATTTTTCAGCGATTGATGACGGCACCGCTGGCAGTTGTACCGGGCATGGCGATACTGATCGATGATGTCATTGTCAGTGTTTGCACTATGGTAGAAATGACTTCACGTTTGAATGTTGTGTTAGAGCGGATAGAAAAGGCCGTGTATAATAAATTAAGTTAAAACTTCAAAATATGTACATAATGGGACTAGATATATCCCTTTTTAGAATAGTTTTTTGCAAAAACTGTAACTTAGTTATATTAGTAGTATAATTTTAACGCTAATTGCAATGCAATTTACTCTAAAGCACTTTACTCTAAAACCGAGCAACTGCAGAGGAATTAAGTTCCACGAGCATGAGGGACATCGCTCGCATTGTCTCTACGTGTTCATATTTATGACTTTAACCTAATTTTAGTCCGAGTATGAATATAGTCCATTATAATTCCATTACAAGATTTCTACTTAGCTGAGAGAAATTTAAATTACTTAAATTAAATTTAAATTTCTTTATTAATTTAGCTTAAATTTTAGAGCACTTTACTATCAGGTTTTTAAATAAGAACACTCCCTTTGCCCTACATCCTACACGGAGACACTAATATTTAAGCCGCCATTAACTTTAATTTTCAACCGGAACAAAGAATTGATGTCTATATTAGTAGCAACTAAATTTCAACCTTACAGCCTGAGATTAAGTTAAGATTCAATTAAACGTCTCAAAAATATTAGAATTGCAAAGATTACAATCTCCTGTAATTAAATAAACAATTCAAAAAAGCTATGAACTATTTACCCTCACTGAATGTGTAAATGTATATACTTAGTAAATATTATTACAACCTCAACGATCTAATGTACTTTCTGTTACTTTAAAGACGAACAGCAATTCGTTTTGGAACATGTTTTATTCAAACAAGTAAATGGGAATAAATTGTAAGTAAGAAAAAATATTGGCAGCTTGTTTATTTTATTAAGATGTTCAAGATACGCACAATCAGGTGGTTTTTACTTTATATTAATATTAAATGATACAGAAGCTATACGTTTAGGTCGTATAAAATACGTAACCACACGACTGCATCCAAAGGAATATCAAGTTATATCGCTATTCATTTGATTCAATTAAATTCTGTTAAGTCACAAATCGGTCACAAAGGAACAAAGGAACAGCTTAATGATAGAAAATGCTTTTATTTTCATTGGAATGTAATTAACATATGTAAAGGTAAAAAATAGTTCGTCTTTGTCTTACTACCCACTAGAGAGCTATAAACAATGGCTAGTTCTGAAGGTTGTGAACAGCCGACTAACCAGCCTCGAGCCTGTCACCGCGCATGACGTATGCTCTCCTTAATAATACCCTGATACTTGTAACTCTAAACCTTCATTTAAACTATACGATATTACTAATATAATATATATGTATATGAAGTAAATTATTAAACCATCTCTTAAATAACGTGTAGGCGTAGGCGAAGTTATCTAATCACAATGTTTGAAATACGAAAAAAAATTTGAATTCATTAAGAAAATCAACCATAATAAACCTAGAGAAGGTAAAAAAATTGCAGTCGAAATGAGATTAAATAAAAATGTATATTATAACAAAGACGCGCGGGTAAGTGACTTGGTTAACGCAGAGGTCTTTGTTGGACAAGTAAAACAATGTAGATAGAAGTTTGACAACTTTATTGGGGAATTAATAAATTATGGTCAGGGAGTGGGGGGGGGGGAGGGTGTACTTTAAGTTTCGGCCCTTCTGTTACATTACTAAAAGAGCTTGTGATATATTCATTAAATTTAAGAATTTGTTCTAATAATATTATATTTAAGAGACATATTATATTATTGAGCGAAGCGAGCGGAGCGTTCTATGTGAGACTTTTTGCATCACATGTCCGGGGTTGGCATGAAAAAGGCTATACGGATCTTTCTAAATTTTTCACATTTATAGCGATGGTTATTGCGATGGTTTATAAAAAAAAACTCATGTTGTTGAGGAATAATCAACATAAAAAATTACAGTCCCTTAGACTTCAAGGTGAAAATGTGTTTGTATAAAATGTATGTTATATTTGAACATTATATGGTTTTTGCCTGTTGGTTTCAGCTTTGAACGCTGAATTGAAGATGGGTTACTCGCTTCGCTCGAGATTTTGCGAGCGTAGCGAGTCAAAATCGCGGTCCGGTTCGCGCCCCTACTATAAATATAAACGAAATAATATCAAAGTGACTCGTACGAAGCCAAAGCACTAGATCAAGTGTTACCGGCGTAGTTCGTAGTAGTGTAGAAGAGTTACAGAGTTTAACTGAACAGGTTAACTATTTAAAAAATTCGTATCGAAAATTTTCAGAACAATCGGAGCGGATGTGGATTTCGCTTGTGCTCTTCATATTGTGTTAACTTTACTACTTTTGAAAGTACAAGTAAAAAAAAGTGAAAAGTACAAGTAAAAACAAGTGAAAAGTACAAGTAAAAAAAAGTGAAAAGTACAAGTAAAAAAAAGTGAAAAGTACAAGTATCTTATGTTACAGCGTGATAATAAGACTAGCTAATAAAAAAAAAATTTTTTTAGTTCAAGTTGTTAAGGTCAATGCGGACCGATGTTATGATAACAGGGAAGTTACTGTTATCAAAACACGAACCGTGATATGAAGTATCACATAAAACATTAAGATCACAACAACCTAGATCTGCGCACAATCACAACATTACTTCATTTTACGCTTAAGACTTGAAAGGATTATAACTTTACAACGTGTGGCGCCTTATGAGATAAACATATGTGCTTATTTATACATTGTAAGCCGATCCCTCGTAGGATCATTATTTACATTCTGTCAGTACAAACCGTTACCGAAATAAATAATCGAGAATATCCCAGCCTCGAACAATTAATTATTAAATTTAAGGTCCCTCGTCATTCGCGCACGAACAGTCAGGTCCTGATTTGACATAAAGGTTTTTTATTTCAAAGTTTTTTTTTCTGTTGTATATGAGTAATTATTAACAATAAATATAAGGAGAAACAGATGTGTAGTGTGTAAAAATATAAAACGATGACTTAAAATATTTTCTTCTTGCAGTTCACACAAAGCAAAAATATATTTCTGCTAGGATATAATACGAGTGTTGTTCAATACGCACGCTTTGCTAACGAACGATACAATAGAAGGAAGAATAATTCAAATCCATCCGTGAGACGATGCGCTGTGACACGTCATTATAATAATAATAATAATAATAATACAAGTTATAACTTGCAAGTATAGTTATTGTTATGATAATTGTTACATAAAATCGTAAATAGCAATACGTAAAATTGGGTTTTGCTATAAATTAAATGTACATATATTTTAGTAAGTCGGCGCTGTGGTATTATTGACATTTCAATTGAAAAAAAAATGTTTTTCCAAAATGTTATTTAATGGCTTGTTAGTTGACTGTGTTAGCAAAAAAATATTGGATCTCTCAACGAAACTCCGAGCATAGCTCTTTGCTCTCCGCGTGAGCTCGCAAATACAAGTTTTGTCTATATTGATGATAATTTTATTCCATACGTGTATTAATTAAAAAAATTAATTAACTTAACGTGAATGCTCGTAAAAATATGTTTCAAACAGACAAGACAAGGTATATTAGAGGAAGTTGCGTTCAATACGGATGTATGTTGAGTAGAAAGACGGCAGAGTGAGTACTCGTACCTGTAATCGAAGGTGATGACTAAGATCACCTCGCGACTAAGATAGATATGAAGATGAGCTGAGGTGGACCGGCGGTGACCGGGGCAGACAAAGTGACGGTTGTACTGTGAGAATGATGACATAAGGATGAATTGAGTTTCGGTAGAAATGATGGATGACAGAGTGGGGCCGACCTTTGGTGCCGATCCCATCTAGAGTAGGGTACTGGAATGATGTGGTCATATATTATTATGTTATTGTTATTTATAGTCTACAGTGTCTGGAGGAAATTCATTAAACTTTGTAAAATAACAAGTCCTTAGGGGGTATAAAGTTCTAATCTTAATAAAAGTAATAGAAAACGAAAAAACTCTTTTAAAATTAATATCAATTTCAAATGAATTAATTTGTATTTTTTTTGTATTTTTATTTTTTTATAATATTCGTATATTTTATATTTTTACAGTGATATAATGAAATTTGAAAGAAATTCATTTACAAACTTTTAATATAATTATCAAAAATGAATGAACAAAAGTTATTTTTAAAACTTGACCTTAATAATACTGAAGAAATAACGAAGCCTTCATACGGGTCGGTAAAGTGTAGCCGTAATTTGATAAAAGAGATACAAACTGAACGGAGTCGCAGTCGAGTGAGTCGTGGGAGTGAAGCCTTCTGTCGGCTTACAGCTAGTTACTCCATACTTCATCGGCTCTGAGACGAAATGTGTACTGACATAATGTTTTATTTCGGTTCAAACTTCATTTTAAAGTTATAAATAAAAAATTATAATTAAAAAACATTTTGCTGGACAGTGGTATATTAAATAAGCAATAGCGAAGATTTATCTTAATCTTATTGTATATATCTTTTTATTATACTACTTTATACATTTTTATAGATATAAAGATTAAAACAATAACCGAAATATTTTTGTTATGAATACACCTATTAATAAGTTTACATGAATTTAATTAGTAAGTATATTTAAAGCAAAATCTAATAAGCCTCTGGCTTTCTCTGTAATCTGGCAAATGTACTTTACATTATACTCTAAAATATTATGTTAAGGACCAAACTCTCGGTACAAAACCATTCAACATTTTAATTCTCGCTCCTAAAAACTGTGTTTAATATAGAGTGTACTGAATATAACATTATGAATATATAAAAAAATCTAGAACTTTTAATTTTGCAGGTGGGTACTAAAAATATACGTCCACAAAAATAGGAAAAACGAAACTAAATTCTCTATTCAGAAAACTAGTCCACTATATTTTTAGCAAATCAATTAAATTAACACAAGTAAAAATGTCTTGATTTTTAAATATGATACTTAACACTACTTTTAAAGTTAAAATATTAATAGTAAATTAAGTTCAAACGTAAACTTGGTTCAGAAGCGTACAGTTACTTTAATGTTACAGGTTATATATCGTGATAAATAACTAGATTAGCTGTCAAATAATAATTATATATATATATATATATATATCAAATAGGCAATTTCGTTATTTGCCTTTGTATTCGAATGTTACTGCGGTCAAATCACTTCACTTAAGTTGAGTTGAACGATGCGATTGTTTGCGGTCGTTATTGTTGTTATTTTATATAATTGGTTTTTTTTAAATGAATAAATATTGCAATGAATTAATCAGTGATACAATAACATATTGTACAATGACAACTTCAAATCTTTTATATGTGTATATTGATTTAATATTATCATCAGCATCAAATGTTATTTCAATTTCCTTCATTAAAATATTTAATATAAATATCTTCATTTCATTTAGTTATAAATAAAAACGTAGAAGGATCATATCATCTTATTTAAATCATTACACGCGGGTCTCTTGCTGATACATTCTCATTAGATTTACCTTCTATATACTCTATAGTCTACAAATATGTATATGACGGCACCACCATCACTGCTTTGAAGGCAACGAGAGCTATATAAAGCGGCGCTAGCCCGCGGCTCGGGCAGTTGTTGGCCGACCGTTGAACACTGCACAGTTTTGTTAATCGAAATAAACGAAGTGATTGTGAAGACTTTTGTGTTTTTACAATGTCGGAGCCTGATGCTATATATATATATTTTAAATTAACTTGTGAAGTTTACTTCACACCTCCAAAATCAGCCATTTAGCTGGCAGCAGGGGGAGGTAGTCGACACTTGAATCTAAAAAAAATGCACTTTAAAGCTTAGTGTGTCACGAAAAAATCCTTTAATTAAAAGAAAAAACAAACTCGTATTTTAAAAATGCCTATCGTACCATATCGTATCGTATCGTATTATATCGTATCGTGTCGTGTCGTGTCGTGTCGTGTCGTGTCGTGTCGTGTTGTGTCGTATCGTATCGTATCGTGTCGTATCGTATCGTATCGTGTCGTATTGTATCGTATCGTATCGTATCGTATCATGTCATATCGTGTCATGTCGTGTCGTGTCGTATCATATCGTATCGTGTATTTAGTGACATTATTAAATACAAAGAGTTTTAGGTTACTAAGTAAATTAAGGTTGAAAGTTTTAATTCGTATTGTCAATACTTTACACGCATATTACATTGCATGTTATAGATGGTAAAAAGCTTATACGATTTATTTATTGATCTACTGTTTAGTGCTTTTTATTGTAACAGGCCTTAATGCCTGTGGCGTTCTCTACCAGTAATCCCCGTAGATGTTGACGAATTATGGTTGGTGTAAAAAAATCATAAAATAAAACAATAATATCTATACATGATACATATTACATGTATAAATAAAACTGTGCTCGGAAACCTTCCTTCACATTTATAGTCATTGAAATCAGTTTAACTTCAAAAATGTTTTACAAAGATTTTACATAAATTATAAATTGTTTTTATATCGTGTCTATTTGGGATCATACAAGTGTTTTTAACTATGTTGGTTAGAGTTTGATTTTTTTATTCAAAGCTACTATGTCACTGCTTAACTGAAGGGTTTATGTTATATCAAAAACAGAACATGTAAAGAAATGCACAAGTCAACCATTTTGACAACACAATACTTTTATAATATTAATAGTCTTTTGCGGCGTGTATTAGATTATTTAAAACTCTACTAATAGAAATGGCTAAATAATTAAGAAAATATGTTAATCAAGCTTCATCACTCTGTCTAGTAAATAGAAAATATACCAAAGGATATTAGTTTGACTTATTTCAAATATAATAAACAATATAAATAAACTACTTAGATTAGCACATGTCGGGTAGCAATGTTCTGCAGAATAAAATAGAGCTTATAGTACTATTTATACTAAGTTAATAGCTACAGGCGCCTGCGGTCATTTATAGCAGGTCAATAACAGCTTTGAACATTTTAATAACTTAAATTCTAACAAAATAGTTATTCTGAGAAATTCCAAATTCCTAAATGTATTTGTAGCAACAATAATTCACACATTTGTGTTTAACATATTTAATTACACAGTAGTGTACTGTGATGAGATGTGATGTGATGCGATGTGATGTGATGTCATGTGATGTGATGTGATGAGATGTGATGTGATGTGATGTGATGTGATGCGAAGCGAAGCGATGCGGTGTGATGTGATGTGATGTGATGTGATGTGATGTGATGTGATGTGATGTAATTTAATGTAATATACTCATTATACTTATATTATATATAAGAAACGAATATTAATATAGTAACAATAAAATATTGTTAGTAAACTAATATGGTAACAATTAAGACCAAGCGGTTAGATAGTCAAGCCAAGGTTGGGTAGCCAGAGACGACGGAGCGCCAAACGCTACGGTCCCTGCATACCTCTTTCGCCTCGGCCACAGACATCAACCTCTTCATACATGCCCCTTCGGGGGGTCCTCATGTATTTTACGTGACATTCCTTCAGTATCATAGATACTGTGTTTTCGAAGATCACTCGAGGCCTCCCCTTGTCTCTCTTACCGCTCACTTTTCCTATATAAATCTTTTTTACCATCCTTTCATCACTCATTCGTTCGACGTGCCCAAACCACCTGAGCACGTTTTTCTTCATCCTCACCGTGACATCTTCGCTACTACCTGCCATTCTGTGGATCTCTTCATTGTAGATTCATTGGATCAGCTAGACTGACTCCGCATATTCTGCCAAGAGATCGCATCTCCTCAGCATTCATCTTTTTTACATTCTTCTTCTGTGTTACCCACGTTTGGCTGTCGTATAACAGCGTCGGTAGCACAACCGCATTGTGTACAGCCAAACGTGCAGCTATGCTAACGTTTCGCCGTCTCAACAATGCAGCCAAAGCACCATTGACTCTGTTACCGGCAGCAATACGCATTTCCACATCCATTTCGTATCTTCCGTATCTGCTAAACATACTTCAGAAATGTACCACTTCATTCACTTGTTCTATTATCTTATCATTCACGTTGATCTTACATTCTGTTATTTCTTCATTTCTTTCAAATATCAGAACCTTCGTTTTATCTACGTTCATCTTTCAGAGTGGTGATCAATGCCTGGATATTGCATTCTGATGATGCAATGAGCACTGCATCTTCTGCATATAGCAAGTAATTGTCCTTAAGGTCACGTACTTTCACTCCCATGTCACTGTCTTTCACGCCTTGGAGACTACTATCCAAATACAAATTGAACAACCAAGCTGACATAACGCAACCTTGCTTAACACCCGATTGGATGTCAAACCAGGGCGACATGCCAGCTCCTATTCGCACACAGGCTGAATGATCTTTGTAAAGAGACTTTACACCCTATCAAGGGTCCGCTCACATTGTATCAGGGCAGTATCTCCCATAATTTCTTTCTCACAACCCTGTCAAACGCCTTTTCCAAATTCACAAAAGCACAGAAAACCTTTTGGTTTAGGGCCAAAAATTTTTCCGTGATCATGCGGAGGGAAAAGATCTATACACCCTCTTCCAAGTCTAAAACCTCCTTGAGCCTCCCACAATAGCCTTTTAGATCTCACGTGCATTCTTCTCGATAATATTTTAGCATAAACTTTACCGCCCCATCTAATCAAACTGATAGCCTTATAGCTTGCACAGTCTATCTGTGAACCTTTGCCTTTATGCAAAGGTACGATGACTGCACCTCGCCAGTCGTCTGGGACCTCTCCCGATTTCCACCATAAATTGCACAAAAACCAGAAAAAGTCCAAGATGCGTGGCCCATCATATTTGATCATCTCGGCGGTAGCTTCATCTGTTCCCTCAGCCTTACCGCATTGCAGACTTCGAATCGCGCTCTCTTCTTCTTCCAAACTGATTTCACCATCGGCTACATCTTGACTCAGCATTACGCTATTAGTCAAGACCGAGGCTTCCTCACGTTCATACATCTCCTTGTAGAATTCTGCCCACCGCTGCAAAACGTGTGCTTGCTCTATTAAAATTTCACCGCTCTTCGAAAGCACCGCTTTCATTCTACAGGTTACCGATCAACCTCGGGAATCACTAACTTCTCGCCAGAAAAGCTTCGTGTTTTCCCGGAAGTTATTCGTCAACCGTTCATACCTTTCAAACTTTTATCCTTACCCGAGGCTTTATAATGCAGCCATGCTTTCCTCTTTAACTCCACAGCGTCTTTCACTTGATGATCCCACCATTCATCGCGCTTTTTACTAAAACCTCGTTTCCTTTTACCACATACTTCTGTCGCTACTGTTACCATACCATTTCTAAGGTTCTGCCAGCATACTTCAACACTTTCATTTCCAGAATCATAGCATTCAAGTTTCTTGGAAACCCTTTCTTGATATTCCTCTCTGTTTGGTGGATCTTGAAGCTTCTAGCTTCTTATGCGATAATTCGACTTCAAGCATGGACACGTCGTGCGGCTGCGTCAACCTGCAGACAAACCTCTTATTCTAGCAACGACTAGATAATGGTCCGTTCCCAGATATGAACCCCTGGACACTGGTTCTCCATAACTTGACTTCGAATACTCTGATCCACTAGGAATAAACCAATCATACTTCTTTCTTCCGCTCGCTCCCATGTGTACATGTGAATTTGTTTATGATCAAACATCGTGATTGTCAAAAAAAAAATTCTCTCCTTACAAAATGCCAAAATAAGCTTTCCAGCCTCATTTACTCTCTTATCACCGTATTTACCTAACACACTTTCATAAACACTTTCACAACCTATCCATTCATTTCTCCACATACTATCAACTTTTCATTATCTCTGACAGTACTTAGAACATTCCTGATACTCTCCCAAAACTCCTCGAGCACGCTCACTGGAGCTGAGGATACTGGCGCATACACGGCTAACAAGAATACTCTTGTTATCCCCAACTTAAAGCGAACCCAAAGAAGCCTCGGGTTGATGGCCTTGTATTCTACCATTGCATTAACTATTCGAAAGGACAACAATACGCCTACACCTTGGCAACCTCGCTCACCCTCTGGAACCCCAGCCCAGAAAGCGACACGGTGGCCAGTCAAATCGGTCGTATCATTGACTTTTCGCTTAGTCTCAGGCACACAAATAATATCCAGATCCTTGTGATCCATCACATCTAATAATTCATTCATATTCTGTTCCATTCCTCCTCTTACATAGTTGGTGCCCTAGATAGGTATATTAAACTAGCTGACATGGTTTATATCGGATTTTATAACTTTTTACGGCGATGCGAGACTTATGCATTTTTTTTATAAAATCTCATTTCTTTTAATAGGTAGTCCTTCTTTTTGTGTTTTCTTAGTTTATACTCGTACCTTGAGCTTCAGGGGCGAGCTTCTTCGAAGCTCGCTTCCTTTCTCAGGTGGCTTTTTTCAGAAAATTCAATAGTTTGTTTATGAACAAACATTGTTTTAGAAGAATTAGCTTATAATCAAATATCCTATTATATCTTTAAAAATAGCCTAGTGGCTGTTTGTCAGTCTGGGTTTGTCTATGTCACAGAACAGATACTACTCTCATTATATTTACTGATGACATACGACATGGTATGGAAGAGAAAAATATAACAGTATTGGTGCTTTAGATTTCTCAAACGCTTTCAATACATATCCTTCTCACCATCTTAACGCGTACAAAATTCATCACACAGATCGTAGAGGGGACTTTTCCTTGATAAGGGTTAATATGAAAACTGGTGGTGGTTTGCAGTTGTATGTGTTAACTGGAATCAATAAACTTCCGAGTGCTCTTTTAAAAATTTATCATAACCTGCACAAATTGTATGATTAGTCATTTCACTATGATATAACAGTAAATCCCGATAAATGTCAGGCCATAATTATTGGAAGCTCATATTCTTGGGTAAGTATGATTTCAATAATTTACCACCAGTTGTATACTATGCTATTACAATTATAATATTAAGTACAAATAAAAAACTTGGGTTGTTGATGGGCAGAACAATAAATAAGCAATTACACATAAAAAAAATCAGTCGTAAAGTCACAGCTACGTACACTTCAGTCTATGTACCCTAAACAAAAATTTCCATCCCCTGCAGTCGAAGCTGATGTTAATTGATGCCTTTATTTTTGTCTATCATAGATTACGCAGGTTTGTGTAACCTAGACTAGACTTGTGGGTAACCGTTTAAATAAACTAGAGCGCCTTCTTCATATCTGTATTCGGTATATCTTTAGACTCCGTAAGTACGATAATGTAACCCAATTTCGCACTCAACTTCGTCAGAGGTACGTAGCAGTAGCTCTAAATGTCTTCATCTTCTTTTCTCGATCTTAAACAATACACTTCGCGTTCTTAATTCATTTCTCTTAAATATATGTGTAATTATATATTTACAATATTTATTGTTATATTACATTATTTATTATTTTTGATATTATATATGTCGAAGGCGAATATAAATTTGTCCAAAGAGCACATAAATTTGACAACTAAGTCTGACATTTGGTACTGTACAAAACATCGTTGAGATCATGTTTTGTTATTGCAATTAAATTTAAGTTGTTATAAAACACTGTTATAAGTTTACGATAATTCCTTTTAGATTATTTGACGAATTGTAATAATTAAAACAATTAGAATAAGATGCTTGTTAAAACCATTAGAATAAGATGCTTCTTGTAAGTTGGATCGAGTAAACACGTGACGTATTTCCATACACCATTGAACAGAGCCGTGTGGGGGAATGAGAGGCATGGCCTATTTGACTATAAAAGGGCCGACATCGGCCGTAGCGGGCAGTCTGTCTTCGGATCAGACTCAAGAGCTCTCGCTCCCAACTGAACTGTTGGTTTACTCGGTTCAGCCTAGCGCTGTATATTGCATTGCGGAATCGCTGACGCGATACCCTTTGCCATAGCAGTATTGCTCCGGCGATACGCTATTGGGTGGTTAGGATACCACTGTACGAGCAAAGGACTAAAGTCCTGTTCGTTATTATTTGGGTGGCTGTGTTGCCACTATACGAGCAAAGGACTAAAGTCCTGTTCGTTATTATTTGGGTGGCTGTGTTGCCACAGTACGAGCAAAGGACTAAATAAAGTCCTGTTCGTTATTGTTTGGGTGGCTGTGTTGCCACTGTACGAATAAAGGACACTAAGTCCTGTTCGTTATAGTAAATTATTATTTTGTGTTTGTTTCTATAATTTATCTTCTGATTTTCTATGTAAATAAATCCTATTTTGTAAACTTGTATCTTCTTAATCCTACAACATGGGAACTCCAAATCCTGACATGCCGCTCTTGGCTCCTGATCCTACATATATATATTTTCGCACCTACCACAGTTTCTTAATATCTACTGTTAGAGAATGCCACTAGACATTAAGTTCACCTTTTATAAAAAACACAATATTAGGTAAATAAAATAAAAATAAATAAAACGTTGCTTAGCAACCGTAATTAAGACAGTTATGCAATATTTAGATTAATTAATATAAATATATTTATCATAAAGTTCAAAAACCAAGTATTTGCTAACGATAGTTTTCATAAGGCCGATTATCCTGTACTAAGTATGTACCGTACTGTACTTTCCGTATCTATGTTAGTTTAGTTATGCTATGAGGAACACCTCATCAAGTACTTCAAATCTTCGATTTACAGAGTTATGATAATTTTCCTTTTGTGTAGGGACTAAAATCATACAAGAAACTTTTGACTTTCAATACTTCCTAAACTACTGGTTCAAAATAAATTTATTTTGGAAATATAATCTATAAAGTTAAACATATAGCAAATACAGCCCATGGGATAACTGTATTTTATTTTAAATTTCTACTAACACTCGTTTATTATAAAGTACATTTTCGAAAGGTAATTTGTTTAAATATAATTTTTAAGTTAACACGATTTATTTTTTTGAAAAAAAATCTTAGCACATAACGTTGAATAGCATTGGGACTTTAGGAGGCAGTTTTATGAATTTGATTTATGACATTGTCAATTATATGACGACTTTACGATGAAATAAAAATAAAGTACGATATAAAGAGTTTTTTGTATATATATACTACTGTCCAAAAGTTTGGAAGCAGCAAGGTAAAATCAAATAAAACAAAATTTAACGATCTTCTATTACTTATATTGATATAAAAAAAATACAAAAAGTAACTTAGATCGAAGAGAAAATTAACAAATAATAAGAAACATAATAAAATTTTAGCTTCATCAATTTTACCGCCTTTTGCTTTAATGATTTTAGCACAAATTATAGGCATTCTTTTAATTAACTTCTTAAAATAATCTTCATCTAACATATTCCATTCACTCTCTAATAACTGCCAAAAATGTTCTGAGATAGAAGGAGAGCAATTTTTCACTCTCCTATCGAGTTTATTCCAGACAAATAATATTGGAGACAGATGACTGAGAGGGGCATTGCATGATTTTTAAAATCTTTTGTTTTTTTCTTTAAAATTTTTGGCACAGTTTAGACGACTGCTTAAGATCTTGCGGAAATGTAAATTCAATGCCAATCAGATTTAGTTCACAGGGTACGGCCATACCCGAAGAATTTGTAAATAACCGTCTCTGTTTAGCTTTCTAGTTATACTCACTAGACTTCCGGGTTTATTGTTCCCGAAACATCCCCAAATCATCATACTGCTACCACCATGTATCACCGTTGGCACTGTACCCGCTTTGGAAGCTTTTTCTTCTTTTGATCAGCGTACAAACACACGTCTATTAGATCCGAAAAACTGAAACTTCTATTCATCACTCCAAAAAACATTTTCTCATTGCTCTGTAGTCCAATTCCATGGGTCCATTCTAGTTTATTTTTCTTGTGTCGCGTTGTTAATTTAGGCTTCTTATCAGCAACACATCCTCTAAAACCCACAGCCAAAAGTCGTCGTTTAACAGTTATTACTGAGATGTGCGTTTCTCGCGTGCTATTCACTGTTGCAGTAATTTGTGGCGCTGTGAGGCATAGATTGCGTTTAGACACAATTCTGATGAGGTTATCCACTTGAGTAGTTGTGGTCTTAGGCCCGCCTGTCCTTTTTCCGTCTGCATTTATCCCCGTTTCTTGTTTTCTTGTAAGAGTGTACTGAACACCTTTGCAAGAAATTCTGAGCCTTGCTTTATTATTAAAACTTAATAAAGAAAAAATTGAATAAAGTTAAATGCCGAGTAGTTAAATTGATAAAATTCACACATTGGCTTGATAAGGTTAATGGAAAATTTATTTGAAAATTATATATAGTTCATAAAAATTGACGATACCCTTAGTTGCGGCTCGCTCCCGCTCATCACCGCACTCCATTACCATTTTATGGAACTGAAAGCTAGTAATTTGTAATGATTGTCACAAAATGTTCCCAGTTAAATAAATTCTTATTTTATTTGAGGTACTCAAAGATAACTTGTTACGTAGAAATTTCATTTTTGTAGTAATATAAATATTTACACATTCTAATTTTTATGATGTTTGTCTGTAATTAGGTTCATTAATTATCCGTTGACAGGAAATTTATAAGACTAATAGTTTATGAGATTTCGTACTATTTTACAAATTAGATGTTGCCAGCTCGAGGGTGCTATGGATTCCTCAAAATATCATACTTTTTTATTATTTAGATTTAGTTTTATTCTTATGTAATAAATTATATAAATTGATAACATAATGCTATACATAATTTTAAATTAGCTGACATTCGTTTCAAATGTTTAAATGCTGCCTTAGTTGTTATATTGATATATTTAGATTATATTAATACTTATTTCTTTCCAAAGACAATCCGTTCCTTAATTAAAATTATGAAATTTAAAATTATTATCATTTCTAACAATTAAGAATTTACCCGCATTTAGTTTGACGTTCTGCGTGGACTAGTATCACTATTCGCTTATTGGTTGTGTAGAATTCGACGTCACGAACTTTCTAAAGGAAGCACTTCCGATACTTTTTTTTTAATAAACCTTCGAGTTGATGAAATATTATGGATTAACCATCATTTATGATGCCGTCATTTCCCAGTCACTTTAAAAGTTAATATCTGGTGATGTAATACTTTATATATTATAATTAACTGAAGTTTGACGGGGCATTTATGAATTTATTAAATGGAGCGTTTGAAATTTATTGAATTCAGTATTACAGGAGAGGCATTTGTCTGCACTTGGTTTTCAAGGTTAGGTAAATCTATTATCCTTATGGCGTATCCTTTTCCATAGTCATTTGAATTTATAATCGTGATTGTAGCTGTCGTAAGGAAACTGAAGACATCGTGTTTTTTGTCTAGTTGTTCCAGCGCTTCATTATTAAGAAAACAGATGTTAGTTTGCAGGTTGAGTCGAGTTCTTGCTTTACAATCAGGTTTCTGATGCAGTCAGGTTTATCTCGAGACACATAGTTAGTTTTTTGTTCACAAAGATACAAAGAAACGGACTTCGGGCATTCAGCCTCCATGTACAAAGAATTCTCACTATAATAGCTATAAGGGGTAGGTTGGGAACGAGGACTTGATTATATTTATTAGGAACAATTGATAATCGGTAAAGGTGATAGGACAAAGGTACGGCGATCGGTACTTTTAAAACTATAACTATTTGATTACCGATACAGAAATAATATCTAAATTATAAACTTAGGATTTCATTCTTTGAATATAAAATCCTTAGCTTCCTTAATGTTATCAAGATCTACAATACTAGCAATAGAATGAGATGTGCTCAATACACGTGTAAAACCTAGATATTTTTCTAGTTTTCTAAGTTCGTCCGATAAGTTGTCTATATTATCACCTAAAATCATTAAATATTGTTCCATATGGATATAAGTTTCCTCACTTTGTAGTTATTTTATTAAAAATAAGGTTTAGTACTCTAGTAATATTTTCCTGATTTTTAACTATGCTGTCTATAGTTTTAGAATTGCATAACGGTCATTCTTTTGTTAAACTAATATGTTCGTTTAATTTCGATTCCAAATTTAAATCGTTACTCTGTAGAGATTCAATTGCATTATTATATTTAATAGCATTGGTATATAACTCGGATTACCGGATATACTTTTAATGGAATTATCATTGCTCTTTTACTACGATAATGATCAAAAGTTAAAAAATGGCACTTAAATTATCTACTTTAGTATTAAGGTAAAATTAAAAAAGAGATGTAATATTATTTAAATATAATCTAATCATATATATTTGAGATTTCACTAATAGGATTTGATTGTTAATAACATCAACGTCTATATAATATAATAATTAATGATAATGAGATATATTATGTTATCGCTTAATTAGAAAAGGAGTAAGCCGGGACCTAATTGTAACGAATTAATCATTACTTCTTGTTCTCGCGTGAGTTGGAGTAATGCAGATATATAATGAGGTCTCATCTTTGTGGTCGAAATATTATTTATTAAGACGTTACGGATACAATTTCAGTTCTCTGAAATACCGTTTGAATTTATAATACGGGCGGCGGGCCAGTTACTTTATTCAAAATGGCATTTATTAATGCTAGGTTTAATAACTGCTGTCCTGGTTCGTTACTGATAAAATCGTAAACAAGCTGGTCCCAAATTCTTATAAATCGGGGCAAAAGATTTCCGTCAAATTCGGGGATTAAACGAATAGCTTTAAAATATTCTCTAAACACTGCTATTATTTAAATCTCTATTAAGATCTAAAATATTATTTTTTCTATTAATATCTAACCTACGGGTCCCAGATTGTCGTGGATGGAAAATCTTGGATAATAATAATGGAAGTAACTTCGGAACGATTCTAAAGTACTTATAATAATTTGTACCTTTTGGTGTTTAAATTTTCGGAAACTCCTCTTGCTGCAACAGGGTATAGATTCGAGATAGCCGAGGTCCTTGATTGATTCACTGATTTTAATTTAATTAATTTAATTAATTAATTTTCGACTATCCTACCGACTGCGCCAATTACGTCGGTCACAACCGGAGGATCCAAAAGAATACAAATTTATTGGCTTAAAATTTAATCATTATATTTAAACTACAAACTACGTGATCCTTGCTCAAAGTTGGAGACAAGAATTAATATAATAAAATGAAATTATAATTAAAATAATACAGAAAAAGAAATGTAACAAACAAAGGTTTCAGATATTAAATTCTGGGATTTTAACATGATACAATGCACCTGCGTCTAATATGCGTTTCCACGGTTCGTTAGAATATATTAAATACGAATTTAACAATCTTATAACAAATAAGAATATAAGAAATATTTAATTAACAATCACAAGTATATAGGAATATAACAAATATAAAGATTTTATTTGTATATGAAAGTAAATTGTTTATTTATTTATTTTTGTACAATAAAATAGTAATAGTTATTTAGTTATAATTACTTTACTAACTAAGAATCTTATATTATTTTTTAAAAAATTAATTAGTTTTAGTCTCACGATGAAATAATTTTGGCAAGAAATTATTTTATCAGTTTTGAACTAATAAAGGTCAACAACAAGATACAAGTTTTTTTTTTGAGGTCTTTGTCATCACGTCGAAAAGAGCATTTGTTTTTTAATATTATGCCTCGTTATTATTTTATTAACTATTAGATAACAAACACTATTCAAAATAACTACCAGTTAATTTACCACTCTAGGCAACTTTTTCCAGCCGTCCCTACCGCCATTGCACATGGGGAATACCTGGCCCACATGTCAAAAGAGAAAGCCAACCTCTTGGGCACTTTTTTTGTCTCCATCTCGATTGTGAACGACCAAAGAAAGATACCGCCTATGATCCCACGGCGTCGGGGCTCAATGCCAGAAATAATTCTTCGGTACAAAACTATTTTCTCTATTTTCCTTGGACGTTCATAAGTCGGCCGGATGACATTTCGACATTGATGCTATGCACATGTGCCCCTGAGTTGACTTCAGTGCTAATGTTTCTATTTCAGTACTCCTACCTTAAAAGCGCAGATCCGGTCTCTTGGAAGTATGCCACTGTACATCCGATACCTAAAAAAGTTAACTATCGCCATTACCCTTCTTTTCTCCAATATAATGGGGAACAATATTAATTGACAGCTTCTGCGTATCTCGAGGATCGCATGGGTTTCGCCATGATCAATCGGCTTGTGATCTTCTTATTTATGTTGGGCAGTGGTTGTTGAAATCAGAGGAGAGGGTCTTCAAGTAAGTCTGGATATGGCAAAAGTCTTCGATCATATATGGCACAAGGGACTTCTTTAAAGCTCCTTTTCTCTGGGTTTCCAGAGAGTTTATGCAAATGGATCACCGGCTTTCTCGCTCTTCGGAGCATATAGGTCGTTCTCGACGATTTTTTTTCGGATTCCAAGTCCAAGAACGCTAACCCAAGGATGCGTGCTATCCCCAACTCTATTCTTCCAGCACATCAAAGATATGAAGAATATTTATTTATTTATTTATATCTTTTTAACTTTGAATCCATATCAATGATAACTGGTGCACGTCAATAAAGAAAAAAATAATAATAAAATCATTTATTCAGCGAGTAGGTCATTATAGACACTTTCACTCGTCAATGAAGCTATTAAGCTATAATTGTTCGAAACCTAACCGTACCAGCATTTCGTAAAGCTACCCTAAGTGATGACGGCCCGTAGAAGAAATGCCGAAAGAAACTCCGGGTTTTCTTTTTTGTCATCGTTTTTCAGTCAGTATTTTTTTTTTTTTTTAGTCACTTGTTTTACAATGAGTGTTTGTTTACATATTTGAACACGTATTATTATGTGGATCTGAGTTATACGAGTTACCGATTATGAAAGAATCGAATAATGGCAAGTCACACAAGACACATCCACACTAACAAAGTTCATCAAGCAGCTATACAATGCAAACAAAATAATTTTTGGTACTGGAACACAACTTAAGGCACAATCGGTCATTTACATGGTATTATTATTTATTTATAAGTTATACATGTTAAATAAAATGTCATAAGATTATAATATTTTTTTTTATTAATGTAATTAGGTATGTCCAACCGAATCTCATATACTCTATAAATCTAGATAGGACGGCATCCGCCGGAAACTTGAATGGCCGCAGTGGAACATGGTAAGTTGGGAACCGATTGCCAAACTGTCTTGTCTTCAATATGTTGCTGTAATGTGTAGTATCCTCTGCCCATAAGAGTATTCCTGGCGTGAGATTTAAACTTTGCCTCAGGCAACTCTAGGATGCAAGCAGGGAGTTTGTTATAGAATCTAACGCTACTACCCATAAACGATTTACTTGTCCTAGTAAGTCTATAACCAGGCACAGCAAGCTTATGCTTATTTCTAGTATTTACATTTTGTATGTCGCTTTTCTTGTTGAATTTGTTTAGATTTTTGCGAACATACATTATATTTTGGAAAATATACTCAGAGGGCAAGATTAGTATATTTATTTCTTTAAATTTTGTGCGCAATGAATCGCAAGTTCCTAGATTATAATTGGCTCGAATTGCTCTTTTTTGGAGAATAAAAAGTGATTGAAAGTCTGCAGCAGAACCCCACAGCAAAATTCCATGTAACATTATACTGTGAAAGTACGCAAAGTATACTAACTGGGCAGTAGCTATGTCGGTAAGCTGTCTAATTTTTCTAATTGCAAACGCAGCTGAACTCAGTTTGGAAGACAGTTTGTCAATGTGAGCACCCCATTGCAATTTTGCATCTAATGTGACTCCTAGGAAGACTGTATCGGATTCTAAATTTAATAGTTCCCCGTTTAGTTTAATTTCAGGCTTACAACTAATCACATTTGGTAGAGAAAATTTTACACATTTAGTTTTTCCTGCATTCAATAATAGATTGTTTGCGGAAAACCATTCGGAGATTATTTTAAGTGTACTATTGGGGCCTATTACTTTATTATCTTTCCTATTTACCTTAAATATTAACGAAGTGTCATCAGCAAATAACAATATGTGTGACAGTTTGTCCACCATGTAGGACAGGTCATTTATATACACTAAAAACAGAAATGGACCAAGAATAGACCCTTGAGGAACGCACATTTTGGTAGAAGAGCCAGCAGACGTAACAACATTTACAGAAACTCTCTGCATACGACCTGACAAGTAGGATACTACAAGATCAAGAGATGTACCATGGATTCCATAATGACTGAGCTTAGTAGTGAGCGTTTGGTGGTCAACGAAATCGAACGCTTTTGATAAATCACAAAATACTCCCAAAGCGTCGTGCGACTGCTCCCAGGCCTCTAATAGCCATTGAATAAGTGAGGTTCCTGCGTCTTGGGTAGATCTGCCCTTAGTAAACCCAAATTGCTTGTCATGCAATATCCCATTGTTGGTGAAATGAGCCAACATCTGCTTGAGCATAATTTTTTCAAAAACTTTGCTTAGGGTCGGTAATATAGATATTGCTTGCCTTGCTCTCCAGATGACCATGAAACTGACAGTCGCTCGAAATGTCGAGACCCAGTATTCTGATACTTGGCGAGGCAATGAGGGGAGCGCTCTCAAAGATCGGTGATACGGCAAATGGGGTTTTCTTAGTGGTAAACGCGCAAACCTGCGTCTTCTTGGGTTTGAATTGAACGTGGTTCAGTTCACCCCACTCAGAGACCATCCCCAAGGAAGTCTCTATGGAAGACACAAGTTTCTTTCGGCACTCGTCGACGTTTTCCCGAGAGAGACCTGCACGGCCGGAATATACCGCATCCCCTGTGCTGTCATCCGCATAACAATGTATGTTGGAGATATCCAACATATCATTGATGTGCAGGAGGAACAGAGCTGGGGATAGCACGCAGCCTTTGGGTACACCAGCGTTCACGGGCTTGGGGTCCGAGCAAAAACCGTCAAGAACGACCTGTACTCTCCGCCCAGTGAGGAAGCTGTTGATCCACTTGCATAAACTCTCAGGAAGCCCATAGGAAGGTAGCTTCGAAAGAAGCCCCTTGTGCCATAAACGATCTAAGGCTTTCGCCATACCCGCCAGACCCTCTCCCTTGCTTTCAATAACAGCTGCCCAACGGTGAGTAAGATATAACAGAAGATCACCAGCCGATCGACCATGGCGAAAGCCATATTGCCGGTCATTGACCAACTGGTGATCCTCGAGATAGGTTAGGAGCTGTTTATTGATGATGCTCTCCATTACTTTGGAGAGCATCATCAATAAACAGCTCCTAAAGTTGCCCAGAGTAGCCTTTGAAAGCGCTCAAAATTTGCGCGTGCCAGGCGGGCACTTTGCCAGCTGATCCCCAATTTTTACGACATGCTTGAACTTTGCTCTAGCGATTTGCTGTTTGAAGAATCTGGAGGCACGATTATATTTCTTCTTCAGAACTCGTTCGGATCCTTAGTGACTAACGCATTAGCCCAAGCTTGATAAGCCTGCCGTTTGCCAGCTGCTGCAGCCCTGACAGACGCATCAAACCAAGGCCGCGATCTGCCACCAAGTGGTACCACAGAGCTTGGTACAAATAGTTCCATGCCCTGTAGTATCACATCAGCTACAGCCGCAGCGCAGTCACTAGGATCTTCGGAAGGGAAACAAATCGACCCCCATGGGTAGGATGCAAAGAAGGACCGCATTCCATCCCAATCCGCTGACTTGTAGTGCCAAACGCGTCGAGTCGCAGGTCTTGTGCGAGCAGGACGTTGAATGGGCACTACACTCCGTACCAGACAGTGATCAGTGGAACCTAAGGGAGCCTCGACAGTAATCTGGTACTTTTCTGGATGTGTAGTCAGCAGAAGATCCAACAAAGAGGGCGTGTGGCTGTCCACGTCCGGTAGACGAGTGTGCGTCTTTACCAGCTGGTATAGACCATTTGCCAGAGCAAAGTCAAACACAAATCTCGATACTTTGCCCGCCCCAGATTCGACGGGCAGCCTGAGCAAAATCTGAGAATCATTACCCCGATTTTGCTCGGGGAGAGGGTCCCCGGCTTCATCAAAGCCGGTACCGCCTGGGGTATTTTTCTTTTAGGCATCGCTTTCATGTTTCATGGCGGGGGGGGGGGGGGGGGGGTTGGGCTTCCGGATTCTCTCACTCACCGACGGAACATAACCAAATGAATTTGGTTACTACGCGTCGGTCTTCTGTGAGAGGGTGGTCCTTCCCCGGTCGAGCCAGCCCAATACGAACTGCAGTCAGATAACTACAGCTAGGCTCTACAACCTAAGCACGATAGTATTTCAGACCTGGGTAAAAAAACACTCAATACATATTTAACAACATATTATTAATACACCACTAATGATGAACTCGTTAACTTTTAACACTAAAGTTATAATGAAATTCACAAGATATATTAGATCTTCTTTAATTGTGATACTTTTAAATCGGAAATTAAAAGTATATTATTAAATAAATCTTATTATAGCATTCAAGAGTTTTTAGTTGATCGAAATATGTGGAAGTAAGGTTGTTGATTTATTTGCAGTGTTGTTAAGAAGAGCAACTGTTGCGTTAGGTTAGCATATCCAGGCAGATGTAGTTTTTTTAATACTAATCTTTCTCCAAGGCCGGCAACGCTTAGGTGAATCTTCGGATGTTGCAAGAGCTCATGGGCGGCGGTGATCACATACCAACGGTGACCCGCAAGCTCGTTTGCCCTCCTCTAAACATAAAAAAAAAAAAATAACAATACAATAATTGACAATTCAAAAGTGCGTCTAAATGCCTACTTGAATAAAGATATTATAAATTTTAATTATACTTTTAACATAAAAATAAAAATAATAATATTATAACATTCCATAGAATAATGTCAAAAACGAGGCTCAATTTTTTTAACTAAAGTAATTACCAAAGTAATTTCTTCCTTTCAAATGAAAAACAATAACATTTTAAAGGGTAGGGTAGGAAAGCCAAATGCCAAATGAAAAGTGTTTTTATATTCCTTAAAATATATTTAATTAAAGTAAGCGAATTATCTCGCTTTCTTTAATAATATATTATTGTGGTAGAATTACGAGTGATATTTATAATCATTATTATTGATGACTATTTTAGGAAAATTGAAGAATAAGTACTTTTAAGTTAATTCAAAAATATTTGCTTCGTATAGTGGAATTACGTTATTTAAGTTACGTTTATAGATAAACATTTACCTTTATTTCCTGTACCGCCCAGCAGATGACGGTTTAAAGTACCAGACGATTTTGCATTAATGAAAAATAAAGCCTATGATATATATATTATAACGGAAGTTAAACTTACATATATGAGTAAATTTTCGTTTACAATTTTCACTGGCGACAAATGAAAATGAAATATTAGTAAAAGCTGTATATAATAGCTTATCCTTGGTTCGTGACAGCTAACTAACCAACCTCCGGCACGATGTAGCTCCCGACAAAATGTGATGTCCTCATTAATCTTCTAATACCTACTTATATCATGGTATGTTCCCCTTCCTCGCCAAATTTAACATTAAATCAACATGAAAATAATTATATTATGAACAATTTAGAAACAAATACATATTCTCAATTCTCTTTGATATTCCCTTCTCAAATGTCTCCTCATCATTGAATCCGCGTGGCTATGTGGCCGCGTGGTTAGAGGCGATGAGGCAGTCATACATCTCGCAGTCGGTCGAATTTATCAGCCGTGTCCACGGGCCGCTCAACGTAGACTTTTATTTTTATAATAATGAGTGTCCTTTTAGTAAGGACAATTTTATTTCGCTAAAATATTTTATTTAATCAAAGTTCTTGTGGACATCCTAAAATATTTTAACTTAATTAAAGCTGTTTAATGCTAATAGCATATTATTAGCTATTTTGAGAGACACACGAATACGAATTAAGATGGATTGGACAGCTCTCAGCTCAGTTTTCTAAGTCAACTCGTGTAAGTAAAGACTCGTTCCAAAGATTCTACAAATATTCGAAGAAAACGTTTTCATCGTGTAAATAATTAAAGTATATTCATATCGTTACTTTTTGATCTTAAAGATTACCTTATCTTAGAAGATATTTAAACCGCATACCATCTAATGTAATCATCAAGTTATCTCTGAGAAATGGTACTTAAAACCACAATCGAGGAACGTATAGTAAATATATCAGTTTATTGCCATTTCAAAGACTTTACGTTCCAGAGAGTCAGATATCTGTATATTTATATCTGACACGTAACGCAAGAGCAACGAAACAACCATTTAAGATAACAAGCAATAGGTCCAACGCTGCTAAGAATAATTTTGTTTTGGACAAAAGATTTTACACATGGAAAAAAAAATAGTTAGAGATAAATTTTTTGTGCAATTTCTATAATAACAACGAGAAGTCACTACTTACTATTTCAGGAGTTATTATTATTCAAGCCAAAATTATTATTAAAATTTCGCTTCCATACAACACTGAATTTCTTAAATTTCAATTGAATTGATGTTGTCATTAAATGGTACTTTAAAAATTCTAAAAGGAATGGGTCATTTTACCAAACTATATGTTAAATCAGGTACGTTTTAAAATTCTTCACGTTTAAACAACACGTCTGTTACATATTTTCTTTATTGTAGTAAATAACAAGAACTTACTAACTGTAAATAAAATGTCAGCCCGACGTCAATTTGCTTCAATAGAGCGGATATTTTAAAAATAGTCATTCCTACAGTAAAAAAATATCTAACTTGTTTATCAAATGTTATAGTATAATAAATATTATTACTGACTATTACTAAACTATTACTAGATTTACACAAATAAAGATTAATAAAACGTGTAAGTTATAGTCGCGGCACGTAAAAGTTTAGTCATCTCTCGTCCTCAAAAACTGTAACTAATAATCCAATAACATATATGATATAATATGACAATTATTTCATTAAACTAGTTAATGAAATATTTGTCATATTGATTGTCTTTTAATCGTCTAACCGTAACTACACGATAAGTTTTTCTTCTTTACAATTAAAATAATATAACATTTATAAAAGATTCCAGCACCTTTTTTGATTAACCAAATAAAAAGTATGTTGTACTTAAGTTGTAAGTAACGCTATCGGAATATCGGCTTCCAATGTGCAAAGTGTCTGTGTCTATCCTCATCATGACACCGTCCGTGCGCTGCGCTCGTTTGATTCTTAGACTCACAGCCCTCAATGCGTGCGATCGCTATCGTATTAATATATATTAATGCAGTACACTTTGGACACTACATTACCCATACTACCCATATATACCTCGTAGATATTGGACTAGACATTAAATTTCTATACAAAATAGTCAATACAAATATTTAATTTCATCAGAAGATAATTTCAACAAAAATGTTAAATTGTCGATAATGAACTTCTCGGACGTCTCCTAATAAATAGACTTCAAGAGCCATTTTAGATATGAAATAAGAAGAATATTTGAAGAATAAATTATCCGCTGTTTCTTACAAAAATATTTAAAAAAAAAATACTAACCCGCGAGACCGCAGCCAGGAAAGCAGACTAAGTCATTATTAATGAACTAATGTTATATTTTGAATTAAGTCTTGGCAATTACAACGCTCCTGAGACGTCACAAAGATTGATTCACCTGAATAAGTAAAAATATATTTATATAAATTTATGTATATACTACGTAATTATAACAAGCAAAAAAAAGTGCTGAGCTGTTTTATATTATTTAAATACTTATCTATTTATTTATTTATATATTTTCCACTTTGAATCGATACCAGTGATCGTCAAATGGAAGTGACGGGAGGGCCTATTTTGATATCGTGCGTATCAAAATAAGCCCTTCTGTAAAGACACTCTCCAATTTAAAATAAGGCTACGAGGGTTCCAAACGCGCCCTGGTCTGAGAAGAACCACACAACAAACTCAGTCGGGTTTTTTTATTATGATCACTGTTAGTGAGTAACTAACTTTTACATCAACTAGAACCATCACAATCAATTCGGTAAGCCGTCCTAATGATAATTAATAATAAAAAAAAGGAAACACGTGTCTAGCAATACGACAAATCACCGCAAGCAGCACCAGTTCACCTGCATAACGCAGGGTCAACCATCGCCCCTTCGCCATAATTGAGGGAAGGTTGCAACCCGGCCCCCACCGCTATCGCAAGTAATGACTTCTAAGGAAGCGGTATGATGCAGCCAGTAGATTTACCAAGACTAACAAACAGCATCAGAAAAAATTGCGTAGGCACCAGTTATTTGCTAAAATACAATTTATTCCCAGGCCATGCCGTCGTTAATATAATCCTTTACACTATAATAACTTCTTTTTATTAAATTTATTTAGAGACAAATTAATTAGCCTTCTTTCTGAATTTTGAAATATTTTTGTGTACATAAACTAAATTTTCATAAATATATTGATTGTACACAATCATAATTTTTAATTCTTTGAATAAATTTTTTAATGACTCTTTTGGTCTCATGTTGTAGATTGCTCGAACAGCCCTTTTCTGCAATTCAAAAAAAAAATTCGAAATATCTTTATTCAAATAGGCATTTACACGCACTTTTGAATTATTATAATAAAAAAAGGTCAGTGTAGTCAGTCCGTAAATACGAGTAAGCTACCACCGGCTCGGAATGCTGCTCTGTTGAGAAGAGCCGGCCAGAGACAGAAAAAAAAAGAAATATAACAATCTTAGATGATGTACATTATAATACAAATCCTGCAAATGATTCAACAACTTAAGTTCCACATATTTCGATGCACTAATATTTTTTCTTGCTCTTTTTTGTAAAATAAATATAGAATTAATTTCGGCAGCACCGCCCCATAATAAAATACCGTAAGATAAAATACTATGAAAATAACTAAAATAAACAAGTCGAGCCGTATGAACGTTCGTTAATACAAAGATAGTAACCATATCTAATGCATAACCCCATAAAAATATGCCGTGTGACATAACACTATGAAAGTAGGTAGAGTACATTATTCTAGCTGTTTCAACGTTTGTCAAGAGGCGAAATCTTTGAACCGCATATGTGGCAGAACTAAGTCGGCTCGACAAATGACGGATATGAGGGGGGCCTCATTGAAATTTTGCATCTAAGGTCTAATGCCCAAAAAATCAATATCCAGTCTTAATCTTAAAATAAACAACTCCTAACCAACTTGAGGATCACCAGTTGGCTGACAATATGGCTTTCGCCATGGTCGATCGGCTGGTGATCTTCTGTTATACCTTACGCACCGTTGGGCAGCTGTTAGTGAAAACAAGGGAGAGGGTCTTTCAGTTAGTCTGAATATGGCGAAAACCTTCGATCGTATATGACACAAGGGGATTCTTTCGAAGCTACCTTCCTATGGACTTCCCGAGAGTTAATGCAAGTGTGATCCACACTAGCTTAATTACTCGGCGGAAATTGCAGGTCGTGAATACAAGCCAGTGAACGTTGGTGCACCCCAAGGTTGCGTGCTATCCTTTTCCTCTGTTCCTCCTGCACACCAATGATATGTTGGATATTTCCAATATTCAATGTTATGCGGATGATAGCACTGGGGATGCGGTATATTCCGGCCGTGCAGGTCTCTCTTAGAAAAAAGTCGACGAGTGCCGAAAGAAACTTGTGTCTTCTATAAAGACTTCCTTGAAGATGGTCTCTGAGTGGGGTGAACTGAACCACGTTCAGTTCAATCCCCTAAAGACACAGGTTGGCGCGTTTACCACAAAGAAAACCCCATTTGTCATATCACCGCTCTTCGAAAGCACAACCTTCATTGCCGCGTCAAGTATCAAAATACTGGATCTCGACATTTCGAGCGATTGTAAGTTTCGTGGTCATGTGGAGAGCAAGGCCAAGTTGGCCTCGATGAAATTGGGAGTGATCAATAGAGCAAGGCTGTATTTCAAACCTAGCCAAAGACTTGCTCTCCACAAAGAGCAGGTCCGGCCACACATGGAGTACTGTTGTCATTTCTGGTCCGGGTCACCCCAATATCAGCTTCTACCATTTGACCGCGTACAACGGAGAGCCATTCGGATTGTCGGGGTCCCAGTACTCTGCGAACGGCTGGACTCTTTATCATTGCTGGAGTATTCCGATGAGCTATTCGACCTGACGCCTACCAAATTTCATCACCGCGCAGCGCGCCATCGACTCCTTTACCATCCCTAACACCTGGATGCGTGGCGATCCTCCACTGTGCGGTTCTCAAGGACCTTTTTTCCACGTCCCTCTTGCTTGTGAAACGAACTCCCTTCGGCGGTATTTCCAGATCGGTACGACATGAGTATCTTCAAAAAAGGCGTTTACCCCTACCTTTAAGGCCGGCAACACTCTTGTTAATCCTCGGATATTGCAGAAGTTCATGGGCGTCGGTAAACATGTCCATCTGTGACCCACTAGCTATTTCGCCCTCCTCTTAAATAAAAATAAAATTAAAAAAAAAAAAATCCCGTGAATTCTAAAAACATTATTGAAACCTCTTCTTATTCTTCTACGGTCTCGAAAATGTAAATTTAATTATCAATATATCTGCTTTAATGAGATGATGTTTCTTACACTAAGGTCCGATAAGTGTCAGTGAGGTTAAGATATTATTTATATTTGATACTTTAGTCACGTACTCATCATTTCACAAATTAAAAATTATTTCACATGGAAAACTGATTTCTTTATAAAAACTTTTGGTGCAAATACTATACTATACTAATACTACTGAAGCAGAAATAATTGAAATAACCGCATCACATAGACGCATGTTGTCACAAGTGATGACACCGCACGAGTCGTCAACATGACAACGTACCAACTAACAACACTTTCACCAATATACGATAATACCGGGCTTCACATTCAGGAAGATTATCATTATATTATATTTTAAATATCGTATTTATAAGCCGCTGTAACATTTTGTCATCAAAAATCAAAATCAAAATCTTTATTGAAAATAAGTTTCATACAAAACATTTTTTCATCGTCAAAGCTACCACCAGCTTGGAAAATTATTTCCACAGACCTGAGAAGAGCTGGCGACAGAAACTCAGCGGGATTGTTATGATTTGTTTGTTTGTTTTTTTTCCTAAATTCTAAATAACATAAATACATTACACAATACTAAATAAATAATCTTGAAGCAGCCTGGCAGCGATCGCTTCATACCCACGGTGCATTATCCTCAGTAGTATTAAGTATTCAGATACGTTGTAGTATCCTATTGCACACAAACGTTCCTTAATTATTCTCTTAAATTTGTTAAATGGTAATACTTGAACGTTTGCTGGGACTTTGTTGTAAAACTGTATACATTGCCCCATGAAAGATTTACTCACTTTTTTAAGTCGAGTAACAGGTAGCGCGAGCTTGTGTTTATTCCTGGTATTTATAGTGTGTATATCACTATGCTTAATAAAATTGTCAGTATTTTTATGTACATATTTAAGATTTTCAAAAATATACTGACTGGCGACCGTAAGCACATTAATTTGCTTGAACTTATCTCTTAAAGAATCTCTAGGGCCCAGGTTGTAAATTGCACGGAAAGCTCTTTTTTGTATAACGAAAATGGTATTTATATCAGTAGCACTACCCCACAGTAGGATACCATGAGACATTATGCTATGAAAATAACTATAATACACTAACTTACCAGTAGTCTTGTCAGTTAGGGATCTAATTTTTTAACAGCGTACGCGGCAGAGCTAAGTTTACTAGCCAATCCAGCTATATGAGGGCCCCATTGTAGCTTAGCATCAACAGTGATTCCTAGAAAAACTGTGGATTCCACCACTTCCATCGCTTCCTCATTTAAAAGTACATTAGTTTGCACCTGTTTAATATTAGAAGTAGAAAATCTAAGAAGTTTAGTCTTCTTACTATTAAGCAACAGGTTGTTAACACTAAACCAATGCACTATTCTAGAGAGAGCCTTGTTTACATCGTCATACATTACCTGATGCCGTTTTACTTTAAATATTAAAGAAGTGTCATCAGCAAACAATACTATCTCATTATGTTTGTCTACAAAAGTAGGCAGGTCATTTATATAAACAAGGAAGAGAAATGGACCTAAAATTGAACCTTGAGGGACCCCCATATCAATCGGAGCCCCAGCCGATCTTTTTCCATTCACCTCTACTGTGTGAATTCTATTAGACAAGTAAGAAATCAAGAGTTTGAGATCAATGTTCTTAATGCCATAGTGGTACAATTTCCTGACCAATGTTTCATGCTGAACACAATCGAAAGCCTTTGATAAATCACAGAATACTCCAAGAGCATTCTGTGACTGATCCCAGGCCTCATATATATGTTTTATAAGAAAGACGCCGGCGTCCGTAGTAGAGCGACCTCTAGTAAAACCGAACTGTTTATGGTGAAGCAATTTATGTTTATTAAAATGGTCTATCAGCTGATTAAGCATGATTTTTTCAAATATTTTACTAAACGAAGGCAATACTGATATTGGTCTGTAATTAGACGGATCTAAATTATTGCCTGATTTTAATAGTGGTATTACTTTGCTATGTTTCATTAGGTCAGGAAATACTCCACAAGAAATACAGTCATTAAAAATGGTCGCTAAGTAAGGCGCAACGAGGTCCACTATTGAGCTAATCACTTTTACAGATATTCCCCATAAGTCAGGAGTATTCTTAATATTTAAGGTCCTAAAACATCTAATTATATCATTGGATTCAATTTTCTTAAATTTAAAAGGAATGTTACATTTTTTTACATTTTTTTGTAGTAATGACTCAGCGACTACAGGAGAACAAATTAAAGAAGAAGTGGTAGAAGCTGGAATTTTTTTTAAATAATTTTCAAAAGCAGAGGCAACTTCCTTATCTGATTTTATTACTTGATTATCCATTTGAAGATAAAATTTGGAGTTGCGAGCTTTGCTTTTACCAGCTTCGCACTTTATAATATTCCAGGTCATTTTAATTTTATTTAAAGAATTACTAATTAAGTTTCTAATATGTAATGACAGGCCATTACATATTAAAAAGCCAGGGCTTGTGAACAAACTTTATTAAATAATTTAGAATAATTTCTAATATTATATGTTGAGCAAACGAGTCACTGCGATTGAGCTCCCTCTCATTGTAGAGTTCAAACAGTTTTTGTTTACTCTTATGAATTCGTGGGATCGCCCACTCATTAAAAAAAAGGTGATTCCTCAAAGTGCAAGTTTTAGATCGAGTGTCATCGAGTGAAGTTTATTCAGAAAATATATTAAATATCGTAAATGTATACTTTTAAACATGTTGTACTTTAGCATATTATTTCATCGCTAAATGAGGATTGTTCCTTTATTTATATTTTGAATTGCAAATGACAGCCATATTAAATTTTATTTTTTCCATTATCGCGCTTTAACTCAGCAGTCCTTGGATTTAAATCAATTTGGATTTTAAAATGTTCGTAAACTGCATAAAGTACTGGGATCCGCCAACCGTGGGTGTTGAGCTGAGCCCCTCTCCTTTGTTCTTCTCTTGATACCTTTTGAATGACTAAACATTTTTTCAATGTGTTTTCGCTATAACATTCGCGTTCGGCTCAAACATAGATGAGAAAATTTTAGCTAATTATAGCGTCGCATTCTGAAGACAACTAAACACAAAAAAAGGTCTCCCAAACGCTTAAGAGCTTCGCTTACGCTCAGCTCAATAATATGAAATACAATAGTTTATAATGAAGAATTTTTGCTTCAGTTTGAAGACGGATATTGATAGGATATAGGATAAAGAAGATCAAAGAGATTGAACGGTGTGTGTAAAGTGAACGATCTATATGGAATAGACGCCGACGCTGATGAGAAAAATTTAAATTAAATATAAATACCAATTTATTTTCCTTCATAGTTATCCACTTTTAAATTTTTAACATTAAAAAAAACTGTATGTTATGGCCATTTCCTTATTTTTAATAACATCGGGTCATTTCGAGTCATTTTAAGGTCCAAATTCAGACTAAACCGTAAAAAAGGTAACTTGTGTCTGAGCCGTCGCTTCTTTGACGTTTTTTTAACTTAGCAGCTATCCTTGACGCTTACTCCCGTTTAATTTAAAATAATTCTTCTTTCCAGTATATAAAAATCCCACACACAAACATTATTATATTACATGTTTTACATGTTTCATTATTATATTACATTTCGTTGAATGCTTTTGAAAGCATTTCTGATTTAAATTTTCCATGTAATTAGCAATAATAAAAGTAAGTAATCTCTTTAAAACACTTGTGATAGAATTTTCTCTATAGAAGAATTCTTGGCAGTTTCTTTCCCTGGAGCTATGCTTGGAACGGAGCAGCGGATGTTTGATTATTTAGAAGTGCAATGTACAATGTTCCTTCACTTGAAATAAAAACGGTGACTGTAAATGGTTTATATTATATCAGTAACTTAGGTTTTCTCTTTTACGGAATTGAAGAATAATTTCAATAGAATGAAGTCTAAAACATTGTACCTGAAACCGGTTCGAACTAAACTAACTAACTAAAATCCTTAGCAAAGTATTTTCTTCCTTTCAAATGAAGAACCATACAATTAGACTTTAACCTCTCGGGAGTTTGGTTTGGCTTTTGGGTTTGTAATAAATACTTAATTAGAGTGTCTGAAATAATATTAAAATATAAAGAATACCATAAAAACCTTACTAAATGTTGTAAGGCTGTTTATAAAAGAATAAACTTAAGTAATTTTATGTTTACATAAATTATTATTATGTTATTTCAGGTACACCAACTGTACAAAAATGTATTTCGTGAACCTAAACCATTTTGTTACTTAAAACTTTTGTTTGAATTAAATATGAAGTCTACATTGTAATATGTCATAGAAGTAAAAATAATAACGGAGTGAATTATGATAAGTACAGTTCATAGGAGCCGGAGCACAACTCAGGGAAATATTATAATATTATTTACTAATAATTCACAGGCACACAAAAAAAAAAAAACATCATGAACCAGAGGGGAGACCCCATTATTCTTAGGTTTTTGGGATCGCTGAAACCGAATATGACAATAAAAACTAATTTTAAATGCCCGTTTTCCCGCTAGCACCCCCTTACTACCTCTTAAGGGGTGAAAATTGAAATTTTTGTATAAAATCAAGATAGATGTGTTTTTCTACGTTTTTTGGGATGCTGGAACCGAAAATGATAACTAAAAATAAATTCATGACCACTATCACCCCCTACCACCCCTTACAGGGGGTGAAAATTTCATTTTTTCTATAAAATCAAGACAGATGTGTATTTCTACGTTTTTTGGGATGCTGGAACCGATAATGATAACTAAAAATTTATTCAAGACCTCCATAACCCATTAACACTTTCTTACTACCCCTTATGGGGAGTGAAGTTTTCCATTTTTGTATAAAATAGAGACGAATGTGTATTTCTGTTTTTGGTATGGAAACCGAATATGACCGAATATGAAACCAAAACTTTTCTCAACTACTCTTTTACTCAATACCATGCCCTAACCACCCCTTACGGGGGGGGGGGGGGTAGTTTCAATTTTGTATAAAATCAAGATGTATGAAGAAATTTTCTCGATAAATGACATGTTTATCAAACTAGTTTGAGGTTACTCTTAGCTCTTATATTAGAAATTCAAATGCTTTATCGATCAGAAGTATCTGATTCATGATTTAATTCTACTCTTAGCGTAACCCAGCAACAACGGCGTGGACGTAGTAGATTTCTGTTCCCTTTTGGGGTGCTGGATTAAAGTAAGTCCCCTTGCCTCTCACTATCCGGGGTGCTGGATTAAAGTGAGTCGCCTTGCCTCTCACTATTCAGCGTCTACCTATTTCTGCGATCACGAACTCTCATGTTTTCAAAAGATCTTCTAAGTGGTTTCCTTTTATTGGCTCTTCTGTTCTGGAAAATCTCTTTTTAAATTCCAACAGTAGTCTGCTAACATATTGACATCCCATTTACCGTGATAGCGCTGTTCCATTGTCTTAAGATCCTGATGGATCCTTTTACCTTGCTCCTCACTGTAGTCTCAAAAATTGTCAGGAAAATAGTCCCTTCTATTTCGGAGGCATAGAATTAGGTTCAGTATCTTTTAGTCTCCTAAATTGTCAGGAAAATAGTAACAATTCTATTTTGGAGGCATAGAATTAGGTTCAGCATCTTTTAAGCGTTATACAAGACTGCCGGATGGATAACAGTATAAGTAGAATTAAATAGAAAACATCTGTCTTGATTTTATAGAAAAAAATTAAATTTTCACCCCCTGTAAGGGGTGGTAGGGGGTGATAGTGGTCATGAATTTATTTTTAGGTTATCATTTTCGGTTTCAGCATCCCAAAAAACGTAGAAAAACACATCTATCTTGATTTTATACAAAAATTTCAATTTTCACCCCTTAAGAGGTAGTAAGGGGGTGCTAGCGGGAAAACGGGCATTTAAAATTAGTTTTTATTGTCATATTCGGTTTCAGCGATCCCAAAAACCTAAGAATAATGGGGTCTCCCCTCTGGTTCATGATGTTTTTTTTTTTTTGTGTGCCTGTTAATTAGGCTCTTGTAGCTATGTCGCTATTATCCGTTTGAATCTTACTTGTGACGATCTTATTCATCTTCCAATGCTTTTAACTTGCGATATTTGCCCCAGCCAGGATTTGTCACTCGTTTTTAAATGGTGAAACAGTCGAATTGACAGTAATAATATTATAAATAATTTAGAAGCAAATCCATATTCCCATTTCCCTTTAACATTGTCTTTACACATACAACATCGCCCCCTGACGGGCCTTCGTATTATTTATTTGAACTGTTAACGAGACGCGGCGTATGTATTAAGAAATGTCGAACGGAAATATTTGAAAATAATTTGTCGTAAAAAGATCTCCTTATAGTGGGGTTTTTCAAAACAACTCTTCTGTTTCTACCGCAAAGTATATTTGAAAAAGTTTGTTTATTGTATAAACAAATGATTTACGAAATATTGTCATAATTTGTAAACTTTTTAAAATTACGAGTTATAATAAATAATTAGCTGCAATGAAAGCAAAGCAAAAATATATTTCATAAACGAAGAATAATGATATTGAACTAGCACGTGTCCAAGTTTTTGTTGACATCGTGTAATATGGCAGCACGAGTATTTTACCATTATTGAAGACATTTCTAAAGGAGTCACGCACACGGGTCGGGATCGATTGGACCGCTCTCTTTTGTAATTTAAACTCGATCTTCATACGTACTTATATTTATTTATTATTATTTACAAAGCTTCCAGCTACGAAACGAAGCTTTCAGAAGAAGAAGAAGAAGAAGCTTGTTTAAATAATATTAAGATATTTACTTAATTCTAATGACCTCACGACTTTAACATTAAATACAATAAATTAAATATTATTCCTATCAAAAATGATCCGACCGTCCTAGTAATGAAAAGGGTTCGAGACGAGTTCCACCCGACTCACTGTTTTGGAGCTCGGATGTATTAACGGATACAACGTTATTATACGAAGGAGAATATTTTTCAAGTATTAAAATTTATTTTGTATCTTAATGTGAATAATTTTCATTTAATTTAATTTAAAATATTTTTGATACCTTTATTTTTTTACGTAGTAGATTATCAAAATGTCCAAAATTGTTTATTGTCCCTAACAAATATCAGAAGATTGATTTAATTAAAATTGATATCCTTTAAAATAATCGAAAGTCATGTCGTAGTAAATTTTTGCTCGTCGCCATTTCAAAGAGAAAACATTGTAATGGTCGAATACCGAAATGTTACTTACATTAGTGAATAAGTTTAGTTGATTTTGAAATCAACTAAATTTGAGCGTATCTCATATTTAAATAGTATACTCAAATACAAAAAAAAATATGTATATTTAAAAATCCCTCACTTCTTGACATATTAATATAATATGATTTGAAGGTAGCCATTTTGTCTAATACCCGGCGTATGACCCCGTGAATAGTCGCTTTCTCAATTTTAAATATATCCTGTATAAATCATTAGTATTGCCCATTGCGTAACACCAAAAGATATGAGAGTCGGCTCCACTGACGCTAAGGCTCTAAGGTTTTACTTATTTGTAAGCGACTTAATAGCGCTACCGAATACAGAATCCAAATACATATAATATCTCCTTCGAGACACAAAATCGTGACGAAATTCAATATTATTGTATTTTTGGAGTTTATTGCAAATCGAATAACACCGCACTCTCTCGCCGCGGCAGTTGGACTCAAAGCTGCCCAATATCTATGATTTGTAAAGTATAAGCAGTTCGCATTTATCAAAGAATTTTTGCATAAAAATATGTTATACTGTTGTATACTACAGTATAACAGTATACTGTTGTATACTACAGTATAACAGTATACTGTTGTATACTGTTGAGTTTCTGGCCGGCTCTTCTCAACAGAGCAGCGTTCCGAGCCGGTGGTAGTTTTCTTACGGACTGACTACACTGACCTTTTATTATATTGTAATAATTGACGATTCAAAAGTGCGTGTAAATGCCTATTTGAATAAAGATATTTTGAATTTGAATTTGAATTTGAATATTTCTAAGTTACAGTTATCTGATATCTGAAAAAATTATACAATAATTTCAATTTATTATGGTATTACTTTATAATTTTTAATAAAAGGCGCATGCAGATATGTTGATAAGTTGTTAGTTCTACCACGCTGCTAAAACATTTAAATGTTTCAAATGTTCGAAAGCACAATTGGTCTAAACTCACACTACACCTCAATGTATTTTGAGAGACTTTCACAAACACTTGTTTTATAAAGTTTCAGTGTAAATATAGTTTTACCTGAATAATGCCGATCAAAGGAGGAAAACACCAGTAACACTTAGTTTATAATATTTATCCGCCTCATCCTAACCACTTGTATCACTGATAGATTTAAAACTTAAAAATTTATAAAATAAAACGTGAATGCAGAGAGAGGGAGGATTTGTTCGAACAGTTATAAGGGAATATTTACTAAGTTTAATAAAACCAGTGAGGTCATTTAAATTAATATAGTTTGATTACACTCAAATTACCTTGCGACGGCCTCATTGCATGTATTTTTTACCTCCGCTCAACTCAACTCAACAAAAAAAAGTCAAGCTATTGAAATCTGAAAGATACCTGGACCTTGATATCTATTAAGAGTTTTAGAAACTAAACTTTCAATTTTCCAAATTCCCAGGAACCTCTGGGGCAGTGAATTCTGCCCACATAAAGTTGTATTTTCTTCCTATTTTAGTAATTAAACTTATCGGCAAGTATTTTTATGTACAAAGTGAGAGATTATAAATAATACATAATTTAAACATAAGAGTTCTCTTCTTTCATTAAAAGTCTTAAAACAGTTCCTCAATTCCATGTGTAAAGTAACACTGCGCTTATCGGTTTAATAAACGAACGGCACAAGAACCGAATAACATTTAAGTAACAAAAATCTAAATAAAAGAAAAGCGGTTAAAAGCAATTGCAGGACATCGATACCAATTGTACTTTAACTAAGATAAATTAAAATGTCAAGTTAAATAAGACGTACTCACTTTGGGATTCGATTTGAACTTCTGTAATGTCGGACACAAAGAGACTTCATGTTTTGTAACGTTGACTTTACAATTGTTACAATTGATTGCAGTAAAATATAGATAACTCCGTCCCTCAGTCCCTCAGTCCCTCAGTCCCCCAGTCCTCGCCGCACAACACGTCACCGCCACAGCCGCCGGCGCCGCGGTCCGCACCACTGAGATGCTCGTTCTTCTACAGCACTAAGCGATACACGTTGATTGAACACAATAAATCGATAAAATGTCACAAAACAACAACAAAATTATTCAAAAAACGTTGGATTAAAAAAAGGGATTGTGAAGGATTTGGGATTGCTTACTTCTCGTAGAATATTTCAAAATTGTATATTTCCGAACATTGGTTCAGGTTTTGTACGTTAAAATTCGTTGACCTATTTTTTGCCGACATATAAACATTTTCAAAACAAAGGCCAAGATAGGAGTCCGAATTTTGACAAAATTGTTTCCAATGAACTTTGTAACTGAAATATGTTTTGAACCCACGATCATAATAAAAATATAAAACAACAATTTGCCATAGAATTCTTTCAGCATATCGTCCTATAAGATGTAAGAATGTATGATATTCGCTTGTAACTAATTTTATACTATAAAGATACAATTTTACATCTAACCAATCTTGACTTGTTTCTATCAGATCATCTTTAATATATTACTCTTGAAAATACGTCTTTTACAAAAGGTTGTTTCGGTATGGCTCTTATCCGTTGTCTTTGACTCATCACTGTCCTTAATCTCACGATCTCTCTCCTATTGTCGCCTGTAAGTCGCTCGATCCACAACTTCATTAATAAAAATCTTTTTGTTTTAATAATTTATGGTAAGTTTGCAGTTTTATTCTCGATATATTGAACGAACATTTCCGTGAATATATGCATAATTTCTGAGTTCCTATTCATGTCAGTAAAGTTACTTGCTTACTTGTTATCTATTCGTCTCTTGAACCGATGCCCGGTCTTCGTCAGTCATAATCGAAAGTGAAATGGTCACATTGACCTTTTTCACTCGAATTCTATGTAAAATAAACTCAGCCATTTACGATCGATACCTTTCCCATAATTCTTTGGCATATGAAAAAACCCAAGCGGCCAATATAACAGATGTGCCGTATTAAACTCGTCATTCATACATACGAGTAATAAATCCAACTGTCGGTCGTTTCCTAACAAATTCAAAGCTTAACAAGCGTCGCAGAAAGTTTTTTAATGATACAATTAACAATTTTTAATCAACCAATATTTCAGTCCTGGCCACACATGGGGTACTGTTCTCATCTCTGTCAGTGACCGGGTGGTCTACGAAGGGCTGGACTATCTGGCATTGCGTAGAGAAGTGGCCTCTTTGTGCGTCTATTCGTATTAACAACGGGAAGTGTTCCGGAAACCTAGTTGATCCGATACTTGAATTATCATATCACCGCACACCGCGTCCCCGCCTGCAATGCACTCCCTACAACCTGGTTGCATTGGACCTCCTCTAGCATAGGAATAAACATACACAACAAAATTGAAAAAATGTTTAAAACATTTGATTACAATTTATTTATTTATTAAAACTTCATGGTATAAAAGAATGGTACAACTTGCGGATGTAATAATGACATATTTTTTAAATTAGCAACGAAGCATCTGTGTTTTAATATAATTATATAAAAAGACCACATTAGCCCTTAATCATTTACAGCTTGTGACAAAAATATCTTTATTTCCGTTATAATTCTTCTTATTTCTGATTAATTGAAAAAAATAAAACTGAAAGTAAATGTCACATGAATATTCTAAATGCTCCAAAGAGAAGACTCAATTATTTATATTATAAATGCAGAAGGAACTATATCTGTCAAAGATATTAGAAAGTATATTCTGAAATTGAAGATGTTGGCGCGTGTGCTGGCCATTCATCAGTCATTCTATGCATTAAGATCTAAAAAAGTTATATTACTAATTATGTAATACTAACAGGGTATCAATTAGGTCAAAGCGGTCCAATGGACAGGTATACTGACAGAATATTGATTTAAGCGACTTCGCTTAGTTTGTATTTCATATTTTTTCAGATTTTTTTTAACTTAATTATATACAAAATTTTAGCATTTTAGGTTAACGCGAAATATCACTGTGCTTCTGTACATATTGTAACAGGTATAAATGACATATCAAAATGAGCTAGGAACTTTTATTTACAAAAATTATATTTGAATATTTTATTTTTACATCAATTTACGAAAATAAATTGAAAGGATTTTCAAATAAATAATATATATTGCTATAGATTTTAGATGAAACTTCGCTTTTGTTATATAATAAGAATTATTTTATCCGTAATTTTTGTCGAAACATTTATATATTAAAAAAAACATTATGTCAATGCCCATTTCGTCTCAGAGCCAATGAAGTATGGAGTAACGCCGACAGAAGGCTTCACTCCCACGACTCACTCGACTGCGGCTCCGTTCAGTTTGTATCTCTTTTATCAAATTACGGCTACACTTTACCGACCCGTATGAAGGCTTCGTTATTTCTTCAGTATTATTAGGGTGAAAAAAAAACTATTTTTACTAAAATGTTTAAATCTTTATAAAGCTTATTTATTATTATTTATACAGCTTATTTCTTTTTAATTTGATTTTCTTATATAAGGATTTATAAGGGATATATTACATTTTAGGGTTATTGAAAATGTACTAGACACTATAGAATATAAACAATAATAAGAAATATATACAAATAAATTCTTTCACTTCAGCACCATTAAGTAAAGTACTGCGTAATAATAAGCGATAACGTTGGTCTACTGCCCCCAACCTGCGTTGGTTTCGGCACAAAAGGTTTTTCTTTTTCACTCACTGCTGTCATTCGTCATTTCTGCCTCGACTCAATTCATTCTTGCGTTATCATTCACACAATTCTTTCGTCTCTACACGCCCCGTCTAATACGGATCCATTCCTATTCATTTCATCTCATCATATGTCACTTCCTCACGGGACCGATCATGGTAATCTTAATACTCTGCTAACCTTATAATCCACATCTTTTCTCTAGTAGGTAAGTTTCTTCCTTTAATGTTTTAATTTTTTGTATTATCGGTTTGAACCAAGTTATAATTTAAGGTTTTAATTAAATATAGAATCAAATTATCATTAATAATAAAATACGTCTTAATGATAAAATTTGAGAAAATGAAAAAGTTTAGGACGCGACGGGGTTTCAAAAAGACCCATCTTGGAAGTAATACATTCGAGTCCAATTCATGGCGATGAATTGTTACTACATATTTATTTAAAAAATATTCTTATTGTCTACTTCCAGAATCCGCTATTATTCCCGAGACCTGCCGTTAATTAACCCATTCTATATTTTTTGTTTCTAACGCTCAATCTGTACCATCCTGGTCAAGAAGCCAATCAAAAATCGTAAATCAGAGCAGACGGTTAGCGCAGGTAGTAAAGGTAAAGTAATCCGAGACTAATTGAGAGGAACATTGAAGGTCGAGTTGATACGCTTGGTTTTGTATCGGCCTATTTTAATTCCGAACTCTGATTTCTTCTTCGATCTCTATGACATGTGTGTTGACATCGGCAAACACCACCAACCAAACGCCAGTTTTTGATTCAGACATAGTTTCCTGTCTACAAGTATATGCTCGCGAATCCTTCACAAGTCACGAAGAATAGTAGTATAATTATCAAAAAATGCTAATATAACTACTGAGTGTGAATCACATTCATTCGTTAAAGTACAAAGATTTAGTTTAGCTTCATTGGTCGGAAAAATTAAAAAAAAAGTTTCAAACATTATATAATTTAAATTAAGGAGTCTTAAAAACTAAGACGACATAATTAAATTCCGCTTGTGAAATATTCCTGCGAGTCTACTTATTCTAATTTAAAAAATACTCATTCCTTTGTTCAAAGAATCAACAAAGAAAATAAAGATGAATAAGATTGTGTAAACAATTCATTATGGAAATGACATCACCGTTAGCAAAACACGACAGCGCACAGGGAAAGTGTTATAAAAGAAACACCGACAAATACGATCCATTACATTGTGATTTTATGTAGAAAATAAAACTTACAAAAAACAAAGATATACAACCATAAAGGTACCCGACCTCCGAAACTGATGTCGCGACAAAGTAGACACCAATTATTAGCGGACTCCTTTGATTTATCATAACAATTTAATGACACATTGCAGAGCAGCAAATCTTATTTGTTCGTACTCGTATGTCTCTCTCACTCTCTCTCACAGTCTAGAGACTCCTATTTTTGTAACGAGATAATAAAATGAATATCTTCCAACTTATATAACCTATCGTTGTTTTCGTTTTGTAACGTCCTCTAACATTGCACTGTAGTACTATAACGTAGCATAAGAACTTATATATTTAGTATAACTTCTAAGAGCTGTTTAACTATTTCAAAGACGGAGCTTGTTTGTGAGGTTAAAATATATAACATATTTTTTCATTGTTTGCACTATAAGTAAAGGTATTTAAAAGAATTATTTTATCTTCGTCATACATCGTTCAATCTCTTTTAAATAAAATTTCATATACTACAGAATCGTTATTTCAAATCAGAACCTAAAGCTGTTCTTGCATGACTTTAACATTAATAAATAATACTGGGATATTGTTCGTTATTTCGGGAACCGCTAGTAATAAGTTCGATCTTTAAATTTTTTTACATATATTCCGGGCTTTGTTTTAACTGAATTATTCACAAATTAAAATTGTTAAGTAATATTTATACATTCACATCACTATACACGTCGGTATTCCGTCATTGAAATAAGAATTTTAGGACCTCCATTGGCTCGTATTGAATATTCACCTCGTTATGAAATATCCAAATTGTACAAAAAATATATAATTTTTAAATAACATATTATCAAAATTAAAGGCACCAAATCTCTTTCGCGCCGATTGTTCTGAGATATCTCAACATTAATAACTTAGATTGTTATTGGTAGATGTTTAGTTAAATTCTGTTACGCTTCTACAACGAGGAACGACGTAATATTACGCATTGTCTCACATATTTATTATAATATGAGTAAAATAAATTGATCAATTTAATTAATACGCCCGAGGGTGTCTTAGTATTTTACAAGGAGAGAGGAAACTTAAAGTGGGTAGGTAGGTACATCATGTCATCGTGTAATGGGGAAGGATTACAGTTTATGAATTCCTTAATAAACTGTCAAATTGTTGTCCAACTTCTTTGTACTTTGTTCCACTTGTCCCATGAAGATGAGTCTTTGGAAAAATAAATATTTTAATTTATCCGAATCGTTTGACTCCAATTATTATTACTCATTCTAAGCTTTGTGTTGTTATTTTTCTAAACTAGTTAACTCCACGTTTGCCGACGCGCACTCAGAGTGATGATTTTATCATTTTCTTAAAATATTTTTGGTATATAATATTTTGGAGGTTATGGTTCATTATTGAGCCGTGACCGCGTCGGTGAACACAGTTTTCATACAAATGTGCCTGAAAATATTGTGACACTCAATTAAAATATTTTACTTTTATTGTTGCCTCTGCTTTGCTACGTGATTTCAATTTTCAAGTAAGTAATAAAAGTACATTGTTTGAAAATTATTTCTTTTTTTACTACATGGTATATATGTGTACCACCAATAATTATTATTTGGCAATAAATAAAAAATTTGGTACAAAGTTTTTAACATTAAAACGTTTCTACGAAAACCGGGACGAAACGGTTAAAGGGCCATGTCGGGCCATGGCTATGACCGATTCGAGGCGGAGTACTTGCTGTCAACAACCTGAAGCCAACAAACGAGCCATTGTTTATATCTTTAGAAGACAATGATGCAAAGACGCTTACTATTTGTTATCATTCCATTTATTAACATGTATTACTAAATTCAGTTTTAATGTGTGTATATTATCTCCTTTTTCCTTTAGTTTCAATATAAATATAGGCGCTTAGATTATTAAGCATAGATAAACTGTAACATTTTCGCTCATTAAAGCGCATTCTTGTTCTCTCGTGACCGAGTCAACGGAATGCAGGTGAACCAAGCGGTTGCGTATATAACTCGGATCTCTGTTACTGTGCACGCAAACTTGTGGATGAGTATTTCGTCTATCCCCGTTCCCTGTCTGTGGTAACAGTATTAAGTAATTTAATAATTACAAACTCATACAATATTACATTTAAGCGGCAGATATTCTTTCTCGCTCGCAAGAATTTCGATATACTTGTTTGAATACAACATATTCCAAAACTCTTACACTTTGATGGTCGATGATACTTTTTGTTTGTATATTAAAAGTGTTTATTGAAAATATGTAAACCTTGTAATACACCACAACCATACCTTAAAAAATATATCTTTGTGAGTCTAATATTCCTTTGAGAAGTTAATTTGAATCTCAAGGGTGCGTTGTGTAGTTTCAATTTAGTTACTAATGATTTAGAGGTTATTTTTATGTTACGGTAAAGATTTCGACGTATATTTACTTAACAGTAATCATTCTTACTAGTATTTTCGAATGCAGTTGAAACATAAACAGCGTTAGTATCAGATAATGTAAAATAGATATTTAAGAAACCCTGACAGTATCAGTAAATGTAACAATGTAATATAATAAAACAAATTTAGTATTATACACAAAAGGTCTCTAATAATATTTTGAATTGAATATTTGTACCGCAGAGCATGTTCACTAAATAATAAATATGTAACTGATCGCTGTCTGCACAAAGACGATATTTGGGAAATATTATTACTTGGGGTCATTTATGACGAATGGAATCCAAAACAATTATTTGTTGATTTTTCGTACGATTGTGTAAACTTATCATATTTTTATTAAAATCGCTCAATATGTAAAATAAAAAAGTTGTGTCAATTAAAGAAAAACTTCTACTATTTTTGATTTATTCAATAAAATTATGGTTAAGAAATTTTATTTTATTGAATTTCCTGCAATTCTAACTATATAATTACGGTTTGAAACATTGTAATCGTTGAAGTTTACACAAGTATAAAAATAGATATTTCTGGAAATTTTAACAAACCTTTTTAAGTTGAGCAACAACCTACTCTTATACGACCAACCATAGAATATTACATTTAAAAAATCAAACTTTACTTTTAAACATTACTTTTATAACTGAGCGAAATCTTTTATTATATTATTCATTAACTCCACGCCCACAATTACAAAATAAATACTTCTATTATTTATATTATTTATATTCCTTCTTTAAGTTTGCTTTAAGTTGGGGTTAACAAGAATATTCTTGTTTGTTTGTCTTTTTTATGCGCCAGTATCCTCAGCTCCAGTAGGTGAACTGGAGGAGTTTGTCTGGGAGAATGTCAGGGATGTTCTAAGTAGTGTCAGAGGTAATGAAAAGTTAATAGTGTGTGGAGATATTAATGGATAGGTTGGAACCACGCTGAGTGGTTACGAAAGGGTGCAAGGCAAGTACGGTAATAAGAGAGTAAATGAGGCTAGAAAGATTATTTAGAAAAGATTTTTTTTTGTGGCAAACACGATGTTTGATCACAATCAAATGCATATGTGCACATGGGAGCGAGCAGAAGTAAGAAGTGTCATTGATTATTCCTATTGGATCAGCGTATTTGAAGTCAAGTTAATGACACGCGAGTGTTCAGGGGTGCTGATCTGGGAAGGGAGCATTGTCTAGTCGTTGCTAGAATAAGAGGTCTGTTTGTAGGTTGGCGCAGCCGCACGACGTGTCCAAGCTTGGAGTCGAATTATCGCATAAGAAGCTGGAAGCTTCAAGATCCACCGATCAGAGAGGAATATCAAGAAAGGGTTTCCAAGAAGCTGGAAAGCTGTGATCCTGGAAATAAAAGGGTTGAAGCATGCTGGCAGAACCTTAGGAATGGTATGGTGAAAGTAGCGACAGAAGTATGTGGTAAAAGGAAAAGAGGTTTTAGTAAAAAGCACGATGAATGGTGGGATGATCAAATGAAAGACGGTGAAGAGTTAAAGAAGAAAGCATGGCTGGATTATAAAGCCTGAGGTAAGGATAAAAGTATGATAGAGATAAGAAAAAGAGAGTAAAAGCTGCAAAAGCACAAAACGAAAGAACTTATAAAGATAAAGCGTGAAAATTCTGAAAGAGAAAGGGATGAAAGGTTGACGAAGAACTTCCGGAAAACACGAAGGTTTACTGGCGAGAAGTTAGATCCCTGGGGTTGTTCGGTAACCTGTAGAATGAAAGAGGTGCTTTCGAAGAGCGATGAAATTTTAACCGAGCAAGCACACGTTCTGCAATGTGAGGACGCCTCGGTCTTGAGTACCAGCGAAATGCTGAGTCCAGATGTAACCGATAGTAAAATTAGTTTGGAAGAAGTAAAGAGCGCGATTCGAAGTCTGAAATGTGGTGAAGCTGCGGGAGCAGATGAAGTTACTGTCGAGATGATCAAATTTAGTGGGCCACGCGTCTTGGACTTGTCTGGTTGTCTGGTTTTTCTGCAATTTATGCTAGATATCAGTGGAGGTCCCAGACGATTGGCGAGGTGCAGTCATCATAACTTTGTGCAAAGGCAAAGGTTTACAGATAGACTGGGCAAGGACAGGGCTATCAGTATGATTAGCTTGGGCGGTAAAGTTTATGCTAAAATGTTAACGAGAAGAATGCAAGAGAGATCTGAAAGGCTATTGTGGGAGGCCCAAGGAGTTTTTAGACCTGGAAGTGTGTGTATAGATCAGATCTTTTCCCTCCGCATGATCAAAGAAAAGATTTTGGCCCTAAACCAAAAGGTTCTCTGTGCTTTTGTGAACTTGGAAAAGGCGTTTGAAAGGATTGTGAGAAAGATATTATGGGAGATACTGCTCCTGCTATTGATGAGTGAGTAAAAAAGATTTATACAGGAAAAGTGAGCGGTAAGAGAGACAGGGGGAGGAGGAGGAGTGATCTTCGAAAACACAGTATCTATGATACATGAAAAAGCACGAAGACCCCCCGGAGGGCATGTATGAAGAGGTTGATATCTATGGCCGAGGCGAAAGTGGTATGCAGGAACCGTAGTATTTGGCGCTCAGTCGTCTCTGGCTACCCCGCAAGGGATATGGCGTGACGTTAAATAAATAAAAGAAATAAATAAATAACAAATAAATAATAAATATTTATATTTCATTTCATAATATTTGGTGCTCCCTTGTTTCAAGAAAAAATTATATATTGTTACTTTTGCAAACTATATGAATATGTTATACAATGCACCGTGCCCGGGGTACATATCACTGAAAACACGGCGATGCGGCGTAATACCTACCCTACCCTTGCACCAAGGCAGTTACAATTTACGGTTAAAGTTGTAAATTCATCGTATCAGTCTTCACACCACGTATAATAAGATATTTTACATAGATTTTACTGAAATTGGTTTATTGGCATTTTCAGTAAAAAATATTGGTTTATGGCATTTACCCGTTTTAAACTTCGCCTTAAATTAATACAATACAATAAATTCAAACAGAATTTTATTGCAAATTATGATTTCAAAAATAATAAACTTTAAAGTAAACGTTCAAAACTTTTGGGCCTCGCCGTCCTTGTACTGTGAAGATTTAATAAAAACTAACTTACAGGAATTATAAAAGTTTCAACGATCTTCGAATGTTCTAAGAATAATTACAGAAAATTATTTACATAACCGTTTAAAACAATTTTGAGGAATCTTACTTTATTATGGAAATGTTTATAAAAAGTTGTTTTTTTTTATATTCTTGTCTATCAGGAAATACTTTTTATTATTTATTTGTGATGGAAACAATTAGAATCTCCGTTTTCTTACAAGGTTAATGTAATTAATGGTAAAACTTTTAGAGACTGTTTTAAGAATATGGATTGCTGTTAAATTATAAAGAAACACTACTAAATATAAAATATTATATACACGAGCAATACCTTCGAGAAATAATATTAGAACTGAAAAAATACAACATAAAAAAAAGACTCAGACATAATTATTCTTCATAAGGATATTAAGTATCTATATTATTCTTAACTTCACTTAAAACAAGACGGAAAAAACGTTTATTGTAATTTTCCTGGAACCTTTCTCGTAATGGGAAACTAAGAAGACGGTAATTTCTAAGGAAACGAAATCTTCAGGAGCAATCCGACGTGAAAAAATAAATTTCTTTTGAAAATTAACTTGCGCAAATCTCTTTCCCAATTCTTTTATCTTTAAAAATTTTAATACTTCTGATTTAATGACCAGTCTTTTCATTGTAATTATTTAAGTAACAAAAATATCAACACTTTGTACTATAATACGATGTTATATAATAGTGCAAACAATTACAACATTATATAATATTGTAAACATTTGTATTTCATAGTTTCCACTAGATTGTTTTTTTTTTTTTTTTTTTTTATGTAAGAGGAGGGCAAACGAGCTGGCGGGTCACAGATGGACGTGATCACCGCCGCCCATGAACTCTTGCAACATCCGAGGATTTACAAGAGTGTTGCCGGCTTTGTAGGTAGGAATAAAATTGTTTTCGTTTATTAATATATATACGAGTATATATATATATATGTATATACATATATTAAATCGTTTATAATTAACAACTGAGAGCTAAGGTAAAGTCAGGAATTACGCAACACTATTAATTCCTCAATCGCCATCATTAGGTAATCTTTGTATAAAGGAGGTTAACTTGTCACGTGATTTAAAATAAATTATAAGTGTATTTTATATTTTTAATAAATTACAAAATTGCCTTATTGATAAATATTAAACCTGACTTCAAACATTAATGCCATTTATTATTTACGATAAACATTTAAATAATCTGCACCGAATACTGGCACAGTTTTAGTTGGCAGATGCAGCTTCTATACTACTATATACATACACATATATATACTATACAATTAGTATAAAAAAGTATTAAAGTCAAATTTTTGGGTAATCAGGATTAAGCTAAATTATAAATATTAGAAGATTAACAAGGACGTGCCGGGTGTTGGTTAGTTAGCTGTCGCGGGCCGACGACAAGTCTTTGTTTGTAGCTCACTATAAGAGTGAATATATTTACTAAATATATCAAATTGAAATGAATAATCCTAGATTTTTGTTTTAAACTTAACTATTGTCATACCTATTGTTTAATTTTATTACCGGCACGTCTCTCCAGGCTTTGTTCCGTATTTTTGAAACCATAAACTGTGAATTTTAAACCGCTACATGTATTCACGGCAACTTGCAAGGGTTTGTTTCATTTCTCATATACCATATTCCTATTTAACAACGAGTACTTACATCACACCGACACCTGCGGCTCCGACGTTATCTCCTGAGATACTCCTCTCTGTATTGACATCCTTTAGACATTAAAATATTTTGAAACTTTTGATGGTATTGGTAGCTATTGTTGCATTTATGTTATGAACTTCAATGTTATGATTTCTCACCTTGAAAGTTGAAATGCTACTTAATAAATTATTATGATTTTCTTTATAAAAATGGAGGGTGGACATGTGGGTGGTCTTGGCGCTCTCCCGCTCATCACCACACTTAAATTCCATAAAATTTACATTTCAACAATTTAAAAAAAATCTTTAGTCCATAGTAAAATATTAATTAATGGATTGTCATCCGTATTCATAATAAGAAAAAATATATAAAAAGATTTATCGAAACTGTTTTCCTAAAGACTGTTATTGAAGTCAGAGCTCTTATTGAAATATCGCTTCTTTGAAATGCTCGGTCTCTTTCAGGCTTATTAAGAAAAAATATCGAGATTTAAAGCGTTATTCCACCTTCTGTCCAATTTCAATTCAATTAAGATTCACTCTCAAAGATATTTTGTCTGAATATCCAGGATTAGATTGCATGATGTCAACGGCTCTAGGTTAAGTATTTTAATGAAGACCGATGAGATTATAAAGACTCAACGTTATTTACGTCTAGTTTCTTTTAATTTATTTAATATTAGTGTACCGGCGTGGAGTATTTCGATATTGTCCCCGACAAATGAAAAGACACTGAGCACATGTTTACTCAATTAGGTACTAGACAGTGTGCTTAACAAATGTATTTAATTTCCAATATTAAGTAAAAACATTGTAATAGTATGCTGTAGTATTGTATTTATATTTATTATATATCAGTTACACATCTCATTCCTCTATATTTGTAATAATTTCCTTCAATACTGGGCTTACCCGGAAGAGCCCGCCAATTAGCGATAAGGTCAGTTCGCAAAACTCACAGATTTTCATATATATAATATTTAGTATGTATTTACTTTTATGGTTTTATTTACGTTGCCTTTATTGATACACAGAAAGAATTATATAAATATTTTTTCTTTATCAATAAATGAAATAAATAGATCATATGTTATTATGATATATTCATGTGATCCATCGAAGTAGATATGTTTTTAAAAAGGCTTTTGTTATATAACCTATTCTTAATAGTATTATTATATTATTATATTAAAAAGAAATTTGACAAGTGTCAAATAAAAAATTGTTAATATTTTTAATATACAATATTTTACGAGTTTTTTGTCAAATGTTTCTAAATTATTTAAATTAATCAATGGAAAGAAAAAATAAAAAAAATTAATACATCTGGAGCGTCGTACATGTGAACTCCCGAACTTCATTGCACTCCTGGTATCGACTACGCGACGACTGATTTTAGCAAGTTTGCAGGCGATGATACTGGGGACGAAACCACCTGGTACACGCGAGCTTGCCAACCTATAACCTATTTATATATAGGTCATTCCACATAATACCTATCTCGGGCCGGACGTGATCCGTGAGACGTTGAAATTGTGTTGTTAAAGTGTAAATAGTGAAAATGAATATTTTGTCTAAGGGCATCCATTGGACATAAAAAAAAAGAAACTTTGGACAAGAAAGAAAAGAATATATATATATATATTTTATGTAAATAATTTAAAATATTAATATTTTTGTATTTTTGTATTTAGAATTAAAACTATAATTGTATGTTGAAATAAAATGTATATTTATAATATGTAATATAATATGAACAAATGCGGCGGCGGCGAACCAACTCGCCATGTTCCGAACGGCGGAAGGTGGAGGACGGAGCTACAAATAGCTACGTGGAATGTAAGAGGAGGAATGGAACAGAAGATGAATGAATTATTAGATGTGATGGATGACAAAGATCTGGATGTTATTTGTGTGTCTGAGACCAAGCGAAAAGGCAATGATACGACCGATTTGCCTGGCAACCGGGTCGCTTTCTGGGCTGGGGTTTCAGAGGGTGAGCGAGGTTGCCAAGGTGTAGGCGTATTATTGTCCTCTCGAATGGTTAATGCAATGGTAGAATACAAGGCGATTAACCCGAGGCTTCTTTGGGTTCGCTTTAAGCTGGGGATAACAAGAGTATTCTTGTTAGCCATGTATGCGCCAGTATCCTCAGCTCAAATGAGCGAGCTCGAGGAGTTTTGGGAGAATGTCAGGGATGTTCTAAGTAGTGTCAGAGATAATGAAAAGTTGATAGTATGTGGAGATATGAATGGATGGGTTGGAACCGCGCGAAGCGGTTACGAAAGCGTGCTAGGCAAATATGGTGATAAGAGGGTAAATGAGGCTGGAAAGCTTATTTTGGAATTTTGTAAGGAGAAAAATTTGTTTGTGGCAAACACGATGTTTGATCACAAACAAATTCACATGTACACATGGGAGCGAGCGGAAGAAAGAAGTATGATTGATTTATTCCTAGTGGACCAGCGTATTCGAAGTCAAGTTATGGACACGCGAGTGTTCAGAGGTGCTGATCTGGGAACGGACCACTATCTAGTCGTTGCTAGAATAAGAGGTTTGTTCGCAGGTTGGCGCAGCCGCACGACGTGTCCAAGCTTGGCGTCGAATTATCGCATAAGAAGCTGGAAGCTTCAGGATCCACCGATCAGAGAGGAATATCAAGCGAGGGTTTCCAAGAAGCTTGAAAGCTATGATTCTGGAAATGAAAGTGTTGAACTATGCTGGCAGAACCTTAGGAATGGTATGGTGAAAGTAGCGACAGAAGTATGTGGTAAAAGGAAAAGAGGTTTTAGTAAAAAGCGCGATGAATGGTGGGATGATGAAGTGAAAGACGCTGTAGAGTTAAAGAAGAAAGCATGGCTGGATTATAAAGCCTCTGGTAAGGATAAAAGTATGAGAGAGATAAGAAAAAGAGCGTACAAGCTTCAAAAGCACAAAACGAAAGCACTTATAAAGATGAAGCGTGAAAATTCTGAGAGAGAAAGGGATGAAAGGTTGACGAACAACTTCCGGGAAAACACGAAGCTTTTCTGGCGAGAAGTTAGTGGTTCCCGGGGTTGTTCGGTAACCTGTAGAATGAAAGGGGTGCTTTCGAAAAGCGGTGAAATTTTAACTGAGCAAGCACACGTTTTGCAGCGGTGGGCGGAATTCTATAAGGAGATGTATGATCGTGAGGACGCCTCGGTCTTGACTACCAGTGTAATGCTGAGTCAAGATGTAGCCGATGGTGAAATCAGTTTAGAAGAAGTAGAGAACGTGATTCGAAGTCTGAAATGTGGTAAGGCTGCGGGAGCAGATGAAGTTACTGCCGAGATGATCAAATATGGTGGACCACGCGTCTGGGACTTTTTCTGGTTTTTATGCAATTTATGCTGGAAATCTGGGGAGGTCCCAGACGATTGGCGAAGTGCAGTCATCGTACCTTTGTATAAAGGCAAAGGTTCACAGATAGACTGTGCAAGCTATAGGGCCATCAGTTTGATTAGCTTGGGCGGTAAAGTTTATGCTAAAATTTTAGCGAGAAGAATGCAAGAGAGATCTGAAAGGCTGTTGTGGGAGGCACAAGGAGGTTTTAGACCTGGAAGAGGGTGTATAGATCAGATCTTTTCCCTCCGCATGATCACGGAAAAGTTTTTGGCCCTAAACCAAAAGGTTTTCTGTGCTTTTGTGGATTTGGAAAAGGCGTTTGACAGGGTTGTGAGAAAGAAGTTATGGGAGATACTGCCCCGATACAATGTGAACGGACCCTTGCTACAGGCTGTAAGGTCTCTTTACCGAGATCACTCAGCCTGTGTGCGAGTAGGAGCTGGCATGTCGCCCTGGTTTGACATCCAATCGGGTGTTAAGCAAGGTTGCGCTATGTCAGCTTGGTTGTTCAATTTGTATTTGGATAGTTGTCTCCAAGGAGTGAAAGATAGTGACATGGGAGTGAAAGTAGGTGACCTTAAGGTCAATTGCTTACTATATGCAGATGATGCAGTGCTCATTGCATCATCAGAATGCAATTTGCAGGCATTGGTCACCACTCTGAAAGATGGGTGTGAAATTAATGGTCTTAACCTGAATGTAGATAAGACGAAGGTTCTGATATTTGAAAGAAATGAAGAAAGAACAGAATGTAAGATCAACGTGAATGATAAGATAATAGAACAAGTGAATGAAATGGTATATTTGGGAAGTATGTTTAGCAGAGACGGAAGATACGAAATGGATGTGGAAAGGCGTATTGCTGCTGGTAACAGAGTCAATGGTGCTTTGACTGCATTGTTGAGACGGCAAAACGTCAGTATAGCTGCACGTTTGGCTGTACACAATGCAGTTTTGCTACCGACACTGTTATACGGCAGCCAAACGTGGGTAACACAGAAGAAGAATGTAAGAAAGATGAATGCTGTGGAGATGCGATCTCTTCGCAGAATATGCGGAGTCAGTCTAGCTGATCGAATCCGCAATGAAGAGATCCACAGAATGGCAGGTACTAGCGAAGATGTCACGGTGAGAATGAAGAAGAACGTGCTCAGGTGGTTTGGGCACGTTGAACGAATGAGTGATGAAAGAATGGTAAAAAAGATTTATATGGGAAAAGTGAGCGGTAAGAGAGACAGGGGGAGGCCTCGAGTGACCTTCGAAAACACAGTAGCTACGATACTGGAGGAAGGTCACGTAAAAAGCATGAGGACCCCCCGGAGGGCATGTATGAAGAAGTTGATGTCTGTGGCCGAGGCGAAAGAGGTATGCAGAGACCGTAGCGTTTGGCGCTCCGTCGTCTCTGGCTACCCCGCAAGGGATATGGCGTGAAGGTAAATAAATAAATAAATAATATATGTTATTAAATTATTAAGTTAATCCCAAACAACTTTTATGTGCATACAAATATTTTTAATAAATAGTTAATAATCATAAAAAGGAGCTACCATTGAAATGCCACAGCGCCGCGTCACACGTTACATGTTACAAGTCACATGCACCGGACCAGTCGCAGACGAGACAACGTCCAAATATGTTTACGATAACATTCAGGAAGATTATCACTACATGTTGTAGACGTCTTCACACGCCGCTGTAATATGATATCATCAAGTGCAGTTTATTATCACTACATGTTGTCGACGTCTTCACACGTCGCTGTAATATGATATCATCAAGTGCAGTTTATTATCACTACATGTTGTCGACGTCTTCACACGTCGCTGTAATATGATATCATCAAGTGCAGTTTATTATCACTACATGTTGTCGACGTCTTCACACGTCGCTGTAATATGATATCATCAAGTGCAGTTTATTATCACTACATGTTGTCGACGTCCACGACACATTGTTTTTTTAATTTGGTGTCTTTGTTATAACATGTTAGTGAATTTGACACACAGTTCACAGAAGGAAGACCACAAATCATAGTGAAAATAAGGTATACGGTATAATACAAAGGTGAGCAAATTAAATTTAATTAACAAGTACCTAAATTGAGCTCCAATAATCTTAGAATAGTCATTCAGAAAATTGTGGTATATTTTGTAAACGGAACTTCTTTAGTCTAAAGACAATGGCGTATCTTCGAGGTAAGTGACAGATAATTAACCAGCCTCGAGCTCGCCATCGCGCCTGACGTATCGTGCTGTCGCTATTCATCATGGTATACTTATCAGTTGATATAATTCCCACTCAGTCAAGCTAGAATTTATTAACAGTATTTAAATTTTGAAACTGAGTCGTGATAGTAATTAAATAGTGCATAATTTGGACACAGGCACATCTGACTTCCGTTTACAGGTCTTTCACGAATATGTACTCATCGTAGCCTCCATTTAGCCACTACTCCCATGTTAGGGGATGTAATAGGAAAAACGGATCGGTTTGAGTCGTGACGCAATCGCACGTCTCTTTCACTGAGAGGCTTATATGATATTCATTATGTTAACACCGTTTAGAGTATGTATAAAAAACTTTGCTTTTTAAGAATTGGAAAATTTACAGAAGTTGTACCACAAGTGCGTAAAGAATATTATTCAAGACAAGAAAACAAGCAAAAGTGAGTCTGCTTTTTCTGCTAGAAGATATATTTCAAAAACTTAATGTTATTTTACATGAGGAAATGATTCACGATAGAATTGTAAACCTTTAAACTCGTAACAACTGTATATAAAACATGTATCATTTATGTTGTACAGGGGTATATTATTATGTAAGTATTTTCAGTTCAAACTTACCCAAATAATGGTTTCCCACAACATCAATCGGCAATTTTTTCTAATAGTTTAAGAAGTCGATAGTTTTAATCCTTAGTAGCATAAATTTGATTATTTAAGGTCTTGTAGTGTGACGAAAATGGTTTAAATAAGAAATAAGTATCTAAAAAGTAGTTTTAAAGTAAAAAAAGATTAGAAATAAAGCTTCACCGTTGTGCGATCATGTTAAGCAGATGAAGGAAAATGAAATGAATGAACGGAGCGGAGTTTTAGTTATAAAAATAGATTGTTGGAAGAGAAGGAGGCCTCTGAAGAAGGCACTTTTTATCTTCTTTTAGTCCTTACAGATCATCAAAATAACATAAAATCCTGAATAGTTGACTGCATAAAACAAATATGTGGAAGCTGCCTACATCATTAACTTCATTTTTTTTCGTGACTATTTTAGTTTTATTACCTTCTCTGTTCATTATATAGTATAGTAGAGTGCTACAAAGTATATCTATCCATCGAGCGTAAAGGTAAATAAATAAATCAATATTTATTTGTTATCTTTGAGATACATTACTCTGTAATAGAATCAAGAAACACGATGTAGTAAATACAACTCTTCCCTGTCACCCAAAGACAGCGTTCTCTTTATCCGGGTGTTAGTAGTAGAGTAATAATACAATTATTCAAGATAACAAGAAATAGATCGAATATTTCTCAGAATAATATTATCTTGAACAAAATATTCATAGTTGCAAAATTAATATGTCACGAATGAATAAGGAGTCATAATTTGTTACTTGAAAACTTTGTAAAAATGTTTAATATATACTACTAGACTACGCCACACTACACTACGAGTACAGCACACACTACACTACAGCACACTACACTACAGCACACACTACACTACAGCACACACTACACTACAGCACACACTACACTACGAGTACAGCACACACTACACTACAGCACACACTACACTACAGCACACACTACACTACGAGTACAGCACACACTACACTACACCACACTACACTACAGCACACACTACACTACAGCACACACTACACTACGAGTACAGCGCACACTACACTACAGCACACACTACACTACAGCACACACTACACTACAGCACACACTACACTACGAGTACAGCACACACTACACTACACCACACTACACTACAGCACACACTACACTACAGCACACACTACACTACAGCACACACTACACTACAGCACACACTACACTACAGCACACACTACACTACGAGTACAGCACACACTACACTACAGCACACACTACACTACAGCACACACCGAACGAAAACACCAAAGTGAACTCCGGGAAGGAAAGTTATCAATGACGGGGCCCAAGTCACCATTTTAAAATATCTCGACTGTGTCCGATATTCGTTGTTATTATATTATTAACATAAACATCTTCTAATAATTCAAACAGTACTCAAGGAGATTGTGAATTAATGAAGAAGGAGATGTCATTAACCATAAATTTGTATGGACTGAGACGTTTCTGTAGTCCGTCCGACATGTTCGCTAACGTACTGACGACTTTTTCGAAATCGGACAGCTTCTTTATTGAACAGAATGCGGCTCAGCTCCAACAAAATTTTTAAAATGTTCAGTGCCAAGCTTGCCGAGCTGGTGTGGTGGTGAGGCAACTGAGGCTAAGTAAGTAATTTTAGTGTTTTAGTTGTATTAGTGTAAGTACTATCATAGTTGTAAGTCTTTCTATATTACTAACAAGTGGACCGTAAGTGTCTTGAATAAATGAATATTATTATCATTATTATACATAATTTAAGTTGTTTCGTTCCACTCACGTTGAGCGCACACAGTATGTGATCTATTAAATATACTGTTATAAAAGATTTGTATCTTTTTTATGTAAAAAGGTACAGTTTTCAAAAACTCTGGATACCGCAAGTTAACGATTAATAATAATTGCTATATGCGTCTAAAATAACTCAAATACTCAAAATTATAATTTACAACTTCTACATTTAAGTCGAGTAACTATGTAACATAATAACAATAACACATGTTGTCTTTTAAATGTCCAAGTAAGGAAATATTTAAACAAAAAAATAAATATACTCGCAGTATAAAAAAAGCCTCGTATGTTAGATATTGTTGTGTATAAAGGATTAAAAAAACTGTAACAATGTTTGTACTCTACTGTAGCTGTATGTTTATTAATATCACCGGCAAGTGTTGAAAGGTCAATGAGTTGGCCGTTTCTTAACTAAAGTTTAGTGAGAGTTTAGACAGACAGTTGACGTCGTTACGCAGAAGATTAAGAATTAAATTTCATACTTGTATAGCACCAATATTTATCTAACTTATGGTTTAATATTCACTACATACTGTTAAAGACTTTATTGTATTAAATTAAAGAAAAGGTGTATATCTTATTTTTATCCGTCCAATGTATAAAAAGAAAGAAAACACGAGGTGTTACATACGAGTATGTTACCCTCAATAAACCCGGTTTGTATTAAGCATATCGAATGTCTACTTAAAAGTTAGATACTTTATGTGTATTTATCACTTTAAAAAATAATGATAGACAAAATACCATAATAATTCGTAGCAGTTGGTAAATGATATCGAGTATATCGAGTGTACCAAGTAAGTTAAGTCTTGGAAATATTTGGATCAGTGTATTTATCAAAGCACGTAATACTTATCGGAGTTCCTTGAGATGGTTCGAGACAGTCTTCCAAAACGTTCTCTCTACGCGAGGCCGCCTACGTTACTTTACGTAGCTATACTTCAGTAGATCTTTTGTAGAGAACGAATTCTTCTCGAAATTTAAAACTTCTAAAACAATTTGTTATCAAAGGTATATAGTTACTTAATAGTAAGATGTTATTGATTCATCTCTAGACATTTAATTATGTTGCAAATATCGTAAAATATCATCTTTTAATAGTTTTATGTGACTCCAAAATAATTATATGAAACTTACCAACATTTATAAAGTAAGACGGGAGATACGCTGAATGTTTACAATAATTTTCAAACGCACAAAGCGTTTCGTAAAATTCTGTTTTTCCACCGATCTTCTTCTTACTTCCTCACCAGGATGAGATTTAAATGATTAACTGTAACCCGTCTGTTCATCCGTCCTGTAAAAAATAAGTCCCTGCAGTATACATTTTTAAATAATTATAACCGACACGTGTCACAAACTACAAGTAAAAACATGAGAAGCGCCGTAACAATAATATTTTGCAACAAAACAACACTAATCACATTGATTTGTTTTTTTACGTTTTTTTCTTCGTGTATCATAAGCACTGCCTACTTCTCACTTGCTCAGTAACTCCCAATGCAAATATATTTATATGGTTGGTAAAATTTCAACTTACGAATGGAGTTATTGACCATTAGTCAAGGAGTAGACACTAAATTAAGATTACGCATCCCTATTACGTGCTTTTAAAATACAACAAATTTGAAGATAAGTTGTCATTTCTCTAATTCTTACACATTTACTTGAGATCATCTCACATATAATTATTTATCTTCAAACCACAATTTTAAATATGTTGCTGTTCTCGTGGCCTGCTCCCGAATATATTGTTGTGAACTATTGTAGTCCACCGCCAGAGAATATTTAAGTATAAATTTAAAGACATAATATGTCGCAATAGTTAACAAAATCCTTGGTCAAAGCAAGTTTCCAAAAAATGTACCAATAAACTCGCATTTAATAGTCTAAAGACGGCACCGCTCCCGCCCGTCCTAAGAGTCCCTTTGTTCGTTTCTACTCTCTACTACTCGCTCACAGATCAATTCAAGCCCGCAGAGATAAAGACGGTAGGATAAATGACGGCTATCTGAAACAAGTATTTATAAGTGTTATTCAAATGAGAAGTTGTCTTCGCACCTGAAATAATTTCTGACAAAATTTAAGAAACTTTAATCATGTCATATAGTTTTTATATATTTAAAAACTGTTTACTGACCTCAAAAAAAATAGTAAGACATTTTTCCGCTTCGTTCATAAAATTACCTTAAGACAACTCGCTGTGTGGTAAATGTACCGCGCGCTGCGGGCCCGAACAGTTAATATTGCTTATAAATATTGTACATTAGGTTTAATTAGCTTTTGCCGCTTTTAAAGTTATCCATAACAAAAAAGAAGCAAATCCAATAGTAAATAAAAATAATCTATCCAGAATCCAAATGATAAAATAACAATGACAAATATACATATTTTAATGCAAAGCGACTGGTGCATTATAACGGATATTACACTAGGACCAGCAATCCATTTAATATATTAATAATATTTTCGTAAGTTCTCGGTCGCATCGCTGACTGCGTGTTGGAAGGCACTTTGTAACACCACTCCATCGAGGCGGCGCAGTGTTAGTCGACTCGTAGAAAACTCATAAAATATCTGAATTTTTTTTTTATTTTTAATTACCTGTAACTGTTTTTGTTAAAATGATTGTTAGGCAAATAAATTTATTTGCACATACGAGTATCACTATTTGATGACGACTGTATTAAGAGACTAAGAGAGGACCGAGTTGTACTATTGACATTGTAAGCGATATGACAACCTTGCACTTGAATATTTTAAGGATATAAAAGGAGTTATAAAATAACTTAACAATATCAAAGCCCTTACTAAGTATTTTTTTCGTCTGTGTGTTTAAATTTATTTTCTCTTTTAAAATTTGCAGCATTCCGATGCTCGAAGTACGAGTATATATAAATGTAATTCTTTTTATTTCTTTCCTTTTCTTAAACAACTCAAATTGAAAATATCTTTATTCAATTAGACATTGACACGTCCTTCTACTCTTCATAATTTTGCAACTGAGAAAGATTTAATGTAAAACAAAATTATTATAGGGGGCGTAGGAGCTGTTCCTTGTTACCTTTAATAGTTATTGTATTGCTTTTGCGACACACAGACAGAACAGTCTCCTCTCCCTTCATCTCCCTTCATCTCCCTTCATCTCCCTTCATCTGGTCTCTCTCCACTTAAAGTTTAAGCTAAGAATTCTCAAAGATCAATATTTAAAATTAAATTTTGGTTATAAGGTAGAAAAATAAAGTTATTTAAAAAAACCTTCTCTGTATATTCACTTTATGAGCTTCTCATAAAATAAGATTTTAATTGTTTGTAACAAACATTAAAAAATATATAAAGAGTTATTCATACAGTACTCGTACCATAATCTCGTAATTTTTAGGACGATTTTGGAAATTTCTAACAATTTATTAATACAAACAATACACTATAATTATAAGACAAATCACGAACATATTGAGTAGTTTGACTTTTAATTTCACCACGATTAAGATTAATAATTATTCCAATTTACGCTTTGCTTCTATAGATTGAAATAATATCCGCTTTACGAGTCGGCAGTGCAAGTAACCGACGCGGGAATTTAGTTCATAGGAATAATTAATCCCAGATTGTTAATTTCGCTGATGATATTGAAACCGATAATATTTTTTAATATTTGATATTAATAATATTTTTAATAATTAATGCAAAAACATAAACAAATTAATACATTGGAGATATCCGCTTAGTGCTTAGGACTTACCTCGCGTTAAGAACGTTTACAATTTACAGCAATATTGCAACAAACGTGTCTTGTGGCAGATTGCATATACGAGTATTCATAAGACATCTACATTGTTTTCATTACCTTACCTCTGTGTGTGTATTAGTGACCTTTGTAAAAATATATATTGAAAGGAAATTTAATTCGTAATATATATTTAAAGTAAACGGTAAAGCGTGCCTTATTCGGTGTGTGTGTGTGTGTGTGTGTGTGTTATATACCGGAGAGCATTGCTCTGTGAGAAGCACACCTTATTTTATTAATACTTTAATCTAAACTACAAGACTTTTGTCAAATATTGTCTCGTTTTGCAAGTTTATATCATTTAGTATCGAGGCTAATTGCTAAGTTAAGAACATTAACTTCATTTGTTTACATTTGGAGGTTAAAATGATGACCCGAACTTATTACAGATAGTTCCCGAGATTAGTGCGTTTTACCTTCGTATTGACATTGTTTTGTTTTGTTGACGTGAAGTTTTTGAATATCTTAGAATATAAAGAAATGTAAATAAATAGGTACTCTTATCTTATTTTAAATTTACTCATCAAAATATATTTCAGCGTCGATTTAAAACACAGTGTCCAGTCTCCTCGATCCACGTCTACGTCCACGTCTTATGTCCCATAGATATCAATCTTAAAAGTGAAGCGAACCTTCTTCATTATAGGGTTTAACTAATCTTCATATAATGTATGAAAATCATGAAATTTTGAATTTTAAACCTAAGCACTGTTGTGATGAAGCAAGGTTGTTAAGAATGGAAGCAATATGTTTAAATAATAAGAATAGCAGATCAGAGCGGCTCCCATCACCGGCCGTCAGTGACCGGCGGTGAGGCGAAGATGACATTTATTTTTGTTTATTTATTTATGTTTGGGAAACATACAATTATTAACACAAAACCGAAACATGATATGTTATAATAAAACTAACTACTAACACTTGTATAATAATATAAATAATGTTTGTAAATGATATTTTGATGAAGGGTAAATAAAATATGACTGGTGGTATGATATATTGGTTGTGACTCCGTAGCAGTTGTTCCGTGTCTTAAATAATATGTAAAAATCATCAGAAAATGTTCAAAGTGAAACAAATTCTTATTATTCTTAGTTCTTCAAAGAAGTGACAAGAAACGTCCTTAATATTTTTATTTCATTTTGTGTAAAACGCAATAGTAACAAAGAAAAAAAGAGTAATTTGAAATTTTTGATGATGATGATTTGATTTGATTTTATAGTTTGAGATAATGTTGTTTATTGTATATATTTATAAAATAGTAATGAATAAAAATATTTTTCGGAAACAACAATTGTTATGTGTCAAGGAACGGAATTAACGGAACACCTAAACTTACCAAAATACCAAGTCGGCCTTATAGCTACAGAGGCTTCATGACGAGTGTGTACACAGATGGAAGTGAGAGTTACTATAGCGACGGATAACATGCCAATATGTACCGTAGCTACAGTTACCGTGGCAACGCTTATCAAAGCAACGACTACTATTATAACTAGAGTTTAGATGAGGTTGGGGGGGTGCAAAAAGTTGAAATTCTAAAATTAAGGACATAAACATATGATTGATTACGAAACCGAATTTGATATATTTGAAAAATAAATAAAAATTATTAAAAAAAAATCGAAATTGTCCTTAATTATATGCTGATAATTTTTTCGTGGTGTAGGCCTACTGGAGATCCCGCCACACTACATAACGGAACGCATCCCCATACACGGTACCTCATAGGTGATATGGAAATGTGTGTAATCACTGACTGTCATTATATTTCTCTATTTAAAATTTAAAAAATTTACACTAAATATAAAATAGAAATTAAACATTTCATCAATACAACTTTTAGTATTATTCAATTGAATCGAGCCTCGTCTCCCTCAAGGCGCGCTGTTGTACTTAATGTTCTTTATTAAAATAATAAGTTTCTTGTCCCGCGATCACGATCACGATCACGATCACGATCACGAGCGATATCTTGGACTTAAAGTGGTTTAACTGTTTAGATCCGCTTTTTTTTAATTAACCGCGTGATAGCGGTTTTAACCTTGAGAATATTATAATATGTCATATTATGTTATATTATTTAAAAATAGATAAAAAGAGCTTTGTTATAAATCTCTCAATTTTCTATTATCCAAATGATAAATAAAAAATTTTTTGCCATAGTTTTGTTTGTTAGTTCTTCGTTTGAGTCTTTTGTCAGAACTAATAATAATAATATTATTTGAAAACATATACGTTGAAATAAAATATTATCTCGTACCTCAAATATCTTTCACAGTTATTAAAAGACGCCGGAGACGTTTAATATCGACAATTTAATATCTTTGTTGAAATAAAATTCTGATGAAAGAAAATATTTGTGTTCGATATTTACGGCGATAGAAACGAGACCGACCTTTATATGCAAAACAAAACATATTCAATGAGTTTTATAATATTTTCGTTGTATAGATAGCCATCAATATAATATCAAATATTAATTATCCAAAAAAGAAAGATAATTATTATTACAATTGTAAGATATCGTCTAATTTAGAAGAGATGACTTGGCTGCGGTGAGCCGTAGACCATCACTGGAACAATGTGAATTTCAGCGGTCATACAAACGTGGTGAGTCAGATGAAAAATGAGGCAAAAAATTGTCTTTTATTATCCATTCTTACGATTTTTAACAAAATTCTTGTATACATGAGAACACCGTATACATGCATTTTTTACGCATATTTTTATAGATGTGATGTAATTAATTCACACATCGTAATAAAGCTACAAAATATTGATGTAACTTTTTATAACATTTTATCCAATAATTCAGAATACTTTGAATTATAACATTAAGATATTCTATTTCTACATTATAATTACAAAAAAATTATAACTACATTAATGTTTTAAATCTCACAAATCATCGTTATGAGATCGGCTCAACGGAAGTGGAGATCAGCGGACTGGATGGCTTTTTTATATATTATTACATTTTAATGTTTTTGTGTTCAACATAATGTCATTGCATATTTTGCTGTAAGATAAAAGATTTTAAAAATTGGCGAAGCGTCGGCTCGGTATTTCAGAGGTGAGCTTTGGATCCTGTCGTGTTGATTATTCTGTATACTTTTTCTCTACTTTGTTTTTTTTTGTTGTTACTATCGATGTGAAAGTATTTGAGGTGATTTACACATAAATATAAACATTGACAATTTTCTAACACTATTATATCGACGTTTGAGTGACTTACATAAAGTACACTTACTTTACCATTTTTTTTTACTTTATATGGATGAAACATTTGTGCCTTTAGGTCTAAGACGGATATCGATATCAATGATAGAATACAACAAAGAGATTGTATTCTCCAACGTCCACGTAACAATTAAACTGTTGATATTAAGGTCAAGTGACCTCTCAACACATGGAGGGAAGAGTGAGTGCGACATACTCGCGGCAGACACATGTACAAGAAATAGTCATTTTAATAAAAAAAACAGATTCAAATAAATGTTATTTCCCATAAGCTTCAAATAACAACAAACTGAAAATGTATACTTAAGAGAAATAGATAAAAACACCCTTTTTAAAAAAATTAAATATACTAGTGAACGCCGAGTAACCGAAACTTGATCATCATTTTAAATCTGAATATTTATGAGGGTTTTGACAAAAATACAGGCTTGGCTCTATAATCATTGCATTTCTCTTTTTTTATTCGTTCTGTTCTGTCAGGCGACAGTGTACTCTTTGAGTCAAATTGTGTATCTGAAAGTATTTTTTACTAATTAACGGTATTTCTAATGCATTAGAAATATTATTACTTTTGCAATTAGATTGTACGCGCCATAAGACCGAACTATTCATATTAAAAATGCAGAAGAAACTCTATCTATCACTTGACACCTAAACCACCGAACGGATTTGATGAAATTTTGTGTAGAGTTATTTTCATATCAAAAGAAAGAAATAAGATACCTTATTCCGAAATTAAAGATGTTGCCGGTGGCGTTTGCCAAGTCGCTCTATTCACGAAGATGTAAAAAAACTATTATTTATATAGTAATTATGTTTTGAAGACCGCGAAAATTGCAATTAAAATCAATTAAATACATTACTAAGTTACAATAAAACTTATAAATAATTAGTACTAAAGAATGGTGAAAGTGAAATATAATGATTCAAAATCAAAATCGTTATTGAAAGCAAATTTTATACAAAACATGCCTAAACTTATCTTATAGAGAATGCCAGCGGTTCCGATTTAAAAATGTCTTATATGTTGTATATATTTTTTGTATTTATATTTTCACCACTAAATTCGTAATAAGGGTCTGTTTGTTACGAAAGCATAGCCAAGGGCAATTGTTATAGTAAGAACCAACTTGGTTTCACACGGTTAAATGCTGACACCACGCTTCGAGTATCCTGAAGACGACACCATACGGCTTGCGTTCTCACCATCGATGGGAATCGAGGATAAAATATATTCATTCTTGGGTCAATCGCTGACCTGGAATCACCTTTTTTTAGTATTAATTAATTATAAGTTTTAATTGTAACTCTTTAATATAATTTTATAAAATAATTGTTTTTCTTTGCATCCTTCGCTGCCACCAAACTTAATTGGCGCAGTCGGTAGGATATTCGAGATATATTCGGTACGCGTCGCGTCAAGATTTCCCCTAATATCGGTGCGAGATCCCGCGTGACTAACCGATTTCGAGTATCCGAATCTACATACATCGTGGAGGCCAGCGGAGGTGAATCCGAAAATCGATTCGGCAAGAAAATCATTTTCATGTAAGTACTCTGATTCTTTCAGGTCCTTACCTTTCCTAATTTTTAACCTTAATCCTTAACCTAATCTAAGTATTTTTTTTATTTCAAGTAAATTACTATTAAAAGTATTTTTTGAAATTACTTAGAACTTTAAAACATACATCGATATATTCTGAGTGAATTACTTTTTTATTTGTCTATTTGTAGTGTTTTAAATTAGTTTTAGATTTTCTATTCAAAAGAATCGAGTAGCTGTAGTTTGTAGAAGTAGACCTAGCAGCATTAGTAAAAAAAATATAAGTCAAAATCTAAAAAAAAAAAAAAACAGGAATTATTTCAATTTGTTGATTTAAGACTAACTATTCTCATAACTAGCGATAACGTTGATAGGTTATCATAAGAGATATCTAAGCTACAGAATTTTTTTAGCTTTTGTAAACAACATTTACAGCTGACTATGAAGTTTTTAATTTAAACTCTGATAGAACTATAATTAATAAGTAACGTAGTATATATGGCAGTAATAAAGTATTAAATATACGAGCGAGAGAATATTAAGATATGATACAGTTAAAGAAATAATCATAGTATATCAATTCCTAATTTTTCTATTCCACACATGATTTATATAAGATATCCATAGTAACTAACGAAAATCATGAGATTCCTGTCCCTCACTTCATATATCCTGCAATCCATCTGAAAGATTTCAAGTACACAGAGGCAGAATGCCCGAAGGTCACTAAAAGGTATCTATGTGAAGAGATACACAACATACATAATCCTACATCGCCGGATTGTGTAACAGCCCTCGTTACTACGCAGCAAAAACTCCCCGAATGTAAACCAGTCACCGTATCCCTACTTACTCGAGAAACTCGACGATCGCCACTACACCATCAGCTTTCCAACTCTTACTAAAGTATCCTGCGATCAAGATATCTACAAGATGTTGCAAGGAAGTTATCTCGCTATAATTCCATATGATTGTTTCATTCAAACAACAGAACATCATCATCTCGAACTTCAACGATCGACTAAAAGGTCAAGCCTTGAAGATAATAGATGTCCCTATTGAAAATACACTCAGTTCAGCAGTACATCTGATATTCAAATTTAACTCCATTAATTTGACTAATCTTCACGCTACCAATAGAGAGGTTATTCTACAGTCACCAGTAAACTTAAGCAAGAACAACGATATAAGCGTCTACCATACAAAAATACCTTTATATGCGTTACTATTCGGTGCATGTGTACTAATTAGCGGCCTTGCATACCGGAAATACCGACTTAAACATACGAAACACACCATCCAAAAAACTCAAAGGGATGAATCAGAACTTCCAGCGCAATTTACAACGAAGGTCTTCCATAGTCGCTGTTCTACGGGGGGAGGTGTTACGAAAGCATAGCCAAGGGCAATTGTTATAGTAAGAACCAACTTGGTTTCACACGGTTAAATGCTGACACCACGCTTCGACTATCCTGAAGACGACACCATACGGCTTGCGTTCTCACCATCGATGGGAATCGAGGATAAAATATATTCATTCTTGGGTCAATCGCTGACCTGGAATCACCTTTTTTTAGTATTAATTAATTATAAGTTTTAATTGTAACTCTTTAATATAATTTTATAAAATAATTGTTTTTCTTTGCATCCTTCGCTGCCACCAAACTTAATTTGTTGACTGTTGTTGTCTTGTGATGTTATTGTAATAATATAAATATGATATCTAAAATAGATACTCAAATGTAACTGACACTGTTACTACTGATATCCAATCACATTTTTCTTCCAGAGAATCGGCTTCATGCCACATTAAAACAAAAACAGCTCGAAGAAAGGGGATATAAATATTTTATAGATGTTGTTTTACATACAACTATTTATTAAATTTAAAACTTTTAAATAAAAAATGGTAAGGGCATGTTAGCTCTGGCGCGGCTCGGTGTACTGTAAGTACTTCCACTTGCTATCTTTGACTCTTTGGATCATTAATTATTATTTTACTTGTAAATGTGGTTAGATCTATCTATCTATATATATATATATATATATATATATATATATATATATATAGATAGATCTAACCACCTCTTATACATATATATGTATAAGCGATTGACCACTCACTGAGTCATCACAAAATCTCCGAAACTGTCTGTCTGATTAACTTAAAATACATTACATAGTTACTTCTTTTGTAACGTAGACAACCACTAAGAACAGATTTTACGGAATTTCTATCCCAACGGATTTCAACTTTTTGCATTTCGCCAAGTTTTAAACCTGTAGGAGCTTTACACTTAACGCCAGGTTAAGAGTTACTATAGCAACGGTTACCATAGCAACGATTACGATGACAGCAGATAATATTTACAAAGGTAACCTACTTAAGTAATTTTTTTTAAATTTTACTTCTGGAAACCATCATGGGTGCCATCGCATTCCAGGGGAGGAAGGCGGTGGGTATGTGAGACTCCTCCTCACTCAACCAGACGGTTGCCGTCGCCGTCATGATGGGACACCGTGGGAACGCTAGCGCATACAACCGCGGCGCCCCGACGGACACCACGTAGTAGGCACCCGGCAACGAGAGGCCCCCTCCATAGTCGGCAGACTTGTTAGATCGCGGGGGGGTCCCCTCTCCCCCACCCAAGCCCACCATAAGAAGAGTGCCGAAGCCGTCTTCTAGCCAGGCCCGGTCCGGAACCCAAACGTCCGGGGGAGTCTAGGCTTAACCTCAAAACGCCTGAGAACCTCGTCCAGGCCCAGTGCTCTCGGCGGTGACCTTCCCGAAGGAAGATCACCGTTCGGACCCCACATGATTGGACAGCCAAGCACGACCCGGCAGGCTGGCAGGGAGGACTACCAACACACCGCTGCCGCGCAAGACCACCACTCAAAAAAGGAGCCCGACCTCGAACCCGACAGGCCTCTACCGCCGAACACGGTGGTCAACCGAGTCCAGCAAGAAAGAGTCATAAGTCGGGAGCGCACCAAGCCGGGACTAACGTTCGCCGAGCAAGACCGTGGTGTCACGATCCACGAAGGTTAATCCGCACCGGGCACGAGACTACCGCAAGGTCAACTCTGCAATCAGAGAAGTACCCGGAATGACCCTGCGGCTGTCCACCGGAAAAGAAGGCCTATGCCTTCCCACCGAATTGCCCAGGCCCCCTTTCCAACGGTTGAGGCCGAACGAAAGGGACCCGAGCCCGGCGCCGCAGACGTGCCACCCCTCAGGGCATTAGCAAACGGCTAACGCGATCCCGAAAGACCGCATTAACCGTCCCCCAGGGAGCACCGGCCCGTACCGCTTCCAACCTTATCGGACAAGTCCGAATGACAATGATAACGGAGGGACGCACGAGGAGGTATCCAGCATGGCCCCCCACTTACCTAAGTAACTAAAGCAACCTTACTTAACATCTAAATTAATTCTGTGCCCAGCGAAGCGGGAAAGAATAAGCTAGTACTACTTTATACCATTACTTACTGACTGACTACTCTTTTTTTACATTTTCTCATCAACAATATCGAAGTAATATCTACCCTTATCATACTTCCTTTCTTGCCCTCGAATTTTTACATATTTTCATATCTTTATTTTTCTACAAACCTTAAAGTATATAATATTAGCTTTTTCTACCGACTTCGTCTACCAAGATTCATTCCTTCCTAACAAAATCGGAATTTTAGATTTAGATTATTTATAGATAAAGCAAAGTTTTTGTAAATATTACAACCACAAATATTAATTATAGTTTTTTTTCAGGTCCCTAAAACCATCTGAACCACCGCCAGTACTGTCAGATGATATTCAATTAAATAAATACTGCGATATTTTTCATAAAATTAAGATGGCGCACCCTGCTTCATGATTGGTCCCCAGCATTATTAATATTTTATCTTAATACATTCCAAATGACTCTCCTGCACCAAACTAAGTTAGTAAGATAGGGCAAAGTCACCCAAAAATCTTGCAACATCTGTGGGGAGACAGTAGGAACCGCGAAACACTTGCTAGTAGGGTATAGGGTACTTCTAAATAGAGGGAAATACTCGCGTCGCCGCGATAAAGTATTAGAAATCATACGAGAAGCTGTTCGTCTTTCTGTGGCAAGAGCGCAGAAGGGTATATCAACCACCAAAATATCGGTAGAGTTCGTAAAGGCAGGTTCGTTCAAAAAATATAAACTAAAACCTTATTCCATCTTGAACGCAGCTCCTGATTGGACTCTAATGATGAACACGTATGGAAAGCAATAAAAAATCCCCGGGGATGTTTGCGTTTCGTCATCTACGCCGGCCTTATTTCTGTACTGAAAACAATTAAGGCGCGTTATACTTGTGGAGCTTACTCTGGGAAAAAAACATACCCAAAGATCATAAATTTAAGCTTAACAAGTATTACGAACTATGTAATAAACTGATCAGGAATAAATTTATAGTTAATTTATACGCTGTAGAAGTAGGAGCGAGAGGTATAACAGCAAAATCTCTCCACAACTTACTAAAGGATCTCGGTCTTTCTAGAACGATCATCTAGAAAGGCGGCTTTAGTAGGTTCTTAAGATATTATGTTAGATAGGGAGAGGAGCGTGAACATTGAAGGAGAGCGTAAAGGGGCCCCTTAAACCTACACCTGGGTCGCAAGTCCCAGGCATTGTTTGCGCTCCTCTTCTTGCAGCGCGATGGGCCCGCTACCCGCACGGTGAATCCATGGGATGCTAAGAAGCTTCATCCCATAGGTATATATTTTACTAAATAATTTCTTTTGGTATTAATGGTGAAGTAAATATTGTAAACATGGATACTCGAAATATATTAAAAATCTTATTGGTTTGTTTTCTCTTAAAAATGTGAAATAAAATATACCGTTATGTGAAAAATCTGTGAAGAAAAAAGGAATCTACCTATTTTAGTAGCTTTATTACTTAAACAGTGAGATGCATGCATGCATGCATGAGTGAGATGTTACCCTCTATACATAACAACCAACACAAAAGTATATGTTAAATGCATGCAATGCACTGTACTACTTTAATAAATTAACTATTACTAGTTACACTGACTCAGTTACATATATACAAATAAATTTAAAAAACTTACTTTTTAAAACTTCTTCATCTGCCTGAAAATGTAGGTATAATCTATAATTTAAAATATGAACAATCAACAAACATGCCAATACTGTCAAACTACAAAAAAGTATTTTTAATGTGTACATAATGTCCGTCTTTAGTATTTTTATTTTTATAAAACTAAATTATATTAGTAATCATGCTGGAACTACCGAAATCAATAGAAAATAACAAGAAAGATGACGTTGTGTGCAAGTAAGTTTTATTGTTAATAAACAAATTTTTACCTTTATTTACATATTATGTAAGATGAGTAGTCTATTTGCATCTGTTACTATTTCAAAATAAATGAATTTGTTAATGATGTTAATGCAAAAGGTGCCGACCAATATGTAAAAGCCGGAGACGCCTGTGGAAAGGGCAAGTACAGAACACTTCGGCTGAACTACTTCTCGAGAGGGAGCCGCTCCGGGAGTGCTTCAGGAGATGGCCCACGGTTGTTATCAATCTTTATCAATAGTTTTAATCTCTCAATTCCAAACATTATACCGTTGAAATAGACCAAATTTTTTTTTAGAATACCAAACTATATCTAAGACATGGATTACAATTTAAAGAACTTATATATTTTGGGCACAAACCTTACCTAATCTGCGTGGTAATCCGCAGTTCAAAGGTGGCTTGGTTCAGAGGCAAACATTTTTTAACATCTAGTAGCAATAATGGAATAAAAGCAATCTAGTAACAAGAGTTCGCAAATACTATGAGTCGTTGCTTTCACCCATCAAATACATATACATATTTTTTCCACACACTAATGAAGATACCCAAGTACCCGCGTCGGAGCATACATGATTTAAAAGGTTTTCCTGTTGTAAAAGGTTTAATACGAATATTGAGACAAGAATATTATGTATAAATGTAAAGTTAAATAAAAAAGGCCTGATCTTTATTGTGCTATTGTCAAATTGCAGAAGGTGTATGCGAACGGCCCTTGCCCGTTGTTTGCACAGACTCGCCGCGTGATCCTTAAGTCACAAGACGCGCCCTCTGTTATTCGGATCTGTCAAGCTCCAATAGATGATTCTGTTGATACGCCATATTTGAAGTACGCAGAGTTAGCCAAGAGATTAGGTAATATTTATAAAAACAATAGCTATCATAACAGCAATTAAAATATTTTGTATTACGGTTCAGGTGCTTGGGATGCAGTTAAATCACGCTGTGCGTTCTGCAGCTGTTGCAAATGTTGCGGTTGTGGGTCCCGCGATTACGTACTTAGCGAACATCGCGACAATGACCGCAGACGCGAGATGCGCGCTTTTGACGCCCGAGTTAAACACAGTTATCTGGAAATGCGGATTATGTATGACAACTCTTAAGTTATAATATAAAACAATTTAATATGTCATCATTGTTATTATTTATTCTGTAGATATTAAATTCCAACAAATTCAATAATCTGCATTCGTTCCATATATCTTATAAATTTCTAAGTGGTCTGAAAAAAATATAAAAATATTACATAAACCCCTATAACATCACAAGGTGCATCACATTTTGTTTTTACAATATCTTATATATTTTGTTATTAAAAGTATTACAAAAGATTTAATAATGCTGTGCGGTTATGAAATTCGGCGGCAGGCATCAGATCAAATAGCTCTTCGGAACACTCCTCGTTGTAAATGCGATGGAAGACACACTGAGAGGCCACTTCTCTAAGCAATGCCAGAGTCCCGGTGGTAGACCATACCATCAGGTTGCCGGCAAGGTTACCATCAATCGGATAAAGTCGTATCGCAAAGCGACCTAGTCGTGTTCCGGCACGTTGTTTGATGAAACCGTATATATGGGAAATGGGTGGGTGGCTTCATCGTGCTGGTTGACGACCAGATGAGGAGGCCCGATGGCGATCCCTGGGGGGGTTCGGGCATCCCCGCAGTGTCCAGACTAGCCTCCCAGTGGCAGGATATTATCAATTTCGACGTCGGATTCGATACGTACCGCCTCGTTCAAACTGTCATTTCTCATCCTATTCACTCTTATATTATTTTTATGAAAAAATCCAATGAAAAGAACAAGTTTTTACAGCGGTTGCACTCCTCCTCATTCAAAGTGCACCTCACTTATATCAGGGGCTTGCACTCTAATCTCCTACCTGTCCACCACCACCTGGCGACAGAGCAAACGCACTTGCTTTTCTTGACGGAGACGCAGATACAATATCCTTTGAGCGCTGCGTACTTGGATCATCCCGGTTACTCGTTAGAGCACAACTTTTACTCACGTGCCGGGATCTGTGTTTACGCGCGGAACGACCTCTATATCTTGTGTCTCAGTCACCTTGAAGACCCCACTTTTTCTTCATTATGGGTTTTAGTAGACACAGGAAACGAAAAAATCCTGTATTCCTGTGTCTACCGTTCGCACAGCGGTAACCAGGCGACAACTACATTATTTGAGTATCTCGGTGAGGCTGCTGATACGGCCCTGCACCAGTACCCTTCAGCTCGTCTTTCTGTGGGATTTCGATGCCTGTCATCAGGACTGGCTGTTTCCGTTCCAAAAGACCGACCATGCTGGAAGAGAAACGCGGAACTTTGCGTTGTGCTTCGACCTCTTTCAGCTGGTGAGGCAAGCGACAAGAGTACCAGATGTAGTAGGCCATACAGCCAATTGCCTGGACCTTCTGCTGACAACAGGTCCGGACAGGTATCGTGTAGAGGTCTCCTCTTCCTTGGGAACCTCTGATCACTTTCTGGTGAAATATGTGCTTACATATTCCCCACCAGCTTTCGAACCACATGGTGTTAGGCAAGTATGGAAATACAAGTCAACAGATTGGGATGAGATGCAGCACTTTTTTGCGTCTTATCCTTAGCGGCAGGTCTGCTTCTCTTCTTTGGATCCGTCAAGTTGCGCGGACGCTATAACCGATGTGTTACATTAGGCAATGGAGTATTTCATTCCTTTTGCTGGCGTACCCATCGGTAGCAAAGCTCGCCTATGATTTAATGCCGAATGTGATCATGCTGAAGACTGAAAACATTTGGCATACCTCATTTGGGCTGATGCTCGAAGCTCCGAACGTACGTTTAAGGAAGAGAGTCTTTAACCAAGCTGCCAAGTCCTATAAAAAGACATTACGGAAGGCTCGACGCGATCGAATCGCTAAGAATGACGAAAAGCTCTCTGTCAGTCCTACTGGCAGTCGAGCTTTCTGGTCTCTTGCCAATGCGATTGAGTCGAACTTTTGCCAACCCTCACTGCCTGCTCTGCTGAAGCCGGATCGATTTCTGCCCATACAGCGACAGAGAAAGCAAATGTATTTGCTGCTTTGTTTGCTGATAATTCGCATCTAGACACTGGCAATGCTTCTGCAATCAGCACATCTTCCTCACTGCGGTATTTCAATGCCTGAAAAATGCATCACTAACAAAGAGGTATGGAGAGCATTGTGTCGTCTTGATGTGAATAAAGCCAGTGGTCCTGATGGTATACCAGCCATTCTGCTGAAGACGTGCTCAGCTGAGTTGTCTCCTGTATTGACACGTCTATATCGCCTGTCTTTCAAGACTGGAATAGTGCCGAAATCCTGAAAGCTTGCAAACGTGCAACCAGCACCCAAAAAAGGCAGCCGTGCCGATCCTGCCAATTATAGACCAATTTCAATCACCTCCATACTCTGCAAAATTATGGAGCGTATATTGAACTCGCGCCTTTCAGCGTACCTGAGATCTCTCCGTGTAGTTGTCGACGGGTGTTCCTCGGAACCCTTGACTATAAATGCCGGAGTGCCTCAGGGGTCCGTTCTTTCTGCAACTCTTTTTCTGCTGCACATTAACGATCTTCTGAAGCCCGGTATCTATGGGTATGCAGACGACAGCAGAGTTGTAGAAAAATACCTGCCGAGTAGTCTGGCTAGTAGAGATCAAGTACAGTCAGAAAGAGAAGCCATGGTGCAACGTTTGAGTGAAAAACTCCAGGCAGTCTCCGCATGGGGCACTGCCAATCTTGTCAAATTCAACGCCACCAAAACGCAGACATATCTGTTCACCGCCAAAAGGAGCCCTTTCACCTTGGCTTCTACTTTCCAGAATGTATCTTTGGAATACAGTAACCGGCTTCACTTGTTAGGCTTAGAGATTACGACGAACCTCAACTTTGGTCGGTGTATTGAGTCCAGAGCAAGAGCAGCTGCAGGAAAACTTGCCGTTCTTGCGAAGGTCTTTACTTTACAGTACTTTACACCGGGACAGCTTCTTGTATTATACAAAGCACAGATCCGGACGTGTCTGGAGTACTGTGGTCACATATTCGCTGGTGCCGCAAAGTCTCATCTTACGGTTCTGGACTCAATTGAGAGGCGAGCAAAGAGGCTTATAGGCGATCCCGAATTGGTAGAAGCCAACCTCCACAGCCTTGAACACAGGCGAAAACTTGCTAGTCTCTCAGTATTCTATAGTATACATTTTGGTGAGTGTGCGCTGGAATTACATGATCTAATTCCTCCGTCCCCCTTCCATCAAAGGACGTTCCGACGCACGGCAGGTATCTATCCTTATGTTGTGGATTCCCCCTTTCCGAACGAAGCGCTTTGCTTCGTCTTTTTTAATTCGTACAGAGAAGGATTAGAACAGCTTGCCTGTGTCGGTATTTCCGTCCCAATACAGTGTGGGTGTCTTCAAGAGAAGAGTGAATAGGTTACTAGGTTAATGCGCCTTAACACCTATGGTTACATTTCCACTTCCCATCATGTGGAATATGGTCAAGTATTAATCTAGATGGGGTAAAAAAAAAGAGTCATGCCGTTTGCAGAAAACCGGGTCCCCGATAATCCGAACAGCTATCCCGCTTATGTTTGCGGTCAAAACGTTGGCACTGATAGTGGGGTGATCCGGATAACATAGTGTATTTGATATAAAGTTTGTATTTGTATTTAAAGATAGTACTTGCGATATTTTTTACGAAAAGTAAACCCAAATATTTTATCGGTTTATTTTTATAAAATTAATTTGATTTGATTGACTCTTTCATTAAATAATCTTAAAAAGTAAGACTCTTTTGTGGAAAAGTAAGACTAAAGTGTGGCTCTTTTATCTTTGACGGCTTTACACCAGTAATTGAATATGATTTAATAAAAGCATTGAGCATTGTTTGTTACTTATTAACTTGATGTATGTAAACAAATTATACAACATTTTACATTTTTTTGCTTGGACACATGCCTATTCCCAAGAACATTTATGCTAAAATTCATATTTTATTAACTAGTGATGAGAAGTAATAATCCTTAGCTGTCTTTGGGAAGCTAAAGTCCCAATAAAATTATTGATTTTTATAATATAATTAAGGCATATCCCAAGGGCTTGGTTTGGGATAATAACATAAAATTCATGTGCGTGATAATGTACACAGTAAAAATGTACTTAATTTTTTTTATTGAATTTATCTTCTTCTGTTTCGCTTATTTTATGTTACATTTCTCTACGTTATTAATCTAGTTATTATTTATATATTAAGCTTCACGCCATATCCCTTGCAGGGTAGCCAGAGACGACGGAGCGCCAAACACTACGGTCCCTGCAGACCACTTTCGCCTCGGCCACAGACATCAACCTCTTCTTACATGCCCTCCGGGGGGTCCTCATGTTTTTTGCATGACCTTCCTCCAGTATCATAGATACTGTATTTTCGAAGGTCACTCGAGGCCTCCCCCTGTCTCTCTTAGCGCTCACTTTTCCTGCATAAATCTTTTTAACCATTCTTTCATCACTCATTCGGTCGACGTACCCAAACCACCTGAGCACGTTCTTCTTCATTCTCACCGTGATATCTTCGCTAGTACTTGCCATTCTGTGGATCTCTTCATTACGGATTCGGTCAGCTAGACTGACTCCGCATATTCTGCGAAGAGATCGCATCTCTACAGCATTCATCTTTCTTACAATCTTCTTCTGTGTTACCCATGTTTGGCTGCCGTATAACAGCGTCGGTAGCAAAACCGCATTGTGTACAGCCAAACGGGCAGTTATGCTGACATTTCACCGTCTCAACAATGCAGCCAAAGCACCGTTAATTCAATTACCGGCAGCAATAGGGCTTTCCACATCCATTTCATATCTTCTGTCTCTGATAAACACATTTCCCAAATATACCACTTCATTCACTTGTTCTATTATCTTATCTTTCTGGTTTATCTAACATTCTGTTCTTTCTTCATTTCTTCCAAATATCGGAAACTTCGTTTTATCTATATTCAGGTTTAAACCATTATTTTCACACACATCTTTCAGAGTGGGGACCAATGCCTGCAAATCACATACCAATGATGCAATGAGCACTGCATCATCTGCATATAGCAAGTAATTGATCTTAAGATCACCTACTTTCACTCCCATGGCACTGTCTTTCACGCCTTGGAGACAACTATCCAAATACAAATTGAACAACCAAGCTGACATAGCGTAACCTTGCTTAACACCCGATTGGATGTCAAACCAGGGCGACATGCAAGCTCCTAATCGCACACAGGCTGAGTCCGGTCCGGCAAGGGTCCGCTCAGCTTGTATCGGGGCAGTATCTCCCATAATTTCTCTCACACAACCCTATCTGACGCCTTTTCCAAATTCACAAAAGCACGGAAAACCTTTTGGTTTAGGGCCAAAATCTTTTCCGTGATCATGCGGAGGGAAAAGATCTGATCCATACACCCTCTTCCAGATCTAAAACCTCCTTGGGCCTCCCACAACAGCCTTTCATATCTCTCTTGCATTCTTCTCGTTAATATTTTAGCATAAACTTTACTGCCCCAGCTAATCAAACTGATAGCCCTATAGCTTGTACAGTTTATCTGTGAACCTTTGCCTTTATACAAAAATATGATGACTGTACCTCGCCAATCGTCTGGGACCTCCCCTGATTTCCAGCATAAATTGCACAAAAATCAAAATAAGTCCAAGACTTTGGCCCGCCATATTTTATCATCTCGGCAGTAACTTCATCTGCTCCCGCAGCCTTACCACATTTCAGACTTCAAATCGCGCTCTCCACTTCTTTTAAACTGATTTCACCATCGGCTAAATCCGGACTCAGTATTTCGCTGATACTCAAGGCCGAGGCGTCCTCACATTCATACGTCTAAGGACACGGAATTCTACAAGGGTAGAAATCCGCCCACCGCTGCAAAACGTGTTCTAGCTCTGTTAAAATTTCACCGCTCTCCGAAAGCACTCCTTTCATTCTATAGGTTACCGAACAACCTCGGGAATCACTTCTCTTCTTCTTCTTGCCAGAAAAGCTTCGTGTTTTCCCGGAAGTTGTTTGTCAACCTTTCATCCCTTACTCTCTCAGAATTTTCACGCTTCATCTTTATAAGTGCTTTCATTTTGTGCTTTTGCAGCTTGTACTGTCTTTTTCTTATCTCTCCCAAACTTTTATCTTTACCCGAGGCTTCACTTGATCATCCCACCAATCATCGCGCTTTTTACTAAAACTTCTTTTCCTTTTACCACATACTTCTGTCGCTACTTTTACCATACCATTTCTAAGGTTCAGCCAGCATGCTTTAGCCCTTTTATTTCCAGGATTACAGCTTTCAAGCTTCTTGGAAACCCTTTCTTAACATTCCTCTCTGATCGGTGGATCTTGAAGCTTCCAGCTTCTTATACGATAATCCAAAACTCTTCGAGCTCGCTCACTGGAGCTGAGGATACTGGCGCATTAGCTGCTAACAAGAATACTCTTGTTATACCCAGCTTAAAGCGAACCCAAAGAAGCCTCCGGTTGATAGCGTTGTATTCTACCATTGCATTAACCATTAGAAAGGACAACAACACGCCTACACCTTGGCAACCTTGTTCACCCTCTGGAACCCCAGCCCAGAAAGCGACCTGGTTGCCAGGCAAATCGGTCGTATCATTGCCTTTTCGCTTGGTCTCAGACACACAAGTAACATCCAGATCTTTGTCATCCATCACATCTAATAATTCATTCATTTTCTGTTCCATTCCTCCTCTTACATTCCACGTAGCTATTTGTAGCTTCGTCCTCCACCTCCCGCCGTTCGGAACATGGCGTATTGGTTGACGGTCCCCAACGTCGCGCCATTATTAATCTACTGTATATAGCATACATTGTATAAATATGTAACAATTGTTAATAAGGTAACAATTTTTAGTGAAAAATGTATATCTCTGCTGCAATATTGTAATAAGTATGACTTCTTAAAACTTGTAAATGTAAAAGGGATTAAATATCAAAAACAAGAATTCTTGAAACTTCTTGAAATAATTTTTACCACAACGTAAATTTTGTTGACACTTATTCTAATTTGTTGTTGAAGTTGCATGGTTTATAATTTTAACACTAAATGCATTGCAATTAGTTGAAGAACTTCAATTTAAAACCGAACAACTGGAGAGTAATTCAGTTCCACGAATATGAGGAGCATTGTCATTGAAGTTATTGTCTTCCTACGAGTTCATTGGTATAACTACAACAGGTCCGCCTCTGAATGTATTTCATTAGTACATATTTATTTTTTTGTGCCAAATATGCAGTTTGAACATCGGCTTCCTTGCTCCAAAGTTTTGTGTCTTGAAAGACTAATAATAATAAATAGCTTTTTATTTAGTTACTTACCTTTTCAGAATGTATTCTCTAAACATCAGTCATCGGTAGAGTTATTTATAAGCGTCACTTAACATTTCTCTGAAAGCAACTCACAATAAATACCGTCACGTTACGATAGTTTCAATGCTTAGTGTTAATGGTAATTAAATGTAATTCTAAAATATTTCAATAGTCTCTATAATTATCTATCTATGGTATAGGGGGAAGTCCCCTAGCGGCGAACGGCCGGTAGTACCGAACGCATACGATACCTACAGCAAGGAATCGAATAAATACGGGCATTTGCAGTGAAAACGAAAGAGACAGAGGTAGTAAATCCCCGCGTGGTACGAGGAATGTTTAGTCGTGCGCGTACCAGTGACGAGAGAGCTTGCGTACATTTTGAGCATAAAGGGAACGACACGTACAAATAAGAAAACGTTGGTTAATGCAAGATTTACTTATTGTGATATTTATACTAGTGCTTAATTTATATTTGGTAAGTATTTTTTCTAATTTTATGTTTAAAATTGGTATCAAATAAGTAAATTTGCAGTTATACTTATATAAGTTTTTGTCTATGAGTCCCTACCACCGAACAATGTTTTTTCCCCTACGTCCGAACATTTATTTTATTACTATTATTTAAATTTACACAATCTTAAGGGTTTTATTCTATTATTTCAGATAATATCCTTTATTTAATAAAGGAGAGGACGAAGAAAGGACGCTGGGAACCCGAAAATTTAAAACTTGCCATTGAAAATATAACTACAAAGAAGATGTCCTTAAGGGAAGCTTCTTCAAGGTATGGTGTTCCTACAACCACTTTATATGACAAGCTTAAACTCCTAAAAGAAGGAAAAGAAGTACAATTAAAACCTATTTTAGGGAGATTTACAAAAACCTTTTCGTCAGAGTATGAAAATGTCTTAGAAACACATATCAAGGACTTGGCTGATAGGTGTATGCCATTAACAAAAAAGGATTTTTTAAAACTAGCGTTTGATTTAGCTGTTCAGCTCAAGATACCTCATCGCTTCAATGTGCAGAAAAATACTGCTGGTAAACACTTTTATTATGAATTTATGAAACGTCATCCAGGCTTATCATTGAGAACAGCAGAGTCTACCAGTTTGATGCGTGCAGTTGGATTCAACAAAGTACAGGTGGATATTTTCTTCAATAATTTAAAAATTCTTTTAGATAAACATAATTTCACACCGTCAAATATATATAACTGCGATGAAACAGGGGTTACAACCGTTCAAATGCACTCTAAAGTTATGGCCAAGAAGAATATTCGTCAAGTAGGGAAGCTTACGTCAGCTGAAAGAGGGAAAAACGTTACAATCTTATTTTGTATGAGTGCCACGGGTAATTTTGTGCCTCCCTTTTTCGTTTTTCCGCGTCAGAGGATGCATGAACGTCTGATGATAAATTCACCTCCTGAGAGTGTGGGTGTTGCACAGCCCAAAGGCTGGATGAACAACGAGTTTTTTTTTAAGTGGTTGCAACATTTTACAAAATTTTCTCGCCCGTCAAAGGAATGCCCAATTTTGCTTCTCCTTGATGGACACAGCAGCCACAAAACTTTGGAGGTGATAAACTGGTGCAGAACAAACAATATTCACCTAATTAGCTCGCCACCTCATACAACACACAAGCTCCAGCCTTTGGACAGATCTTTCATGAAACCGTTCAAGAATGCCTATAACGAATAATGTGGGATGTGGATAAGAGCTAATGCAGGAGCTAGAATCACTGAATATGACATTGCTGGACTCGTTTCGGATGCTTTCAAAAAGGTAGCACGTTTTGATATAGCAGCAGTTGGCTTTAAATCTACAGGAATATATCCATTTAACAATAATATTTTTAGTGACTTGGATTACTTGCCAAGTGAACTGACAAATATTCCAATTGAAGAATCAAATAAAAATATTACAACACATTTGAATGATAGGCCACTAGTCTATCCGTCTAGTTCTTCTCATACCGATGTCGAAGAACTAACGCCTCAGCCTGCTACTAGTGAAGGCCCGTATTCCATAAGTCTGATTTATCAGTCTAGCAGTCATTCAAATGTCGAACTAGCACCTCAACCTTATACGAGCAAAGATCCGGATTCTGTTGGAAAAGCCTTTCCGTCAAGTTCACTGAGTGCAACCGTCGAGAGACAATCACCTGAACCTTCTACTAGTCTTGATTCTGTGAGAAAAGCGATTTTAAATATTTCACCTTTGCCAGACGCTGCCAAGAAAAGGACTCAAGCAAGGAAACGCAAGGCTGAGAAAAGCCAAGTCCTTACCTCATCACCTTATAAATTTGCTATGGAAATGAAAGAAAACGAAAAGAGAAAGAAAGAAGAAAAAAAAATACTTCGTGGTACATTTAAGAAGACTAATAAAAAAGATAAGATAAAAAAGACTAAAGCTTTACCATTGAAAGAAAATTGTCAGCAAAAATCCCAATCTAAGCAAGATATATGTGTCGTTTGTCTAGAAGGACATGATGAAGACTGGATTCAGTGCAACTCGTGTAAAGAGTGGGCTCACGAGGCATGCGCTGATATTCCAGAGTGCTCTGAACTATATATATGTGACAGATGTCACCTTTTTTAGGGATGTTTGGTCATATGTGCCATTTTTTAGTTGTGTTCGGTACTAGGTGCCATAATTTAAAAAACTAAATTTGGATGCCAATGATTATGTTTTGTTTTAATTTAAAATTAATATTCTATTGATTGTTCGTTGATTTTTATAAATGTGTATGATTGTTGAGAAGAGTATAGCACAAAATAAATCTTTATTAACCTTTTTCTTTTTTTTTTATTGCCACTCAATCTTAAGTGTTCGGTACTGTGGGACTTCCCCCTATAACCGATTTACAACTCACTGAGTCATCACGAAAACTCCAAAACTATCTATTCAATTCAATTAAAATTTGACATAGTTACTTCTTTTGTGACTTAGACGTCCACTAAGAACGGATTTTACGGAATTCCTTTCCCAACGGATTTCGACTTTTAACATTTAGTAAAGTTTTAAACCTGAGCCTATGACAACGGTTACCATAGCAACGGTTATCATGGCAAACAGAGTTCAGATGAGGTTGGGAGAGTGCAAAAAGTTGTAATTTGAAAAATAAAATTTGTCATAAATAAAAAATCAAGCACGTAAAAATATAATTGATAAAGAAATTGAATTTGATATATTTATATAATAAATAAATGTTATCTAAGAAAAAAACAAAATTTGACCATAATTATATGCTGGACATTTTACATAAAAAGAACGCATCTCAATACACAGTACCTCATATGTGATGTAGAAATCTGTGTATTCTCTGACTGGCATTATATTTCTCTATCTAAAAATTACACTAAATATAAAATAGAAATTAAACATTTTGTCAATACAAGTCTAAGTTCACATACAAATTAATAGTGGGCGGAAAACCAGTAGGTGTCTTGTATTTATTATAAATTATGTAGACTGAAATGACTGTTTGTTTTATTAATGGATCTTAATTAATAAAAATATAAGCTGTTATTAGAATTAAATATCATAATTGGATTGACATAAAAGAAAACGGAACCGATAATACGAGTATGCATAAATTAACAAACATAATACCTTTCATCTTAAAATTGTCTAATGGAATAAAACTTCATGGTACTACTACTACTACTACTTATAGGTGACGTAGTAATCATTTTTTATCCATAAAATAATTTTAAGTGAATTTTCTGATTTTGTATTGATAAGGTAGCATGATGGATAAAAACAAAACTTTCCGAAGATTTAATAAATAGTGTATTTCTTTCGGATACCGAAACTAATTGAAAAAAAAAATTGGAAATAAAAATAAATGAATATAAAGTGCTTTAGGATATAACTCTTGAATTTTTGTTTCTTCACACCAATTTCTGTAAACCTGTTATATTCATATATTGTCTATTTCTATGTAAATGACGGGTCACTCGGTCTCGATGTGGTGGAATTGAATTGAAACCTTTATTGTTTTCAAAATAGCTTAAACGTTTTACAAAAACAAAGATCTCAGAAAATTTACTCAGAATTAAAATTGTTTTATATTTTTAAAGAACGGTTTGCTGAATGATTCTTTAAATTGATTTATTATATTTTAACTAATAGCTCGGCAATCTACCAACACTTTTCTGCATCGAAGTTATTTTGATTTGAAACAGACAATTCTGAAAATAAAAATAATACAAATAAAAAGTTTTTTAAATAATTTTCAAAACCCGTTCAGGCATATTTAATTTAAACGTACTGTAAAACAAATCTGGCGAGGGTAACCCTTAAAAATGGAGAGATTTAAAAAAGCTTAAAATACACCTGGACACATCTGGTTATCGCCAGCACAGATCTGCCGCTGGTGGTCATGCAGACGACATTTACCCAAACGACATCAACAATCCCTCTATCACTGCCAGCCACACAACGCACACCAACACAGACATTATACACTAACTGCAATGCGAATACCTTTTTAATGAATTCCTGATGAAATATAAATGGATTCACCCCGTCGGTCGTCCAAATGTAAGGAAATTAAAAATAAACATCTCATTCTAAAACAAAAATAAATATATTCAAGGAGTTAATTCATATTTAACATCCAACCCTAGAACGGATACATGACTTTATATTCTGTGCAGCGATAGCTTCAACGACAATACGTACCACTACAAAGCATAAGGAAAGAAATAGAAATTCACATAGCACAAAGACGAAATCAGAAGTAAAATGGAAAATAAACCATCATGGGAAATACGGCTAGAAACACAAATTGCGGTGCTCAGAAGACATATAGGAAGACTAAATCATTCTATTAAGGAAAATTTAACGACCAGATACCAGATATATTTATAAGCAAAATACAATAAGTAGCAAACATAGTAAGAGAAAAACCGTGGAAACCTCATAATAAAAAAATCTCACACCCATCGTCTCACATAAAATCACCTTAACTATATAATCTAATAACTCATAAAATAGAATATTATTGCTGAGAAGCTTGCAAAAAAGGTCCAAAAGGTCGTAAGTAATAGTAATAGCTAAAGTTCAATTAGGAATAGATACAAACATACACACTCACACCATTGAAATCCTGGGTTTTGCGAAGATAGATAAATAGATAACTGAAAGGCGGTAGTCAGCGTGCCTCATTGAAGGATAGTGCAGCTTCTAAAGATATATAACATAGGTAGGTTTTTGTTAGAATGTAATTTCTGTATACTTACTATACTATAGTTTACTTTCTTCGGATCGATTAAGCAAAAATAACTTAATATATTTCCATGGGGTGAAGTCCATTGTTTTTACAGTTAAATATAAATACTAGAAGAGTTTAATTTAGAATTATTCTCTGCATTGTACAGTAAATAAGGATGATAATAAAAGAATTCCCTCAGGTTTTAAGGAGATGTTTCATTAATGCCTTCGATGCCCGGGTTTCATTAGATCCATTCTCTTAATGAAAAATCAAACTTCATTAAGAAGCAATATTTCTTGAACGTTTAATCAATGTTAGTATTTTCATAAAAAGTAGCAACAATTTTTTGTCACTGAAGATGATAAAGATATAGAACATGATTTAAAGATCTCTTTAATTCAATATAATAGTGAAGTATACTAATAAGTATAAATATTAAAAACTTAAAATATTATTATATATTACTTAAAAGTATATATATACGAGTACATAAATACATTCACGGTATACGTTCTGTTAAACATAAAAGATTAACGCAGCAATTAAATACCAGTTGTGTAAACGAGAGAGAGGCAGCGCATCACATCCACGCGTCAGCACTGAAGGCTCTGAAGGCTACATTATTAACTCAGTGAAGGTTAACTCAGTCGTCTATTGCAAAATATTTTAATGGACATGAAGCCTGTGAACATGAAGTATGTAATAATTTGTTGTTTTATTATAATTGGAATATTACGGTTACTGACATTATTCAGATATTTTAAGTAACTTTTTTACATTATGTAACCGTGATTTTTTAAAACTTCATTTAGAAACAATATTAAGAATGTATACTATTATATTTATAAAGAAATTTCCATAACAAAACCCTTTACCTAGCATTTTAGCCTACGACTTTTATTGTTGTTTGTTGTATTTATACATCATATTTAAGAAAAAATGCATGATATATATTTAAAATACGATTTATATAAAATGACATCAAAATGACTCCTACTCGTACAAACATAACAGTAAATGGAGTGTAATCGCGTCGTTGTTGAGTGAAACGAAGTTTAACTAAACATCTCACGTCAATAACAATCTAAATAATTAATAATCAAAATTTTTCAGAACTGTCGGAGCAAAGGTGGATTGTGTTTGTTGCTTTTAAAATTGTATTAACAATACTGCTTTGAAAAAAATAAAGCAAACGTATGTTATTTTATACGTTATGATTTTTAAAAAGGTATTTCCTTTACAAATTCGACATTTTCAATATAAAAGTGAGTATCGTAATATTTCCGTCGTATGTATCGTAATAAATATATATTTAACACATTTAAAATCATTGAATTATTAAATAAAAACTATCTGATGTTTATACTAACTACTGATGATTGCTTAATGCGAACTGAAAAAATATGTCAATTATGATTTATAGGAAAACAATTAAAAAGCTGATTTGGCGAAATGTGCGGTGTTGCATCGTACGTCTTCCGGGAAAGGAGAGAAGAGGAAGAGATGCTAGTAGGGTAATGAAGATGGTGATGATAATACAATGAAATTATGATGGTGAATGATACTTAAATATTTACGTGCCTTTGAATTAAATATTGTAACTAATTTCAATAAAACGAATACGACAGATAGGTTACATTGCCTTATTAATAAATCGCGGTGACGTTGCTGACGACGCAGTCAGCGCCGGGCGCGGCGGCTCATGTTGGGCGGGCACGGTGACGGCAGTGGCGGAGATCGCGGGCGTTGTCGCTTGCTGGTCTCCGGTGACAGTTACTGATACGGTGAGCAGTCAGTAATGAACGAAAGCTATACTTACGCTTATGACAATTACTATGATCACTCAAATTAATGTGCATTGAATGACATCATGTGGTGAAGTTTTTTCAATTAATTCGACCTCAGGTCCGTTCTCCTTCAACTGCTGGATTAGCTTTCCAATTACCAGTAATTGCTTATGAATGTAGGTTTGATTGTTTAGATGCTCATCCTTTATCGTGCTAGAGTTATTGATACTAGGTAGCGATATTTCAATGATGTTATTAATTGGGGGCACATCAATGATCAATACATCTGCTTCTTTATTTAAGGCGTTGTATTGTAGGCAGTGAGAATAAATTATAAATGATTCGCTCTGGATTACGCGACCTTCGCTCAGACTATTACTCCGGTTCCAGTGAGGTGCTCATCTGAAATTTAACTCCCACATATTCCCACACGGAACATTGTTCGCAACATGTGTAGAGGTGCTTATTTATTTCGTGTGATGCCGACCAAGATGTTTTACACGGGATGGTATCAGTTTTGTATTGGTTCGTTACCTCATCTCTTGTACAAAGATTTTTATATGACGTCATTCGATATACGGGCTTCCGTAGAGGGCATAGGTAAGTGACATCATCATTCTGGTGACATTCTTGTTGACAGATTCATCGTGAAAAAAGAATCCTTTTGTATATTGATTGCAATATACTCTGCTATTGTAGTTATGCTGATCATTTTATGTTCGATATTGCGAGGTATCGGTAGCAAGTGATATATTTCGTACTAATTTCTAGTGACGAGAGGAATCCTAATTTCAAGTATGAAAAACTGTTTTGTCATTTTTTCTTTAACTTTCAAGAGATGATAAAGCTTGGGTAATGTAATGTAATAGATAAGTAAATCCAAATCCTTTGGTAATTAGCCAGATATCATATTTCATTCATCTCTAGGCGTCTTTAGTAGGTTTTTTAAATATATTGTTGGATAGGCAGAGGAGTTGAGGAATGTTCACGACATTGAAGGAGAGCGTCAAGGGGCCCTCTCTTGGTTGTCCGGTTGGAGTTTATATTTGCACACATTTGATCAACAGTGTCCACGGCACCTTTAGTGCTTTTATAAAATGTATTATTTCTGGTTTTCATGTCGTTTCATTAATAATAGGTGGGTCATGAATAGTTGACAATAAAGATACAACTTTGTTGGAATTGGCTTGAAGTCATACTAATATATTTGTCTAAAATGTCATCCGTTTTCGATGTTGAGCTATCAGATCTCTCCACAAGTTCGTTTTCCGATGCTTACCAGCCAATCCACTGATCCTCTCGATTCCTCAAATCCACCTAAAATGAATGTAAAAAAGTGAAAACATCTACATAAACCGAGGTCAGGGGACGGAGCGAAGTAGGTGATTTCGAATTTCGTCAAGTGGTACGGCGTCGCCTCGACGAGTGATTATAAATGCACAGACTTATAAACATTCCAAATCATAACAAAAAATAAAAATAAGTTAATGGTAAAAAAAAGTTTTTTTTTTTATAAGTTTCTATTTAATTACAGAAAAAAAGTAAATAACCATTTAAGTTATTACATGTATTACACAATTTATTAATTGAATTAATAACTTGTCTCGAGATTTGGAATTTTATAGAAAACATTTTCTTACATATAATTACTTATAAGTATGTCAAGCAAGACTAGTTAGCATACGTATTTTTAAATGTTTTTAAAAGCTCTTAACTGTAATAACTCTTAAACTTGAGAAGAAAACATAAATTCTTACAGATACGGCCAAGTTATTAGATTCTTAATCCCTCCCCTGTCGGTTAATTATAATCATTCGCTTCTTTTTCTTGTCGGCTTATAGACGTCCACTCCAAGGGCTATCGGAGTATCGGTCGGACGAAGATATGAACACCTGATGTAAAGGGTTTAAATTCTACACTGTTTAGATTATTTAGTAATGTAACATATGTATAAAATGACACGATGAACAAGCACACCAGCAAATCTTTATTTATAAATAAATAAATTGTTTGTTATGCCGTTGGTATGACGTAACTTAGTTCAGAAGTACACAGCATTGGAACACGATACGGCGATGGCTTCTGCATATTAAAAATAACTTTTAAGTAACAATTTCGTTGTTTTGCTTTTATTTTCGATTCGAATAAAACCAAGGTCACTGCCCTTCAACTTAAATAAGTTAAACGATGCGTTTGTTTGTGATAGACGTTCTTATGACTTCATTGGATTTGTTTAATAAAATTACTAGCGATTAAAATATACATTTTGAGACCCATTTATACATAATATAACGAAATACATTCAACACAAACTTTAACATATTTTCGTAGATTGATTTAAAAAGCCACAAAACTTTCAATTGATTTGGAGTATTTTAATATTAACATAAGTATTTTGAATTTGACTTACTTTAAATGTACCCAAAATGTAATATAATGTCGATGCAGATACGTGTCAAAAGTTCTTCGTCAGATTTTAAGCTGTTAAGGGCAACGTCCAGCATTTATAAGTTTTGTTTTGCTTTAATGAATTATTACAATATTTATATTATAATGTAACTCGTATGTCGGGTATTTTTATTAACTTAGGTTTTAAAGAATAATACTAGTAAGTTATGCCCATTGCAAATACAGCACGTTCACTCATTGAGCCAGGACGCGGTTGTGGAAAGTTCACATAATCCTTTTAAATTATTACACACGAGTTACTTGCTCGGCTACAAATAATTAAAATAGGATCATAAATTTTTAAATAGTAATGACGGAATTATACGTAATATTAAATTATATTATAAGAGAAAGAAACTTTATTAATTGCTTTTTGAAGTTCGTAAATGTATCAAAACAAGACTTTTCAGTATAAAAAATGACGTGTAAGTAAAGGCGCAGTGTATAGTATCATATTAAGCGCTAGAGACGACACACACACACACACACACACACGGTGCCTCATTGTGTACTCGATTAGACTTTGTAAATAACACGTGCTCCTAATTTGTGGAATTACGTTTGGCGCCGTGACCGAGCTGCTCTATTATAATATTAATCATTTAGATAAATATACTAATAATAACACGAGAAATATTACATAATGGCTAGTTTTACAATAATAAAACAGAGGCGACAGAAAAAATTAGAGGTAGAGCATATTATGAGGAGAGATGAAAGGCATGTAACCAAAAGAGTGCTGGGTATGGTAGTGGAGGGTTGGAAAGGTAACTACGGTAAAGGAACCTTTAAAAGTTTTAATAAAAATGTGTTCATGCAAGATCTTAACGACATTCACTAGGATACGATTTGCTATGCTAAGATGATCGATGAGAACATAGATATTTTCAACTCTCTTAACGCACCTTTTTGACAAACACGGTCTATTTCGTCGAATCAAACTTAAGCGTCTGTACCACGGCTAACCCACAAAACTAATAATGTCATTCTAAAACGCAAATAATAATAAACGTAAAGCTCTTTTCATTCCACTTCATAAAACAAATAATCCCGTATCTATATATCACTTTCGTACTATTTTAATCGTATCGTCCATCTTCAATTAAATAAATATGTCAGCAAACCTTAATATCCCTTCCCAATTTCACTCTGTTTTTCGAAGGGGACATAGCACCATTACAGCACTTGCAAAAGTTTGTGATCACTTACGACATGACTTGGACAATTTTGATGTGTAAAATAATTTAAATACTATTTATAAAAATTTCCAACCTGTATAACAAACACCACCATACAATTAAGTCGAGAAGATATGTAACATAATAATAAAAATATTGTCTTTTAACTTTTTGCCAACATCGACTTTCATAACCATTAAATTACTAACGGATATAAATTCCAGAGAATCCATAATTACTCATTTCATAGTCGTATAATTATTTAATTAAAATAAAATAGCCGTTGGGGCAAAATCAATTTCTATTTTATGTTCCCAGAGACCAGAATTTTTTCTAGAATAATAAATCCTTTAAAGTATCCAAATCAGTATATTTATCAAATCATATATTGCTTTTCTACAGTTCTTAAGATGACATGGCAGTGTATCAAAACTTTTCAAAGTTTTATACAATGATGTCAATGCAATATTTTCGAACTTTCTTGGTCTATCGCGACGTGGTAATAAATTCAGGACTGAAATTTTCATTCTCATTCATTGATGTCTTATATAAAAATTTATATGGTTAAGTTTACTGATCCTCCATCTGAATTTTTTACCCTTTTAAAAATTGCATCTTCTAATAATTTTGTTGATACAAAATCTTCCTGTCTCATTTCATTTACAATAAAATAATTACCCTTCCGACACTTTTAAGCAATCTTGTAATAATTTTGGGGAACGAACAATAAATTATTTCTTTTGATGCCATTTCTACTGCGCCAAAATCTCTATCATTTGGTAAAAACGACATTATCAATAGTAAATCTTAAAGTAAGACGTATTAATGGAGTCGGGCGGGGTCGGGCGGGGTCGGGCGGGGTCGGGCCACTTTCAAACTACACGGCTCAGTTATCTAATTAACTCCGAAAACTTATGTGTAAAAAATGTATTACATTTGCTCTGAATATAAGCGACCTGCAATGCTTCACTGATATATAACATGTAGTTGTACATGTAAATATATTATTTATTTATTCTTTATTGTACACCACAAAATAATAAAAAAAAAAAAAAACACAAAAAGTACAACAGGCGGCCTTATCGCCTAACGGCGATTTCTTCCAGGCAACCTTACAAACATTAAAAAAAATAAAAAACATTGGTACAGGGAGGTGGCGTAAAGTTACAGACTAAACATACATATAAATAATAACACACTAATAAACATATAATGTAAAAAAACTATAAAACGTAATAAACTAAACAATGCAATACACTACTTATATTATATACTACATATTTAAAATAAATAAATAAATAAGTGATGTTCAGTGAGTGTTATACAGAAGTTGTTTTAACTATCTTTACTCAGAAAGTATTCTTTTACAGTTTTTTTTAATAAAATTAATGTTTTCGATTGCCGTATAGACAAAGGAAGAGTGTTCCACAGTTTTGTGGCAAGCACTGTAAAAGAGTGCTTATAAAATTTTGAGTTATGGAATGGCATTTTTAATATTAATAATTGTGACGATCTCAAATCTTCCTGTGATCCTAGAAATTCAAATCTTTCCTTTAGGTATGAGGGTGTAATTGGATGGAATAATACACAGTACAGCAGAGAAAGTACATGTAAATCCCGGCGTCGACGAATAGTGAGCCACTTGAGCTGTTGACGAAATTGTGAAATGTGGTCATATTTGCGCAAGCCAAATACGAACCTTATAGCTATGTTTTGAAGTCGCTCAAGTTTATTTAATTGGTCCTCGGTCAAATTAAGAAAGCTTACATCGGCATAATCTAGAATAGAAAGTAGGAGAGAATGTGCTAACATAATTTTGGTAGGAATAGGTAGAAAATATCTTAGTCGTTGAAGAGAATTCATAGCGATGAATGTTTTCCTACTGAGATCTTTTATGTGAACGGACCAACTTAATGTTTGGTCTATGTACAACCCAAGATCTTTAGCGGAGTCACAGTATGGTATTGCTATACCGTCATATAAGATCGGTGGGAGATTTAATTTATTAAATTTAGCAATCATGCCGGGTCTGCCAATAATAATTGCCTGTGATTTAGTGGGATTTATTTTCAAACCATAGAGACAACTCCATTTTAAAATTTCAGTCAGGTCATCATTAATGGCATATATGGAGGAATGCAGATTGTCAGCGTTAGTATGGCGGTAAATTTGAATATCGTCTGCATACATGTGAAAGAGAGAAGATATATATTGAGTTATGGAATTAATGAAAATTGCGAAAAGTAAGGGAGATAAAACGCCGCCTTGAGGCACCCCAGCCGAGACATTGCACCACGATGAGAAGGACTTATCCTGCCGGATGCGCTGTAGCCGGCCAGTGAGGTAACTTCGAAACCAGTGTATCACCGATGGAGATATGTTAAGAGTGCGTAACAGACTTAACAGAATATCGTAGTCAACAGAATTAAATGCATTGCTAAAATCTAGCAGGGTTAATACAGTCAGCTCTTTATTATCCATTGCCAAGCGAATATCATCGGTGACCTTGACTAATGCTGTAACCGTACTATGACCAGGACGGAAACCGGATTGTGAGGGACTTAGTAAATGATGGTTATTGATAAATGTGCTCAACTGCTGATAAACTATTTTCTCAAGGATTTTGGAGAGAAAGGGTAAGATGGAGATAGGACGAAAATCCCTATATTTAAGGGTTTCGACTTTTTAGGTACTGCAATCACCTGAGCATGTTTCCAAGCATCAGGAAATTGACCATTGGTAATGGAATAGTTTAGGATGTGACTTAGAATAGGAGCAATAATATCTAGGATGGATAGGATCATATTACGGCTTATACAGTCAGCACCAACAGCATTTGAAGAAATGGATAATACGCACTTCTTAACATCACACTATAGTAAACAGCAGAAAGTTCAAAAATGGAGTGAGATCACTTTCAAAATAAACAGCTCATATATAAGTATATCAAATATATGTAAATCTATAAGACAAGACCTCACCTTTGCTATTTGAATACACTACTCGGTCACCTCGCATATAGCGTCCTTGTTCTCCTCGTACCAGAAGGCAATACTAATCTAAGCGGCTCCTTCAAAGAATACTATCCTGTATTTAAGTGATTTGATCGAGATCACCCTGCAGCGACTCGAGTTCATGGATTATATAGTAAGGATTATCCATGAACTCGGTACGTTTTAGAGAGAAATATTATTATTTCTTATATTTGCAACAATAAATTTATAACAGTGATATTAAAAGTGTAAATCAAAAAGATATTATCTTATCACCTAACGTCTCTTACGTGTGAGTCCATATACGAGTAAGAACACTCGCTAGTCATTTACGAGTATGATTCAAATATTTTATCATTTTGATTCTCTGTCCAAATATCGTAGAATCTATGATATTTGGACGGAGAATTTTATTTTACGAAAGTTTACGAACCTAATTAAATTGTACTGTAATAATTTATACTGTATATTGCCACTTGTTAAACCAATTTCCCAAAACATGAAGTCTCTTTGTGTCCACATTACAGAAATACAAATCAAATCCCAAAACAACTCTTATTTAACTTGAGATTTCAATTTATCTTAGTTGAAGTAAAATTGGTATCGATGTACTGCAATTGCTCTTAACCGTATTTTCAATTTGGACTTTCTCAATTTTGTATTTTAACTACTATATATTACAAAATATGGTTTATTTGTCTCTGTGAGTTTAGTTTATTATTAGTACCATATGTACGTATGTATATTTTAAGGTAGCATCACACATGAAATTGTAGTAAATATTTTATTAATTTTTATTATGAAGTTTTGTTATAACTTTATAATGATATTCCATCGAACTTCTCGAACGCGACTTCTGATATATTATTCATTATATATTATTCATTATATATTATTCATTATATATTATTCATTATATATTATTCATTATATATTATTCATATCGAATTCTTAATTTGTTATCTTGTAAAGTTCAAAAATTTTATTGAGTTTGATTTCAAATAAAATATTTAATAAATTTATTTATAAATCTGCGTGAATATAACCATTCCCTACAACAAAGGAACCATACTTTTCTCTGTGTTATGTACATAATGGCTTTTGACTGCTCGGAGTCTGTTACAACTGTACATTATAAACGAAAGATTAGCTGATGTTGATTATACATATATATATATATATATATATATATATATATATATATACTTGATTTATTGATATTTTAACAATTACGTAGTCTATAAAAAGATACTTTTTCTTGAAATGTCAAAAGAAAATTTTCATTAAATCATGATGCAGTTGATTAAGTCTTTAGAACTGTCTCAAAGAGTTATTTCACTTGTTGGAACATACTCGTAGTATCAGAACGCAGTGACGGTAGTTAGTTAGGCGATTTACGGGAAGGAACGATTTCGTACAAATTTTCACGTGACGAATTCACAGTAATTATTATTATTTTTAGACAATCTATATAATTATCTATATTATATTTTTAAAATTATTACGTGGAGTGAAAGTTAAACTAGGAGCGCCAACAGACCCCCAATTTCGACTCGCTGCGCTCGGGTGCCGTTTGCATATTGAGCGAAGCGAGCCCAGATAATGACTTATCGTTTCCTATTGACTTCAATGGGATATCGGTTTTTTGACGATTATTCCTCAACGACATGACATTTTTCAAAAATATTTTTTTAAAACCATTCTTTTTGATTGCAAAATTTCATAATTTTCCGTCAAGTAGTTTTCGAGCCTATTCTTGACAAAGAATGTGAAAAAGTCTCCAGTAGAACGCTCCGCTCGCTTCGCTCAATAAAGTTCAAAATCCAACTCGACTCGAGCCGCGACCTCTAGGTCCCAATCTTAGGTAGCCTTTGTGGATTTATCGGTAAAACGACGGCGTCTGAGAGCTCGCATGTCTCTCTTCTGCCAGTTTCGATATGTCATATCATATTTATATAAAACTTTCATATATTTTTTACCACAATACCAGTGATCGCCTGGGTACGAAAAATGGGAGTGGGGGGGGGGTGCTATTTTTATATGATACTTACTGAAATAAGCCGTTCCGTAAAGACACTCTACAACTTAAAATGAGGCTTAATAAATTTACCCGCATGTCTTTATAGACAATTTTTAACGTTTTAATAATTATCAGATTTTATTTAATCGTGTGTATGCAATTGAAAATAAAGTAATAATAGTAGTCTATTTCTGCAGCACTGCCGGTGGACTCGGATAGAGACATGTGTAAACAATACGTTAAATGACGACGCATAGAATGCTATTATAAACAAAATGAATTATTTGTTAATTTGAATGCATTAATCTCCGGAGCTTAATAGCATTGGATCTAATAACATATAGTCCGTTCAAATATTTCTTAATTTTATTTTGTATACTTATTTTATATATACATTTTTTTTTTGATAAAATAAAGGCAACTTGAAAGTTTTATCAACTGGGAAAACAAGGGCCGGGACTAACAGACCTAAAGAGTAAATACCAATGCGGATGCCATTTTGAGACTTTTTTTTTACTAAAATTCTATTAACAGATGCAATCATCGGACTCACTAATAATGTTAAAGTCAGTAATACTTGTTTCGTTTTTAAACAGATGTAATTGTAAAAACATTTGAAACCTTCAATGATGTATGTCAGTCGAATTACTTAGCACTATTTTTATTATTAATTATTTAATGTATTGTTCCACAATTATCCTTCATTTTCAACAAATGTATTGAAACCGGTATATTCCTAGTTTTCAGTAAAGTAAAGTAGTTCCTTTGTTTAAAAATAGCGATAGCCTTGAACCCGAAAATTATGAGCCTATTTCTGTCTTACCGATCTTGAGTAGATCTTCGAGAGAAATATTCAAAATCAGGTGACAGAGTTTGTGCATAGCATTAACCTTATGCATAGTGAACAATATGGTTGCATCAAAGGCAAATCAACGACCGATGCGGGTGCTGGGCTTCTTAAGCATATTCACAATGCATGTGAGTTTTACGTCATTTTAGTATGGAGCAGTGCTGCCGACATTAAATCTATACTGGCAGCTTACTCACGGACTTCCTTCTCTGAATTTGATTTAGTTGTTTGTAAATTTTCTCACAATATTATATATAAATCTCCGGGATTTGACTTTTCTGTGGAATTGTAAAATAATATATTTAGTTTATATGGTATGCTTACTTTCTCTCGAAAATAATTATAAGAATTATAACAGTTTCAATCTGCTCTTTTTATTGTACACTTTCCATTCCACTTGGCAATATATTTCTTTTAAATTAATTTAATTAATTTATTGATTATTGCATAATATTACTCAAACTTAAGAGTCTTATATTTGTGATATTTCTATTCTTATAAATCATATTTGGTAGAAGTATTCATTGATAGTAAACTATGCAGGTGGAGGTATTACTGGGCACCATTTGTTTATGAGCTTTAGTCGTGAAGTCGTACTCTGAATGAAAGGTAGAAATAAAACAAATATGTCGTGGGATTATGATATCATTTACATAAAAAATATAAAATCCCAAAATTGGTCTCAATATTCCATATTGTACTGAAGTTATTTTAAAAACTATTTAAATTACGTATTCTTATAAAATTAATTAAAATTAAGAAGCCTGTTTTGCTTAAAATAAACAAATGTAATTTGTGGAATTGTCTCAATAAAATCATTAGGTCGTTATAATTCGAAGTGAAGGGTTAATTAGGAAGATTAGTAGAAAATAACTTGCTGCTGGTTTGAATGATGGACATTTATTAACGAATGTTCTAGAGGAACTTGTAACAAAGTAAAAAAGTAAAAGATGACGGTGAACAACAATAAAAAACAAGTGCATAGGTAGTCAATATTTACAATAAGAGTAATTGCTCTCTCAAAACCGTCAGGCGTTTCAACACGAAGGCTATAAGCATATTATTGGCTTTACTCGAAGATGTCAGTGTTATGAGAGCCACGACCGCTTAACCGTCGAAATCCCTCCCTGACGAGTCATCCTCATAGATACTTAACAAGATTTAATATTTTTTAAAGATCTATATTAATAATGTTTGTCTTTGTAACCTCGAAGCATAGAGACGATAGAATTAAGAATTATAAAACGAAATAAACGGTTCAGTTACCTTGTGTCACCATCCACCGCAGAATCCTCTTTATTTTTATTATAAAAACAGTGCCTTTGGGCAATTATTAATTGCCCAATCAAAAAAAGAAACATACTCATGTTCTCGGCAGTCAGTGATAGTATAGATAGTAAAACCAAGTTCTCACCACAAAACCTATTAAAAGTTATCTGGCATGTAACATAACCTTAAATAAGTTTATTTGTTGTTGCGGTTCTAATAAAATTACAAAATCTTAGCGGATATAGCGGTTGAGCTAATAGTATAAAGTTGACAAAAATAGGATTATCGAACTGAGAAATTTCTTAATACACATTGTCTTCCATCGTTAAATCTAATTCTAATTCCAAATATCTTTATTCACACATGCCTACTGGAGAAGGCATAACATATGTCTGGCCGATTGAGTTCCGAGGCTGGAAAAGAATCTATAAAATCATCCTTATAGTGCGTTCCGATCTTCGGAAGTACACTTCTCAATATATTTCTTTACGAACAACGAAGATATGAATCACCATCTTTCGGCCGTGCTTTTAAACCGATGTGACAAGTTTTTCTCAGATATTGCAAATTAATTTAGAAGGTCGTAATCACTTACCTCCAAGTATTCAAAAACTTCATTTGAACTCTTTTTTACGTAATAAAATAATTAAAAGGAAAGTTATTAATTAATTAAAATTGATGGTAACACAATTATTGACTACCTAGGTTTAGTTTTGTTTTGTAGCAGATTTCCTTAATAGTAAAATCAATGATAGACGTCACTGTGGCTCCATACCCCTAGAGTGTCAGTGCAGCCTCGGCACGTCTCGGGAACCAGATGCATCTTCATGAAATTTGTAATATCGTTCTAATAAGTGAAGTCACCCCTTAACCTCGGACTGAAGTGAAACTGACTGAGAAACTTCATTGTAAGCTGATCTCTCCGTATATTTAACACTAACACAGAAGACAATATAAATCTCAAATTCTTCCGTCTACTAACATTACAATTTAAAATAAACGAGTCTTTAAACTTTATTTGTTGTTTATTATATCTTAGAAGAATTATTTCTACGAGTGCGGTCAAACACACGCGATAGCGTTTATTATATTTTACTGCTACATATTTTCATTCTCTAATTGAACTAAACCAGCATTCGACTCGACCCATTGCGGAATATATTAGATAGTATAATCTTATCACTCATTAATTTAAACGAAATAGAACTTATATAATAAAAAAAAGAATAAATCTTAACATCCATGTGATTTAATGTATATGAATATATATATATATATATATATATATATATATATATGTATATATATATATATATATACATACATACATATATATATATATATATATATATGTATATATATATATATATATATATATATATATATGTATATATATATATATATATACATACATACATATATATATATATATATATATATATGTATATATATATATATATATTTATTATGTAGATAGTTACTTTTAGAAACTGTTGCGTAAAGGGAACTCTGTTAAGATGAATATCAGAAGTATGGTCGAAAACTTATGAAACCAAAATATAATCGCAACTTCACCAGTGTTTTTATATTTACCAGAAAGGCATATTACCATTAAAAACTTATATATATTATTGTACTAAAAATAGAATGAATAAACTAAGGTCCTGTCGGGCATTTCGAGGGTTTAGCAATTTAATATTCACTGCAATTACAATGCAATCAAAATAATGACGTCATTACCATTTTGGTTATAAAATAAATCAGCCTGCAAAATTTTATATCAAATTCTTATTAAGGTTCTGTGAATATCATTGTATAATAGAATAAGTACTCTCCTGATATAGTGGGAGCACTCAAACGGTTGGTTGGTTGGAGGTCGCACGGCTTAGAGAAACAATCTTTAGATATATTACATATTACAATCGTTACTTTCTAAAGGACTGGAATAAGTCTATCCTTTTTTTATAAAATATCCTTTTAAATATTATTAATTACAGGCACAATATCATTTGTTGTGAATTTATTGGAAAAAAGAATTTTTAAATTTACAATTAATACAAATATAATTTATTTAAATAGATACTTTTATCAAGCTTCTACGATTATGACTGATTATGATTATGATTATGATTATGATGATAACATTATTATTATAATATCATATTTGAATTACTTTTTTCACAATATCTGCAATAAAAATGTTTATAATAATACGATACATTTTGTAGTCTCAAGTTTATGAACAGTTCTCATTTTTCAAAACCTTGCCTATTTTGAAAATTCGAAAAAAAAATCTTGCTGCACATTTATTAATATTTAAACAATAACATCTTTTAAACATTTCAAATGATTGCTTCAACATCCTTTGCCGTTACCGTTACCTTACCGCCGGGGCGAGGCGCGATGGTCGTCCTCTACAACCTCCGTCTGGAACTGTAAGAACATTTGTTTTGTTTAAAAATATTAAAGATAAATATAATTTACAAAAATGATTAATTAAGACTGCTATTAGCATGAGTATAAGTTCTCGAATTAATAAACGCGGCTCCGAATTTTTGACAATAAATAGTTTTTACATATGTTTTTAATTAGCAAGCAATAATAATAATAATTTTGTAATTTGTATACATTTTGTTAACATAAATAACTAATAAACAAAAAGTGTAATGAAACTAGGACCGGCCGACTGAAATGTTTTCGGTTGACGAGAGTTTAATAAAACTCTAATTGGCAGAACTAATCTACCAGTTCCTAGGTGTAGTCGCTACATTTTCGAATTAAGAAAGAGAACTGGCCTGAATCATCACAGAATTTCTGAATTTCACAAGTCTTAAGCTCCCATTTGGGGCGGGAAAATTTTATCCGGCCAATATGTACTACGATTTACGTTATTTATACATTGGTTACAAATAAATTACGATAAAAACATTCAAGGCTTATGTGAGTTTTGATCCGGAACCCACTTAGATGATTTATTTTTAAAGACAGTCTAGATAGAATCATAAACAAAGAACCTGGCGGCGAATCATACTCGTCAGTATTGTGGTAACTAAGGACAAATAAGTTAAAAGTAAGAAAATACAAGAAATATAACATTGTAACCAATAACAGTAATAAAAACCTTAATTAATCCATAAAATTTTACACTTTTGTTTAATACCTACTGAAGTATCCACATTCTTTATTTCATTAATCTTCTGGAAATCAATTTTATATTCTGGAGTAAACGAATCTGGCTCAATTACATCAATGATAATATCTCTATTTCCAGATGGTTCTCCGGACCCCATGCTCTCCTCGGTTAAGGGCATGGGGAGAATCTATAAAAAAATATTGTACTATTGCATGTATGCATAATCTTCAAATAAAACGCTTCCGCGAGAGGTGATATCAATGCATTAATGCTAATACCATACAGTGATTATCGTCACGGTGACAAAAAAGAATAAAGTTTAAAAATTAAAGTTTAAAATCAAAGCTATCTATCAGCTTTTTAAACAGATAGATATAACACAGCACAGATATAGCACACACATTCATAACACAGCTATGTAGATATCCTAAGCGCCATACAGTTATATAGATATCCTAAGCGCCATACAGTTATATAGATATCCTAAGCGCCATACAGTTATATAGATATCCTAAGCGCCATACAGTTATATAGATATCCTAAGCGCCATACAGTTATATAGATATCCTAAGCGCCATACAGTTATATAGCCATACATAAGCAAACCTTAACATCATTTTTTATATTATTTAAATCCACAATCTCAGCACTACATGTTGATAGAGATATCTGAGCAGGTTCACAACATCCACAGCAAAGGAAGGAAGCCACAAGAGTAATGCAGTCGGTCACATATTGAACATAAATCCAAAGAGTAACAAATCTGTGAAACAAGGGCTGGAAGGTGTAGGGCGTTAGTGCAAACATCGGTGTTTGACATCACGGGTAACGTGACAGCTTTGATTGATTGTGACATTGAATTATGTTAACAAATGGTTTCTTGTGGACCAGCTAAGAAACTATTTATTAAACACACACATCTATCATATTATATTTGCTTATGAGTGGTAAATATGTCTTGTTCATTAACAAAAGTAACAAATGTTGTAATGAACATATCAAACAAAAAGGTCTAATTAAGATCTTCATGTATTAACATTAAAAGCTCATATCATTTTGCATAGACAGTAGTAAACTCTGTTAAATGTAAGATAGCTATTTTCAGAATGACTACTCATTTTAACTCAAAATGTTCACTTTCAATTCACTTTATTCTAGTATCTGTGTTAAAAGAACACATCAAAGGAGAATCATTAACTTAAGCAGGGTTTAAATCGTTCGATAAATGAAAGTCCCGCCGCAAAATGAAAGCTTCTAAATTAACATTGAATCCCTTTCCATTCCGTGACAGAATGAATTAACATAAAACTCTGGTCTCAAAATATATAAAGACTATAGAGGTTAGTAAATTATTTCTACGGTGTATTTCTAAAGCTTCAGTTTTTAATTCATTAAATTCATGAAGTTTAAAACTTCGAACAAATACTTCATAGAAATTGCTATTTCTACTGTACTGCTATACTAGAACAGTTTTGGTGCAACATTCGTAACACGGCGTCTTACAATGTTTGGTCCTCCAGCCATCCTCGCAAACAAAAATACTAAACATGTTTGTTTTTGAATTCTATTGTTCTAATTTAGATCTAATATTATTTTACTTTAAAAGCTCCATGTGGAGGCATTGCCCAGTTCCAATTTTACTTATTCTGTTTTTTGTTGTTTTCTGAGATGTTTACATTTATTTGTTTTTACGCTATTCATATATTCAGTTGTGTGTTATATCCATACATTAAACAAGACAAAGAAATTTTTTAAATATTAAATGCTTTGCCATCCTTGAGGAAGACAGGAGAATAGAAAATGCGTTGACAGGTCGTATTGCTAGCCACAGATTTCCCTTTTCTTATTATTAATTATTATTAGGACGGCTCAATTCAATTCAATAGAATTGATTGCCATAGTTCTAGTCGTTCGTACATTGCTCACTAAATATATTGACGTTTGTGAAACAGGGATCACAATAAAAAAAAACCCGGCTGAGTTTGTTGTGTGGTTCTTCTTAGACCAGGGTGCGTTTGGAACACTAGTAGCCTTATTTTAAGTTGGAGTTTCTTTACAGAAGGCCCTCCTGTCACTTCCATTTGACGTACACAAGTGATCACTGGTATGGATTCAAAGTGGAAAATATATAAATTAAAAAATAAATAGATAGACAGAAACTTCCATTCGGTTCCGTTGTTCGCTGTGCTTATTGAACTGTACAAACCAGTACTGCTACTTCGATTATAAAACGTTGCATGGCTTCAAAACTTTTTGCTTGATTTCAAATTCTTTAAGAATTTTAAGGAACAACTGACAAAAAGCTTCAAGGTAGACATTCTAATTATAAATAAAATCTATAGATATTAATTAATAAAATTTAGGATTTCAATTTTAATTTTATTTAAAGATTAACTATCGGTATTTCATCAGTTAGTCCAATTGACGAAAGTCTTAGATTTAAGTATGTATCTAAATAAAGTATATTTTTAAACTTAAACCACTAATGAAATGTTCTAAATCTGCTGTAAATATTCATCCAGTTCTCTAGTGCTAGTCCGAAAACCTCAACACTGAATGGTTGCCTGTACTTTCTTGTATTTAGACCAACTGCAAATCTAAATCGAATAGAATATATTGATTGACTAAACCATATATTCAAAAAGAATTCATTAATGACTTAACATAATATTTTATAATAAATTATAACAACAAAACCGACATTAAATATTTTTCTTTCACTACACCCCTGAAGGCAGTTTTTGAAGCTTAAGCAGATTTGTGTTGATATTAAGTTACCAACAACTTAGTCGGTGAGTTAAGTATAAATGATAAGTTATAAATACTTTTATCGTAAGCGATCAAAGACTGTTATCTTTTAGGTGGTATTAACATTTTTTTTCAATTTGACATCCGGTTCGCATTTAAAATATACAATTCTATTTTTCTTCCAATAAAGCCTAAATGTAACTAAATTTCTATGATATTGAGATGAAATAAATACATCCTCCGCAGTGTCTTCTTATGTGATACCACTTGGATGTGGTCTTCTATTACCTTTGCGGTTTCATAGAAATCTCAATTAACCTGAGTTTAGGAAAAACATTTTTATTTATTTTATAAGTAAGAGCAACAACAATAACAACCACCATTTCAAATACACGACGAAAATGATGATACGTCCATGCTAATTGTCACTCCCTATTTCACACCCTCAGGGGTAAATTTTTCCTTGTTTTCTAGATCAATATATCATTTTGTTAAATATTTGTTCGGAAGCTGAAAAATTCGTAATCGATATTTTATCAGTAATTGGCGTCATTTACATTTTTGCCTTCTAAAACAATTTCAGAAGCGGCGGTACCCGTTCCACGCGACTGTCCACGACGCATAAAAATGCAAATTGATTAGTTGCGCACGTCAGGAACACAGTGAATTTATCACAAAAGGGTTAAATGAATTTGTTACTAACGACTTTTTATAATCGAGTTCGGAAAATAAATGTACTTAATATAGCACACCTCAATTCAATTTTCAAATAAAGCATACAAAGGCTCTGTTGAACAATATGATATAAAGCAAAGTTCAAACTAAATCAATTGTAACAGGCTCGAGGCCGCGATACGATCAGGCTATTTAATTAATTTGAAACAAGATTTTACTCAAAATATATTCAATACAATATTCTTTTACATACAATGCAGACAGATGTTAAAAATATTTCACTAAGAAACGTATTACTGCCAACTTATGATATTTTTATTGTATCTATCAAATAATTAGAGCTATAAACCACGTAAAATGGTGTTGTATGTCCAGTGTAATATACGAGTACCACCTGGTGTTTACATATTATACTATGTATTAAAACATTTTTAGGATAAAATATGTTACTGCGGCCACCGAATTGTTGTACTGGTCTTGTTAAGTAACACATGTATGTTATCGTGCAATTTTAATCAGTAGGTAGGCTTGTTTTAACACAATACAATATCAGAAATAAAAATGTACCTTATTTATAAATATATAATATAAAAATTAACTTAAAAATTTATAGGGTATTTGCGATTATTCTCATCTATTGGCAATATCTGCGGACTTTGATGAAATACATGACTACTTAAAACAATCACTCTTTCTCCGCAAAAAAAAAGTTTCAAGCTACAGGAATCCAAAAACATTATCCAAGTTTTAGGACCGTCGGATGTCCGTTCTACTTGTCTCACATCGTCTGAACCTCGGTCCACTACAACTTTACCAAGTTTTGGATTAAAGCATATTCAATCTCGACCTCCACACTCCCGACCATCAAACAACAGATTAGGTTAGGTTATAGTTAAGGATACTTTTACTGGTGCAAACTCGTGCAATTGACCATATTATACTTCTTCATGTTGATGAAACAGTAACACTAGTTTTTAACTTAATTATTTTTGGATTTTGTTTCGTAAGTATGTTATTATAGAATAAGCTTATTTTTTAACAACTCTCGTAGCCTCATTGTATAGTACGCTCAACAGCCCTCTTCTGCGGTACAGAAATAGTATTCATATCTAATGCATTGCCCCATAATAATATGTCGTATGATACGATACTGTGAAAGTAGCTGAAATAACTTATAGCGGTGGTTTTTAGGACAACAGGACAACAATGAAATTTATTATATCTAGTTCCTCATTATTTAACTATACATCGGTTTTGATTTATTTTTACGTTTAGCAAGATAAAATTAATATGTTTCGTTTTTTTTTCGTTTACTAAAAGATTGTTGGGGTTAAATTATTGTCTGACTATTAATTATAAAACTAAGTTTTTATCTCACAAAGTCAAAGTCATTTATGTAAATGGGGAATAATTAAAGTAAATTTTAGTACCTTTTGTATTAAAATAGAGCCTTATGAAATGCCCTTTTTAAAATTGAACCAGGGCGCGCTTTCCATTTACAACTACTATTGAATTCTTTCATTGAGATATGAACTAATCAAATCAAGAGCTATAATGATGTATTTTTCTAATTAGATTTTCATGCTGTACACAATCGAATGCCTACGATATATCAAAGAAAAAGCCCAACGCATCCTGTGATTCCTCCTAGACTCCTAAAATCCGTGAACCGAACCCTCTTCACTTATAAAAAAGAACCATCACGTGCACTTCTCTTTTAAAAATGAAAAATTTGATAAAGCAAAAAGACAATCGCCTTTGTCTTTTAATTTTAACCAATAAGAAAATACTTTATATATGCTATATAAAAACATAAATCTTCTGAATTTCAAGAATCTTCCTTGTATAGTATTTTCTTTATAAAAATTATCCCTTAACTCTTATATAGTTTAAAAAATTTAATAAGCGTAAATAAGTGCTATAACGACAGTTGGAACGTTCTGTCATTTCGTTCCCCGGCTTTAAATATTCATTAAAACTGTTAAGTCAGTTGTAAGGATACTATAGTTTAAACTGCATAACATTTTTATTAATTTTTTTATTAGAAAGACATATTTTTTGAGTTTGCAAAACTATAAAAAATCCAAAAAAACTTATAGAACGTAAGCTTTTTAATAAAACGTTTAAATTTCACGGTCTGGTGACTTTTTTAGTCTTTACAAAACAGTTACTTCATGACTTCCGAAATGTAATTGGCTAACCTTAAATTAAATAAGATGCCGCGTACGTAACGAAGTGTAAAAATAACAAGATATTAACGATAGCTCAAGACAGAATATCTAATATCTATCTATAACTAACGAGACGTCAGTCAGTCAGTATAACGCTACATGAATCCTATCAATAAATAGCGAGTGAAAGTTATATCCGTCACTGGTTGGGAATAACAAAAATACTAATTTATTTTTCACAGTATCAGAAACTTCAAACTAGTTTTATGCTCGAGATGGATACGTTAAGTTTGACAAGAAATTTGAATACTAACATTCAACCATCATACAATTTGCATACTAGGAAATGTTTCAAAGTTAAGAATGATAGTTTTAGTTTATACTAACTTCGTAGTAAGGAAAAAAAAAATAAAAAATAATAATAAATACAATTAAACCTAAAATATATGGATTTCTATCTATATATATGGATAAAATAGAATTATCTAGTCGTAATTCGAAATTGACATCCTCGCACTAAATGGATATGAAATTATACACGGTACTTACATAAGAAATCTATTTTTAAACATTTTCTGTGTCTATCTGACTATCTTGTTTGTTTGTTGTTGTTGTTGTTTGTTGTTGTTGTCTTGTTTGTTACGGCTAATCTCTGAAACGACTGAGCCTGATATTATAAAGAGTAACTTAGGGAACTTTTATTTTAAATAACATTCGATGTGAAGGGCGCAGCTCGCAATTAAATAAAAATACGCGGTATATTAGTTCATTGAAGGAAAATGGACAATGACAAGTAAAATGGATGCATAAGTGTAATATGAAATAAGAAATAATAAGGTTGTACACGTACAAGAGGAGGGACATCGTTTTTACAGCAATTATATTTAATAAATTGACAAACATTATATCACACCCACACATACGAGTAGTAACCGATGAACGCACAGTAGTGTTCAAATATAATATAATACAATGCTTCAGAAAGGTACGTTCGTTAATCATTTTTAAGGCCGTTTAAGGTTGTTTACTAATCGCGTGATAATTTTTAGGAACTTTTTAACCCTCACCCTGTAACCCTCACCTGATGAACATTGGTGAGGTGTTTAATAGCCCCTCTCCACCTATTAACAATGTAATTGTTTGATACAAAGGTTTTTTCTATTTCATTAAAAATAAGTCTAATTAAATTCTTTGTCATTAATGTCACGTCACATATTGTTTCTGACTATAATCAAAATAATAATTAAAATCGTATATTTATCGAAATACTATATATACGTTCTATCCCATTAAGGCTCCCAGTCCCCCCGCAATGGGAGTCCCGCTGTAATATTTATTGTTTTTTTTTAAACCCCTCTCCCCTTCTCAATTCTCACGTGATTAATTGAAGAACCCTAACAAAAAAAAATAATCTGAAGTAAAATTACGACCCCGCCTACACTTGAAGCCCAAGTGATTACTGGTCTGTTGTCAACCGTACTCATAAGATGCAAAAGTTTTGACAGGTCAGTATAGTGCGGTAAATTCTGATCTAGATAAGCGATGGTCTTAAGGACACGAGAATAATACAAATATTTAGATTAAGGAACTTTGTATTTCGAATCATATAAGTTATCTGTTTAGTTTTCCAAATATTCCCGGAAAATATATTATAGATTATAAATGTCTGGAAAACTATATAATAAAAGTTAACAACAATTATTTTTTTGTTTTTTTTTAATTTTATAACAAACCGTTTTCCGTAACTTCCAGTCGCGAAACTACAACTAACCAGCAAACTATCACCAAAATAACTTTAAGTATTTTTGTTTCTGTAGGAGTAGAAGGTTTTCCTTGCAGTCAAATGTATTTTATTTTGTAATCAAACAGTAAATATAATTTAGAATTCATCTGTAATATTTAAAGTGAACAAAATACATTAGAAGAAAAAAAGACACCAAAAAAAAAGTTTGTTTAGATATAAAATATTAAAAATTTTAAAGAATTATCAAACAAAGGTTTAAAGAGAAAACATATTTATATAATGACTATGTCCTAGAATTCAGTTTTGATTAAGTTCCTAGATTCAGTGATAATAATATTCTTACCGAATTCAGTTTCCCCCAGATTAGAACTTAGCACGGCGTTCTTAAGAAGAATTCTATGAAGTTAAACTTTATAGAATTCTTCTTCTTCTCTTCATCTTGTCCGCCTATAGACGCTCACTGCAAGGCACAGGCCTCCCCCAAAGATAGCCACGATGGCTGGTACACTGCCCGCCCGCAGCAACTCCGACAACTACTTCAGTAGGCATGACACGGATATTCCACTCCAGCTTTTTCTTGTCCTTGTTAATTTTAACCCCTTCTTGTACCGAGACACTACTGTGATCGTCGACCACAGTGCCCAGGTCTTCCATAATCTCAGCCATTATGCCTATGTAATTAGCAAACCGAAGGCAAGTGATGTATTCCCCGTTCATGTTGATACCGAGCCTGCTCTAGTCCATGAGCTTGAAGACATCTTCAAACTTAATACTTTTATAATGAAATATGCTAAAATAGATTGGAGGGCTTGTTAATAATATGAACAACATGTTTTTTTTTCTCAAAAATAGATCACTTATTACTATAGTTATTTAGTGTTGTACTTAATAATAAAAAAACATAAAAATATTGAAAAGAAAACACTTAAGAACACACTAGTGCATTTTTACATTTTCACTTGAAATAAACAAAAGTTTGAAAAGAACTCAAATATTCGGTAGCTGTTAATAAAATTATTTGTTCTGTTCTCAAGCAAGAGTACCCTCGGGGAAACTTTAGTTATGAATTTAACATTCGGTGAACTTTCTATTCTAGATACAAAAATAAAATATATAATAGACAGCGAAGTAAGGAACGTCGTAAGTTTGGTTATTATATTAATCCAAATAGTACTTAAAATTACACGATTGATGATAATTGTGTTGGTAACAATGTATACGGAAAGTAAGACTAATAATAATAAGAAATATTTATTCAAAATATCATATAAATTACTAAATACGGGTTACGCTTTAATAGGACCATTTAATATCTTTGATATTATATTAATGTTTTTAAATACTTAGCTAACTCCTATGGGATTTTGTTTCTATTTGTAATATTAGGTTTTTACATATGAAATTGGCATTTCATTTAGGAGAAAAAATTAGGAACCATTGCTATCTATGCACTTTTTTTTTATCTCACAGGTAGTTTATTGATCCCTTTACTGAAAAATACATTCAGACGGGAATCAATAAAATCTTTGGATCCGGTTTGGACTGCTCCATCGGAGTTGAAGTTATTCAAATTTCGAAAAAAATGGCAATCTGTTGAAGTAAGGTCCGGAGAGTGCGGTAGATTTCTTAGACGTTCCAATTAAAGCCCTTTCAACTTGGTAGCCATCTGCTGTGCAGAGGATGGTAGACCATACTCTACAGAGTATGGTAGTATTGTCGTGCAGCAGCAGGGGCGTAGAGCGATTGACCCGCCACGGTCGTTAGCAGCAATTTTTTCCAACATGGTTTGTAATTGCTAAGAATACTCGTAGAACTCTGCCGTAATCATCTGGCAAGGTTTGAGAAAACTGTAAGGAACGACACCGACACTTGGATTAGTACCAGTGTCATCGATTCCATCCAACAACTAGTGTTTGGTGGTCACCAAAAGTTTACCAGTATGATTCTCTTGCACAGTTTTTGCTAGGGACAGGATTTGTCATGGTCCAGCCATCGCGACGAGCCCTACCGATTATCGTAAAGAATCCACTTTTCATCATAGATAATAATTCGATTTAAAAACCCTTCATTATTGTGCCGGTTAAGTAATGTAACTCAATACTGATCATTGCTTGCTACGGAGTATAGTGCCCATTCAACGTCCGGCTTGCACAAGAGTCGCGACTCGACACAATTGGCACTACAAGTCAGCGGATTTGGATGGAATGCGGTCCTTCTTTTTTTTGCGTCATACCCATGGGGTCCGGTTTGTTTCCCTTCCAATGATCCTAGTGACTACGATGCGTTCCACCTGAATTTGTTGGAGGTCGATACGCACTTATCTTGCCTCTAATAGCCTTTTCCATATTTGAGGGGATACACTTTAGATAATTTATTTTTTTATTTAAACTCTTTATTTTACTGTATAACATAAAAAATAACAATAATATTAAAACAAAAACAAAAATATAAACCGTGCATAGGCAGTCTTATCGCTTAAAGCGATCTCTTACAGACTACCTTGACTGTTTAGCGGATTTCGCACCTTCTTGCGGCATTTTACGACCACCATTACAAAAGCAGAACGGTTTTGTTTTCGTAGGGCTTGCAAAATATCGTCGTCACTATGAATTTTTAAAACATCCCGTTACACTGCGAGTGGGTGGTTGTTCGTAGCTGTTGTTGTGCCGTTTCAAGTCTTTCTTTTATCTTCCGCCTCCCTTCCCGTTTCTTGCATCCCTAGACGATTTTTTTGGCCTTTCTTACCTTCTCTACCGTTATCCAGCCCTCCTTGGCATCGACTGCTTTCCTTATTTTTTTTTTTCAAGTATTTCCTCTCCAGTTTCTTCTTCTTTTTCGGAAGACACAATGATTGAGTTCAATGCAACTCGTTATCTATTGAAGCTCTTACTCGTGACACTAACGTAAGTTATCCTCTTTTAAAGTTTCCTTATTGCTTTCAATGAGACCCTTGAGTTCATCTATCTTTTGAGTATTTTCTATTAAGGGCTACGTCTGTTCTTCTAAGGTTAGTTTTTTTTAAATCAAAATTCGTTATTTTCGGGCTATTGACTGCACTGGCAGTCGTAGCTAAAATTTAATTTAAAAATGTACTCATGTCTAGAATAAAAATGTAGGGATTTTTAATTTTTATGTCTGGGGTAGAGGAATGGTGGGGATGAGGAGCAGCCAGGCCAGGTGGAGTATACGATTTGATACAATGTCCACCTGACGTTGGCTACAATTCGTCATGATGGTGATGAAGATGATTTTATGACAGAATTACAGGTGCAGGAAAACAAAACAGAATTACAAATTACGGAATTACAAAATTACAGATACAAGAAATTGAAAGAGAACAAGTAAAAACAAATATACGAAGCATTAAAGCAATCTGATGATGATAGAAAGCAATAGTGTAAATACAAAGTTAGAAGGTTAGGACATCTTTTTTCATATATAAATGATTTGAGTCATCTTAATTATAATAAACACAGTAAAAGAGGCAAAATACAACAAGGAGAGAATTAAAATAGACCAATAAAACAAAACACAGAGAAGAAAAAAAGTACAAAATAAGCAATTATCAATGTTGCGGCGAGAGCCATAATAAAAAGTAAGAAAAGGACAATTATTTATAAAATAAAAGTTGAAAGAATATAAAGTAAAGATTGAAAGAATATAAAACACACGAAAAGAGAGGCTTATTTACAGACTCATATAAATAAAAGATAAAATTTAAAAATAAAAGCACATGGGTCAAATATAAAATACCAAGTAAAGTGTAAATCAAGTGCCGTTGAATGCCTTGAGTCGACTCAGCACGGCGTCCGCTAGTTAGAAGTAGGAGCGAATAGCACTCCTACTTTTCAACAGTGACACCATGCTGAACGGGTCGACTTCAAGACCGCCACAAAGGATCTGATGGTCCAATCGGTAGACGGCATACCCCGGACAGTCCTGTAGGACGTGGTCCAGACTGCACCGAGGCGCCATCGCACGGACATAGGTTGTCCGTCGTGATCCCGAATCTGTACTGGAAATCTAGGTACTTTTTGATGTAACTGTGGCCTGTAAGTGTTTGTGTCTCTGTGAAAATGATGTCTGTGAGTGTGTATAGCTGTAGAATGTGTCTGATTGAGGGGAGTAGGTGTTTTGTGTATTGCACTTGTGTCTCGCTATCGTAGCCAGCTTGCCAGACTGAGGCGTGGTGAGTTCGTGTGGAGTGTTTTATGTGTGACATCGGGAAGTGCGTGTATTCCCGGCCCATGTGGAGCTTGGCCGCTCTTTTGCCGGCGGTGCCGGCAGCCTCGTTGCCGACTATACCGACGTAGGTATAGTGGCCTTCATCCAGTACAGATCAAAAAAATTATTATGGGATAATTCTGCAATATTGCTGCGGGCTTTGACAGCGAGGGGATGGGTAGAGTTTGGGTTGGCGACAGCTTGCACGGTCGCCACGGAGTCGCTATAGATTGCTGTTCGGGGCTCTCCCCTCGGCATTGCAATTTTGGTAGCCTCACAGATGGCCAGGAGCTCTGCATTATAGACCGTGCAGTATGATGGCAGGCTAAGTTTGAAGGTTTTAGATTCGGCCTCTCTATTACATAAGGATAGCGAGGCTCCAACTTTGCCGTCAATCTTGCTGCCATCGGTAAAAATGTGGACGTTGTAGTTGCAGCTCTCGTCGAATCGGGCTTGGTCTGCTTGTCTGCGGTACTGGGCAGCTTGGAAGCTGATCTGCGCGGCGGGATGTGGCTGTTTAATTGCGGGATAACGAGTCTCCATTTCTCTGACTTCCAACCCAGGTATCGGCATCCCCTTTTTCGCTTCGTGTAAAGATGCTACTTCCTTGGCTCTGAGGTCCAGAGGAAGTATGCCTGTAAGAATCAGCATTGAATTTAAGGATACTGTGCGGTATGCCTTGCATAACTAAATAAGAAACCGCTTCTGGACTGCGTTCACCTTTATCCGGACGCAAACTTTTTTTTTTTTCTGGCATCCGGTGCCCAGATATTAACCGTGTACAACATAATGGGCTCCACGGTCGCTGTGTAGATAGTTCTGCTTATTTGGGGCTGTAGCCCCCAGCTGACTTTTGCTGCTCTACATAGTTGTTTGTACGCGGCTATTGCCCGTTCACATGCGCTGTTCAGGTGGGAATGAAAGTTTAACTTTCAGTCAATGGTTACCCCTAGGATTTTAATTTCCATTAAGTCTTCGATTGGTAGACCTCCCATGGTGAGGTAAAGGATATCATATTTTAATTTATTAGTTATAACCATGAATTTAGTTTTCTGGGGTGCAAATTTAAGTTTGTTGTCCTTCCCCCAGTCTCAGATGTATTTCAATATGATGTTAGCCTGTGCTTCTATTTCGAGGGCTGTATCTCCGTGGAAAACCATGAGGTTTCAAAGAATGGGACCTCATTTTGATCCCTGTACGCAGCCTTTTTGGGTGTCTCTATGGAATTTTTCGCCAGCGTATCTTACTTCGACCCTTCTGTCTGTTAAGTAGTTATTAAGGATGCCTCTTAAGTTTGCCGGGCACTTTTCTTCGACCAGACGGATTTTAATCTTTGGCCACCAGGTACTATCGAAGGCTCCCTCTATATCAAGTGAAACGATGGTAATGATTTTATTTTCTGCGAGGTTAGCTCGAATGTGCTTCACCAGCTCATAGAAGGAGTCCTCGGTGACATAGTTTTCTCTTCCCGTTTTTCTTAACATCATTTCTGTGGCGTCCTTCCACAATCTGGGGAAGTAGAGCAGTTTAAGACACTTGTTTATTTTTGGAAAAAAGAGTTCTATTTCCTCTGATCGTGTCGAACGTTGATGTGTTTCCTGCGTTTAACACTTGCAAGTTCAGCTCTCCAAGGGTTCTCGCCATTTTCTCTCCTCTGTGGTCAGTTTTGGAACTTCCCCACCACGGGCTATCAGCAACCGCCGAGGGCCTGTCTTCTTTCTGATGTTTTCAATATGCTCTAAGTATGGGGCTATGGGTTGATCGGGCTCAAAGTAATACGGCACCAACGTGATCTCCTAGGCTTGTTTTCTGACGCTAACCACCACGATGTTATTAGTGGTTAGGTCCGGGTACTGGATAATGTCCAGGGTGGCGTCCAGAACGACTATCGCCGCCTTCACTGTTCCCTAGTCTTGGGATTGGCTCTGGAAGACCCTTACGCCCTGGTGTGTTCTCATACACGTTTCCCCCCCACGTATGGTTCCTGCAGCAGAGCCACTACTGCCTTCCGCTTTTTGGCCTCAATGAGTATCTCGGCGGTTGCCAATTCCTTTCTCTGGAAGTTCGCTTGCAAGACCTTGTGGACAACTTTCTCAACAATAGGCTACGGCACTTCTAGCTATCTTCCCATTTTCGCCTCACTGTACAATCGTTGCTGAAAGTGTTGTGGTCCACCTTTTCCAGTTTTGCCCTTACACAATTTGTGCAGCTAGGGGGAGTGTCTGCAAGCCATTCCATTCTGTCTTTGCAGAACTTGCGACCGTGTCTATACCCTAGACAACGCGAGCACTGGACTAAGGGAGATTGGTCTGCGACTTTCACTCTCTGCATGTCTACCAGTGCCTCCCCAGCATCGGTCAGCCTTCGCCAGATAAAAAGTGACACTCTTGCTATTACATGCGCTACGTGTGGGTTCCGTGCTTTTTTCCTGTACTTGACTTCTATTCTATTGTCTTCTTCGCTCATTCCTTTTAGTAGGTGTTGGTTTTGTTTTCTTAACGCAGTGACTACGTCTTCGTTCAGCTTCAGCTGACTCCCTTTGTAGCGGATACTTTTCTTTATTTTATTTATGTCGATTTGTGTTCGACAGCCCACTATAACCTTTCGGTCTTTAGCTTTTCTCACTTTGTCTATTTGCACCCCTCCTTCCTTTGCATTTACAGCTGTCCTTATTTGTTCTATCACTCCGTCTCCGGTGTCCGTTCCATATTTTAGCTGTAACTACCACCGAGTACAACGCAGTTGGAGGAGCCGATTTCTTAACGCTCCCTCCCGCTGCTACACTCGCGCAAGTGGTTGCCTCCAGACTTATCCGGTGTTCTCCCAGTTTAATCTTTAGTTCATCCATTTGCTCACTATTCTGTTTTAATAGTTTATGATGCTCGTCCAGTTTACTCATCAGGGCTTCCTGGTCGGAGAGGGCTGCAACTGTGGGAGGGAGGGCTTTTAGTCTGGCGTCAGTCTCGTAAGTAAACCAACGTACTGACTCCGCCTCCTTCCGCGTCTTCTCCACCTTTTCCAGGATCCCGCTGTTTGTCATTTGTTGTTCCTTGACCAGTCTACCTAGTGCGTCAGCGTGTCTCGCCTCTGTCTTCGCCAATAGTGGCTCTCTCCTAGCAACTACTTTCTCCTTCTCCGTTATGTGCCGGTTCCTAGAGTCACCTAGCCCCAGAATCATCTGGTACAATCCATGGAGACCGCCTATCACCTCCTCACGAATGTCCCTATTTAGGTTACGGGACTCCTCTAACCTAGTCTTGGTTCTCTGTAAGAGCTCTCCAGCTAGCCAAGGCATATCATGGAGAGCTCCTCCACCGAAACTTTGTACATCCGAGCGTAAGGTTCCGGCATTGTCCTCCTTGGTCTCGGATGCCAGGTTTACGCTGGTTTCCAAGCTGGCCCCGAAAAGGGTTTCAGCGATAATCCAAGCTCGATAGGACCAACCGTTGCTGAGATATAGGTAAATGAAAATATCCAATATGGCTGATAAAAATGGCCGCCAAAACAAAACCGTTCGTATCTCCCCAACCAATGAGCGCAGAGACGCGGGGTTTTTTACACTATGGATGTCAGGAGTACTATTAATTTTTGGGATGGCTAAAGCTTAGGTTTTCACGTTAAAGTTAAGAATGACTTAACTTTAACCTCGGAGTTTACTGGTTTTCCAGTGTTTTCTCCCAAACGCCTAATCTGATCGGGATGACACTTTCACTAACACGTAGACACTCACAAGACGCACAATTAGACACCAAATATAGCACAATAACTTAACTTTTTACCACTGAAACTGATTTTTTTTTTAACTACGGAGCGACACGGAAAAATATGTGTTCACGACGCCGGACGGGGGTGAACTGGGGTTAGGTTAGGTTAGGTTAGGTAAGGTTAGGTTAACGAGGACGAGGAGGGAAAGGACAAGGAGGTAGAGGAGGAGCGTTGGGACGCAGCACGGGATGTCTCCGGGGTTGAGTTGGGGGCTGCAGTGCTTCGGCTTCGGTCGAAGAATACTGCGCCGGGACCCGACGGCATCCCCGGGCGCGCCTGGGCCTTGGCCCTAGGGGATTTAGAGCCTCTAGTGCTGCGCCTCTTCAACGCTTGTTTGCGGCAGGGCCGGTTCCCGCGGACGTGGAAGGGTGGGAAACTGGTGCTGTTGCGCAAGGAGGGGCGGCCGGTTGCCGAGCCATCGGCATATCGACCGATAGTGCTTCTCGACGAAGCGGGTAAGTTCTTTGAGCGGTTTTTATCCGCTCGCCTCGTCAAGCACTTGGGGGAGTCCGGTCGGGATCTCAGCGACCATCAATTTGGCTTCCGCAAGGGCAGGTCCACCCTCGACGCTGTCGGTCGGGTAAGGGCCCTGGCGGAGGCCTCGGTGTCTCGGGGCGGGGTGGTGTTGGCGGTGTCTCTCGATATCGCCAACGCGTTCAACACCCTTCCCTGGGCGACCATTTTGGAGGCGCTGAGGTTCCACGCCGTGCCCGGGTACTTGCGTCGCGTCGTAGTGGATTACCTCTGCGACCGCGCCGTCTGCTACCCGTCCGGCGACGGCTGGATTCATAGGGAGGTGTCGTGCGGTGTTCCCCAGGGGTCGGTTCTCGGACCTCTCCTGTGGAACATCGGCTACGACTGGGTACTGCGTGGTGCCAACTTGCGGGGTGTCGAAGTAACCTGTTACGCCGACGACACTCTCGTAACGGCACGCGGCGACAGCTACCGGGAGGCCAGTGTTCTGGCAACGGCTGGGGTCGCGCAGGTAGTGGCGCGCATTAGAAGGTTGGGGCTGGAGGTTGCATTGCACAAATCCGTCGCCGTGTGTTTTCACGGGCCGCGGAACGCACCTCCTGCCGGGTCGAGTGTGGCGGTCGGAGGAGTTTCCATCGCCGTCGGGCGTTCCTTGGAGTATCTTGGACTCGTCCTCGACAGTCGATGGAGCTTCGACGAGCACTTTCGGCGCCTAGCGCCGAAGCTAGTTAGGGCAGCCGGAGCGATGTGTCCCGTCCTCCCAAATCTCGGGGGACTGAGCCTGAGCTGCCGGCGTCTGTACACCGGGGTGGTAAAGTCCATGGCGCTCTACGGGGCACCAATATGGGCCGATAGCCTCGATTCCCGCAACCGGGCCCTCTTGTGCAGAGCGCAGAGGGTCATGGCTGTCAGGGTGATCCGAGGGTATCGCACCATCTCGTGCGAGGCGGCCTGCGCTCTGGCCGGGACCCCACCGTGGGACCTGGACGCTTTGACGCTGGCGGAGGCGTATCGACGGGCTCTAGTGGGTATGAGTCGGATCGGACTTCCTTGATTCTGAGCTCGGCGGCTTGCCGTCGGCTCGGAGATAAAGGTCGTCCAAAACGATCTGGCTCGGTCGGCTTGGGCAGGGGAGCAGGGGAGCTCCTCGCCAGAAAACAAGCCGACCATCAGAGTGGGGCGCATCCCAGTCAACAGTTTGCGCCGCCCCATTTGGGGGGTTGGTGGCCGCCTACTTGGCGCTGCCTGCCGTTGGAGCAACGCGGATGTATGCTTCGGCGTTCCCGTGGCGCTCCTCCATACGGCGATGTGTTGACCGTCTGGTTTAGTGAGTAGGAGTCTCACATACCCACCGCCTTCCGCTCCCCTGGAATGCGGTGGAACTCATGAGAGTTCCAGAGGAAAAAAAAAAAAAAAAAAAAAAAAAAAGGTTAGGTTAGGTTAGGTTAGGTTAGGTTAGGTTAGGTTAGGTTAGGTTAGGTTAGGTTAGGTTAGGTTAGGTTAGGTTAGGTTAGGTTAGGTTAGGTTAGGTTATTGACTCTGCTTCCCGAAGCCGAGGCCACTGGCGTCACTTACGCTCAGGTCTTGTCGGAGGCGAAGCAAAAGGTCAACCTGGCCGACCTAGGTATTAAGGACCTAAGGTTTAGAAAGGCGGTCACTGGTGGCCGCATCCTGGAACTGCCCGGAGCGAATACCGGGGGTATGGCGGACTCTCTCGCTAAGAAGCTGAGAGAGTCACTGCCCGAAGGGCAGGTCAGGGTCTCTAGACCCACGAAGTGCGCAGAAATGCGCATTTCGGGACTGGACGACTCCGTGTCCAGCGTCGACGTGGCTACGGCCGTCGCTAGGGTTGGTGGGTGCGACGTCGACGAAGTCCGTTGCGGGGCTGTCACCGTCGGCGCCGGTGGCCTCGGTGCTGCGTGGGTTCGTTGCCCGGTCGCAGCGGCCAAGAAGGTGTCCGGTGGTGGCAGGCTCCTCGTCGGATGGGTGTCGGCGCAGGTCCGCGTCTTGGACGATCGGCCCCTCCGGTGCTTCCGGTGCCTGGAGATGGGGCACGTCAGGGCCAAGTGCACTGCGGAGGTCGACAGGAGCGACCTCTGCTATCGGTGTGGAAAGCCCGGGCACAAGGCCCAGGAGTGCTCTGCCGAGCCGCACTGCGTCACGTGCGCAGCGGCCGGCAGACCGGCCAAGCATCGGGTGGGGACCAAGGAGTGCGTTCCCGCCCCGAAGGGAAGGAAGCCGGGCCAGGCTGGCAGAGGTCCTAGGGCCTCAAAGCAGCCTTCCAGGCCCGTAGAGGATCCCATGGTCATCGAATAAGATGGCCATGCGGATTCTACAGGCGAATATCAACCACTGCGCCAGGGCTCAGGACCTCTTGTTCCAAAGCATGGCGGAGTGGTTGGTAAACGTCGTCGTGATCGCCGAGCCCTACTACGTCCCTTCGGGGGACGACTGGGCCGGCGACAGGGACGGTGTGGTGGCGATCGGGACCCGGACAGCGGCCGGATCCCCGGTCTTCGGAGGAGTGACGAAGGGTCGAGGCTACGTCTCGGCTCTCGTCGGAAACGTGACACTGATCGGGGTCTACTTCTCTCCGAATCGCAGTGTCGCCGACTTCGAACAGTTTCTGGTCGAAGTCGGCGCCCTCGTCGGGAGGAGTGGCCCCGGTCGGGTCCTCGTGGTCGGGGACCTCAATGCCAAATCCATGGCTTGGGGTTGCCCGGCCACGGACGCACGTGGAGAGGTCCTCGAAGACTGGGTAGTCGCGTCCGGTCTTGTCGTCCTGAACCACGGGTCGGTACATACGTGCGTGCGGCAACAGGGCGGTTCGATCGTCGACATCACATTCGCCGATCCCACCCTGGCGCGCCGTATCCGAGGCTGGCGGGTGATGGAGGATGTGGAGACGTTGTCGGACCACCGCTACGTGAGGTTCGACGTCTCCGCACTCCCCGCCCCGCCGAATGCCCCGAGTCGACCCTCGCGCGAGGAGGGCCCGCGATGGGCCCTGAAGCGTCTGGACAGGGAGGCGCTGGTGGAGGCTGCTCTGGTCCAGGCCTGGGTAGGAGCGCCGGAAGGTGCTGTGAATGTAGAGGCAGAAGCTGTGCGTCTGGGCCAGACCATGACGCACATCTGCGATGCGGCGATGCCCCGCGTACGTTCCGCGACTCCGAGGCGCGGCGTTTACTGGTGGTCTGAGGAGCTATCGCGGCTCCGAGAGACCTGCGTGGCTCTCAGGCGCCAGTACACCAGATGTCGGAGGCGGCGGCGACGAGACCAAGAGCTTGAGAGTCAGCACTATACTCGATATCGTGAGGCAGTGATGACTTTCGTAGCGGCCATCGCCAAAGCCAAAGACCTGGCCGAAGCAGAGATGGTGGAGTCCCTGGACAGGGACCCGTGGGGGAGGCCGTACAAGATGGTGAGGCGAAAGCTTCGACCGTGGGCCCCCCCGCTGACCAAGACTCTCCAGCCGGAGTTGCTGGAGTCCGTAGTCACGGCATTGTTCCCCCGAGGTACCGACTATCGAGTACCTCGTATGGCGCCGGCGACTGAGGCGGTAGAGGATGAGCGTTGGGACGCAGCACGGGATGTCTCCGGGGATGAGTTGGGGGCTGCAGTGCTTCGGCTTCGGTCGAAGAACACTGCGCCGGGACCCGACGGCATCCCCGGGCGCGCCTGGGCCTTGGCCCTAGGGGATTTAGAGCCACTAGTGCTACGCCTCTTTAACGCATGTTTGCAGCAGGGCCGGTTCCCGCGGACGTGGAAGGGTGGGAAACTGGTACTGTTGCGCAAGGAGGGGCGGCCGGTTGCCGAGCCATCGGCATATCGGCCGATAGTGCTTCTCGACGAGGCGGGTAAGCTCTTTGAGCGGGTTTTATCCGCTCGCCTCGTCAAGCACTTGGGGGAGTCCGGTCGGGATCTCAGCGACCATCAATTTGGCTTCCGCAAGGGCAGGTCCACCCTCGACGCTGTCAGTCGGGTGAGGGCCCTGGCGGAGGCCTCGGTGTCTCGGGGCGGGGTGGTGTTGGCGGTGTCTCTCGATATCGCCAACGCGTTCAACACCCTTCCCTGGGCGACCATTTTGGAGGCGCTGAGGTTCCACGCCGTGCCCGGGTACTTGCGTCGCGTCGTAGCGGATTACCTCTGCGACCGCGCCGTCTGCTACCCGACTGGTGACGGCTGGATTCGTAGGGAGGTGTCGTGCGGTGTTCCGCAGGGGTCGGTTCTCGGACCTCTCCTGTGGAACATCGGCTACGACTGGGTGCTGCGCGGTGCCAACTTACGGGGTGTCGAAGTAACTTGTTACGCCGACGACACTCTCGTAACGGCACGCGGCGACAGCTACCGGGAGGCCAGTGTTCTGGCAACCGCTGGGGTCGCGCAGGTAGTGGCGCGCATTAGAAGGCTGGGGCTGGAGGTTGCATTGCACAAATCCGTGGCTGTGTGTTTTCACGGGCCGCGGAACGGACCTCCGGCCGGGTCGAGAGTGGTGGTCGGCGGAGTTTCCATCGCTGTCGGGCGTTCCTTGGAGTACCTTGGACTCGTCCTCGACAGTCGATGGAGCTTCGACGAGCACTTTCGGCGCCTAGCGCCGAAGCTTGTTAGGGCAGCCGGAGCGATGTGTCGCGTCCTCCCAAATGTCGGGGGACCGAGCATGAGCTGCCGACGTCTGTACACCGGGGTGGTAAGGTCCATAGCGCTCTACGGGGCACCAATATGGGCCGATAGACTCAACTCCCGCAATCGGGCCCTCTTGTGCAGAGCGCAGAGGGTCATGGCTGTCAGGGTGATCCGAGGGTATCGCACCATCTCGTGCGAGGCGGCCTGCGCTCTAGCCGGGACCCCACCGTGGGACCTGGACGCTATGACGCTGGCGGAGGCGTATCGACGGAGGAGGGATGCCCGTCTTCGGGGGGAGGGTGGGGAGTCGGAGTGGAGGCGCAGGGCGCATGAGGAGCTGCTCGTCACATGGCGCGAGAGGCTCAGAGTGCCCAACGCTGGTAAATCGACTGCCCTGGCGATCGGTCCCATCCTTTCGGATTGGGTCGGTCGTAGGCACGGGGTGATGACCTTCCACCTGACGCAGATCCTTTCGGGGCACGGATGCTTCGGGAGGTATCTGTTTAGGGTGGCGGGTCGTGAGCCCACGATGATGTGCCACGAGTGCGGCTGCGCCGAGGATACGGCGCAGCACACGCTGGCTTCGTGCCCGCACTGGGCGGAGCCGCGTGCTACACTCGTGGCTTCCATCGGGTCGGACCTCTCGCTCCCGGCCGTGGTCAAGGCCATGGTCTCGAGCGAAGAGGCGTGGGGTGCGGTGCGTTCCTTCTGCGAGGTCGTGATGTCGCAGAAGGAGATGGCGGAGAGGCTCAGGGAGGAGGACGGAGCCGCTCTACCGATGCGCCGGAGGAGGGTGGGGCGCAGGCGTGTCGCTCACGAGCGCCGTCTGCCGCCGTAGCCCCCGCTACGGGTGGTGGGCTGCGAAGTCCGCCACTCGCCACGGTCCCATCTCGGGGCCGGGGCTCTAGTGGGTATGGGTCGGATCGGACTTCCTGATTCTGAGCTCGGCGGCTTGCCGTTGGCTCGGAGATAAAGGTGGTCCAAAACGATCTGGCTCGGTCGGCTTGGGCGGGGAGCAGGGGAGCTCCTCGCCAGAAAACAAGCCGACCATCGGAGTGGGGCGCATCCCGGTCAACAGTTTGCGCCGCTCCATTTGGGGGGGTGGTGGCCGCCTACTTGGCGCTGCCTGCCGTTGGAGCAACGCGGATGTATGCTTCGGCGTTCCCGTGGCGCTCCTCCATACGGCGATGTGTTGACCGTCTGGTTTAGTGAGTAGGAGTCTCACATACCCACCGCCTTCCGCTCCCCTGGAATGCGGTGGAACTCATGAGAGTTCCAGACGAAAAAAAAAAAAAAAAAAAAAAAAAAAAAAAAAAAAAAAAGGTTAGGTTAGGTTAGGTTAGGTTAGGTTAGGTTAGGTTAGGTTAGGTTAGGTTAGGTTAGGTTAGGTTAGGTTAGGTTAGGTTAGGTTAGGTTAGGTTAGGTTAGGTTAGGTTAGGTTAGGTTAGGTTAGGTTAGGTTAGGTTAGGTTAGTGTGGTAAGTGGCCGATTACTAATTGGGTGGGTCTCTGCTCGGGTAAAATTGTTGGCAACCAGACCGAGACGATGCTACCGTTGTTTTGAAGCAGGGCATTTAAGGGATGCTTGTCCCTCCCAAATTGATCGCAGCGGATTCTGCTTCCGATGTGGCGTTCCAGGTCACAAGTCGAATTCATGCTCAGCCACTCCACACTGTGTACTCTGTGCTGATGCTAAATTACCGGCAGACCACAAAATTGGCAGCAATTCTTGCCCAACCACTGTCCCTTCAGAGGAAAGGTCAAGAAGAAATGCCAGAGAGAATAACCGTCAGGTGCAACGCCCGTCGTGCAGTGCGCGATCAGGCCAAGAGGTGACGCCGATACACGCTGACTAATGGCTTCGATGTCGATCCTTCAGGGTAACATAAACCACTGTGCTAGGGCTCAAGATCTTCTACTCCAGAGTCTGGCAGAGTGGTCGATACAGATTGCAGTGATAGCGGAACCCTACTTCATCCCGTCTAGGACTAACTGGGTCGGTGACCGGGATGGACTAGTGGCAATCGTATCTCCTGACAGCACAGCTTCGCTCTCTTTTTCCAGGGTGGTCAGAGGTCACGGATATGTTGCGGGTTTAATAGGCAACATCGTCATTGTTGGCGCTTATTTCTCTCCTAACCGACCGCTCTCGGAATTTGAAGTATTTGTTACCGACATTGGAGCTATGGTAGGACACTTCTCTCCTTGTCCTTTTATAGTAGCGGGGGATTTTAATGCAAAATCAACAGTTTGGGGCTCGCCCAATACTGATACCCGAGGCCAGCTGTTGGAAGAGTGGCTGCCGGCTGTAGGGCTGGTTGTGTTGAATAGAGGTACGGTGAACACGTGTGTGCGGTCGCAGGGAGGATCTATTGTGGACCTATCGTTCGCAAGCCCTGCATTGGCAAGTCGTGTTCGACACTGGAGAGTACTCGAGGATGTCGAGACTCTTTCGGACCACCGATATATCCGATTCGAGGTACTCTCTCAGTCCGTCCCTATAAGCAACATCACAGAGACTTTCATCAATGAAGGTCCGAGGTGGCATTTCAAACATCTAAACAAAAATATGGTCATGGAGGCTGCAATCGTCCAGTCCTGGTTGCCCACTCCTGTCGAACCGATAGTGGTCGAAGAACAAGCAGATTGGTTTCGTGGTGCATTGACGCATATTTGCGATGCATCCATGCCCCGAGCCAGGCACAATCCTTCCCCAAAACAGGTATACTGGTGGTCCGTGGAAATCGCGCAGCTACGTGTAGCTTGCGTGTCAGCGAGACGCCAGTATACCCGTAGTCGAAGGCGTAGGCGTAGGGATTTGATTTTGGAAGCACAGTTACACTCTGCATACGTCTCTTGCAAAGATGCACTCAAAGACTGCATAACTCGTGCTAAGGACACTGCGAGAACGGAACTGCTGGAGTCTGTGGATAGAGACCCGTGGGGCCGGCCGTACAGAATGGTACGAGGAAAGTTAAGACCCCGGGCTCCTCCACTGACCCAGACCCTCTGCCCCGAGCTGATCAATCGAGTAATCTCTGACCTGTTTCCGCAGAGGGGAGATTTTTCACCACCTCAAATGGTTTCTTCCGCGGATCTGTCTGAGGAGTCCGAAATACCCAGGGTGACGGAGAGGGAGTTCGGAGCAGGTGTGGATAGGCTTAAGGCCAAGAACACTGCTCCCGGCCCTGATGGAATCCCTGGACGGGTGTTAGGACTTGCTCTGGGGGAGCTTGGTGAAAGATGTAGGAGTCTTCTGGATGCGTGTCTTATGCAATCGCAATTTCCACGTCAGTGGAAGACAGGCCGAGTAGTGCTTCTCCATAAGGAAGGACGACCGGCTGAATCTTCCTCAGCATATCGCCCTATCGTGTTGCTCGACGAACTTGGAAAACTTTTGGAGCGCATCATCGCGGAGAGGATAGTATTCCACCTCCAAAGTACCGGTCCGAATCTCGCCCAAAACCAATTCGGCTTCCGCCGTGGTAGATCGACGGTGGATGCTATCCTACGGGTGAAAACAACAGCAGAGGAAGCGGTGGGTTGTGGGAAAGTTGTCTTGGCGGTGTCCCTGGATATAGCCAACGCCTTTAACACCTTGCCTTGGAGCTGCATCACAGAAGCTCTCCAATACCATCGTGTGCCTCGGTACCTCAGGCGCATTGTCGACGCCTATCTGTCCGACCGTCACGTATGTTACCCAACGAGAGCGGGTATGAGAAGACGGCAGATGTCTTGCGGTGTTCCACAGGGGTCGGTTCTCGGGCCACTCCTGTGGAATATTGGTTATGATTGGGTACTGCGTGGTGGCAATATTAGGGGAGTAGATGTCATATGCTATGCTGACGATACCCTGGTCACAGCGCGAGCCGAAACTCCCAGGCAGGCTGCTATTCTTGCCACAGTCGGAGTTCAGCATGTTGTGGAACGCATTCGACGTTTAGGGCTTGAAGTTGCATTGAACAAATCGGAAGCTGTATGTTTTCACGGGCCTCGAAACTCCCCATCATCGGACGCCAGCATCATAGTGGGCGGTACTCGCATCTGCATCGGGTCGACGATGAGTTACCTCGGTCTCGTCCTCGATAGCAGGTGGAAGTTCACCGCCCACTTTGAAAGACTTACACCTAAACTGCTTGGTGCATCGGCAGCTTTAGGCAGACTTCTACCGAATCTAAGAGGACCAAATGCACTCAGCAGACGCTTGTACGTTGGCGTCGTGAAGTCCATGGCTTTGTATGGAGCGCCAGTGTGGTCCGAGTCCCTGAATAGCCGGAATATCGCTCTCTTGCGCAAACCGCAGAGAGCGATGGCGATCAGGTTGATTCGTGGCTACCGCACGGTTTCATATGAGGCCGCTACTCTTCTCGCCGGTTCTTTACCCTGGGATTTGGAAGCGAGGGCCCTCACGGCGATGTTCCACCGACGTGGGGAGGCGCTAGCCCAGCGTAATAGAATACGACAAGAAATTACGCGACCAGCTAACATGGCATGGAAGGAAAGGCTGACGGAACCCTGTGCTGGCGTTGTAACGATTGAGGCAATTATTCCAGTCTTCAATCAGTGGTTGACAAGACACCATGGTTCCTTGTCGTTCCGGCTTACGCAGGTGCTCACTGGACACGGTTGTTTCGGTGAGTATCTGCACAGGGTAGCAGGTAGAGAGCCGACCGCAGTATGTCACTACTGCTACGGTTGCCCTGTCGATACGGCCCAACACACTTTGGAAGACTGTCCAGCATGGCATGATGAGCGCAGGGTCTTGACTGGCGTTGTGGGATTGGACCTCTCTCTCGCGGCTGTAGTACGGCGCATGGTCGAGAGCCAGGATTCGTGGAAAGCGGTTGAGGACTTCTGTGAGCGGGTTATGCACAACAAAGAGAGCGCAGAAAGAGCTAGAGAAGCCACAAGCAGTGTAGCCATTCGTCGTCGCAAAAGGGGACGCAGGAGGGAGGCGTTCATCCGACAACTTCCTCCCTAACATTAGCTAGTGGCTGGTGGACTCGGGGGGGTCCATCAGTCCTCCAAAACTAGCCCGAGTAGGCGTGGGCGTGTTCTTGCACGCCACTCTGACCAACCGTTGCGCAGTGGAAGGACGACCATCTGTCCTCCACTCCAACCGAGAAGGGGTCTGATGAGACCGCCTCGTCGCCGGGTCGCGGACGATTGCCAGCTGGATGTTCCCGTGACCCCGGCATATGACGACGAGAAGGACACCGTGGGGTTTTAGCCGGTTAGAGCCCGGCATAACCAGGTCGTCTCCCCCGAGGCGGCATGGTATCCGTTCTGGATTTCCCCACGTAAAAAAAAAAAAAAAAAAAAAAAAAAAAAAAAAAAAAAAAAAAAAAGGTTAGGTTAGGTTAGGTTAGGTTAGGTTAGGTTGGGTCACGAAGTGCGTAGAGCTACGCATTTTGGATCTGGACGACTCCGTCACCCAGGAGGAAGTCACTAAGGCTATTTCTAAGTCAGGCGGATGTCCGGAAAACCAAATCAAGGTCGGCAAAATACATGAGGGTAACAACGGCATGTACTCGGTTTGGGCGCGCTGTCCTGTTATCACAGCCAAGAAAATTATTTCAAGTGGGCGAATTCTTATCGGCTGGATCTCTGCAAGAGTCAAGCTCCTAGCAACTAGACAGAGACGCTGTTACCGCTGCCTCGAAACAGGCCACATAAGAGAGGTATGTCCGTCCTTAGTTGATCGCAGCGGTCTCTGTTTTCGCTGTGGTGTGCAAGGTCACAAAGCAAATTCCTGTACGGCATTACCTCATTGTGCAATTTGTGATGATGCCAAAAGACCGGCACAACATATAATAGGCAGCAATTCCTGTACAACCAATCCTCCTAGTAGGAAGTCAGGACAGAAAAGACCCTCATTCTCCAGCTCGAGGATAAGGGAAGAGGTGGCACGAGAAAATGCCCAATAATGCTTGCACTGTCTTTTCTCCAGAGCAATATCAACCACTGTGCCAGAGCCCAGGACCTACTTCTCCAAAGCCTGGCAGAGTGGTCGATACAGGTGGCAGTCATAGCAGAGCCGTACTATGTCCCGTCTAGGACGAATTGGGTTGGGGACAAAGATGGGCTAGTGGCAATCGTTGCAGCTCAGTCGCTTACTTTTGCTAGATTCGTTAAGGGGAAAGGTTACGTCGCGGTCATAATAAATAACATAGCCATTATTGGCGCATACTTCTCACCGAACCGACCCTTAACAGAATTTGAATTATTCGTAACTGAGATGGCAACTGTCATAAGACAGTTAGCACCTTGTGCTATACTGGTAGTTGGGGACCTTAATGCTAAGTCTACCACCTGGGGATCCCCAACTTCGGACGCTAGAGGCGAACTTCTAGAAGAGTGGTTGCCTTCTGCCGGTCTAGTTGTTGTGAATAGGGGAGCGGTACACACATGCGTGCGAGCGCAGGGCGGGTCGATTGTAGACGTGTCGTTTGCAAGTCCTGCTTTGGCTACCTGTATAAAAGGTTGGAGGGTCCTCGAGGATACCGAAACCCTATCGGATCACCGATATATCCGGTTCGAGGTCTCCTCCTCCTCTACTACCCAGCATAACAGGTCCCCGAGAGAGCAAGGTCCAAGGTGGCAGTTAAAGCGCCTAGATAAGAGCAAAGTTATAGAAGCGGCAATTGTTCAAACCTGGGTGCCCGTGCCCGAAGAACCGTTGGTGGTTGAGGAAGAAGCGGACTGGTTTCGCGGGGCAATGACATGCATCTGCGATGCGGCCATGCCCCGCGCCAGGTTTAATCCTCCCCTGAAACAGGTATACTGGTGGTCTACGGAAGTCGCGCAGCTACGTGTGACATGCGTGTCTGCCCGACGTCAGTATACCCGTAGCCGTAGACGCAGGCGTCGAAACTTGACCCTAGAAGCGGAACTATACTCTGCCTATATCGCCTTAAAAGAGGAACTCAAAGGTGTCATAACCCTTGCCAAAGACGCAGCTAGAGCAGAGCTGCTGCAATCCGTGGACAGAGACCCTTGGGGCCGCCCTTACAAGTTAGTGCGAGGAAAGCTCAGATCCTGGGCTCCCCCATTGACACAAACTCTTCCATCCGAGTTGTCCAACAACATCGTAAGGGCATTGTTTCCGCACAGGGATGATTATGACCCACCACAAATGACCTCTTTGCCGGAGTTAGTTGAGGAGTCCGAAATACCCAGGGTGACCGAAAGGGAAATCGGTGCAGCGGTGGGTAGGCTCAACGCCAAGAATACCGCTCCCGGCCCTGATGGCATACCCGGTCGGGTGTTAGGACTAGCGCTAAGTGAGCTTGAGCCAAGACTGAGGAGTCTTTTGGACGCTTGCCTGACGCAGGCGCAGTTTCCACGACAGTGGAAAACAGGCCGCCTGGTGCTCCTCAGTAAGGAAGGACGCTCAGCTGAATCTCCTTCAGCATATCGCCCGATCGTTCTTCTCAACGAAACGGGAAAATTATTTGAGCGCATCATCGCAGAGAGAATAGTAAGCCACCTCCAAATCACTGGTCCGGATCTGTCAGAGAACCAATTTGGTTTCCGCCGTGGTCGATCGACGGTGGATGCTATCCTGCGGGTGAAGACTGCATCGGAAGAAGCGGTGAGCCGTGGGGAAGTAGTTTTGGCGGTGTCTTTGGACATCGCCAATGCTTTTAATACTTTACCCTGGAGCTGTATCAGGGAAGCCCTCAGATACCATCGCGTCCCTGTCTATCTAAGACGAATTGTCAGTGCCTACCTATCTGACCGGTACATCGACTATCCAACGCAAGAGGGTATGCAAAGACAACAGATGTCATGCGGTGTTCCACAGGGGTCGGTTCTCGGACCGCTCCTGTGGAATATCGGATATGACTGGGTTTTGCGAGGTAGTAATATAAGGGGAATCAATGTAACGTGTTACGCTGATGATACCTTGGTCACTGCTCGAGCTGAAACACCCAGAGAAGCCTCAATCCTTGCCACAGCTGGAGTAGAGCACGTGATAGGGCGCATTCGTCGCATCGGCCTCGAGGTGGCTCTGAATAAATGCGAGGCCGTCTGTTTCCACGGCCCTCGGAACTCGCCATCCTGGGATGCTAACATCACAGTGGGCGGTACTCGCATCTGTATCGGGTCGACGATGAGATATCTCGGTCTCGTCCTCGATAGCAGGTGGAAGTTCACCGCTCACTTCGAACAACTCACACCGAAAGTTCTGGGTGCATCAGCAGCTTTCAGCCGATTGCTCCCTAATTTAGGTGGGCCAAACGCATTAAGCAGGCGTCTGTATGCTGGAGTAGTAAAATCGATGGCCTTGTATGGAGCGCCAGTGTGGTCCGAGTCCCTGAATAGCCGGAATATCGCTCTCTTGCGTAAGCCGCAGAGGGCGATGGCGATCAGGTTGATTCGTGGCTACCGCACGGTTTCATACGAGGCGGCCTGTCTCCTGGCAAATGCACTACCTTGGGATCTCGAAGCGAGAGCCCTCACAATGATGTTTCATCAACGTGGGGAGGCGCTAGCCCAAGGCGTGCGATCGAAGATAGGGGCGAGGATACGGAAGCAAATTTACCGCCACGTTAACGCTGCGTGGGGAGTAAGACTGGCAGATTCCAGTGCCGGGACTGGTACAATTGAGGCAATTCTCCCAGTTTTTCATCAGTGGCTGACAAGAAGCCACGGTTCCCTGTCTTTTCGGATCACGCAGGTCCTCACCGGGCATGGTTGCTTCGGTGAGTACCTGCACAGGGTAGCAGGTAGAGAGCCGACCGCTGTCTGTCACCACTGCGATGGTTGTTCAGCTGACACCTCTCAACACACGCTGGAAATCTGTCCAGCATGGGACGCAGAGAGAATAGCGTTGACCAACATCATTGGCTTAGACCTTACCTTGCCAACGTTGGTGAGCAAAATGGTCGCAAGTAAGGGTTCCTGGGCAGCTGTTAAGCATTTCTGCGAGCAAGTCTTGCTCAAAAAGGAAGATGCCGAAAGAGCGAGGGAGGCAAGTAGCTCACTCGCTATGCGCCGTCGCAAGAGAGGTCGAAGGAGGGAGGTTTTCATCCGCGATCTTCCTCCCTAACATTAGCTAGTGGCTGGTGGACTCGGGGGGGTCCATCAGTCCTCCAAAACTAGCCCGAGTAGGCGTGGGCGTGTTCCTACACGCCACTCTGATCCGAGGAGTGTGGTAGGACGACCATCTGTCCTCCACCCCTAACGAGTAGGGGTCTGACGAGACCGCATCGTCGTCGGGTCGCGGAAGATTGCCAGTTCGGATGTTCCCGTGACCCCGGCATATGGCGACGAGAGGGACACCGTGGGGTTTTAGCCGGTTAGAGCCCGGCATAACCAGGTCGTCTCCCCCGAGACGGCATGGTATCCGTTCTGGATTTCCACACGTAAAAAAAAAAAAAAAAAAAGGTTAGGTTAGGTTAGGTTAGGTTAGGTTAGGTTAGGTTAGGTTAGGTTAGGTTAGGTTAGGTTAGGTTAGGTTAGGTTAGGTTAGGTTAGGTTAGGTTAGGTTAGGTTAGGTTAGGTTAGGTTAGGTTAGGTTAGGTTAGGTTAGGTTAGGTTGGGGGGCCATGCTGGAAACCTCCTCGTGTGCCCGTCCGCTACCAATGTCGTCCGGATTCGTCCGGCGGGATTGGAAGCGGTACGGGCCGGTGCTCCCTGGGGGACGGTTAATGCGGTCTTTCGGGATCGCGTTAGCCGTCTGCTAATGTCCAGCGCGGGGTTGTCAGCCATGAGGTGCCCGAGTCTGGCTCATGGTTGACAAGGGGGGGTTCACGCGGCGGTCTGCCCTGAGGGGTGGTCCGTCTGCGGCGGCGGGCTCGGGTCCCTTTCCTTCGGCCTCAGCCGTTGGAAAGTGGGCCTGGGCGTTTCGGTGGGAGGGCACAGGCCCTCTTTTCCGGGGGACAGCGACGGGGTCATTCCGGGTACTTCTCTGTTTGCAGAGTTGACCTTGGGGTGGCCTCGTGGTTGCGGGGTTTTAGGGGCGGTTAGGGCTTGGGGTTCTTCCTTTCGAGTCGCTCTCTAAGGAGCGGTTCGGACGGTTGTTTCCCCTTGCAAAAGATGGTGCCCGGATTAGCCTTCGTGGAGCGAGACACCACGGTCTTGCTCTGCGATCGTTAGTCCCGGCTTGGTGGGTCCCCGACTTATGCCTCTTTCTTGCTGGACTCGGTTGACCACCGTGTTCGGCGGTAGAGGCCTGTCGGGTTCGAGGTCGGGCTCCCTTTTTTGAGTGGTGGTCTTGCGCGGCGGCGGTCCGTTGGCAGTTTCGGCCCTGTCAGCCAGCCGAGTCGTGCTTGACTCTCCGCTCATGTGGAGTCCGAACGGTGGTCTTCCTTCGGGGAGATCACCGCCGAGGGAGCTGGGCCCGGACGAGGTCCCCAGGCGTCTTGGGGTTGAGCATAGACTCCCCCGGGCGTTTGGGTTCCGGACCGGGCCTGGCTAGAAGAGGGCTTCGGCCTTCTTCTTAAGGTGGGCTTGGGTGGGGGGGGAGGGGACCCCCCCGCGATCTATCAAGCCTGCCGACTATGGAGGGGGCCTCTCGTTGCGGGGTGCCCTCTACGTGGTGTCCGTCGGGGCGCCGCGGTTGTATGCGCAAGCGTTCCCG